>JAWWEU010000001.1:79115462-79238781 GCA_035583155.1 Acropternis orthonyx | reverse complement strand
TGTCGGCACCCTCCCTTCAGACACTGATGGCCATCGATGAGCCCCCTCTCAGCCGTCTCTCCTCCAGGCCGAACAGGCCCGGTTTCTTTCGCCGTTCGTCGTAAGGGAGAGACCCCAATCCCTGAATCACCTTTGCTGCCCTGCGCCGGACCCGCGCCGGCGGCTCCGTGTCTCTCCCGCGCTGAGGAGCGCAGAACCGGCCCTGCGGACGGGGCCTGAGCCGGGCTGAGCGGAGGGGGCAGGGCCAGCTCCCTGCCTCGCACAGGCACAGACAGGACCGGCAGCCGCCGGGCCAGAGCCGGGCCAGGCAGATCCCGGGCAGGCACAGCCCAGGCGGAGCCGCGACAACCGCTCCCCGCCAGCGGCGGCGGCGCTCGACAATGGGCGGCAACTTCCGCCCCCGCCCGGCCCCGCCTCAGGTCCCGCCCCCCGGTCCCGCCCCCGGCCCGCGCCGAGCCAATGAGAGCGCGAGACCGCAGCCGGGCAGGTAACGGGACGCCCAATCAGAAGGGCACTGCGGGACAGGTGGCAGGGCGAGGCCCCGCCCCCTCCGCGCCGTTGGCCGCGCCTGTCGGGCCGGACGGGCAGAGCGAGGGAGGGCGGGCCCAGGCAGGGCGGGGCTGTAGCGGCTCCGGCTCCGGCTCCGGCTCTGGCGAGGCGACGCTGCCGCCCGCCCCCCGGCCGCCGCCCCCGCTGTCCCTCCGGCCGTGCCCCCGGCCGCCGCGCCGGTAGGCAGCGGGCGGCACTGCGCCGAGGCAGCGGCCATGGCTCTCGTGGCCCCGGAGACTCGGAAGTTCACGCGGGCGCTGAGCAAGCCCGGCACGGCGGCCGAGCTGCGGCAGAGCGTCTCCGAGGTGGTGCGCGGCTCCGTGCTGCTGGTGAGTGCGGGGCGGCCCGGGCCGGCGCCGGCCCCGCGGGAGGAGCGGGGCCCTCTGTCCGCCCCGCCGGGGTGCCGCGGCGGCGGGATGCGGGCAGGGTCCCCGGCGGGATGCGGGGAGGCGGGCGCGGCGGGCGCTCCCCCAGCCCCGCAAAGTTCACCTGCGGAGCGGTCGGGCGCTGCCGGCCGGCCTGCCGCGACGGGAGCGCTATGGTGTGTGTCGGAACAGCGGCGCAAAGGAGGCTTCTCCCCGCGCTGCTTTCCGCTCCCTCCGCAACCGAGGCGCAGTTTTTTGTTTCGCCTGGCGGAATCGAAGATGAGCGCTGGCAAGTGCAGCAGGAATGTTTGAGTGTGCTGTTTATCCCTGCTGTCTGCGCTGCGCTAGCACATGGTAGTTGCCTTTTCCCAGCGCGCGAATGGGCGCGTTCATCTAGTTTAAACTGGTGAAAGTAAATTTGTGTGAAGGTGTTTAAGATAGGTTTTTATTCTAGAGAAGAGAAGACAGAGGGGATCTCATCAGTGCATGCAAATATCTCAAAGGCAGGTGTCAGGAGGATGCGGCCAGATTCTTTGCAGGGCAAGGAACAGCGGCCATAAACTAAAACACAAGAAGTTCCACCTCAATATGAGGAGGAACTTTTCATTGAGGGTGGCAGAGCACTGGAACAGGCTTCCCAGGGGTGTCGTGGATTCTCCCTCTCTGGAGACATTTCAAACCCGCCTGGATGCCTTGCTGTGTCACCTGCTCCAGGTGACCCTGCACGGGCAGGAGGGTTGGACTGGGTGAACTCCAGAGGTCCTCTCCGACACCGGCAGTTCCGTGATTCGTGTGAGATGCTGAACTGAGGCAGCTGGAACAGAGAGAGAGAGAGGTATGGTTTTTTGGCCTGGCTGTATGCAGGTGATGACACCTTAAACAACCTCTGCGTGGCTTTTCAGATCTTCTCTCCTGCGGCGTTTATTCATGGTATGCATTTGTTTTCCTTGTGGTTTTGTTATCTCCAGGGGGAATGTTTCAGTAAGCACTTAACCCTCTGTAAGTAAAGAGGTTTTGGTGCTGGGGTTCCTGATACTGGAGGCTGATCTATTTTTTTTTGGTTCTTGATGATGCTAAATATGGTCTTGTCTAACTTTTTTGAACTGTCTGTCAGGACCCTGTTTGTCTTGTTATAGCTGTGTGTTGTGAGTGTAACAAATGCTGTAGTTGTGATTGAAAGACAAATACCTCTCTTTAATAAAAAAAGTCACTAAAATTAAATTGTTCTTTATTTAACTATGGCTCGTGGAATTTATGAAAGACCTAATATGTGTGGTTCAGGGTCCACTTGGGTACTGACAGCTTTCCACAAGGCACTAGCACATGCAGTGAACATCTGAAATGTATTAGCAATTCTTCAGGAATCAAGTATTTCTTGGGAAGAGTGGAAGAAAAGTATATCTATTTTGAAATATTTTTTGTATTGAGGGAGCATGAAAGAGATTTAAGTGTTTTCATGTTGCAAATGTTTCTTCTGCAGTAAATGGCAACCTTGCCATTCCCTTCTAAGCCTTGAGAAGCTTTTTCCTTAGTTCACTTATGACTAGTGTCCTTGGGATGAGTTGGAAAATATTTATATCATTCTTTAATTAATTAAGGTTGACAAAATACATAATAGGGAGATAGGCACTGCTATCCCAGGTATTTTTACCACAACATCATATTCTGTAGAATTTTATGGAGGTTAAAGAAGTGATGGTATGAAGTTGTGTACTGGCTTGATCTTATTCTGGATAAGGTCTTCATCAGTGTTTTAGAAAGTGAAATTAATGACTTACCATTCATGGTGACTTAACATTTATGATCCTTTTCTGTTAGCTTGATGCATGAATCAAAATCCTCATTTCTCTCCTATACAGTCTAGTGCTGAAGTTCACCTTTCAGTTTCAGTCATATTTTGACCCTGCTGATACATCTCTCTTAGTATCATGAATGCTGTTCATTTTATCATTGAACTCCAATGTTCCCACACACACACTGCTGAAATAATGAATAAAAGGCTAGTAATTGCAGGTTTACGTTTACATTCTATATTTTCTTTCTCCTGTTAATGTACTGTAACTCTTTTTGTTGAACATTGTGATGTTTGGAATGAAATTGTACTTTTTTAAAGAAGGAGTTTAGGTAGAATAGTATTGTTCTTTGTAATAACAGTCTTTTAAAAAGTCTTTGTTTCTGTAAGTTTGACATGTTGACCTGTTTCTTAGCTTGGAATTTCTGGGCTTTGTTATCTGAAAAATCTCTTGGGCTGAGGTGGTGAGAATAGGAGTCTTAGCAGCATTAAAATACTGGAATACTCTGTTCAAATGTGTGGGTTTAAAGTAAAGGAGACTCGCTTTCTTTCCAAAGCTGTCTCTCAAAGCTCTTCGATAGAGCAATTCCCAGGGTTTTTTGAACTGAATTGTCAAAAAAATGTCCTGCTTAAGTCATAGTTCGGCATCAGTAACTAAGATGCTCTTTCTGTGATCACTTGCTTGTGAGCAAGTGCTGACTTCTTCCAGTACTGAGGAACTAGTGGAGCTGTTTTCCATTGACTAGGCTTGCAGTGTAGAATCTGGAGGTAGGAAGGAATTAATGCAAACTGCTAGTTTGTTGTGGGTGATCTGTCCAGATCTGTACAACCGAGTATCGCTTCTGACTGTACATCTCTGCAGCAGAATGTGCTGAGCAGTGATGCAAATTATCCAGTTGTTACTTGGAGTAGTAATAAAAAGTGAACTGCAAATACCTCTAAGATTGAGTAGACTCTATAACTTGTTATGGCTACTGTTACAGCAATTTTTACAAATAACAATGTATGGCTAGACTTAAAAAGGAAAAAAAAGGTTTTTCCCATCTTTAAATGAGGTTTGTTAGTTCAGTTTACTAAAATATGCTTGTATTTTCTGTTATATAAATATTCTTAAGATGATATTGATGTAAGAGGACTCACAACAGCATGTTAGTAGGATAGCATGGTATATTTTACATTTTCAGATTGCTCTTCATTGGAACTACAAGTCAGAGACTTTCAGCCAGCTGACAGGCTAAATAACTTGACTGTGTAGTAGAAAAACATGAAGCAGATGCGTTTGCCAAACTAGTTTTCATCACAGAATGAAGCAAGCTGTCTTATCAGTATTTGACATCTCATACGTTCTCTCTGTTGGACTTAGTTTGCTGAACCAAAAAGTACAGTTTGGTTGGATGAACTGAGAACTTATTTGGTAATCAGCTTTTCATTGAGGTGTAATGCACATAATATATTTCTTGATTATTTGGATTCAGTTTTTTCTGCTTGACATCCTTGCTGAATATCCTCTTGTGCATTGTTGATGTTGTTTTGACTTCAGCCTTGCCACGTGACTTAATTTGATGCCTCTGGCCACCCAAATGCGTTTATGTCTGAGGGAGAAGACTATGGGAATGACAAGTCTGTCTCTTAAACCAGCAATCTTACCAAGAGCAGTTTTCAATGCAATTTTAGTATTATATATAATTGTAAGTGATCTCTTTAAGTGGTGATGAGAGTTACTCAAAGCATGTTGCATGCCGAACAGTAGGACTTCAGGAGGTGTATGTGGTGTCTTGTTCAATGGTATGTTAATGATAATTTATCTCAGTGACAAAATTACCCTGTAATAAGTTCAGCTAATATTTAAGGATAATAAGCAATTAAGATAATGTTTAGCATATGAAATTTAATCTGCTTTTGCCTAGCTGTCAATAAAATGCCCGTATTAAATATGCAGATAATGAAAAGGTTTAAATATGCCAAATAATGCAGCAAAAGTTGTTTCCCCCATGTCAAAAATAACATTGTGTAGAAGAAACTCAAGATAAGGATAAACAGGATAAAATGTGAGTGATTCCAAAATTTCTCTGTGTAGTTCTTCTTTTTTTTTTTTGTTTGTTTTGATTTGGATGTGTCAAATAGGTTTGATTACTAGAAGGCTAGAACCGGAATTTTTAGACAACCTTGGGCTACTAGGATTAACTTCAGATACCTGGTAGAGCTCTTGAGTTCTAAAAGTCTTGCAGAAATTCAGCTTTTCAGGCATGGAGTAAAGTCAGTATAGCGCAAAAAAACCCTGCTTGTATCTCCTAACAAGTCGAGGATCCTGGACATTACAGGCCTGTCAGTCTCACTTCAGTACCTGGTAAAGTTATGGAGAAGATTATTCTGGGAAGTATTGAAAAACACCTGGAAGACAACACAGTCATTGGTCACAGCCAGCACAGCTTTATGAGAGGGAAAGTCCTGCTTATCCAACCTGATTTCCTTCTATGACAAGGTAACCCACCTAGATGATCAAGGGAAGCCAGTGCATGTAATCTTTTTGGATTTCAGTAAAGCTTTCAATGCTGTCTCTCACAGGATCCTTCTGGACAAAATGTCCAGCGCAGCTGGATAAACACATCATGTGGTGGGGGAGCAATTGGCTCAGGGGTCAAGCACAGAGGGTAACAGTGAATGGGGTAACATCAGAGTGGTGACCTGTCACTAGTGGGGTTCCACAGGGCTCCATCTGAGGCCCTGTGCTCTTCAACATCTTCGTAAATGACTCGGACACAGGACTGGAAGGGATACTTAGCAAGTTTGCAGATGACACAAAACTGAGAGGTGCTGCTGACTCCCTGGAAGGCAGGGAGGCCCTGCAGAGAGACCTGGACAAATCAGAGGGCTGGGCAATCACCAACCATGTGGAGTTCAACAAGAGAAAGTGCTGGATTCTGCCCCTGGAATGGGGCAATCCTGGATGTTCATACAGACTGGGGAATGAGATGCTGGAAAGCAGTGCCATGGAGAGGGCCCTGGTTGGGGGTCCTGATCGATGGCAAGTTGAATGTGAGTCAGCAGTGCCCTGGCAGCCAGGAGGGCCAACCATGTCCTGGGGGGCATCAGGCACAGCATCGCCAGCCGGGTGAGGGAGGGGATTGTCCTGCTCTGCTCTGCACTGGGGCAGCCTCACCTTGGATATTGTGGGCAGTTTGGGGCATTGCAATGTAAGAAAGGTATTAAGCTCTTAGAGAGCATCCAAAGGAGGGCAATGAAGGTGATGAAGGGCCTTGAAGGGAAGTCAGATGAGGAGTGGCTTAGCATTATGAGGCCCAGGAGTTGGACACAGTGATCCTTGTGGGTCCTTTCCAACTCAACATATTCTGTGATTGAACCTCAACTTCATAAAAAAAGATGGAGAGGTGAACTCTCTGCTATATTATTACAATGTTTTTGACATAGTGTTTTTCCAAAAATACAGTTACTGTGAGGGTTATGTAGTATTTTTTCTGATTTGGTATTTTCCTTTCTGATTCATATACCATTTCATATGCCCTTTGCGCAGAGGGCTTGTGTGGTTCTCTGCAAAGTGGCTTTTCTGTGTATGATGAACAGTATTTGGAACCTCATTAACTGCCAGATTTCAGCTGTAGTGTGTGCACAGAAAAGAGATACTTGATGGCTTCCTTTAGGGAAGTAAGAATTCAAAAGTGGTATGCAATGCTGAAGGGATGAGGGAGGGTTGGGGTCTTTTAGAACTGATGGGTACAGAAAAGCTGGAAACATGAATAGAAGTTGAGCTTTCTGTAAATGGAATGTGAAATTGTATAGGTAAAGAATCTGGAAGAAGCAAATTGTTATGAATGGATGAGTGAAACCAGGGAGATGAGAACTGACACTCAAGATTTTAAAGGAAATTGTTGCTGGCAATGAACACCATCCTAACACATCTCTTGTAGGAACGTGATACCTACAGTAGTGCTTACCCTGAACTGCTGAACTTTACTTGGGGGAAAAAACCTAGAACTCAAGCCCAAAGAAGTTATTTGAGTTTATGGTATTTACTGCTTACCTTTCTTAAAGAAAATAAAAATGGTCAGAGAATAAGATCTCTTTTATAAAGGTGCTAATTTTATTTTTGCAAAGTGCATATAATAACCTGTTTGATGGGATAAAAGATAGCAGTAAGAAAAGTGTTGTTTCTGGAAAGTCAAATACTACAAAGAAGACTTACTGGGTATGATAGACATTTCTGCAGTTGTGAAGATTCAGAGACTGGGCTACAGTACTAAAGTTTCTATTAAGAAATACCATTAAGCTTATTTGAATTTTGAATGTTGATAAACTTCTTGCTCAGGAAGGGAATTTGAGGGACAAAATACAGGACAGGTTATTTCTGTGTGAGTAGATACACATTTAACCATTCAACAACATTAGATCATTCTTGTAAGCTGCACCTTATTTCTTTATTATTTTCTGAAACTTTTTCTTTTCTGATAGATAAGGATAATTATGTTCAAAATAATAAGCACTTTGTAAGTAGTTATTTCTAATACAGCAAATGTCAGATGTAGGGTGATGCTGGATTGGGTTTTCTGTCTTACTCAGCATGGAATGTCACAACATAACTTATCTTTCCTCTCTTCCTCCTACTCATTCCCTTTAGTCCTCAGTCAGGATATTTCTATCTCACTACACCTTACATTTAAACTTGGGACTTTCACAATTCTGTGATTATTATTTTTCCAAGATCTTGTGTAATGAACTTAAAACCATATATCTCACTTAAAGTCATTGGTTATGCTGCATCGTGCTTCAATGCAAATGTTTCATAGAGGTCTGTAATCACCCGTTTTGAAAACTAAACCTGTATTGTAAACTGGTTTTTCAGTTGCATAGGTGTAGATGTTCAAGTTACTTTCAAGCACATGTGGTTATTGGGCTGAGTGGTCACTTGTGAGTAGCGTATGCTGAGATTAGATAGCCATCAGGTATATCAATGTGTGTGCAAGCTCAACAGTTTGTGAATTCATCAGTTTAATTGGATATTTGTATTTTTTTAGGTAACTGTGAGATTCTGTCAAGTTCATGTGGGTTTGCTTTAAAAATAATAAGGAAAAATTGATTATAAGTTGTTGAAGCAAATAAGGGAGTTCAGTTTTCAAGAGAGCAAGAAGCTTGATTATGTCCTCCTGAGAAATGTATTGCATGTATTGCTTTTATTTAAGAATTTCTGTAATTGTTAGGGTGTTTTAATGACAGTGGTTCTTTATGGAGGTAAAAGTTGTCTTCAGTGCTGGTGTCCAGGAAGCTCTTATTTAGACCTGAAATTTCTGATGGTGGTTGAAGAACTTACTAATGCAGTGATTTTAAAAAAATAATATAGATTAAAAATATATGTAAAACTTCTTTCCTTAGCTAGTGTTTATTTTTGATTTTGAGGTTGAATGATCTCAAGTACTTAATTTGACTTGGATACTGAAGGCAAACCCCCTTCATTTGTAAGAGAGTAAAGACAAATTTTTACCGTGCCACCCTTAGGTTGTCTGTGTCCATGAAAAGCATTAATTATACAAGGCAGAAAGTCCATGTATTACACAATGCTTTTCTCATTGAAATATTTTTGAAAAAAACTTCCATCTAAATACGAGCAGATACTCCACTAATTCTGGTCATGTAACTACTCTTGGACCTTAATTGAGAATATAGATAGTTTTGTGAAAGGAGGCCTAAATCCTGTCTTAGTCCAGAGATACTGATGTATTTAGTGTCTTAAATTTAATAATCAATGTGATAGTAGTAGGTATTGCATCATGAGAAAGCTATGGAATTTTATTTTTTAAATTTGTTTTAGTGTAAGAATCTTTGAATTTCTTTATGTGAGAATGAAAGTGAGCATATATTATCTGGAAACAGAGATTTCCTTTAGCATTAAAAACCCAGTAGACTAACAGGCATTAAAGCCCAACCTGCTTAATGTTATAGACAAGATTTCTTGCGTTAAGCAATGACCAGAACTTCCTCTTTACAATGGACTCTGCTTTGTAAAAAAGTTTGCTAGATGTCTAAAGGTCTTCAGAAAGCTGAGCAGAAGCTCTGAAGGGTTTTTTTCAAGAAAACTGTTGTGGAGCTTTGATCAGAGAAATCCAACATCTATTGCTGAGGTTGCCTTTTACTTACACTCACATTTTGACTAGTTGAGAGAAGTAACAGCTTCGCTGCATAAACATTCAGAAAATAAAAAAATCTTAATCTGACTGCAAGGTTTAAGGAATGGGATTCTTTGTTAGCTTAAGGATGGATTACTGCATCTGTTAGAACAGTTTGTCATCTCCTCATCTGTGCTTAATAAATCAGATATGAGAGGAGGAAAGGGGAATCCAGATACTGTCCTCTGCACACTCCTGCTGTGTCCAGAGATTCCTGACAGTTCAAGTAAGGGGGAAAATGAGAAATAAGAAATCAAAAGCCTTTGTTGAAAACTCTGGATTTGGCACTTCAGACTTGCAAAACTAACCATTCCATTCTGTAAGCAGGGCTCTGTTTAAGGCAGTGGTGAATATCCAGAACGAAAAAAGAAAAAAAGCGGCCAGAAAGACTGCTCCAGATGATGTGATGCCAAGGAGTGCCATGGTTCTCTCACACAATCACAGGCTGGCTGAGGCTAGAGGGGACCTCTGGAGGTCATTTGGTCCAACCCTCTGCCTCAAGCAGTGTCACCCAGAACCAGCTGCCAAGTCTGTGTCCAGGCAGCTTTTGAGCATTTCCAAGGATGGAGACTCCACAACCTTCCTAGCAGCCTGTGCCAGTGCTCAGTCATCCTCAGAGTGAAAAAGTGTTTAGTGATGTTCAGAGAGAACTTCCTGTGTTTCAGTTTGTGCCCATCACCCCTGGCCCTGTCACTGGGCATCACTGAGCAGAGCCTGGCTCTGTCCTCTTTGCACCCTCCCTTCAGGTATTGATACAGATTGATGGGATTCCACTGAGCCTTCTCTAGGCTGAACAGTCCCAGCTCTCTGTTTTTCTTCAAGAGAGGGATGCTCCAGTTCCTTTGTTATCTTTGTGGCCCATTGCTGTGCTCTCTCCTCTACATCCATGGCTCAAGCCAAAAGCAGACTGATTCAGACTGGAGTACTTACTGATGTCAGGTTTAATGGAGGCTTTTTCTGGAATTCTAGTTTTAAGCCTCTGGTTCTGGGCCAAGTTTTGGTTTGGGGCCCTCTCTGAACAAAAAGACCCATTCCTATTAGAGAGCCAGCTAGATTTTTTTTTCAACTCACTAGCTGAAAGAAAGGATGCCAGGTAGTTTTAGAAGGAAATTTGTTATTCAACAACTGTGTCAGAAAAAGAACATGAAAGTTCTGGATTGTTTTTCAATCTGGAGACTGTGGGGAGGAAGAAATAAGTTAGTTTAGGCTGAACTTTGCTGGAAAAATCAGATTAATAGGATTTCTGTGGAAAGGTTAAAGGCAAAGTAGACCTTGTTGTGTACAACATTCTCAATATTGATAGTTCTGGAAGAAATGTCAATTTTATACTTCACAGCAAATAAAGGAAGGATGGTTTAAACTGCCTTTTTTTTTTTTTTTTTCCTCCTAACTGCATTTGTAGTACTCTTGAAAAGTTTCTCTAGTAACAATTCTAGGCAAGAATACTAGAAATTAAAAAATTTAGGACACCAAATCAACAAAACAGTCACCTTTCAAAATGATATCTCACTCCTCTAAACTTGTTTGAAATTTTTAGGTAAGAATGAACAGTGCTACAGTCCCTACAAGTTGAAATCAAACAGTACCTTTTGAAGTTTCTTCTACTAAGAAACATAGTTGTTCATGCAGTGGGAATATCAAGTGACCTCACATAAAATTAACTAAGCTACCTAAATGTGCTTTAAAACACCACTCTTCCCCAAACCCAAAGGAAACAAGAGAAACAACCTTAAACCACCCAAAATGGGGGAAAAAAAGGAAGGTAAATATATAAATTTAGTCACAACAAACCTGAGAAGGAGTAATGCTGATCCATAGCCGCTGGAGTACAGAGAAGCCTGTAATATAGATCCATTAGTGTAAATAAATAGTCCTTGGCTGCTGCTTTGTGTACTTGGGGTGCTTTTTGATACTCAGGTGTAGCTACTGACTTCAAAAGAAGTGGCATGTTGACAGATACTGATCTCAGTTTGGAAATTTGAGGCACAGACTAAGCTGTTTTTAGTACTTCCAGGTACTCTGTGGGTTGGAAGGAGTTACTTGGTAAATTCAGAGATAAGATGGGCTTACATTTTTGCTACTATAAAAGTATTCCTCCAACAAAGAGTAACACATTGTAGTCAGAATAGATAAAGCTTGCATAATTTTACCTAGAGAAGGCCTTTAAAGATCTGGTTACATCAATACAGGATGCAATACAGTTGACTTATTAAAACACACAAATTGTAATGTAGTTGATTTCAGGAGCCTGAAATTCAACATGTCTGAGTTTATAGACATAAAATTTGGTTTCAGCTTGCAAATCCAGAGCCTGCCCTGCCTTTGGGTGCCTGGGACTTGACATAAGACATGTGATTTTGCTACCTTGTTGTTTACCCAAGGCTCAGCTGCCCTTCATAGGCTGAAAGGAGTACTAAAACATACATGAACGAAAAAAGTAGGAGCTCCACAGAAGCAGCTGAGTGTTTCCCATGAGAGAGGCAAGGGCTGATAAGATAGCTCTTGGTCTCATTTTAACAGGATTGTGAAGAAATTGAAAGGCCAGTGGGAATGCTGGCTAGCATGGTGGATATCGACACAGAAAAGAGGCTTTAGTTCTGAGATGATTGAGAGATTGTCATCCATTTTCCGATTTGACCACATTGCCAGTGATATTTCATGCTCTGTGTTCTTTAATGTTGCATAATGGTGTTTATATCCCTTGGTTTCAGAAGAAGTGCTGTTCTTTACCAGGGTGCTGATTCTGACAGAGAATCTGCTTGCACTTCGCTTGATGCCTTTCTAGGCTTGTTTGTAGGCATGGTGGTAGGAGACTACAGCCAGGCAATACAATAATACAGAACTGGAGCTTTGTAAAAATAAGATTGAAAATCATCTCATCTAGCCCATTCCTCATTTGCACACACTTGCACTGGCACTAATACTTGTGCAATGTCATGTTGTCTGATTTAATAGATGGCTTATCTGAAAATCACAGTAGTATGTTAGTCTTTAAGGAACGTTCAAGGAGGCTACAGTCTTACTGTTTGCTAGTCCAGGAGGGATTTTAAATCTGTGTTGGACCTCAAACGTCAGTGAGTTTAAAAAGAGCATTCAGGTTAATGAATAGATGACACACATCATAACTGTTTGGAGGATGCTATTCTAGTTTCCTTCAGAAATTGTCTTGGGATTTTTGCTTGCCAGACTGGTTATCAACCTGGAGTTATTTGCCTGTCATTGTATATGGCTCAATAATGATGTATATTAATTTCTTCCCAGACAGAGCATGCAATGTGATCGAGTAAGTTTTTCCTTATGTGAAATACGAAGCTTCTAATAGGAAAAAGCCCAAAATAATCCTGCTGTTTACTGTCTTGCTGGTAAAGTTCAAGGGACAATACTTGCAGCATTATATTTGGGCAGCAAATGGTCTGCTGGAGGGGAAGTTGGAACTAAGGGAAGGAGAAGGACCTGAGTCTGAATAACCTCCTTGAGAAATTAAGGGTTTAAAAGGATGTCCGAGCCCTGAAATTTGAGCTGCTCTTAGCCAAACACAGTAAGCTTACTCCAAAACTGGATTTTAACTTTTCAACTGTTTTTTTTCCTAACCTAATGTATTGTTGACCATTACTTATTCTATTGTGGTTTCACCAGTGTTTCTGAAAATAATATCCTACAATTAGTAACTTTTTTGGTAGTTCTCTAATATTGATGGTAATTTTCTGTTGTGGTTATCTTACCAGTTATTTAAGAGCCCAGAATAGTCACTTCAACTTCAGAAAGTGGGAAGTTTTGTGACCACTAGATGGAGATCAGTGAGCATATTTCAATATCAGAAATCCTATGTTATGACTTGCAGTGTAAAACAGTTAAAAGGGATAGGTGTTTTTGTCATAGCAATAAATGTTCATTTGTTCAGTTTAGACTGACTTGGACAAATTCCTAAAGTTTTTTAGGTTCTTCTTGGTATGCCTGTCCTCAAGGTATACTTGAGTTAAGTTTGAACTTAAGTACATGTTTTACTGACAGATCCCAGTGGTCATCTGTGGACGAAAGTATTGTTACTTATGTAAGAATGGACTTGTGAGAAGACTGACCTTTCTGCAGCTCTCAATTATGTGACCTAAAACTATTAGGTAAGATATTTAGCATTTTGCAACCAGCAATTTCTGTGCATCTCTCTATCAGTACATATGTAGTACTGTGTATGCAAGATCTGAAATAGGATGTCTTAGACTGCATCATTTATGCCTCCTCCTCACCTCTCTAAATGTATAGAAGGCATGATAGACACAAACAATCCCTTGTTTGTCAATTAAAACAAAAACTTGTGGTGTTAGCCAGCTACTACAACTTCCTTGTCTAGATAGGACAGAACTAAATCTTGGTCTAATTTTCATAAACGTTATTTTTTAGTTTTAATATGATCCTTGACTTTAGAGACATCTTGTATGAATGATAAACTGCCACTGGTCTTAAGCCTTGTGGTATACCCAGTTTTTTTGTTGTCACAGTAGTTTTTTGTTTCTGTTCATGCATATCTCTTCTTAGGGCCTTGCTAAGTGTGCAGATCCTCAGTCAAAATTACATGGAAATTTAACAATGCTGTTCTCAAGACTACCTCCCAGAGTAATTACACTGGCTTTCTTCTGGAGGATGGAATTCCCTTGTAGCTTTTCTCTTTCTCTGTCTCAGTGGTTACTGTGTGGCTACCCAGTCTACTGCCACAGATTCATGGAAATGTACAAGCTGAAAGGCAAATCTCTGAAAGTCACCATGCAGGATCCCCTGCTCAAAACAGATCTGATTAGAACAGGTTGCTTGGAGACTGTGTCAGTCTGGTTTTAATATCCACAAAATGGAAATACTTTAACCCCAGTTGTCAACCATCATTGTTAAAACATATGTAAAAAAATCCTTTTTATGAAAATGCAACATTCTGTGTCCATTGCATCTTATTCTATGACTGTATCTTCAAGAACAGTCAGGCTCCTCTCTCTACCTTCCCATTGGTTATTGCAAATAGCAATAAAATCTCCTTTTAGCCTTCACTTAAGGCTGAATTATGCAAGGTCTCTTAGATTTTTCTCATACACGAACCATCATGATGGCCCTCCATTACACTCAGTGCAGTATATCAATATCTTGTACTGAGAAGCCAGCTCAGGATGTTCAAGTTGCTGTTCAATGAGATGTCATCCTTGTCCACCCATTCAGACCACATCTGGCTAATTTGGGTACAAGGGTGCTATGGGAAACTGTGTCAGAAGCATTCTTTTACTAACAGTATTCAATGTCCATTGCTATCTCCTAGTCCACAGAGCCAACCATCCCATCGTAGAAGACACACAGGCTGGTCAGGCATAATTTGTCCTTGGTAAATCCACATGGTCTACTTGGAAAAGATATATATACTCTTATTCTTTGTATGTCAGGAAATAGCTTCCAGGAGGGTTTGTATCATAATTTTGCTGGAGACTGGAGTGAATCTGACCAGGTTGTAGTTTTCCTCATCCTCCTTCTTGCCATTTTTGAAAATGGATTATAAGGGTTACTAAGAATAATCCATATTCAAACACATACTCTGCACTAGTTTTGACAAATCAAGTTCTTGAGAATTTTACCCCTAAGACAGAGTAAAACTCACTATTGTGCCCACAAAGCAGCTTTCAGCACAGAAAGAAACATGAATTCTGGAAGAGAATTACCTGGCAAAACTCTTTGAAATCTGCATGAAGCAATCATTGCAGGAACAGTTTTTGCAATAGGGAACCAGCACCCGAATTTTCTTCTCCTCTGTGAACATTGTTGTACATACACTTGTTTTTACTCTTGCAGGGCTGTTAGACCTTCAGTTCTCTCCTGCAGCATAGCTTTATCAGGCAGAAGTGTGTATGTTGCCTTTGATATACTATCAGTAGATCATTAAGGCGCTCCAAAGAGTTCTAAATGGTGCTAATCTTTGGACTGAGGAGGCTTTAGGCTCACATCTCTACTGTTCTGAGCTGATATACAGGCAGCTGCCAGATGGAAGGTAGTGCTCCACCTACAAATATCTGTCATGTTTTGTGAAAAGCTGAATTCAGTCATGATGTGTTAAGATCTCTAAGGTACCAGATGTTCACTCCTGTTAAGATGGCATCAGTTTGGGCATTTTAAATGTCATGGTAAAAATGTAAATACCCATTTCTAATGTTTCAGGAGATGAAGGATATTTTTGTGGCTCTTATGCTAGGACCTAGGTTCTTGAATCCTGCCTGAAGTATGTTCTCTTGCAGATATGGGCCTGTATCTTAATGAAGTGTTTAGTGGTGGCTTGTCTGAAGACAGAATGTCCATGTTGTTTTGTATAGGAGGTCTCTCTAATTTGATCTCTATTCTCTCAACTTTCAGTTTCTGTCTAGGTGCCCTTAAGTTCTTGTTTTGATTGTGAGAATTTTATAGATGAACTGAAGGTTGTAAATCAACACAGGTTAATTCCCTAAGCTTCATAAATGTTAAACAGTGTCAAATGGAAACTTGGAAACATTGTTTAGAACTGTCTGATTATTAGCACACGTTTACTTTGTACCTGTATGATTATGCTTCTTGGAATTCATTTGGTTGTCAAAGGGTTGCTTAACATGTTGATTTGAAGTCCTCCAGTTCCCAAGTGTGAAGTGATTATTAGTCATTTACTGTAATCAGAGGAGTGGTTAGACCCTTGAAGCAATTGTGGGTTTTTGGAAGGGAAGTAGAGCTTCCTTATTATTTGTCCAAAAGAGCACATCTCAAAAATATGATTGTGAACAACTTGGAACTGACACACCTAATTACTTTTTTTGTCTTCAGGAATCTCATAGTGCAGTCGGTACAGATTCAGTGTAGTATATGGCAAAGAGGAGCTTGTTGCTCCCCATATAAACAGGCGATTTGGCATAGTATATATTGTAAATATTACATCCCTAACTCAAATAGCTCTTCATAAGTGCACATACCTTCTGGTGCAGACCCTTTTTCATAAAGCAAGAGAAGACAGGCATTAGTGTTGTGTCCTCTTTATAGCCTAACTGCTCCCATCCATTGCTTTATGGGAAAAGACCTTTTCATAACCCAGGCTTAGCCAAAGGCAGTTTACAGTGTCTACCTTGCTGCTCAAATGTACAGTCTGGGCTTGTTTGTATGTTGATATGTTCTATTTCATTTACCATTGGATTAAGACATTTACCTACCTTGGGCTGTCTTCTAGCTCTCTTTGGTTGGTAAAACCTCCTGTTTGTCCCGTTTGGTTCCAGCCAGGACAGAGTCAATTTTTGCAGTAGCCAGGAGGGGACATGGCTAGGACTTGTGGGTTATTCTGTACCCACTCAGATCATACAAGGGAAGGGCTCTTGGGGCTGGGGTAGCATGGCAGCAGTTCTAATATTACTGGGCTCTGATGGTGAGCAATTGCAGTGAACTGTTTGCCTCTTTCTTGTATCTTTTGTTTGTACCTCTGCTGTTACTGTTTGTTTTCTTATCTCATTGCTGTTTCCTGTAAATCCTTCTTATCTCAACCCTTGATCTTTACCTTTGGTGCCTCCAATTCTCCCCTCCATCTGGCACAGGAGCAGGGTGTTTCTGTGGGAACACTAAATTGGGGAATACCATTCCTAAACCATGACACATTTTACTTTGAGATATGATACTGGAATGGATAATACTGCATTGTGTTCCATTTCTGCTTTGATGGTCACTGCTTGTGCAGTGTGGTTGCTCATTACAATTCCAGGAATCTCCTTAATGAAGCTGGAAACTTCCACTTTGCACCAAATTAATGTCTTAATAAAAATTCTGCTTGTTGGCAGACTTCTTTTATTGCATACTATTCAAATTTCTCCTCCTCCTCATGTTTTCTTCCCACCCCTCATGTCCCCATAATTATTTTCTTTTCAAGCTCTATTTGAAACACTTTTTATGTCATTGTTGTTACCATTGTGTTGATCCAAGTCAGTTTCAGTTGCATTTTCCAAAATACTGTAAAAACATCATGATAAATTTATTCAAGATATAGTTGGAATTAAATTTGCTCTTAACTGGTTTTGAATTAGAACACCTCCCAGGGTCACTTCCAACCTGACATAGTCTATGATTCTGTCACTTGTTTGTCTTTCTAAATTAAATCTTTTTGTCTTCCTGTTTCCCCACAACCTACCCAGTACTTTACAAGTGAGGTAATTTTCTAGGCATTTGGAAGGACTGTTGAGTGCATAATTTGTTACCTGACCTATTTTTCTCATGCTCTCTTACAGCACGAGCTACTTTTTTTTTTTTTTTTTTTGTGCTAGAAACATTTGCTATTAGAAAGTCTTTGAAATTGGATGGACCTCCCCCCCCCCAAATAGTGCTTCCTTTTAATGATCTCTTAACTCTTGGTAGCGTGTTTGTAACCTGAGCTTTGTCAGGTCTCTGCAGTCCTACATTTCAGATGGGAATGAAGTGAACTGCTGCACTGGAAACAGTTAATGTATTTTTGGGGAATGCCTTTTCTGGTAATTCCCATGACTGTTTTTCCTTGCATGTTTGCAAGGATGTCTTTATCCAGCCTTGGTGAATGGAGCAGAGCATTTCCCTCACTGACCTACTTCTTGTTTTCAAGGAGGGTAGGATAGGTGGAGAGACAGAAGAAGGTACAGAGACATTGCTTTGCAAGGTTCATGGTTATGTATAAATTATCTCTGTCCTTCATAGTAGAATTTATGCCAAATTCTTCACCATTACTTTCTTTGTTCTCCCTCCTCAAAAAGCTGTTAATTATTAACAGAACTGCCTTAAATTAGTTGGAATTTCTTACAATATGATAAATTATCTCACTTCTGCCTTTGTGAATGTTGGACTGAGAGGAACAACTTAGATCACTGTCAAATATTGTTGGTTTGGCTTTTTTTTTTAGTCAGTGTGTCTGCTTGTTATTATATTGTATTTAGGTTAGAAATGTAATGAGAAGCATATTGAGATGTATTAACTAGGCAGATGTTAGGGGAAAATGCTAATATGTCTGAAATATTTATTCTGAATGTATCATCGTAGCATGCAAATATTTCCCTGAGATAAGTTAATTCGCATGGGGGCAAATCTGTTACTGACATTGTGAATCTGTTTATTCCCTCCCTCCATGCTTCACTTAAGTGCTTTTAATTTAGCTTATTTTAACTCCATTGAAACAATTCTGAGTTTGTAAGATCTCTTTCATCCAGTTTTACAATTTGTTAAGTAAATAAGTAAATGCATCTCAGTGCTTCAAGTTTAGCAGAAATATAAAATGCACCATCATTCTCTGACATGGTAATTGGTACTGTTGTGGCATGGATTGGGGCACTTATTTTTTACAAATTCCTTGCCTTTAAAAGTAGTCTAAAAATTTAACATTTCTTCTCAGTGTCAGTTAAGATCTTTATGTACTTGTACAACAGATACCTGTACAGTATAAGAATTAGTCCTGTATGTGAGTCACTATATAACCAAGAAATTTATGTATTTTAAATTTCTTTCTATATTTTTGTTTTAGAGGTGGGTGTTGATCTGAACTAGATAGTCAGTTATGTACCTTCCCCCCCGCCTTGTTTTTATGACTATTGATTATATGCAATCAAGCACTAATAAAGTCAGTTTATGGCAGGTGGGAATTGACTGATCACTTTGCATGTGAGAAAGAAAGGAAAAAGTAAAGACGGCCTTCAGCTCCCTTGTGGTTTGCCTAAATGGATAATAGCATGCTCTGACATATAGATTTGATTGAAGTAAGTGTATATAACATGGCATTTTCTTTCCATAGGAGCAGTGATTTAAGAATTTCCACCTCATCTTTTGAGTTCTTTGTTTTGAGGCTTTTTGTTTCAAACATAAAAAAGCACATATAGGTCAAGTAAAGAAGTGTTTGCCAGTACGAAATCTGTGCTAAGCATTCTGGGAGACTGCTTTCTTGCAGCAGATGAGGATTCTTTGTGGCTGGCAGCAGAAACTGCAGCAGTATCTTTGCAGTTTCCTTTCATCTTTGATTATGTTTTAAGGATGTCTGAGTAGAGGAGCTCTTTCTGTGACCCTTTGGAATATCTTTTCATCTCTCTGGTGGAGTACAGCACATGCTGAAAGCCTCCTGTTTTCTACAGCTGAGCTATCCTTTGCTTTTCATCAGCCCTCTGATTTTTGTCTTCTGCTGCTGGATTTTTGGCAGTATTTGGCTTAAGCAAATAGGATTACATTTCAGGAGCTGATGGTTTCTAGTCAAGGAACATACTAAGTGTCGGACATAATGAGGATTGTACAAAGAAATATTTCTGCAAAGCACAGGAAAATTACTCGAGTCGAGAGAAGGAAGAAGACATTCTGCAAATGCAATCAGGGCTGCTAGAAATGCAAAATTCAACAGATTTGGAATGGGTTGCACTACAAGTGTGGTTCTGTTTAAAGGCATTCGTACAGTTTTTGAAAGAAACTGTGGTTATATTTGCAAACAGCAAGGGGAAAACAATGCCCTTGAATACACAGCATTCAGCTTGCCAGATGAAGATTCAGGAATATTGATTCACTCCTCCCTGGTAAATGCAAACTTGTTTCGTTAATAATTTTATCTGCTAATTGAAAGCTAAACTAAAAACAGGATAGCATGTTTATTTAACATCTGCTGTGCACACACATGGATATAGCTTGTCCCGATACTGTAGAATGTTAGTGCATGTATGTGGCATGTTATATATGCGTGCATGCAGCTGTAATGTTAAAGCTTAGGATTCATATTCATTATATCATTTAGAGTTGTATTGATAGTTCTGAAGAATTTCCACTCTGTAATTGGTATAGAAGATTGTCTGCTGTTAGATCTTTCTAAACGCAGTCTTGGAATGTATTTGGCACTTTGACTGAAGAACAACTGATAATTATGTTATATGGAAAAACTAAGGAAGGCATTGTTGAGGAAACAGTAACCCAGGATTCAAGGTTTATTTTTTTCATATGGATTTGAGTATGTTTCTTTCTCTGAAACTGTTTAACTGTTCTATTTCTGCTTAACTTGCTGAAAGGGATACAGGAGCATTCTAGAATGAAAAAAAATGGTTAAAGGGAGCAATAACTGTTTGCTGAACCTGCTTCGCTCTCAAGGCTTTTAAGGTGTTGCCTGATGCAAAGAAGACAGGCTTTAAAGTAAGGCTGTTGCCTTTGTACCCCCCAGGTCCATGACACGTTTTTTTGTCATATGTATTGCATTTAGGCTTGAGGGGGTGGAATTGCAAGAGCTAATGTGCACTGCTTGCTTCACAATTGGGCTAGTTAGGGATTTAAATATTTATTTAGGATAATTTGAGTTTACTTGTTAATTGCTTGGTCACTGACTAGGTAGTTGGGATTAGAGGGGTGTGGTACACTGAAATAGCTGAACAGATTTTCACAAGCTTGTACTGTCTGCCTGGCATACCCATGCTGTGTAATTGCAGCTATGGAAAGTCTGCAGAAATTTCACAAGGCTTTGTTGTCTTTATCCTGTTCAAGTCCTTTTCATGGTGAACTGAAATATAAGTAAGAAAAGGTGTGTGGTTTTGTGGATGTATGTATATGTGCATGTGTATGTGTGTAGATGTATACACACACACACATATATATGTGTTTATATACATGGATGCACACACAAGATTCCAGGAAAGAACTTACCCTATGTATATTACCCTTCATGATAGTATTGCATTTGCTTAATGTGGTTTGATATTAAAAATAAAATGGCTTCCTCTGGGTATTAGAAGGCCATTTTTAAGTTGGTCTCATACAGAAGATTACTCGGAATTTAATAAATTTCTAATGATGACTACTTTCAATAACTTTTGTAATCAATTGAATTTAAGACTTAACACCTTCAGTAGCCTTGAGTTCTATGTATAGACAGATGAGTGAATGAAGAAATAGTTTGGAGTTTTTTTAATGTAATATGAATTACTGTAACTTGAAGATTGCAATGAAATTTTTTTGCATTTTTATTCTTCTTCTTGGTTTCATGTGGTATTGTTCCAGCAATAACTGTTTTTTGATTTAGCCTCACAGAATTGGTGCAAACTGCCAAGATTAAGCACAAAATAATGCTTAGTCTGCCAATTACTGTGGAAGTTCCACATCTGTCACTTTGGTGGGTTTTTTTTTCAAATCCAAAATGTCTAGAGGCTTTTCAATAATGATGCTATTTTTCAAATTTTCCTGTATGGCTTTGTCAACTTGGTTTAACTGGAAGTAGTAGATCAAGATAAATTTCTTCCTGGCATAAATACCTGAAGTTTAGTATGGAAGAGTGTGCGGAATTGAGAAGTCCGAAGTCAGAATGACTTCCCATTCATTTTACTGGGCCACTGTAGTGCATAAGAACAAAAGTCAAAATTTTGCAAGAGAAGAGGACTTGGCTAACAGGTCATGCTCTTGATAATCAGAGCTGACACTGTTGCTTTCTGAGATCTTGTCTGAGGCTGGGCAGACGTGCTGCTCAGCTCAGCCCTGGAGAGTGGAAAGTGAGATTCTCTGAAGAGTTGGCAGAGGGAGAGGGACCCTTGTGTCTCTTTAATTGCCTAATTTCCGTGCTCTCTGCCACAGAAGCTAATTTGTCCAGCTCTTTCCCTTGTGAAGGCATGGCTTTTGGGAAGGTACGTGATGTTGCTGCTCACCGAGAAGCTGTGCTGGGTGGTGAAGGCACAGGAGTGCTATCCTGGGGAGGGAAGCTGTGTGGCCAGGACCAAGAGAGAGCAGCACTGTCACTTGCTTGTCTTTCATTTCAGTGTGTGTTGCAACAGGTGCCAGTGTGGGTGTGTGGCTTCACCTCCTGGTCCGTCTGTGCTGTGATCCGTACCGAGCTGCAATGGCCCGGCTTTGCCGTGTTGGCTGGCCCTGCTGTCTGGCCCATTTGGCCACTCTGGGTCAGAGCATCCTCTGATGCAGCGCTGTTGTCAAAACACCAGTGAATTACCCTTTAATTTAGCAGCACATTGATGTCTTGCAAAATTGTGTTGAAAAACTGAACAGGAAGCTCTCAGAAGTAGTTCCCCTTGAAGGAAAAAAATCACCTGTTCTGAGGAGAAGTAAGGAGGCAGAAGCAGCTGATTTAGTGTATATTTTTCTTATTTACCCTCTAACCCAGAGGTCAGGAGGCTGCACCTTAAGTCTAGTTAAATCTAATTACAGTTCTATCTTAAGCAGGACTACTCTTTTGATTGCTTGAAGGAAAGATAAAACAATGCCCTTGTGACAATGTCTTCTCAGAAGTACAGTTTATTTCTGTCCATCATATATCATTCAAACTTGCAATGAAAATACAAAATCTTTGCTTTGGGAATGTTTCTAACCTGTCACTTTTAGATTGTTATAACACAGAATCCCTTAGGGGCTTTAGGTCCACACAGATAAAGGTCGTTATTTTAATAAAAGATTATAATTTTACTTTGAGATACTATTGACAGTTGCCTCAAAATTAATGAAAATATATTTTTCCCAAATGTCCACCCTAGGCATAACCATTTTAGAAAAATGTTAAGAAATCATTTTAATTTGCTTAATTTTGTAGTCAGTTGAAGGATACAGTTTCAAAATACTGGCTTGTATGCTTATCTACATTACTTAGTTTGTTTTAATTTTCCTACTTTTTTAAAAAATCCATTTCCAGTATGATATTACATGTTATTTCTGCTGTGTTGCAATATTGTAGAGTTAAAAGTTTTTTCCTTCATTTTTATGTTCAGATTTCTTTTTTTTTTTTTTTTGTGTTATCATTGTATGACCAGTGACTATCTCAGAGTGAAATGTTAATGTACGAATTAGGGCCTAAACAGCTGTTTTGTGTGGTAGACAAAGATGAAGAATGGACAAGGGAGAATGATGTGATGGCAGTAAAACTAGCAACATTAAACAAGTTTGAAGTTTGATAACAAGCCACTTGAAGTATTCAGTAAAGGAGGAGGCTAGGTGAGTGGGCTAGCAGTCCAGATGGAAGAGCTAGAACATTCCCAAGTGACACAGATTGGGCTGACAGACATTAACTCTTTTTTTTATATATATATATATATATATATATATTTGTCTGAAAATTGCAGAAAGCAACTTGCTTTTTTTCCATGCTTGAAGTGTTTTCTGCTCAGTTTGCCTCTGGCGTATTCAGTGCTGCCATTTCTCTCATTGAGCTTTAGAACCTTGTAGTTTGGTAAACCCACTTAAGGTAGTATAGTATCTGTAACATGTGCAAGGTGGGGCCTAGTAATTTTAAGTAGTCTTTTAATTTATTAAGTTTGTTGAGGAAAATATCTATTACTTAAATAGTGCTTACACAACTTTTGAGAAGAAATGCAGGGCATTTTGAAATAGTGTATGTCCAGCTTATAATAAGTTTAGGTATTTGCTGGAAACAGGGCAGCTAACCTTATCTTTTAGTAACTGCAGTTTCTTAGACTGTCACCTGTAGACTTGACAGCATCATCATCATCATCGTCATCATCATCATTAGGTGTTACTGAGTTTTTCTGTGACTGCTTTTCCTGTGCTGCCCATGAGTCATTTAGTTCATTAATAAACTGTGACATCTTTAAGTTATACCAAAGTCTGGGCGTATGGGAAGATTGACCGATGACAGCAGTGAGCTACATCATTCTGGAAGTAACTCCACAGAAGACATCGATGTTGCAAATATTTTGATTTCAAATTAGTATTAAATTATATATGTCTGATTTTTCAGAAAATAATTGATTTAACCTTTGATGTGTTTAAAATAAAACTTTTATTTGCTAAAAGCCTTATAATAAGGCCTGTTCTTGCTGTCTAAATTTGCCGATGCTTGTTTATATGGAGTAGAAAAGTTTGGTAGAAAGAAGTACAAATCTATAAAGGAGAGAGATCTAAGGAAGTAATTCTGCTGAGTAAGTAGAGGTTATTTTATTTTAATATGCTTAAAGAGCTCATGCAGCAATTCCGTAATGGTGTGCAGACAATTTGTATGGCTTAGTCTGTTATTTCACTCTCATAACTTGTTTCAATTTGTAACTGTATTACAAATGGCCTTTATTCATCAGCAGCTGGAGCATTAGACCTCATTAGATCCTTAATAAGGAAGAAACAGATATGTATAAGTACTGTTGCATGGTTTTTTTCCATGGGTCACTTGAATTAGAGCACTTATTTTATCTCCTTTCGTCTCACTGCTCTGACTGAATAAAAACCTGGTGCCTGGTGTGCTGACTTGTATTTTTGACTAGATTTCCTGATGGTTTCTGTAGACATGTTCTGACCTTTTGTTGGGAAGAATGCTTGAATATCCATCTCCTGATGTCCCTCTGCCTTCTCAGCAGGGGAAATTGCCACACATAGTCACCAAATGCCTCATTCCTACATCAAATACACTTCTTCAAAAGATGCATGAGAAGACAATCAGATGGATTGACAGGCACTTAGTGCACTGGCATGCAGAAGATAAGATTAAGCATTGTATGTTCAGGAAAAAAGTCTTTAAGATTAAGGATAAAATCTGAGAATAGTTGGTCAAGTCTGCAAGTCATTGTTCATCTATGACAATATAGGTTGGACCAGCACAGAGAGATACTCAGTCAAAAAATATGGCATTAGGTTACATCTAGGTAGAAAATGTGTTCCCTTTGAGTGCAGCAGCGGGGTATCTTGGGAGAGCAGAATATCTTGTGTTGAAAGCAAGGAAAATGTTTGGAGTTAAAAAACCCCAAAGAACAACGCAACCCCATCAAACAAAAAAAGCCTCCAAAACAAACGCCAAACCAACCCTAACCCCACAAAAATGAAAAAAACACCCAAACCTGTAAAGCTTTTTATGATCTTGAGGAATGGGAAGATATCTGTGGTGGAGAGCCTGCATGAATGGGGATTCTAAGACTAGAGTGTAGACTTAATGAGCACACAGAAAGGAGTTGACGTCTCTGCTTTTCTTTCCCAATTAATACTTCCATCCACTTACTTTCACGAGTTCAAGTCTCAGTAGGGGCCGTCCCCATGGCAGTTAAATGCCTCCCTGCCCATCTGATCCCATCAGATCTCAGATGCTGAGTGCAGGGTCAGCCCCGGTTGTTAGTACTGGGTGCTGTAGACAGTCCCGAGGATTTCACTGTCACTGTCCGAGCTTGCTCGGCCGTGGCAAATGAACCTTAGGATTTAAACTGTGGGGCCAGTTCTGTGCACGCTGTGCCTCACCTAAAAAATCCACTGCACCAACTGGAAGGGCACGCCCATGTGGGGAGAGCCCTTCCCCAGATCTTCGTTCACAAAGTCTGGCCATTATCCACTTACTTTAGGAACAGCCTGAAATGCCCATTTGAGTCATCTGTAGATGCAGATATCCTCTTCTGTCATTAAATTAAATGCAGTTAATCACAGAGTCATGAAATGATTTGCATTGGAAGGGACCTTAAAGATCGTCTAGTTCCAATTCCCCTGGCCCTGGCCAGGGAACGTTCCACTAGACCAAGTTGCTCAGACCCCCATCCAGCCTTGTCTTGAACACTTCCAGGGATGAGGCATCCACAATCTCTCTGGGCAACCTGTTCCAATGCCTCACTATCCTCTGACTAAACAATTTTTTTTCCTAATATCTCATCTAATCCTACACTCCTTCAGTTTAAAACACATCCTCCCTTATCCTGTCAATACATGCTCTTGTAAAAAGTACCTTTTCAGATCTCTTGTAGGCCCCCTTTAGGTTCTGGAAGGTGCTGTAAGCTCTCCCTGGAGACTTCTCTTCTCTGGGCTGAACAACTTCAGCTCTCAGCCTGTCTTCGTAGGAGAGGTTCTCCAGCCCTCTGATCATCTTTGTGACCCTGCCCTGAACCCACTCTGAGAGGGTGTCTTTCTTTTGTTGAGTACCCAAAGCTGGAAGCCAACCACTAACTCTTGCAATGTTCTTGATTCTTAAAACTCTACAGTGCAAAGTCCAAGACAATTTTGTATTTCTGTTTAGAAGCAAACCAAGATGCACTCTTACTTCAGCCCAAGGGCAGAAGTGAATTAACAATCTCCTCTAGGAGCAAACCACTCCTGGAAAAAGTCATGTAAGATTGGTGCTACACAGTGGGGAGACCCCTCCCTCATACTTGCTTGGCGCAGAACTGCTTCCATATGAGAGATCTTCAGATTTGGGGGCTCGAGTAACTTTTTGTCTTTGGTTTGGTGTCTGTTCTGTCTTATTAGTTTTTGATAGTTGTAAGGTCCTGTCCGGTTAGGAAAAAAGCCATCTTTCTGACTCAGAGAAAGCCTGCTTGTGTATGTCCTGTCTATAAGGAGATATGTCAGAACCCTGGTTAAATCAAAAGTGGAGTTTTCATCTTGAAGTCTGCTGTACTAACTAAATTCCACTGATTTTTTTTCTTCTTCTTTCCTCCCCCCACCACCGGGACCATAAGGGAGTCCGGTTTTCCCTGAAAACAGGTATCTGCTAAGGTGGTATGAAATTAATTGGTCAGCGTTGAGTCAAGAAAGTGCACCTCAAGTTGATACTTCATAGGTAGCAGCATGCAAATGTGTGACATGGACAAGACTCGATCTGTATATTGTTTGGCTCTGCTGTGATTTTAAACTTATTTGTCACAGTGGCCAAACTAAGGTCCTGTATCTTATCTGTCAAATACCTGTCTAGTTGAGAAATAATAATGAGTTATGTCATGTTGATGTTAACAACTTTAGCCAAAATCTTATTCCATTAAATAAAGAGCTTTTAAAAAACACGTTGTACAGAATCACTGTGGACCCAAATAGAGGCACTCACTGGGAGAATCCTTTAACTTTATACTGCTATTAAAAGGGGCAGATCAGGTTTTTTTTATTCCAGCTCCTTGAGTGGTAATACAGACTTGTACCTTGGTGTTACCTTTTTTTCATCAATGCAACATACTTACGAACGAGACCTCTTCTGTGTAGTGTCTCAGCATCTTTGTCAATTTCAGGCTACTTGACTCTCTCCCTAACTGTAATGTTTTGAAAGTAATTTTAATTGGAATGCAAAATTTGAGTTTATCATTCATGCTGATTTAGAGATGCCTCTCCAAAGGGCGATTGTTGTTCTACATGTTACAGAATGGGCTTTTTTCTTGCTTTAGCAAAGAATGTCAGTGAAATGGAAGTATTTTAGCTATAATGTTAACAACATGAAAAGTTGCATAATATGTAGCACACTCATATCTGTGTCTTATGCTTTTCCTTTTTTCATCCCTGTTTCTGATTGAGAATGTTGTCCTTATTGGCGGGAATGCAAATTACATGTTTTCAGTGTTTTTGCGTGCTGCATTCCGTATGCTATCAGCCTTTCTCTTGAACTTGTGAGTATATTCTTCCAGGGCAAGTGTGTATCTGTTGATCACTTACGAAACTTGGCAGTATGAAGATATGTATATCTGCAACACTGAATCTTCCACTGACTTATGAAATGTTACCCTTTAATACAGCTGCAAGGCAGGCTGCCAGGTGTGGGAGGGTAGTGCTGGAATATCTTGTACTAATACAGATGAGAGCAAGAACTACTGGCTTTTAATTAGGGTCCTTGTCATTCTGCTGAAGGGGGTCTGTATTTTCAGATGAGCTACTGCCTTAAAAACCCAACAAACAAACAAACAAACAAACAAACAAACAAAAAGAACAGCCCCAAACCCCTTAACAAGACAAAGTATCAAAACCCCTCCACTCCTCCATCCATCTCATTTTTGAATTAATTTTTAAGAGATGCTTTAATAAAGAGATGTTCTAGTAAATAATGTCAAATCCTTCTGTTTTCACAAATACAGGACATGCAAACCAACAGCAATATTATTCCTTCCTCTCCTCCTCCTCCCAGTTGCTACAGGTCAAGTGACAGTTCTTTCCCTAGAAAAGCTAACAGGGGCAAGTTTGGTGTCTGTAGTTATAGCTGGTGGGTTTATTGATCTTACTTCAGATTTTAAGTAGAACTTGGAGCAAAATAAGGGTCACTAAACCAAACTACTCAGATTTTAGCTTGTTCTTAGAGGGAAGCTGGGTAGTCATCCTTTCTTCCATTAAAGTTCAGAGGACATTCTCATGTGCAGCCTGTTCTCTTACTATCACTCACTTTTCATTATGTGGTACTTTGCATTAGGTAAGCAAGTTCTTGGAGTGCAAAACGATTTGGAGGAATAAGAGTGTGTATGTGAGGAACTTATCTTTTGGGCAGCAAATTGGCTGGATGAGTCACTGAGGTATTCCAGAAATACTGAGAACTTTGTTACTTCTGTAGGCTATTCCTTAAGGGTCTGTGATGCAAGAAGGGAGCCAACCATTTGGCTGCTGGAAGTAACATGCAAAGTACTGTTGCTAAAAGTACCATGTGAAGTCCTTCAAGCCATTGTGTTTGGTAAAAGATGAAATGCATTGTTTCCATAATAATCTGAGTTATTTTGCAGATAGGTCTCTGGCTAGTAATTTCCTGCAATTTTGGGAGCCATGTTGGAAATGCAGTCAAATAACTTGTGTACAGTGATATTCTGTTTGTGTGTGCATTGTTTTCCTGGATTCTCTGTTGATCCTTATTCAGGTAACTAACTACCTGACACAACAAATGGAGTATTTTTTTGTTATTGTTTTTATTTTAATTGCAGTTAAGGTGGTTAAAACTACAGGTCATGTAACAAGATGATAAATTTTCAATGTGTCTTAAAGTCCTGATTATCATCTTTCACTTTTTGAATCATAATGTGTTACTAGGATTTTTTTTTATACACATCTTCATTAAAGTAGCTTAAATCTTTTGACTGTGTGATGCCTGGAAAGCAATACCTCTTGGGCTTTTGTTTGTTTGTTTTGCTGTGGCTTTTTTTCTTCTGTGGTTTGTTTTGATTTGTTTTTTCCCCCTCATTATTTTTTCATGAATTGAATTCTTGAGGTAATCACTAAGTCTTCAACAGAAAATAAATGTTGGAAGTAGGCATTAATTTAGCAGTTAAGGTCTGTTTCATGCAGGCTACAGCTCCAGAGGTACTGCTTCTGTTTTTGTTAAATAAAAGAACCTCTTCTAATGGTATATGTGTGTTAATGAAATGCAAAATAGAAATTACGTTAGTCATTCAGAAAGGAAAAATAGTTTTTTGTATCATTAAACTGATGTTATAAAAGTGTTAGTGTGTTGGCTTTCTTTTTATCCCTCATATATTTTGAGAAGAAAAGGAAGGATGGTGGGGAAAGAGAATGCCATTTATACTGAACTCGAGATATCCAGATGCATTCAAGAGAAGTACCAGACCAGGATAAAACAGTGTTGCAGTTTAGAAGGAGAATTCTTTGTTAAATTAAGCAGAAGAAATACTATTTAAAGTGTATAATATTTTTAAGTCTTTGTTAGTGTGATGGTTCACAAGTGTCTGATGCATAATAAGGTTGTTCATTTCTGGTTGCAGTTAAGTATAATTGCAGCCCATCTCAATGAAACAAATTCCTGTTTGGCAGCTGCATCCTCAAGTAATGCTGTAATTTAGTTTAAGATATTCTGTACTTCCGTTTTCTGAAAACAAAAGGGGCCGGTGCAAAATAAAAAGTGTAACTAAATGTTCTTGAACTATTGTCTACCTTGCTTTACACAGGAAGATCTGTTTTGTAAATCTAACTAAACTGCTGGTTTCCTTCTTAACTCTTAAAGGAGCTTTATAGAGTATTGTTCTCTAGAGTTTGGTGTCTGTGTATGGGAGAGGCAGATTAAAAATTAAAAGGATAGAATTTGTATTTCCTAGATAAGCATAGTCAATCATTATTGGCTTGACTAAAATGTTATTATTTCTTTCAGTCCACTTATTGGAAATAAGTGCATTGTGGATGGGATGGGCAAACTCTTGGTCAAACTTAATTTCAGGAGTGCAGTAAGTTGAAATAGCAGTATATTGTCCAAGTGTGAGAGTGCAGAGAAGGGAAAGGGATATCAGCATCTTATGTTAAGTCTGGAGACCTGAAGTTGTGCCTTCTTAAAAATACTGTCAATAATACAAGGTACTTTTGTTTCTGCACAACTTCATCTGCTTTCTGCAGATTAAGGTGACTTTCTCTTCTATTAGAGAATAGAGAAAAATTCATGCCAAGTTAAATATAGAGTGTGAGTTATGTTGAACTAACTATTCAAAGGAGTGGAAAAGAATTGAGAATGGAATGAAGGTGGTGGCTTAGTTTCCACAGCTGCCTGGTTCCTTAGTGAACTGAGAGTCTAAAATAGGGATGCTCTTCTCTAGGGAGTAAAGTTTTCTCTCAGATGTATTTTTGCTTGGTAAATACAGCTACTGAGGTTTGTGCACTTGGAGGTTGCAACTCCTTAGTGTTAAAAAGAAACAAAGGGAAAACCAAAATATTTCTCTCAAAACCTGGAGAAAACTGCTCATCACAGTTGTTGGGTTTTTTTGGGTTTTTTTTAAAAGAGGAATTTAGCATACAGTCATATGCTAAAACTACTACATGGGGAAGTTGGGTTACTCAAACCTTAAAAATTGCCAAAAATGTCAGCTGGGTTGCATACAAAATCACTTTGCACTACAGTAGAGAATTGCACAGAAATGATCCCAATAAAATTGCTGCTGCTTATTTTGCCAGTGTGTGTGTTTGCACTGAACAGTGCCCGTCAGTGGCAGTACAGTAGGAGAGTAGTTTGGATTACAAAAGAAAAGTTGAAGCATGGCTTGAGTTAATGTTTTAGCAAAGGACAGGAATGAAGATACCAATGACCGAGCACTGTGCAACCTTGAATCCACATGCCAAGAGATGCTTCTGCAAACTGTTCACAAGAAAAAGGAGACACCTCCCAGGGTTTTGTGCTGCCCGAAGGCAGCAAGTGATGGCTGGCTGGTCTTCAGGGCTGGAGAACTGGGATTCTCCCAAGTGTCTTCTATCAAAATGTGTGATGATTTTGTTGCATTGTCTTCTCTGTTTTTTTGGACAGTAGTCAGTGATGGACATCTACAGTGTTGAAGGGTTCTGAGGAGTGAGGAATGAGCACAAATAATGTGCAAGACAGCAGTGAGCTAGCTGGCTCAAAAGAGGGAAGAGGATGAGGGATACTGGTAGTTGAAGAGTTAAGAGTTTGAGAATTAAAGGTGTAAAGATGTTTTTGGAATTTGATTTTGAGTTAGCATCTTCGTAGAGAATATAAGATTTTTACTGTGAAGGCAATTTGATGTGAAGCTACAGCTTTTTATGGATTTAGCACTAAGATAAAAAAGATCCTCCCCACCCTTGCCCTAAAAAAGAGCAGTGTATCTGTTTGGGGCATGGATCCTGGAGAATGTACTGGGTTTGTAGCTGATAGCTGATAGTACCTGAGTAAGTGATATTAATCTAAAAAAATCCAAAAAAGAAATAGAGTTTTATACTCCTGAAGAGACACAGTTGTCAAGAAGTGATTAATTCTTACACTAAAAATACTTCTAAATTACTGGAGCCTTGACTTTTATGATTGCTGCACAAGACTTGGACTGTTTTACATGGTCATTTTAGAAACGCACATTCCCTTTTGTGTTTGACTCATAACGTTAAGGCATTAAAATGGATCCACCTTTTTTTTCCTCTTTCCTTCTCCCCAGAGGAATACAACATGCTTAGGGGCTGGCCTTTGTCTGTCATGCATTCCCACCATAACACATTTAGCAAATTGCAGCTGAGTCGTCAGACTAGTCTGTACTTTCTGCTGCTTGTGCCAGGGAAAAAGCTATTGTTTTCACTGCACCCCTGGCATGTCGATAGCTTTGATGCCAAAAAGCATACGGTTTTGCTGCTGTTTGTACCTTCAGTCAAAGAATGCAGGCAAGAACAAACAGAAATCCTAAGAAAGAGGTTACTATAGAATCTCCGCAGAAGGGCAAGGATGCAGGTCCTTGTGAAGGGGAAGCAGAGAGTCCTGTGGTTGTGCTGGTAAGAATTGTTTAAACAAGTTATCTCTTCCTTTAGTGATTCCAGTTCTGTCTATCAATGAAAAACTGCATAATCTGACACTGATGGGAAGCCCCAGCATTCTTACTTGTGAATAACTCGTGTTTAAGATTTAGGTTTGAATCTTTCTGGTTTGTTTACCTTTTTAATTAATTTTTGCTGTTCTGGTTTACCAGATCTTTGGTTCCCTTCGAGTGTGGCTTTGGAATTTGGTTTTCATACCAGCTGCTTTTCAGTCTGTTCTGTCTAGCATAGTTGTACAGCTCTTTGAACCTAGCATGAAAACTACTTATGCTTTAAAATACTTTTCTAGTACCTCTGCTTTTTAATTGCCCAGCATATCTTTCAATTAATATGTATTTGAGTTCTCTGAAGAGTGTGTCTAAATTACCGAAGGATTGTCTAAATAATTCATGAGTGCTTCTGTTAAAGGGTCTATTTTTCATTGCTTTCAATGCACATTATTTAGGAATTTAAAGTTCTAAAACAGCTTCCAGTGAGAGGAAAAGGAATATATTTGTATATGGGGGAGGTAATAAAATAAGAACTCGTTTTTCTTACGTATCACTACACTCTCAGTTCTGCAGGAACTTCAATAGTACAGCAAGAGAACATAACAAGTGAGCTGTAATGAATCCACCAACTCTCTCCAGCTAGGACAATAAACTTTTTCAAATAACAGAGGAGGATTGTTAAACTAATAACTTATGTATCAGTAGAAAGGAGTACTTCAATATTTCTTACTAAAATGCCAACTTTACTTAGTAATATTTCATACTTATTTGCTGCTGCTGATGGTCCCCTCTTCATTTGTCTGGCTGTGGTTGAAGTTAGTGGGGAGGTGATCCTCAAATTATGCTGTCCCCCCTTCTTATTTGAGCTTTACACCATGCATTTAAAAAATGAAGTAAAATATTTTGGCCATAAAGGTTTAGTAATATTCATCTGTAACTTTATGGGAATTGTTACTCTATATAACCAAAAGCTTATGTGTGTGCTAGGAAGACAAACTTTCTTTTCCTTGACCGTGTTTTCTTTAGTTTCAGAGTGTTGTTAGTAAAACATGGTGGTTTTTTTTATGGGTGTGTTCTGATTTCAAGTCCAGATTTTCATCAGTACAATATGAGCTAATCTTGTGTGTGCTTTCCTGCGTTTGGAATGTTTAACTTTATTTAGAACTGTTTTTATTCCCCCATGAATACTCAGAGAGGATATTAGTATTTCTGCAGATTCTTAGAGTATTGCAGCTAATCAGCAAGCATATGTACTTACTTAAAATGAAAAAAGTTTGAAACAATACTGTTTACTTACAACCAGTTATGAAGCACCTCCTTATAGTTTTCCAAGTAGTACTACATTTAATGTTCCTGGAACAATGTACCTCCAGTTTTTGCCCTCCCTTTTTTCATTTTGAGATGAAGTGGGTGCATTCAAAACAGAAGTCAGTATTTAAAGGGAAGAATATTTAGATTTCACATAGGTCACATGAAAAATGTCTTTGCTGTCATTTCAGTTGCTATTTTGCTGTTCATCTGTTACGTGTGTATATATATATATATATATATATATATATAGACAAGCATATATGTAGCACATTATTATAGATGGTGTAATATCCCTTTTTGCTTCTCTTTTTGTCTAATTATTGAGGAAAGCAAGATGAAGTGGTGCAAGGACACTTTGCAGCAAGTGTACTGCCAGGCACAAAGTGAAAAGTAGGGTGCTGTGTTTTGTTTAGCACTGACATTTGGGTCCCTTTTTCTTTCATTGAATTGTGACATTCCACTACATTTTTACTGCCACACTGAAAGTAGGTGTCTTGTCACTGGTGCGGGGGACAGTAAGGTAATAAGTAAGACTGGTAACATTGCTAGTTGCTATTACAAAAGCTAAACAGCAGAACTTCTTGTTTTCTGGGTTAGAAACCTTGGAATTACATTAGAGAGCAATCCTCAAAAGCATATGGAGCAGTAGGCTTCTGGTTTACTCTAGTAATACTTCATTGGTTATTGCCTAAAACATTCTTTCAGGTGCGTATGTATTCCTTTTGTATGGGCAATTACGGTGTGATTTACTTAGTGCTCAAGTTTTTTGAGCATTCTTTGTAAAGATGAGATAGAATCAGCAGTCAGGACTTCAAGGAAGTAAAAGGTTTTTTTGGTCATATTCCTTAATTATTTAAATATAGTCACTGAGTGTGAATACTCTGCTAGAATGTCGAGGGAACCTGGTATTTATAACTGGAAGCATCCCATGTGCTATTGAAACAGTGTTACTTGGTTGAATACTGTGCCTGAACTTTTCCTGGTTAGGTGCGTAGGTTCACAAGAGGAGTCATCTCCTGCTTTCAGTGCCAGTATGGCAGTACGTGAGCTCTGTTGTTTTCCTGCAATTTGAATTAGATTGTGTCATAACTTTGCTTTTGAGGCCCATGGAAAAAGCATTCAGATTTTCCAGGTGGGGCCTCAAAACCCTGCTTGGGATGAACTGCTGTGGTACTAGATGTTGTAGAAATTACTGGCTGAGCATGTGTGCTGTGCAGCTGCACTTTGATAGGCAGAAGTAATAACTGCTTATCAAAACAGATGATTTTTCTGGGAAGTTGAATCTTTTGAAGGTCATCTTTCTGCTTGGAGATGTGCTGGCAGGATAAAATGTAATAGCTAAGAATAAACTCTAGGATACAAATAATTTTTCAATTAATTTTTAAAATCTCTACCTGGGCAATTTAATTTATGTTTGTTGTGGGACAGTAAGATACTGTTACCCATGTTTAGTATTAAATAATCTTATTGTATGTCTACAGTGATTTGCCTCAGGCCAGTATTGAGAAATACATAACATCTATTCATCTATTTTTATGCTGTTTACTGCTAGTGCCTGTAGCTCCACCTTACTCTTTATGGGAACTTGTTAATTTGCAGGTGTATATGCTAAATATGTTTTTTAAAGTAAGTGATGTTTTGTAGCAGTGTGCTTAACTTGACCGTCTTTTGCTTTCTGAGATGACAATTGGGAGATAACATTTGTCTCAATTTAAGCATACAAGAAAAACATGTATTGTGTGGTTTTGTTTTTTTTTTTTCTGTCATATGTAATGGAGACAATCACTGAACTCTTAACTTAAAATTTCTTTTATCTGACAAATTTTGACACTGCTTGTCCAAATATATTACTATAATCTGGCAGATTAAAATGGTTACTGTGTGGGTGTCATGACTGCTGTTTTGAAATACTTCTTATTTCTGATAAGTTTCCATGCTTATAATACTCAGGGCAAACCCAAAGTAGTACGGCAGATAATTTGCTCATTTATCTTCCAACAAACACAGCACTGCCTGTCTCGAGTGCTGGACCCCATGAAGCCCTGTGCTCTTAGAGTTTTCCTAGATTATAAAGGATGCCATTGGCTGCAGATTATTAGGAAAAGTTAAGCCTTGTTTGAAAGACTGACTTTTAGTGACTATAAACTTGATGTTATTTTGACTGGGCTGAGTTTTGTCTGTCAGCTGGTCCATAAATCATAATCAACAATACTGTAACGGCCCAATATATTTTCTTTTATATTACATGAAATACCATATTTTTTTTTTAATGTAGAAGAGCCTGAGAGAGAATCTACTTCCTTGCACTGTTTTATGTTTGGCTAAATGCCAACACCAGTGTGCTGTTTATTGTTTTCTTTTTTTTTCATATCTGGTTCAAACTGATAAAACATCCTCTTCCTTTTGAATGTGACAAATGACTAAGAAAGCCATGAGTAACATTTAGGAGAAACCTGAGGAAGCAAATTCTTCATAAATTTTTACATAAATCATATTTCTTCAATTCAGGTGCCTACTGATTAAGTAGGAAAGATCTGTATCCAAGACCTCAGCTACAGTGAGCTTTAGATTAATTTTCTAATGAGGGAGGATTCTTTTTTTTTAAAGATCTTTTGTTCACAGCATGCAAACAAAGTGTAAGGAATGCTTATATTCTTTGAAGATTCCTTTTTATAAACTTTATGGTTGTGGTGAACCAGTTTTGTGACTACAGGGTAGAGAGAGAGGCATTTGCAATTAATTGGATGATTTTTGAAGCTGTAGTATACACATATTTGGTTTTTTAATTAACTGTGTTACAGAAGTGATTTTTGTGTGTGTGTGTGTGTGCGTGTGTGTGTGTGTGTGCATGCCCATGAAATAATTTTAGTTACATTGGCTTTAAAAGTAATCATTTTCCTCTGTTTTTGCTGGTAAAATGAGAGAAGCCAGAACTTGCTTTCTTCGAGCCTTCCAAAGAGAATTTAATGGGAGGATGAATGTAGCCGTTCAGCACCAGGGAGAAGCAGAAAAGAATGTTGATCCTGTGCAGCACCATGTAAAAATCCATTATCCATGCGAGATGACAGGTTTCCCTTGCTACCAGGTTGTGGAATTGGTGCTGTGGTCTATTTGCTCACTAGGTCAGATAGTAGATGTCCTGATACATGAGCTTTCTGCCTATATTGACCACGCATGTTTATTCACTCCTTTTCAAAGCTCCCCATATTGCCATATATGATCACACAGCCATCTGATCAGCATTTCAGAGACACAATCTGATTGAAAGCTTGCTGGTTGGAAGGAACTCTCTCAAGCCGGATCACCACCTAATCTGTCACAAAAGCTCAGGCTCAGTTGCTGGTATTAGCGTGAGAAGGCTCAGGAATGTGCTGTGAGAGGGAGGGTCCTTCTAGTGTGAGCGCTGCTTTCAATTAATTTAAGCCAATTGTGAAGACAAATCTTTTTAGCTAATTGAAGAGACTGATTATATGCACAAATCAAATGGTCCTTCTCTGCTCCTCATTTTTCAGGCAGAGTTTAATGTGCAGTATATTTTTTTTTTTCTCCTAAAGGTCAGTCATGCTGCACCACTCTCAAACCAACCCATCACTGCAGCATATTGTGTGTCATTTCTCATGACAAACTCTTGCAAAGGAATGGTCACACGGGTAAAGGCCAGCTTGATCAAGTGCAGTGACTTGGCCGTGGTACTTTAGTCCTCTCTAACAGAGGAGTGTATTGCATAAGAGCTCAAGCTCACTGATTGACAGGGGCATCTTGCTTGCCTGGATAGGAAGAGAGAGAGCTGTTTCTTACACTGAAAGTGGGAGAAAGAAGAGCAAAGAGTGTCTTGTTTTCTGAATGATGTGTTGAGATGTACTTGATTTACAGTGCAGTAAAATTTGAAAGGCTCTTCCTACTCTGTTATCCCTGTCTCATGCTTTAGGAAGAAAATTTATGCTGGACAGCTGTTTCCTTAGTGAAGAGTTGGAGATGTGGGTGAAGTTACTGGAATTTCTTTGGACTCAGAACTGGTTATGACAATGTGTTAGAGTGGGGCTACTTGACCAAAAATTTTGTGAAGGGGTAGTTCAGCAGAGTCAGTGTCTAGGAAATGTTTCAAATAGTTGTGTGAAGAAGGTGCTAAGGAAGCTTGGGGCATGCCATTTCATTAGTTGGGGATTCATTGCAGCAGTCTGAACACTCGAATGAAAACAAATTTTCTGTCAAGCAAAATATTTTGTATAAATAGAACATTAGCGAAAACGTAACCTTTTCTTAGGTTTGTCTGCTTCTCTTACGCTTTTCTGAACTAAGTGGTCCAACTGCTTCAACTCAGATGAGTGCACAAACATAAACTTAAGCCTTTTCTGGTGGACGCTGGTGTCAGTTTGCAACTTTGTGATAAATCATGTTCATGATTAAGAGGAGAAGATGTAGCAGCAGCTGTGGTTCAGGTGCTGAGCTCTCAAAGTGTCTTGAAGCACAATATAGAGCAAACTGAACAAATGTTCTCTATCTCCTCTGAGGCAAAAGATGTCAAACCGAACATAATAATTTTCCACCATGGCTCTTAAAAGTATTGGTCTGTGCTGATCATGTTATTATATAGCTTATGAACTAAATCCTCCCACTGTGATTGTAAATGGTAGTTATTTTTGTTGACAAAGCTACATTTTGTTCATAATTTTTTGATAGTTTATTTTCCAAACTTTACTTTTTTTGCCTGTTCAGCTGTTATGCTTTGTTATAGTCTCACATTTTTCTTAACAGTAAAACTACTTTGTAGCAGATATGAAGGAATCTCAAGTAGCTTTTGAGCAGCCTGTGAACTAAGCCTGAAAACTTGATAACTTTCTCTGACTAAAGGTTTCCTAATTCCCTGAAAAACAAATTTATTTGATTCATTTTTAGATGAAGAAAACACCTATAAGGTTTCTCAGGAATATTATTAATATGCTAACGATTAGTAGCAGTTACTCATAAAGACATTTGTTCTGTGTAGTACAACTAGAATTTGAAAGGTTATTGTCATGAGTTATACAAAACTTTATATAAAGCTTGTCTTGTGTGTTTACATGTAAGGATGGTGGAAGCTGGCCTTGCTGCTGCTATTATGTTTAATATACCTTCCTTTGAAATTAGTACCAATGACCTTAAGAAAGCATCAATTGTAAAGTTTCTCATAATTGCCACTTGTAAAAAATTGTAATTTGCTCTGATACAGTGGTGCACAATTTTAGTGCAGAAAGTGCAAGCTAAATTGTAACTCCAACTTTGCATTAGTTTGCACACTCTGAGGCAGTGCTGCCTCATTCAGAGCTCTGTCTAAGCCTGCTTTGCCCTCTGACCACTTAACAGAATGCTTGGCAGGGTGAAGGGTTTTCTCTCTGTGATTGTGCATGGGCAGCTGTAATGTCTCTACTGCAGTAAGGGGTTTTAATGTTCAATCAATGCATAGGAACTGAAGAAAGCCACCAGTGCAATTAAGAGGAAGTAGGTGGCCTATGAGAGTTTTGAAAAAAACCAAAGAGAAGGAGGAATGTCAATTAGCTTACTCCTACCTCAGGTTACTGCTAAATTAAAAGAAAGCTTGATCTTTGAGCTAAGATTGATTTTGTTCCTGCTAAACCCAGATCGGAGCTTTCAGGGCAGTATCAAAAAAAGGCAACCACCAATATAAGAGACTAGTAATTTCTTTTTTTTTCCCCCATGAGAATACATACATGATTATTCTGATAAGCTTGGACTTACTGTGTTTTGTGAAATAATTCTGCTTCTTCCTTCTGAGGTGAACAGTGTGCTTGTCTCTATTCATCAGTTACACTTACCAGTATGATATATTGTGACATAAAATCTGCATTTCAAATACTGTATATTTTCAATGTAGATGAAATATAATTCTGCCAATCTTTTAAAGACTAACTTCTTAAAATGAGTCAGCAATTGTAATTTTTCCTCAATACACCTGAATTTATTTTGCCTTTTTCTTTTTTCCCATAGGCAAAACCAAAGCTGATAGAACCAATAGACTATGAAAATGTCATTGTTCAGAGGAAAACACAGATTTTGAATGATCCTTTACGTGAGATGCTGCTGTTCCCTTATGATGACTTTCAGGTAATTTAATCCTTTTACACCCTACCCTACCCCTCCCTACCCCCCCCCCCCCCCCCCCTATTATTTTTTGTTAAAGACCAGTTTTTAGCAGGAGTAGATACCAGGTTCTAACTTCCTCTTCGTTGTTTCTGTACTCTCTTTAGCTACAAAAAACCTCCACAGACTCTTTGCCATGAGTCCCCTTACCCTGCTCAATTTATTCTGTTTGGTACAGAAGAGGAAATAGCACTTCTTCATCTGTTCAGATTATAAGGTCTACTTCTGCAACTCAGCAATTTTACTGCCTTTTGAAGTAGATGGGTATTCCTCCCTCCCTTGCCAATGTAGAAAATCATGTGATGTTTGTTTAAAAAAATCACCTGCTTTTTGTTATTCTTTAATTCTTAAGCTGATTTCCCCCCCCACCCCCCATCCCCTTAGTAGTGAAGGGCATGAACCTGGTCAAATGAATTCGGCTACTTTCAGCTGCATGCTCCCAGCCAAAACTGGGTTTTGCCAAAATATGCCCTAAATAACAGGGTTCTGACTTGATTAAACTGGATTTAACTGAGATTTGTGATCATCTTGTTATATTTCTTTTAAAATTAGCATGTTTATCTATATAAATAGTTTACTTAAGTAGATTTTTTTTTTTTGAATCTTCTTGTAGCTCTAGTTAGGATAACTACGAAGCATCTTAGAGACTGGAGTTGGAGTAAATAGCAAGAAAAGTCTCTTACACAGTTGCCCATATATCTGTAGTCCAAATGTCTGTATTTGAAAAGTATGCAGACATCTGAATGGTCTGTAAATTAACTTTATTCAGCCAAGCAGCAGAAGCTAAGTTTGTTTATCATGGAGAAAGTTGATGTATTTCTACAGAAGGGCATCTAAAGTTCCATAAATTATATGTTGAATTTTTCATGAATTCTCTCTGACCTGAATGCACCTGGACTCTGTTTATAATATAGTTTGAGGGTTTCTTTTTCATTTGTTTTTACATTTATAACTCTACTTGTGGCCTTGCCACTCTGAGCTAAAAAATTTTGGGTTTGAGAAGCTACAGGTATTTAGAGTGATTTGACCTTCATATGTTCTCAGCCACACATGAAAGTTTAAAGGACTGAATGCAAGACTTCTTGCAGAAGAAGCTGTACTGATACTAATGTTCAAATACTGGATTGCTCCTGGTGATGCCCTACACCAGGTGTTTGCTCTGGGACTGAAGAGCATGAGTAGGCTGTACTACCCAAATCCCCTTCTATACTGTGTCTCTTCAATATCACAACTCAAGAGGAGTCCAGTTTACTTACACTAAGTGTACTCATATCTGATTGATTAGTTCACTTATCAGGGTCATTCTGGAGAACAGCTCTGAATTATCACTTGAGAAAAACAAACCTATCAAGAATATCCTCAGGCATTTTGTTGGAGCAGTCTGGGGAGATGTCTGAAGTGTTCAACTGCTGTTTCACATGACCTCTTCTCCAATTCTTATCCTCAGGCCTGTACGAATGGAGCTTGTCCATGGTTCTCAGTTTGATCCTTAAAAGAGAATCACTGAATTTTGTCACAAACTGTAATGCCTTTTGTCATGCTTTGTCTGGATTCTGTGGTCAGATTTTCATCAAGGCAGTCATTAAAGTGTGTGTTACGTCAGAAGATTTCCTTCAAGTAATCACAGTTTTGGAATATAGTCAGTTTTTCTGTTTCTTTATCCCTAAGCACTATAATATCTGAACACATTTTCTGGGTTTCCCCTATACGGTCTTTGTCAGAGTCTCATTTTATACTGGATTTATATAAAGACTGGTTTCTTCTACCAAATAATACCAGTGTATTATCAAACTTTTTTTCTTTGGAACACTTGCTGGCCCAGACTTACTCCAAATATTTTTATTGTGCACATGATTTGTCAGTACCCCTTTGATCTATCTAGCTTGTTTTCAGCAACACAAAGCATTTAAATCTGTCATTCAGTGTATTGAGAAAATATTACCAAGTCAGAGAACAGAAAAACCTGAAGTGCTTATTTTTTTTTTTTTTTGCAGGTTAAACCTTTTAACCCTGTGCAGCTTTCCATAATCATATTTACAGGTTTTATAGAATCGTAGAATGTTAAGGAGTTGGAAGGGACCTTAAAGGTCATCTGGTCCCAACCCCTCTGCCACAGGCAGGGACACCTCCCGCTAGACCAGGTGCTCAGTGCACCATCCAACCTGACCTTGAACACTTCAAGCGATGGAACATCCACCACTTCTCTGGGCAACCTGTTCCAGTGCCTCACCCTCACAGTAAAGAAATTCTTCCTAATATCTAATCTAACCCTGCCCTCTTTCAGTTTGAATCCATTCCCTCTTGTCCTGTCAAATAATCCCAATACAGGTTAAGTTTACTTGTAACAAATACAATGTGTGTGTATTCTACCCAAATTAAATTTGGCTTTAAAAAGTTATCCCAGTGTTATTTTGAAGGCATTTTGGTGCTTAGTCATTCTTTCACCTTCTTTACTTTTGGTTTTGAGCCATATGGATTTAACACACTTTCACTTAAAGCTCTTGGATTTTATTTAGTGCGAGTTAAGTACTTCTGGAAATAGATTTTATGCCAACTTTGCAGAAATAGAACTAAATCCAGGTCATTCTTTGAGAAGACATGTCTTCAGTAGAGGAAAAGCAAAAAAAAAGTCCAAGTCAAGGCCTCATTTTAGAGAGCGCAAAGTAAACTGGTCAAATAACTAATTTTGAAATGTTCTAAGAAATTTATTTACATAACTTTTCCTTTAAAATCTATTTTGTGTTTGGATTTGAGTCTTTAGTCAACTATTCTAAATCAAGGCTTCATTTTAGTTCGGAAATTGTAATACAGTTTCTGACACTTCCCATACAAGTGATAAGCTGCTTCTGACACATCATTGTTTTAAGGGCATGATCTCACATACAGCTTGGCATCTTCTCCATTGAGTCTTTTAGAACAATTTCTGTCACTGCACCTGGAGCATGAGCTTCTGCAGAAGGCAGTAACTCTAAGTCTTATTGGCAAACACAGCCTCCTGACAGAAAGAATATCCATTGCAGTCTGAACTCATTGTGGGCAGGTTCACTATCCCTGTTGCATCAGGTTTCAGGTAGCAAGTACTCCTTGGCTGACTTGGTAAAATGTTCTTGCTGCTGTGGCCTTTTCTGAAATCTCAACACATCCTAAATCCCTGGGACTCACTCAGAAAGTAGTATCAGTAAAAGAGTCTTAATGGCGTGCCTCAGTAGTGCTCGCATTAAAAGGAGTCTTCCTTAGTTTCAACAGCACAGTAATTGAAAGGGTTTTTTAAATGTTTGACAGTACGAGACAAACACTCTGTAGTTCCTGATGCTGCCGTAAATCAAATGGCCACTCAAACCCAGAGTGCTGAAATGTTTCTTTTCTGTGGAACAGTCCAGCCAATGTAGTGGTGAGGTTTGTAGAGAAGGCAGTTCTTCCTTCCTAATTTTTCTTTTGGGACATAATGTATATATGTGTGCATGCTTGAATTTAAAATGTTGTGGTAATGTTGCTTTATTAATTATTTTTAGGAATTTGCTCTAAATCATAATACTCCAGTCACTGCATTTCCTTGCTCTCTGATGCACTGTTGCAGCTGATGGATGAGCTGAGAAGGAGGTGGCATGCATTAAGACACTTACTACTATGAACAAAATTGTGAAATTAAATTCTTCTGTTCTATCATTGATCTTGCTGAAGTACTAAGATAAAAATATTTTTATGTGTGAATGACTAGAAAAAAACCCCTTACTGTTGTATTGATAGTTGTGTAGCAGGATAACAGCAGCAGACATTCTAAAAGTATGTCCAATTTTACCAAATTTGACTGGAGTGTTAAAACTGATTCATGACTTCATGAGTTTCCTCTGAAATGTGCCTGGAAAGATGCCTTCTTAGTCTCTTGTTTTTTCTTAAAACAGTAATTATTTTTTAGAAAAGCATAGTATAACTGTATGCTTTTAGAAAATACATTGTATTACATGTAATATATTATTTATATATTATACAAAAAATTTCCTGTCAAATATCCAACTATTTCAGGCTGAGAAGAGTATCTAGGCATTCTGGCCTTTAGCTGTTATGGTAGTTCAATACTCTTATTAGAAACCTTTCTTTCCATAGCTTATGAAAACAAATACATTAAACTTAGTACAGTTGGAATGTATTTCTAGAATTCAGAAAACTTCATTCTTAAAAGCTGTTAGCATATAAGTGAATGTTTTCCTGCAGTTTTGGTTTGTTTTTGTTTTTTTAACTGTACAGTAAAAGATTTATTGGTCCCAGGAAATATTTCTGGGTTTGTGGTTTCTGCTTTTACTACCTCCCCAACTCTCCCACCCAAGGAGTTATCATTGTCACTTTTCAGTGTTCTGGACTAGATGAATGACTTAACCATGACAATGGGATGGTTTTAGCACTAGTCTGAGAAGCAGAATTTCATGGTCAGACAGAGATTTCCTGCTCTCTGGCAGCCTTTCTATGCTCCTCTGAACTCTGGCATAGAATAGGAATAAGTTCTGACTTGATAGGCTGAAGTGGATATGTACTTCAGTGATTCAGGCATTCTCTCTGAACCTGCAGTTTCACAGTGCAAGTCTCATTTTTTTTGCCACCTGAGATCTGCAGTTGAACTACCCTGTTATTTTGGTGTACTTTTTTTTTACTTTTCTTGAATAATAGTTTTTATGTGTAGTAATTACACTACCTTAATGTCTGTCTTCAAAATATTGGAGTTCTGTTGTCATGATGGAATTATTTTTATTAGTATTTTCTTGCCCTTCTCAACAATACAGAGGAAAACACTTGCCAATGGCATCTATTTCTTACTGATTTCAATCTTTCGCTTACAGGGAAAGAAGGAACTCATTGCTAATCTTTGAAAGAAAATTCCCATTAACTGGCTATTCTGAAACAGCATATTCACAGGATGTTTTCTGCTGAACTTTTCTTTGTTATATATAACTGAGTGCTGCCATAATGTGTCATCTTTTCTATAATTGCAAGTTTCATTAATTGCTTTTGTTGTTTATCAGACAGCCTTATTGCAGCGGCAAAGTCGATATATTCGTTCAACAGTTCCTGAAAACGCAGAGAAGGAAGCTCAAAGCTTGTTTGTAACTGAGGTAAAATTGAAAGTGATAACAGTATTATACCTGATTCTTTTTCTTCTGCTTTACTTACCATTTAAAACAAACAGAAAAATAAGCCCTGAAAAAAACCCTAAATATTTATTACCATTTGCTTGTCAATGATTTCAAGGGAAAATGTCTAGGGAGACCTAGTACTTTTTTCCACTGGTGGCTGGAAAAGAAGGGTTGCTGGATAGAATTACTTTGCATGTGTAATTGGCTTCTGCAGGTGCTTCACCTCTACCTTCTTTGTGCTTTTGGCTTTCCCAGATGAACATGCGTGATTTCCATCTGTGATATTGTGACCACTAACAAATCTCGAATGAATTGTTGTGACTTGTTTTTCTCAGTAGATTGTCTCTCACCAGCCATTCTTAGTTTGTTCATAATAGTCTTGTACTCTTTGCTGAAACAGAGATATTCATAACTGTAACATTTGCAGAGGCCAAAATTCATCATGACTGCTCAACTTGTATGCTATATGTAGAAGAAATGTTCTCAAATCTAAAGTTTCTCAGAACTGTTTTGCTTATGTTGTCATTTCTTTGGTTCTGTGAGGCTGCATTTCATTCACTGTCTTCTGAAAGTCTTTAAGAAATGAAAAGTTTAAAATTTTTGTCTTTTTTGTATTATCTACTGGTTTTTTATTGATATGTTTTAAGCTGATATTTTAACATCTGGAACAAGTACATGTTTGTTGTAATGCCAGTAAAACTGAAGGAGTTCCAAATAGCTGTGAATCTACCTCAAAGTAATTTGTTCACTGTAATGCATATCCTGAATACCTAACCTAAACATTTCTAAGATAAAATCAAAGGGGATAGACAAGAAGGGAGGAATGTTTTGGGTAATTTGTGAAGTTAATTGAGTTTCTGCAGAACCAATTGCTTGGCAAGTATTAAGCTTGCATATTGAATTATAAAGAAAATATTAGTGATTTATTAGATGCTGTGTTTGTGTACATGAAGGTTTATTTGTGTAACATAAAATTTTGTATGGAATGGTTTCTGTCAACAGATTTTGTCAGTTTTATGTTGCTTTGTTCAAAGCCAAGATAAGTCAGTACTTTTATGTTGTAACAATATGGGTGGAGTGAAATGGTATTTCCTGTGATCTAGATCAGGATTTAATGGCATAATTGCTTTTCAACCACTGCAAGCATGCAGTTTAAATACTAATTTAATTGCACTAGAAGGAAAAATTTAAGGAAAAGATGCTTTTATTCTTCTGTATCAGTACATGTGAAATTGAATATTTGATTTTAATAAGATATCTGTATTTTAATGCTGAGTTTTCTAAAGACTCAGTCGCATTTGCAGCTGCAGTGAAATGCTGCTTTAACTTTTTGGACCATTGAAGATGGTTAATGCAGATGCTGAGTGCATTCAGCATATTCTGGTTTTATAAAACACATGTCTAGCAGATGATAACATCCTATTGAAACATATGACTTGTTCCAAAAAGCTATATTGCAATAAACTATTGGCAAAAGAAAGAAAGAAAGTGTACAGAATTTTCAGAGGTTGATATAACCACAGCAGTTCATAAATAGCCATAATTTAGGTGGTTTTTTTGTATCTAGTGAATGCCTTTAGTCCTTTTCCAATTGCTATTGATATTTTATTTTCATTAAAACAGTGCATCAAGACTTACAATTCAGACTGGCACGTTGTTAACTATAGATATGAAGATTACTCAGGAGAGTTTCGGCAGCTTCCAAAGTAAGTCTGTTGTCTATTTAATGGTATAATAAATTGAATTTGTGAAAGAACTTTATTTACTATAAACTTATCTATTACAGAATTATATTAATAAATGTAATGTATAAACTGAAATATGCTGTATCAATGTTTAATAGTCAGTAGAGATGATCAAGATTTTGTAGAATGGAATTTATATTGATGAACTTGAAGGTGTAAAGTCTTGTCAAACCATTTTCTGGAAAGGTACTGTAATAACATTACCTTATTAATAGAAAGTCAAAACAAGACATTGTATCATTGATAATGTGAATTTAAGTATGATAACTAAAACAGGCTAATGTTTAGATGAAACTAAAATGGTAATATCCTGTTTTCATAGCTTCAAAGGCAGCTTTTGGAACTCCCTTTAGGAGCTCGGGGAATAGAACCTAAGCAAGATGGTTAGAGCAGGCTTTCACAGGATGATTCAAAGTAACAACTTAATCTGCATCTGTTACAGACTTTCTAAACCATCTGCTAGAGAAATCTTTTCCTACTTCAAAATTTTCTGGGTAAAGTATAAAGATTAGAACCTTAAAATGTTTGAGAATGGCTAAATACTCTGAGTGCCTCAGTTCTGGAAGATCTGTGTCTTCCCTGACTACTCTCCCGCATCTATCAGTTAAGAAATAGTTATCTGTTCCTGTGAAAAGTTCTGGTACACTCACAGGTTTTGTTCAAATCAGTACCTGGTTTTCACTTGCCCTGAATAGAAACCACAACAGTTGGTAGGAATTTAAATAAATGCATTGTCCTGCAAGGAGCCAGTGTTTGCAGGTATGAATTCTTGCTCCTAAGATATTAGGAGTGCAGTGAATGAGAAGGCATTTATTCTCTTCGGTTGCACATTAGGACAGTGACAAGCAGAACAAAAGAAGGACTGTGGGCAGATGTACAAATGAGGAAAATTGTTGGCTAAGAATGAAAATTACATGCCTTTTCTTTGTTATTCTTGTGCTTTTTTATCTTTGGTTAGGAAAAGAACATCTTAACTTTTTGTATGTAAGTAAACTTATATAATTAAAATATGGAACTAATCACAAAGTTCATAGTATTTCAGCAGATTTTTCTTTCCTAGTAAAGGGACAAAATCAGAGAAGCTTCCTGTTCATGTATATGAGGTGGATGAAGAAGCAGATAAAGATGAGGTGAGATAATCGTAGTTCCTTACTTTCTCTTGTTTTCATTAAATAATGTTGGGTGTGTAGAGGCTGGGACTTCCTTCAAGTGTTAATGTCAGTAAATGAGAGCAGGGATTAGCTCGAACAACTTGGTTGGGAAACAAGTTAGCTGTTTTATCTATCTCCTTTCAAATAGCCTTGTTCTCCTGATACCTGTCAGAAAAAGTTTTGATAGTAAAATTGAAGTTTTAATACTTGGTGCCATATAATCCTTCAGCTTTCTTAAAATCTGTCTTGTCTTATACTGTCTCTGTGTAGACAGCTTTACAGAGAGAAATGTTTCATTCAGTTTAATCATGAAGCTGAGTAAAGTCATAGGTGAATCTATTCCAACATGGCAGCACAGGTACTTAAGTATGCATGACAGTATAGCACACGAGGTGAGTTAAAATTAGTTTGTCACAAATCTGAGTATAGGGTAAGGGCTGGAGAGCCATCATGGAATCAAAAGCTAAAAGATATTTTCTCTTTTGGCATTGGCTTAGGGAAACCAGAGATGTATATTCTCAAGCAATTTTCAAGTGTATTTCAAATGCCAAAGACTTTTTCAGCAACTGCCTCTGTTATTTTTGTGATTTATTTTTTTTTACCACACCCTGTTTCAAAACAGGGTGCTTAAATGCCACTGTTTTCTTTTCTTACAAGTGCTTGAACTCTTGCATCCTAAAAAAGAATTAAAATAATTTTTTGGTTTTGTGGTGTTTACCTCTTGACAATTACTTTGCTTTTAAACTCCTAGTATTCAAGGCTGTTATACAGGAAATAAAAGGATTAAATGTGAAGAAGTAGTTTGGGGAATTCATCAGAACAGATATATTCCTGAACAGATAGTCACAGGATGCCAGTTATCCAGTGCTGCTATTAATCTCCACTGTGATATTTGGCCAAATAATTTCATGCATCTGTATTCAAAACTTCCTATTTGTAGATGGGAATAATTACGATTTCTATTATACCAAAATTTGAAAGACTTGCCATTATTTACTGTGATAATATTTCTGACAACAGAAGTGTCTTAGAAAACAGTGAGTTAAACATTAAAAAATTAAATGTATATATAATTGACTGTAGTTGTTACTAGGAGATATACTTATGGCTAGAGTTAGTTAAACGCTGAGAAACTATAACCTGGCTATTAACAGGTGGTATGTATTTTACTAGGAAGTCTAAGTGGAGAGGACTTCCTGTTTCCTTCTGCCCAGTTTCCTGAGCAGGCAAGGACAGAGTATCTCCTTAAGAAGTACAGTCAGCGAAGAAGAGGTCTGCTGCGCTTTGGGAAACTTGAAATATAAATACAAGGAAAAAGCATGCTAGGAATAAAAAGGAAGTTAACAGCAAAATAGGGTGGGAAGGTCCATAAATTCTTTCACCGAGGGAAGAATTAATGCAAGAGGTTTTTGTTTCAAACATTAACATCTTTCTATGCCAAAAAGCACAGATGCAAATCTCAGATTGAAAGTTGTTTGGTCTTCTTTTTGTTTCAGTTTTGTTTGTGTTTGAAGAAAGATGACTTACCAAGAGAATGATAGAAAACAAAAAGCTACAAGTGATTAAAAATTGGAGAAAAATCAGATAAAGATTAATTTAATCATGCATCAATAAAAAGGAGAGAATTACCTATCCAAAACTATGTTGTGCTATCAGGCCATCAGGTTGATGTTTGTAAAGGGAATTTTTAAATGTAGTTTGCGATCAAGATACGAGATTTGTTTTGTTGAAACAGTTGCTGTTGAAATATACTTTGGAGCCAAGTTTGTGGGAAAGATAATTAAAAAAACTGAGGCACAGTGTGCAGCAGTAATGATAAAAGTGAGGAAATTACCTTACCAGCTGGAAACAGGAAGTATGTTTTTAGTGTAAGAGTCATGTGTTAACAACTGGACTGGGTTCCTTTGTATTAACAGATGGTCAGCTGGAAAGATTCTGTAGCTTTTTGGCTCTGTAGGCAGGAATTCTGCCTGACAGAAAGAAGTGGTGTAAATGGAGAGTCCAAATGGTGGTCAATTTTATTGTCAGAAAACAGCAGAGTTGGGAAACTGTGTACCTCAGAGACTGGGAATTGGGAAAAGAATCTTAGTAGAGCTACATCCTAATTTCTGTTAACACAGGTAATGAAGAAATTTTTGTCATGTCAGGTGATCCTATGTTTGGTTTGTGAAGTTACAGAGAAGCATGGTTTGTTTTGTGCCAAATTTTGACAATAAACTCGTGATCTACTCATCATCTTAGACTTGTAAAGGTGGTTTTAAACCACTCTTTCCTTGGAGATAATTGACACCAGGGGAGGTGAAGAGTCATAGTTGGAAACCCAGTGTTTTAAGTTATCTCTGTATCTTGATTCTTGTACAAGAAAATGGTTATCTAGGTAATAGGACAGGGGCGGGGGCTAATGATTTGAAAATGTGAAACAGCATGACTGTATTGCTTGGACAGTGAGACTCACTGGGGCAAATGAAAATTTATGGAGTATTTCTGGTCTGTGCTTTTTTGGGCTTTATATCAGAAGCTGTGATAATTCGTGACCATGTCATCCTTAATGGGCCTAACTTCTGTAGTACCAAGCTGACTATGAGTTCTGAAAGAACAGATTGATGCATCTTTTGCCTTCCGTTCACAGTCTCTTGAAGGTCACATGTACATATGCATATGAATATGCAAGCTAGACAGACTAAATAAGCTGTAAATAAATTACCTAGTAATTTTTTACAGAATGTTCCCTGACTTAGTTCCAGAAAGTGTTTCATATTATTATGCTTGGATAATAAATTACCAGGAGTATTTGTCTTCTGAATGGCTGAAAATCTTCCTACATATCTAATTCATTAATGATTCTGTTTCAAAATGGGTTACGTCAACTGGAAACCACGGTAAAGTCTGCTTGGGAGTACTCTAAAAGATTCCTTGGAACTGGTGATTTAATATTTATCCTGTGGCAATTATAAATCTGGCTTCTTGGTCTGATTTGATAGCAGAGTGCTGAGTTTTGGTAGTTATTGACGTCCTAAGGATTTTGATGCAGTTACTCAGTTCCATCAAGTGACAGATGGATGTGGTGTACAGGCAGTGGGTGTGATGTGTGATGCATGCATTGCATCTGCTGTTTGTGAGCTTGCCATTGCTGCCAAGTTTGGGCTTGTTCTCTTTACAAACTTTGATTCTGATCTGTAAAAGGGCAGATCCAATTCAAGAATTCAAGACAGTTCTCTGTAAGTTTTTAAGTTAAGTAATGTCTTTGAAGTACTGCATATAAAGCAAAATGGCTTGAGAAATCTTGATTGAAGTTCTGGAGAAGCATGTCTTTACATTGTTATTTTTGGCAATAGAAATCGGTAAAAATTCGTGTGCTCCAAGATTAGAATATATGAAAAAGGTTACAATGTAAATATAAGTAAATGCTTTGAGTGTTTCCTCATTCCCCTGTTCCAGTGGGATTTATCTTGACTAACATTTAGCTATCTATAAGCTGGATCATCCTGCTGGCTATAGAGAAAGCCTGTATAAGTGGCCAGATTACATGTTAAAAGTTAGATGAGGTCAACCTCATCCCAGGTCTTTAAATAAAATAATTAGAAAGCTACAGAATTTTAGCAGGGACTCATGGTACATTACATTATGAGCATAGTTATTCCAGCTTCTAAAGTGACTTCTGAAATTTTTGATAAATACTACACAGACTGTGATGCAAAACTTTACTTATTTTTTTTCTCTTCATCTCCAGGATGCAGCATCTCTTGGGTCTCAGAAGGGTGGAATAACAAAACAAGGATGGCTGCACAAAGGCAACATGAATAGTGCAATCAGTGTGACAATGAGAGTAAGTAAGAATGTCTCATGCATGGTAAAAAACTGCACACCAATATTAAATGTCCCTGTGCCTTTGAGAAGTTAATTTGTATGTGGATTAGTTCTAAAGAAATGTGTGGAATGAAAGAGGGAAGCTTATATGTAATTTATATATCTGAAATCTTTGCTATCCTTTTATTATACAAAAATCAGAAAAGAATACATGAAAAATCCAGTGTGTGGGAGAAGTTACATTTTCCTAACTGTACTCTGGTGTGATGTTAGTAGAAAAGGGACTGTGTAATGTGAGGAGAGTCTTTTGTTTGTTTGTATTGCCTCTTTTTTTAGGGGTTTTATTTGCCTCTTTATCTAGAAACAAACTTGAGTTGTTTTCATGGTTGTCACAATAAATATCTATTATGTATAATATTGTAGAGTCAGTTTTAAGTATCTTTCAATAGGTCAAAAATACTGTCGAATAATATAGTACAATCCTGTTGCAGATACCTATAAGTTGTTTTTTTTTTAATTAATGATTTCTGTTTTATTTTCTGAGGATACTGGTCAACTTGTTTGTAAATAAAAGCTCTTTTTCTATTACCTACTGTCTAAATAGCACTTATGAGTATTTGTAATATGAAGATGATTAATACTGGCATTGAAACTGCTTTTCTTTTGTCCTTTCTTTTCACTAGTCGTTTAAAAGAAGATTTTTCCACTTAATCCAACTTGGTGATGGATCCTATAATCTCAATTTCTACAAAGATGAAAAAATATCAAAAGAACCTAAAGGATCAATATTTCTAGATTCATGCATGGGAGTGGTTCAGGTAATTACAATTATTCTGCCTGTTCTCCACTAATTTTGTATTTGATAGCAAATGAAATTTCTTTCAAAATACAGATAAATGTTATTATATGTAGATAAGCCCATGATATGCATGCACATATTATACATGCTGCATCTTGCAAAAGCAGTAAACAAGATTTCAAGAGGCAGGAGACTGAATTTTTTAAATCTTTCTGAAAAGAACATAAATTATTCGTTGGTGTCAAGTAGTTATCAAACCAAGTTTTAAGGCAAACACACAAAGAACCCCAGACTTAAATAATGGCAAAGTAATGACAGCATAAAATTGAAATTCATTTCAGTTAGATTCTGTGCTTACATGAGCTGTAAAATTTTTTTCATAACTTCTTGTGTGGGATTTTTGTTGTGGGAATTGCATTAAATTCAGTCACCCTTCCAGATGCTTTCATTTGACCTTTATAATGTTACTTTTCTGTGCTTTTCTTTATTTTAAAAAGTTAAGGGCTTTGGTCAAATGTTTGTCAGTAGCAAGTGCCAAAGAAAAGGTTATTTTTCTTTTTCTTGTGATTCTGTTATGTATTTATAGTACAGGCTGTAACTGTTCTGTTAGGCACAGATACCTGGACAAAAAACCCTTGGGTTTTAGTTCGTTTTTTAACTTGTATAGAAGTAGGTGAACTTTAATAAAAATGGATTTCTTAAATAGTATTTTTTTTAAGATAAAGCTGTTTGAAGATTTCAACAGAGATACAGCAGCTGTACAGAGGATGTTTTTCCTCAAGTATTGTAGTAATGTTTTTCATACATATTTAATAGGCAATTTGCATTTAAATATATTTGTAATAAATTAAATCATATTGCAATTCTATACAAATTTTATACAAATTGTTTTGCCTTAGAGATACAGTACTGGCCAACTCCAGTGTTGGAGTTGATTGGTGATTGAGTTTGATTTGTGTTTTTAAAACAAACAAACAAACAAACAAGTGATTCCTAAACTCGCTTGTAGTCTCATCAATGTATATAAATGCCTGAAGAAGGTGCAAGGTGGACAGAGCCAGGCCCTGCTCAGTGTTGCCCAGGGACAGGACCAGAGGTGATGGACACAAACTGAAACATGGGAAATTCCCTCTGAACATCAGGGAACGCTTTTTCACTGTGAGGGTGACTGAGCACTGGCACAGGTTGCCCAGAGAGGTTGTGGAGTCTCCATCCTTGGAGAACTTCAAAAGCTTCCTGGACACAGTCCTGTGCCAACTGGCTCTAGTTGGCCGTGGTTGAGGAGGGAGGTTGGATGAAATGACCACCAGAGGCCCCTTCTAACCTCTAACCGTTCTGTGATTTTATCCTTTTGGGGTTTAAAACATGAAAATCTCCTTTTTTATCATCATACTTTCATAGTGTTCATACTTTCTGTTCTGTCAGTTCAGTTCAAATAACCTGAAGTTTCCTCAGACTCTGCCAGAAGCTTGCTTTTTTAAAAAATAATTTATTACTGTTCCTTCATTCCCCTACAAGTGGGGCTGATACAGTAGTCTTTAAGTAAAACTGTGCTTTGGATGCTGTCAAGTTTATAGTTGGCTTTTGTCTCAAATGCTGTACTGTATTTTACAGTACCATCAGTGTGCATCATGGCATCTGGTCTTCAAAACTGCATGTAAAAATTCAAGACTAGTTGTGAATCAGTATCAGGTGCAAAATCAAAATCAGTTAATGCTCACTTTTAAGAAAACTAGTAGTCATTCAATGACCAGTAAAGGGGTTTGAAAATAGCTATTGTCTTCACTTGAATTGTTGGTGAGGAGCAAGTAAATGATATTTTGAACTACCAAATGCTATACATAATGGCCCTATTCCAGACATGTAATTTTATTATTTTATGTTATGTACTGTATCCTGTCTGGCTGATCTAATTTTATTATTTTACTGTTATTTATTATTGGTGTTGTATTAGCACCTATAAACTCCTATGGGGAAAAAATGGTATCTACACAGTAGAAAGGGCATTTCCACTTAACAGAAAAGGAAAAGAAAGTAAAAAAATTATAAGGACCCCAGCCACAGCCCTTTGGAGTAGTCTGATATGTAATTCACAGAAATGCTTGTTCTTAGGTAGGCATGCTTTACAGGCTTTTGTTTTCAGAATGAAACTATTTATTTCAGAGTAAGTCTTTTCACTGAGGGGAGATTAGTTACTATTGCATTCCTGTAACATTTCTTGTTTCTTTTTTTGAGTTCATTTAGTGCATGTGCTGAATTACTTTTTCAAAGACAGTAGATACCTGAGAGAAAGTAACTCTTCACTAACAGACATTGAAGGCAGAGCAGAATATGCTCCTTTGTCAGTGCTTGTGTAAGCAAAATTCTGAATTTGTGCAACAGGGGGGTTTTGTTTGGTTGGGGTTTTTGTTTTGGGTGGATTTTTTTTTCCCAACATAAATGAAGAGACAGGAATTCCTGAAATAGTGTTTGTGGGTTTTGGGTTTTGTTTTGTTTTGCTGGGGTTCTTGTTTTAATACTGAAGTATGTTGAGACTTTTCTGATCAGGGATGCGGAGCACATAACACATGCAGTGTATCTACTCACACATGCAGCCATATATACAGGCATAGTTGCTCTAATTCAGTGTTTTGTGAAAACTGATAAGTGTGATATGTACCACCTGTGTCAAGGTTTTATACTGTGGAAGTTAGAGGTTACTGTTTTTAGGATTTTTCATTTATTTCAGCACTGATTTCAGCTGGTAAGGCTGCCTGTAGATCTGCAGTCCATACATTTGTTTGTATCTTTCTTAACAGAAAGTCATCTTTGATGGAAAGCTGACTGTTTTGTCAGCCAGTACCTAGAAAAATCTGAACTATAGTGAAACTAAAATATAGTTTGGCATTTAATCTAACTTAATGTCATATTGTTTGTTGCAATGTTTATCTAATGAATTATCAATTTTTAAAACTAAATTGATGATAATACAGACTTTTCATCTGAGATTTGCGATTTCATTCCCAGAAACATGAGTTAGGCTAGGTAGCACTTGAAGGCTTGATTTAAATTGGGCAAAAAGGATGGCCGTAATGGTTGAGGAACAAAGGAGGAACTGATTCCCAACTTCATGTATATTTATAAGCCTAGCAATATCAGGGCATTCAGGGTTGATGTTGGCTATGATTTTATCTCTGGTATAAAATTCCAGTGTGCAAACAGTTGTCACTCAATAGCGTTTTGTGCCTTTTTTTTTAATTTTGTTTTTTTCCAGTAGATCTTGGTTAGCTTCATTTCTAGGTTATGTGGGTACATAAAGAATTGATATCTGGAAATTGAATTTTTTGGGTTTTTTTAAAGTGATTGCAAGCAGAATGATGAAGGGAAGCTGGAAAATGGACTGCTATCTTTCCTACTTGCACTTGTTGCAAGGGTACAAATAGCTTCAGAAGGTCAAATGTCAGAGAGGAAAAAAATTAATTATAATGCACTAGTTCAAAATATCAAACTGTATATTTTTGTATAAAATATCTGAAATACATATAACTTCCTTTGATTGTGGTTAGGCAGTATGTAAAGATATTACGCATGTCTTTTTTTTTTCTCCTAGAACAATAAAGTCAGACGTTTCGCATTTGAGCTCAAGATGCAAGACAAGAGCAGTTACCTTTTAGCTGCAGACAGTGAACTCGAAATGGAAGAGTGGATAAACACTCTGAACAAAATCCTGCAGCTTAACTTCGAGGCTGCAATGCAAGAAAAAAGAAATGGAGAGTCTCACGAAGGTAAGCAGGGTTTCTAGCAATGCTAATGCAGTTATGTGACTACATCTTCATACATGCATTTGGAAAGACAGGTTTTATTGTGGCCTAATTTTTTTCTTTTCTTTGGTCATAAAAAATATAGGCCTTATTACTGTCTGTTTGAACTGATGAGAGTTTTGACCTTTTTACCTTCAAAATAGCACTGTTCTGTATGGATTCCAAATGAATCAAGTCCAGAAGAGAATAGTGAAACTGATTAAGTGTAGAAAAGTAGAACCCACAATGTAAAATCAGGACTGAGGCAGTTTAAGGAAAAAAAGAAAAGCTAGGAGGGACTTGTTTTGAAATGTGTAAAATGCTGGTGAAAATTAAATAAACTGTTCTGTGGTCACTGTAGGTAGAGGAATAAGAAATTGTGGTTGCAATGAGGAGCTTAAATGTAGATACAACTCTCTTGACCACAAATATTTCCCAAAAGTACTGAAATAGGTTGCTTGGGTGTAGAAGTCTTTTTTTTGTTAGAGCCATTTTAACAATAGGTAAGGCAGATATCTGTAGTTTGGTGATAGAAGGATAGTCTAGATGTCCTGTCATTAATTTTTCCTCTTGAGAGTGGATGAGGTGGGAAACTGGTGTGAAACCAACAGTATGCATATCCAGAAGAACCTGGAACATATTATGGAAAGTTGTTCTCTTATAAATAGCACAAGTACCAAAAGGGATCATTAGAGTTGAAGGTGAGATATCACAGTCTCTGAAGATTGTCAGAATTTAGTGTGATGTTTGCAAATCAGAACAGGAGAAGCCAGTAGCTCTGTGAAAAACATTTTAGTCAGTGGTCCCCAGTTGACCTTAAGACTGTAGGAGGCTTATAGCTAACTGAATGGTTGCTTTGTAAATCCAGTAACTGTTGGAAAGTAGAGCCGGGAACCTAATGAACAGAGAGAACTTGTTTTGAAATCAAGTGACAATGCATAGGGGAAGGAGGAATGTAAGTTTGTGCGTGAGTATCCCTTTTCCCCATGCAGATAGCAAAATTAATATTAAAGCTGCGTTCTAGGTAAGATTAGAAATAACTGCTACTATGCTGATGATTACTACTTACATCCTCCAAGAAGTCACTGCATCAAAATGTAGTGATGGAGTTATCCACAACCAGTTTATGTTAACAATAGTTGTTTTTGAGGGAGTAGGAGATAAAAAAAAAATAATTTTTGCTACAGCGTTTTGTGAGTACTTTGGGGGTTTTATGTTTATTTTAAAATTTGGTTTTTTAATTTCAGATGATGAACAAAGCAAAATGGAAAGCTCATCAAGTAGTTTTGATAACTACTATCCTGAAATTGCCAAGGTAATATATATTTTAATTTTAAATGCCAATTTTGGATATAAAGGACTAAACCTAAGTTAGCCACATGAATATTCAGTAAAGATAAGGCATTGGCTTCCAGCTTTCAGTCAATTTGTCATGCTTTGAAAGCTTAGGAGGTCTTCTGTAAATAGATATGGTTATTGAGTTTTTCATTTTCTGCTTTTGTAACCAAACTGGATAGTGTCTTGAAGTTGCCTATGTAAATCTGGACATGTTTAAGTGCAGCATGTTTTATTATTCTACTGTTTTACTAATTCATTATATATTGGTTTATTGCCTGCAGGTAAGTGCTAAACTATTTCTATAGAAGTCTAGTTATACTGACATAAAATTTTATTTTTATACTTAGAAATCCAGAGCACTTAATAGCAGTGATGAGGTGAATATATTTTAAGATGCTTGTACTTATAATGAACTGGCAGGCTCATGGATGTTTCCTGTATTGCCATGGTTCTTGCTTTTCAATTTTGTTCTTACAGAAGGGTGGTGGAAATTAGAATAAAACAAAATAGAAAGAAGTAGAAAATAACAGTGACTCTTCCTCAGCCCATTTGCAGACTTTATTTCAGTTATATCAGTGACTTGCATGTTGCAATAAGTTTTGTGAGTTCTGTAAGTGAGAAATTTTTGTTAAATCACACAGGGACTGTAACCAGTGACCTTTTCTATTGAAGTTGCAGAATCCAAACTTTTTGCTGTGACTTCCTTTTTCTTCTGTGTGGTACAGCTTGGAGTCTTGAAACTTTTCTGCTTGACCATGCCCTGGAATGTTCTCTCCTTCTTTTCTGAGGATCTGTCTGACCTAGTAACTACTCCTGAAGGGAGTGCAGCTTATGAACTGAGAACAAGCAAACCAAATTCTGTGTATTACAGTAGCTAACATATCAAAAGATCCAGTCAGAGTATGTTAGCACCTAAACTGATTGGCTGATTTAATTCTTTCTGATGCTGCCTTGTAATCAATTTAGCACATGTACACAAAAAGCTGTTAGGTGATAATCTAGCTCCAGCTACCTCTGTATTTGGAAATTAATTTGGATTGTGGTGCATACAATCAAGGTGTCCTTGGAAGAGCTGTAAGCATCAAACAGCATATTTACATAAGGCTATGAAAATTTATTTCAGAAACAAATATAAAGTTAGATGCTCTCATTGTACAGAAGATTCTTCTTTCTGTGTAGTCAGAGTTACTGCATTGCTTAGGTTCCATATTCCTTCCAGAGGGAACTTGAGTACAGGACTGCAGGACCTGCATATAACTTTAGTACTACAATTGCTACTTCCTGTTTCCGTAACCTTTGGATCGGAAACATGCAGCTCTTAAGCTTGCTATTTTTCTAGTGTATTATTTTTCTCACCTCTTTAAGGGTTGGATTACTTTTATTATTCCATAGTTATAACTCATTTAAATTTCTGTTTCCTTCAAAATAAATTTTTTAGTTTTCCCATTCTAGTTCATCTGTATTAAACATTACCATTTGAAATAATATACTCTAATGTATTTTCCTAGCCTTTTTTTTTTCCCTTAGGAGAACAGAGAGAAATCTGCCTGTTTGCATTAGTATGCTGCTTGTGCCTTAACTCAATTGCTTTATATAAATGCTGTTTTTTTTGAGGATTTTTTTTTTTGGTCCTCTATTCTTTCTTGCACTCTTTTCAGCTGTTGTTTGGATTTAGTTCTTTTTTCCCCAGTGGAAACCTTACAAGGCATTGGGCCTTCTTTTAGAAGAATTTATAGCTGCTCTATTATTTTTGTTAGTTCTAGGAGGAGAATTTCACAATAGCTGACCTCATATCCTTATCAGGAGACAGAAATTCCTTCAGGGGGGATCGTAGAACACCTGACAATAGGGGAAAAACCAGTCTTCCCAGGAAAGACTTTAACCCTTATTAGTACATCTCCATACCTTCATTTTTATATCAACAGCTGTTAGTTTATAACATAAACTAAGTAAGATCGTATTTTGCACTTCAGTGCACAGATGTGCACACATATATCTGAATCCGTCTTTCCTGCCCGCTTCACGTTCCTCTTATCTTTAACCTAAGTGCCAGTGTAGGGTTTTTGTAGTGGTGGTTTGTTTGGGTTTCTTGTTTGGTTGTTTTTTGGAGTTGTCAAAGAAAACAAATTAGCCTTCTGAAATAACTATGTGACTGTTGTGATGAGTGTACCCAAGTATCTCCTTAACCAGTATGAGTCCCCAGAATTCATTGAAGTGGGAAAATATTCTCTCTGTTTTACAGATGAGGAGATGAAATTATGGAATCAATCCTGTTCTGTAGAGAGGGTCAATGACTACATGCATTTTCAGTTCTTGACTTCTGACTGCTGCCCCCGGATCTGTCAATCAAAAATGCATATTTTCATCTTATCTTTAGTGCACAAAACACCAAAGAATCTAAAACTATTCAAGATGCTTTAGCTGAAACAGTTTCTATCTTGCTCATATGACTAGGTCATCTTCCTCCTCAGTTCTTGCCACTGATTCTTACCTTTGAAAAACATGCACACAACTTTATTGTCATCTTTAAACTTCTTCACAGTCCTGTGTTTCTCAGTCACACCAGTCTTTGCTGTTGAACAAGCACTCTGACAGTACTCTGCTGGTATCAAGTATCTGGGTCGTCTCTTTCACAGCAGCTCGTCTTTTGTCCTGTGTGTCCTAAAGATAACAAAGTAAAGTAAATGAAAACCTTTAGAGCATTTTTACTCAAATAGCACCTCAGAAGTTTCTCTTCTGTACTGCATCCTTTAAACCAGTTTATTTTTTAAAATTTCAGTTATCAACCTAAAAGTAGGATTTTGAGCTCTGAGAGAGGTGGTTTTTTTTCTTGAGACATAGTAGAAGTTGCCTCAATCTCCAGCAGAGCAGATGTAGGCAGTAGATCACTTCCAGCTGATGAGAAGTTTGGGTTTGTGACTTCTTTTAACCCATACAGGCTGATCCAAAAAGAGACACCTGTCTGTAATGTCATATTTTGTATCCCTGTTTATCCAGCTGCTACTTTGGGAATGGCAACTCTCCTGCATGGGTAATTTTGGCACTTGCATATGTTCATTTGTCGTGTCCTGTGACTTTAAAAATCATAGAATACTCTTTAAATATTACCTTTTTCCAAAGAAGGTAACTTATGTATACCTTCGGTTTTCACATTCTATTTTGTAGCACTTCACTTTTATTTTACTGTTAATAGATAGATATCCACAAATGCCAGACAGGATCAGTGTACAGTGAACTCTGCAAAGTAACTTTTAAGTGTGAGGGGTTTATCTTTTGGAAGTTTTGGAGGATTTTCCAGCTACCCACAGGAAAACCACTTCTTTGGCAGTAGAGCTCATGAAAAGCAGAAAAAAGAAAGGGAGCTATGATGATGTTTCTTAATTTAGGTGATCTGTTGTTTCCTGAGCAATCTTGCGTTCTCAGGGTAGCTCTGAGCTTTAACCTACAGTCATAATTTATTTTTTTATTTAAATCAAGCAGTGTTATGAAAGTTATTGTTTAAGGAGGGAAAGTGCTGCATGAGTTACAGTGGAGTATACTTCTCATCAGCTTGGAAGGTTGCATGTTGCTGATATAAGTTTTCAGCTTTCTAGGACTGAAAGAAAGCCTTTAGAGGAGAGACTCTCACTTTTTACTTGGATGTAATGGAGCAGCGTAAACTGAGGAGTTACAAAGCTCAGTAATGGCAAAACAAATGCGTGAATTAAAAAGTGTAAAGCTTTGAACGTCACAGAAAAGGGAATGACACTGAAACCCACATTTATTTAATAGTGTGATATTAAGACTTTTTTCTTATTTTGAACAGAGCACCAGAGAAGCAGAAATCAAGCTGAAAAGTGAAAGCAGAGTTAAACTTTTTGCCTTGGATCCAGATGCACAGGTTAGACTTTTTACAAGGAAGTGGGGTTTTTTTATGTTGATTCTATTGAGATGAAAACCCAAACTAACTTACCTTCATTTTTCTTTTCTCTTCTTAAAGAAACTTGACTTTTCTAGTATTGAACCAGAAGTGAAGCCATTTGAAGAGAAATTTGGAAAAAAAATTCTTGTGAGGTGTAACGATTTATCTTTTAATTTGCAAAGCTGTGTTGCAGAAAATGAAGAAGGACCAACAACAAATGTAAATAATTAACATAATTACTTTATGTTAATACAGTAATGAAAGTATTAATATTTTGTTGGCACTATTCTTAATGGCAGGGATTCCTTGCTGTGATTGAGAAATTTATATCATGGAGATTTTTGTACTCTTTTATATTGAAAGCCTAAATTCTACAAGAAGTAGCTTTGCTAATACTTTTGTTGTGTGGTAGAGAGAGAAATTTTTCTTTTACTGTATTTTACACCTTGCCAGTAATATCTAGAGTGATGGCCATAAGTGCTTATGAAAATGTTACTCATCTTTCTTTTGTACACATTTTTACAGTGATAGAGATGCCAGCAGAGACACTCAATTCTTTTTTTTTAATGTCTAGGTAGAACCTTTCTTTGTCACATTGTCACTATTTGATATTAAAAACAACAGGAAGATTTCAGCAGATTTCCATGTTGATTTGAACCACCCCTCAGTAAGGCACATGATACCCAATGCATCTCAACAAATGATGAATGGCAGTGGTGATAGCTTACACAGAATTCAAGACATTCATGAAACTGTGTTACAATATCCAAAGCAGGTAAGAACTAGTAATGTAAAGAATTAGTAGGATTTTGGATACAAGGAAAGAGTTTTCCTACATGATTTGGATGGCTTTCTATTATGTGATGTAAAATGTGCATACATTTTCCTTTTAAATTTATCTCTTGTTTTATTTCTAGGGAATATTCTCAGTCACATGTCCTCATACTGACATTTTCCTTGTGGCTAGAATAGAAAAGGTATTACAGGGAAGTATTACACATTGTGCTGAGCCATATATGAAAAGTTCAGATTCTTCAAAGGTATGTTACTTTCTTCTGTGGCATGAACAAAATACTGAGGCAAAGCAGGTTGATTTCAAATTAGTAAATATCAGTCAAAACCTTAGTTCTTTTCTAGAAAATTCAGAGAAGTGGATTATTTGATTTAGTAAGTTGTAGTTATTACTAGTAACTATTATTATATTGTTGATAAAATCTAATGTTTTATTGGAAATATTTATTTCACTGTTTATAATTGTGACAATCTAGAATTTTTATAATGTCTTTAAACTGATTGGATAAAAGTGTATTGGACTTCAATGACAAAGTTGAGTTGAAAGTTGTTGGATAGTGAAATATTAAATATTGATCATAAATTATCTGTCTCTCTTAGTTTATGCATCTTATATACTGTTTCGTTGTTGACTTTTCCTTTGTCTCACTTTCTGTAGTTTACTGTAACTTTATCTGCCCTCTTGCTCGTTTTTTTCCTTCAGAACCACTGACATCATTAAGCTTCTGGTTTTATGTATAAAGTGCTTTACGGGTTTGAGAGAAGTTGAAATCTTTTTTGGAAATAAACCACGGAAGCATCTTAAGTTTTCAGGAGTCTAGGATGGCATAAAATTTTAATGTTCTCTGAAATGTATCTCCAAGAAGTTTTGTTAGCTGCTACTTCTTGTTTGGCGCTGAAGAAACAGACATTTGATTTTGTTAATTTACAGTTGTGCTTAAATAAGTGGACCAGGATATTAGAGAAAAGTGTTTTTGTAAGCAGTGTCAGCTGCTCTTGACATTCTTCCTGTTTTCAGCTGGTGAAAGGGAAGAAGGAATGGTTAGCTTTCAGTCTCTGCAGAGGAGCAGTGCTCTTTCCTATGAATTTCATGCTGGCTAAGCTGCATGTGAAAAACCCTGCATTTTTTACTTGGTCTTAATATAGATCAGCCTACTGATTTGCTTTTCCAGGAATGCTTGAGATTTTTTTTCAGCTGTTGTTGGAAAACAGCAGCTTTGCATTTTAGGAGTCTGGTTTTGAAGTGCACGCTGACCGTTGCTGAAGTTAAAACAAACCTGAACTGAGTAGCTGATTTTGATGGCCTTGGCCCTAAGCCATATGGGAAGGTTGAGTAAGTCCAAGTGTTCCCAGTTTGACACTGAGGGCTGGATTTGTTCTGCCCTGTACTGCAGGAGTAGCCAGTAGAAACACTCATGGTTTTATTAACTTAGGCTGTGCATTTCTGGTATTCAATTTCTTATAATTTTGTACAGCTGAACACTTAGTTTGAAATTTTTTCCTGTTCTTGTTTTCAGGGATTACAGTGTATTAATTTGAAACAAAACAGAACAGTACCAGCTATATATAGGCCTCTGTTTGTGTCAGTGCAATGAGCAAGCTCCAGTTCCCTGCAAAATAAGTACTCTGGACAAAAAAAGTGGAAAATAGGAGTAGCAAATTCCATAACTAAGAAGTCACTTGTTCTCCCCCCAAACATTGATTTAATGATGATTACTTACCAAGGTTTTATGCTTCCAGGGGCCATTTCCCCCTTTTTACAGGAAAGCATAATGGAGAGTTGGCTCAACGGCACTAATAGAATGAGCTCTTTATAATGTCAACAGCATAGATCAGGGATAATGTTCAGGCAGTTTTACTCTGTAGGTAGTTTTGCCTCCGGCAAATAATTTTGCTCTGTGTAGATACACAGGGGAAGCTGATTTCTGCAAAAGAGAAGCCCTCTGCTGTGTCAGACACTTCTGCTTAGATCAGGTGGTTCAGCTCAGTGTTGAACAGCACAAACCAGTGGGTTTCTAGCTCTGGTTGTTGTACATATTGCTTCTATATAATGCAATTTTTTGTTTATTTAGAAGTTAACAATATTAAAAATTCGAACTTTTAATGAGAACAGTGTTGCAATGTCCATACGTGGGATTGTCCGTGCGATCTTCATAAATTTCCCCATATTCTGTGTGTATTTGTAATACAAATATTGCAGAATATTGTGCTTTGCAGGAATGTGTTCTGGTACATAGGGTGAGTTGTGAATAGGGCAGCAAGTGGAAGGGAAAGTGTTTTTTTCCTGCAGTTTTGAGTTTTGTCTTAAGAAACAGTTGAATTTTGCTCTAATTTCCCATGTAAATTTTTTATATAATAATTTTTTATCAATTAAAAATTTATTATCAGGAGTGTAGATGCATCTGTCTTTTCACCCATGAAATGCTGTGAAATCAGCATGCTGTGCTTAACTTGAAATGAATTGTTAAGAGGCATTATCAATTCTCTTTCACTCACATACTTAGGATTAATCTAAAGAAGATTTTCTGACTCATAACAGTGTCAACTTGTGGTTTTTTCTTGTGTACTAGTGGTGCAAAAAATGTAGCTTTTCAGGCATGGCTGTTTCTCATGTCCCTTGCAGGCTGCACAGAAAGTTTTGAAGAATGCTAAGCAAGCATGCCAGAGATTAGGTCAATATAGAATGCCTTTTGCCTGGGCAGCTAGGTAAGGACAAATCATGTCAACCTCAACCTTTTTTCCTAACTTTTCTCTAACATTATTTTCTGCATCTCCCTTCTTGTAAAATTTAATGTACTATTTAAATTATTTCTTGTTTTGCTTTCAATTAACCAAAGATTTCCAATAAACTTACACTTCAGCTCTGTAGTAGGAAAAAAGTTACAAATATTCATTTTGCATAATTATTCAAACCATTAAATATTGCCAACTGTTTTCTACATTTTTAATGTTACTAAGAATGAAATGTCTCACTCTTATTTTTTAGACTGAGCTATTTATATGTTAAAACTCATGTACAATGACAAGAATATTAAATGCATAATATGAAGGATAGTACAGTATGTTCTGATTTCTAAAACGAAATTCCCTGAAGTGAATTTCAACACTTTCAGAAACTCAGCTGAAAGCAAGATTTTTACTTTCAGGACACTGTTTAAAGATGCCTCAGGAACCCTGGACAAAAACGCGAGATTTTCTTCTCTCTTCAGACAAGACAGTAACAAACTCTCAAATGAAGACATGCTGAAATTGTTAGCAGATTTCAGGAAGTAAGGCTAATTTCCCACTTTGAAAAACAAACCCAAACCACCAAACACACCCCATTCCTCACCCTAAGCACCACCATATTTTGTCATGGTCTTGAACTGGCGCGTCTAATATTGCGATGTATGTATTTGTATGTCTTTTAATTTCAAGTCTGCTTAGATGATGAAGTTTGTAGTAGATATTTTAATTCACCTCTAGCAAGTGACTTAAAATTTCATTGAAGTTTACATAGCACTGAGATTGCCATGTGCTAATACTCCTTGCCAGAAACAGTATTAGTAGAATTGAAATTAATAGTAAATTAGCCTGCCATGTCATTTTACTTTGTGAATTAAGGAAATGCTTTTGGTTATTTAAACATCCTGTTTATGGAATTGTGTACAGTATTTTGCAGGAATTATAGTAAGAAAGAGGTTGTAACCTCTAAGGCATAGCTGTTGGAATTAGAATCCAGACTCCAACCTGAAGCTGTTTGTTTCACCGCATGGGGTTGCATATTGGGAAAATTTTGCATCCACTCCCTGTGCAATAATTTTAAAACATCATGCTACTGACTGTCTTTACTAGTAAAGGGTTCTGCATGGTTTTACCATGGAAAATACTTGAAATCATATTTTTGAATTAGTTACATGATAACATCTAAGACATTTCAAGGTTGACAAGTTTTGCAGGATGAGTTATTAGTCTAGAGAAAGGAGGAGGTAGGAGCCTGCTGATTTCTCTTCCCCCAGGTTTACCCTACTGCCATGAGTGCTTATCACTAGCCACTGAGATTTAAAAAACTTACTTACAGATCTCCTCTTTGCTGCAAATGATAGCAAGTTATTACATAGCAAACAAAACCTATCTTTGTCAAAGTTTTTCATTTTGATATAAAGAAAGAAGTCATGCTGTATTGTGACATTTTCTGCACTTTTCCACATAAAGCTTTTTATTTTTTCCCCGAGAATTGAAAGGAAAAGAAAACTGTGAATGTAGGCAAAAAGTGAGACCAGATCAGTCATCCACCCTCAGACCACCTTTCCTCTTGTACTCCTATTTCAGGATATTACTTTTGCCTCGGTTTCCTATTATCTTTTTTTGCTGGCATCTGATTTGCATTTAGCCTGACTTTGAGGTGTTGTTATTTTTTTCCCTTCCTATAGACCTGAAAAGATGGCCAAACTTCCTGTTATTTTAGGAAATCTGGATGTTACAATTGATAATGTGTCACCAGATTTTCCAAGTAAGTATTAACAAACACTGTTAAATGGACCTTCAGGCTTTTTCCTCTTCAGTTTTTTTTTTATTTTTATTTTTTATGACTTTTCAGATTATGTTAACTCATCATACATTCCCATGAAGCAGTTTGAAAACACTACCAAGACACTAACAACGTTTGAAATAGAGGAGTTTGTTCCCTGTCTACCAAAATACACTCAGCCTTTCACCATCTACAACAATCATCTTTATGTTTATCCAAAACACTTGAAATATGACAGTCAAAAGTCTTTTGCAAAGGTGAGTACAGGAAAACTGTACCTTCTTTCTCAGGTTTGGTTAAGAATGTTTATAATTGAGATTTATTTCTGCGAATATCCTTATGATTGACTGCTTGGGTTTATGTTTTTAAATACTGCTTTAGGCTAGAAATATTGCTGTGTGCATTGAATTCAAGGATTCTGATGAAGAGGATTCCTTGCCTTTGAAGGTTAGTCTTTTGATTTTTGCAACTGATAAAATAGTGAACAGACAGCTAAGTAACACAGTAGTACTGGATTAATTGATCTAGTTTGGGATAGTGGCTTTTGTCCTTTTCCATTTGGCATAAGGGTAATTTCTAGATGGCTTGCTTGGTTTTGATATAAAAGATTACTAAAGAACCCTCAGAGCATTTCATTTCTGTATATCAACAAAAATTCCAGGAATAAACTTGTTGCAAATAAGGGTGGCTTATGTAAGTTAAACCAGCAAATCTTTAGATCAACTGGGGAGCCAAGCTCCTTGTTTGTGTATGAGCTATCACAGTTATCAAAAGTGTCTGGAAGGAAGAGAAGAATAGGGAAATGTATAGGTACCTCAAGGTGAAACAACAGTCAGCTCTGCTGCACAGCAGAGGGACTATAGATCATGTAATCCCCTGTCTGTGCAAAGGAAACAAGTCAAGCACAAGTTAATATATTTCAAATTCTGAGCGAAACATTCTAAGCTGAGATTAAAGAAAAAGGATCACAGAAATTTCTGTTCTTTTTTCCTTTCTTCTGTTCTTAGTGTATCTATGGCAGACCTGGTGGACCAGTGTTTGCTAGAAGTGCGTTTGCTGCTGTTCTACATCACCACCAAAATCCAGAGTTCTATGATGAGGTAATCTGTCTTTCTGAGATAACTTTTACCAGGTTAGGTACTATGTAAGTTTCAAAAATACAAGAAAATATTAGAGGATTGCAGTGTTCTCAGTTAAATCAGATCCCCCTTTTCACTGGAAGTAAATTTTTGGATGTTTTGTGTGTGTGATTCTTGATCTTGCTTCACATAACATATAAACTGGAATTACAACCAGTAACACATAGCAGTGCTCTAGCTGAAAACTTCTACAGGTTCTTCTTTGCCTTTCAGATTAAAATAGAACTGCCCACTCAGTTACATGAAAAGCACCACTTGTTGTTCACCTTCTACCATGTTAGCTGTGATAGTTCAAGCAAAGGGAGTACAAAGAAGAAAGATGTTGTTGAAACACAAGGTCTGTACACTAATGCTTTACTTTCAGTTACTACTTCGGGACATTTTTGAAGTGTGCTTATCTGGTAATCCGTGGTTCCTGTGATCCATATAATGCTTTCTAAATACATTTTACCAGCTGAAAGATTACATAAATATTTCTTCTAATTTAAATGTTTCAAATGTTGGTTTAAAATGTTCATCAAATGTGTGGTGTTTTTCAAATTCAGTGGCAATTCATTTGCGTTTTTAATTATTTCTAACTGTTTGAGTTCAAATCATTTGGCCTTTACAGTAACATTTTGCTGTTTATGAATTAGATATCAAAATTACTCAGTAAGGCTTTTGTAAGAGTTTATGTTAAGTTTCATAACATACTTAAAATTACTTGCCTTTCATATTCCATAGTTGGGTATTCTTGGCTTCCTCTGATAAAAGATGGAAGAGTGGTCACCAATGAGCAACACATTCCAGTGTCAGCAAACCTTCCATCGGGCTATCTTAGTTATCAAGAAGTGGGTGTTGGAAAGGTATGCTATATAAAATTGCTCTAATGAAAAAAACAATGTGGAGAGGAGGTTTGGTTGTAGTTCCCCAGTCTGATGATAAGATTTAAGGAATTTTCTAGTAGAATTTGTTTTCTTTTATAGTTGAAATCAAATGCTTTGAAAAAGTTAGATACCTGTCTAAGAGGAAACAAACCCAAAGAGAAATAGGAGGCCAAATAAAAGCATTAGGGCAGGTTGATTCACATTCCTGTAAAAGTCAGAAAGTTAAGTTGTTGCATACTTGTCTTGTTTTTATTTAGCTGATGTACTTAGGAAATGTGTAATTTTCATTTTCTGTAGTAATAATTAACTTGAAGTTACAGTAATTTTTTTAACATATGAAACTATTTGAGTTTATGAAGGTATGCAAATAATCTGAAGTCCTTTACTAAATTTTTTTTAGCATTTCATGCTGTCTCCTTTCAGTAAGTCCTTTATTCCTGAAAAAGTCTTATTCTCACATCTTGATTTTTGTGATCTTTATACTTCACTAGTAAAATTTATGGTTGTATTTTTCAAAGCAGAAAGCTTGCATAACTGTAGTAATGAAAATGATACCAAGGAGGATACAAAATGAAAATGTGATAGGGGATTTGACAAAAAGATTGAAATGCAGAGACAAAATTGACTAATTTTGGAGGAAAAGACCTAAAATCAACAGCAAGAGGTGTTCTCCTCCTGTTCTACCACCTGTTCTTTAAACTCTGCTGTAAGCTTTCCAACCATCGTCTCCTTCACATCTTTCATCTTTTCACATTGTAGGTGTATTCTTTCTGGCTCTACTGTTTGTCTCAGCTCATGCCCATGGGTAGAAGGTTAGGACCAATATCACTAATAGTAGATCTAGCTGTAAAGTCTTTCCCTAACTGGTTGTCAGGGTGAACATTCCCATTCTCAGTTCTTTGGAAATGGGATGGGAAGGAAGCACTGGCTGCTGCCTGTCAGTGACATATGTTAAGTTTTAAACTGTGAGTATCTGTGGAAAGTCTTGTGTTATTTTTCTCAGAAAATGAGTACATATTTCTCTCTACTCAGAAGCTGCTTTGCATTTATAGGGGAAATGTGAAATCTGTGGCTTACAGAGAACCAATTTTGTTAGCCATTGATGAAACTACTGTGGGACTTCTAAAAACATTTTAAGCTTCATAAATGCTTTTGGTAATATTGCCTGCATAATTTTCCTTTTTTATGACTTTATTCATTGCACACATTTCTTCAACTTGTTTTTTTTCTTTCTAAAAAGAGTGTTGTTAGTGGTACTATGAACTAATTGTTTTACTCTAATATACTGCTACATTATTTTACTTTTCCCCTTCATGTGTGCATGCAGCATTCTGGTCCTGAGATTAAATGGGTAGATGGAGGCAAACAACTGTTAAAAATATCCACTCATCTCGTGTCAACTGTGTATACACAGGTGAGTTATAAAACCAATTAAATTAGAGAAAGTTTTAGGAATAATGTATGTTTGTTGTATGTATTTATAATATTTGGGAAGATTCATAAACTCAGTATGCTCATCTCTTACTTTTTTGGATCTTGGACATTTCTTGTGGTATCTTTCTTTTACATCAGCTGTGAAAAAACAGAAGATCTTAAATGGAAACTATTCAAAATATAAGCCTTTTTTGTGTACCGCCATCCATTCCAATCTGAATTTTCCAGGTAGATGAGAAGTCATAGTTTCCTGAAAGCTGTTTACTGACATGCCTACAATGCAATGAGTCCTGTCATACCTGCTCATAAAAAATATATTACAATCAGTTGGGATAATTAAGTATGCCGTTTTCTGCATGTCAGTTGGAAGCAAATATAGGTGACATTTAGTATAATGGGTATTCCAGAAACACTAGAAATGTCATATGTAGGTTAAAAAAAAATCACTGTTACATGTAGACTAAATAAGTCTTTGGTGTAGTGGACTTCAATTAATTTTGAAAATTGAATCTATAGACAAAGATATGGATTTCTACATATAAATATTATTTATGTATTCTGTTTGGAATTATGGGTAGTAATATTAGACATTGTTTAATTTGTTATGCTTTTTGTCTCTGACAGGACCAGCACTTGCACAATTTCTTTCAGTACTGTCAGAAAACAGAATCTGGAGCTCGTGCACTAGGAACTGATCTTGTAAAATATCTTAAGGTATAAAATGGCAGTGAATAACAGATTATATTTTTTATTTATGCTTTTCCTTTAAACATTACCTAGTATGCATTTCAACAGAAAAGTACAAGTAAGTACTTCTAAAATGTTGTTAATAAAACCTGATTTTTATCCCTAATTTATCCTAATGTAGAAAACATTTACCAAATATTAATATTGCAATATATTCTCAATTGCTCTCTTTGCAATAGTTCTGGTAATTAACACCAAATTGTGCAAGCAGCAAGTATTTTTGGAAAAGAGACTTGCAATAAATTTGATGGTTTCAGAACTTGTGATTTAAATGCCTTTGTTTCAAAGGAGTAACAGAATTACTACTTGCTTTTAGAGCCTTCATGCTATGGAAGGCCATGTGATGATAGCTTTCCTGCCAACTGTTCTAAACCAGTTGTTCAGAGTTCTCACTAGAGCAACTCAAGAGGAAGTTGCAGTCAATGTGACAAGGTAAAGAATTTTAAGTTCTTCACAGAGTTTAAGTGATGACTGGGTTATCACATAAATCTGTAACTGAGTAGCATTTTTGTTGTTGCAATCATAGCTTTCTTTATAGGCTTACTTGTTTTTGACTTCTGTTTAGGGTTATTATCCATATTGTTGCTCAGTGTCACGAAGAAGGCTTAGATGGCTACCTGAGATCTTATGTCAAGGTAGGTAAAAGTAAATTGAATGTTTCCTTTTTTATTTCCCTAGGAAGGAATATATTTAAATTAAATCACATCTGTTTAATTTCAGTTCTTTCATATTATGTCATAATTTCATACTACATTCTGTTTTCCCTCCCCAAGTATGCCTATAAAGCAGAACCCTATGTTGCTTCTGAATATAAGACAGTACATGAAGAATTGACAAAATCCATGACAACAATTTTGAAGCCATCTGCTGACTTTCTTACAAGCAACAAGCTACTTAAAGTAAGTATTGAACTATACTTCTTAGTGTATGTTCTTATCTGGTCATAACTGAAGAAGAGGAATTAATTGTATTGCAGTAGTTGTTGAATGCATGTGGCAGTTTGACAGAATGTTTTCTTTTCTCTACAGTATTCATGGTTTTTCTTTGAAGTTCTGATAAAATCAATGGCTCAGCATTTGATAGAAAACTCTAAAGTGAAGGTATGTCAACTTATGCAAAAAATGTTCTTCTAAAGAGAATTTATATAATCCCTAATCACATATTTTTATTGCATGTTAGGAAAAACATACATGGTTTTGATTTATAAATGCTAACTTTATTTGTAAGAAAGGGAGAGAAAGAGGAAAACAGCAGGAGGAATCAGTTCAAATAGTAGAAAAACTACAAGTAATTCCACATTACTATGAAGAATAGAGACCTCTTAAAATCCATGCAGTAGGGCAGTCTGTGTGAATCATTAGACTCTGTAGTAAGAATTTCTAATTTTTATGGTACAGTGAAGTTGGAAGCAATAGGTAACACTGTGGACTTGTAACGTGAAAAAGAAAGCAGCAAAACTTTAGTTTCTAGTTTGCAAGTTTTCTCACTCCTGAACATTGCTTCTTGATTTACAAGCCCCCTAAATATTAAATAAATTATTTTGCTAGCTTTTTTTCTGTCTTGCTAGGTAAAGTAATAAGTGCAGCCTGTGTTCAGATATTTCCTGCTTATGAGTTCTGATAAAAAGATGCATTTCTGTATTTAGCAAGATTACTTCTATAGCAGGAATTTTGTAGTGTTTCTAGAAAATGTTTAATTACTGTCCAACAAAGACTGAGCTACAAGAGCCTTGTAGGACACTGGCATAACCAACAGACTTAAATTTTTATTTGTTATTTCATGTATGAGTACTGTTCATATTTATAAAGGGTTCTTTTTCAACCTTAATATCTGCTTTTAATTTTATTTTTTTTTAAATTAGAGCTAGAGCTTTGGAGGACAATTTAAACACAAAGGGAGCAAGTTGTGTAATCATTGATTTATGCAGAGTCTTGACAATTACTTTTTCTGTCTAGGAATGTTGCATTTAATATAGTTCAAAAAACTATTTAAATAACAAAGTACTTAAAGCATGTGGATGTTTTGATTTCAGTTTTCAAAAAGAAAAGACATAATGACTGTGCACTGACAACAGTTCTTGTCAGTGTCATCAGCCTCGCACCACCCATCATTAAGTCCCTTCAGACAAAAGACAGAATCTTTAATAAGGGTTTTAAGATGTAGAGAAATAAGAGAGTCTGCAATGCCAAAAATCTAAAGAGCTCTAACTGACTAATACTGGTCAGAATATACAAAACCATTGATGAAGATGGTGAGTGGAATGAAGGAAATTGTGAACATAGAGGAAATCTTTTAAGCTAATTGGCAAACTACCTGAAATTAAGGGGAAAACAGTTCTGATTGTGGAAATGTGAAAACACAGAGAGTAAGATTCTGAAGTCTGAGATTCTGAAGTTGATGAGGAGCAAGGGAAAGAAAGAAGCACGGATGACAATTTCCTCAATGGAAAATGGGAAAGGAATTATTACCAAGATAGTTGCAGAACAATCTGTGTTTTTTTACAAGACAGAAAAGACAGTCTGATAATGCAGTTACTATATGTGAACCAGCTGGTGTCTGCTTTGGAAAAGAAGATGGATAAAATCAAAGGATTGCCTCTTATTCTAGTTTATTGTAGTATGGAAAAATATTAATGCATTATACATAGAAGATTTTGTACATGTGTTTTTGTCATTGAAGGCTGCCTTGCTTGAATTTCAATAAAAAATGTTAGTGCATGCTGTAATAATTTATTGTAAACAAATGCTCTTTTTTCCACATCAGTCTTGAAAGCTCAGGAAAATCTCAAATTTAAAGAAAATATTTTGTTAAATCACAAATTGGAAAATTTGAAACCTTTGTTCAAACCCATCACACTTTGTCAGGTTATTTATGTATTATCAAAGTAAAATTTCAGATGTGTTTTACTGTTATAAACAATTTTTAATACTGTATCTGAATTTGTTTCTAGCTGTTGCGAAACCAGAGATTTTCTGCTTCCTTTCATCACGCAGTTGAAACAGTTGTTAATATGCTAATGCCACACATCACTCAGAAGTACAGAGACAATCCAGAGGCTTCAAAAAATGCAAACCACAGCCTTGCTGCCTTTATAAAAGTAGGTACACAAGAAGCTTGGACTCTGGGGTTATCCTTTCAATAATACTGCTTCATGAATTTTAAAGAATATTAAAGCCAACTCATATAATGCTGAATATGCCTAATTCCTTTTATGTATAATTTTGTGTCCAAGTTAAAATGCATTGAAGTGTAATTTACATCTTCTGTAATCAAGAAGAAATCTGTTCAGAAATTTGATATTTCTGAAAATTAATTTATGTTTTATTCAAAATGCATTTTTTTTTCTTAATTTTTTTAAAAATATTGTCTGGGTTACCTTCTAATCCTTTGAATGTTTTGAGTAGTTGTTTGTTTACATGCGTTTTATGTAGACAGACTGTCAGTGTCTTTAATTTTTCAACCACTAAGATCTAGAAGGGAGAAAAATAGGATGGGAAATAAAATGGTAGATAAAACTACCATATCATTTTCATTTGTATTCTTCAAACTACTTTTTATTTGTGATTTGTTCAGGTTCTGCACTCCAAGGGAAAAATTGTTATTCATGTATGTACACATACATTTAGTTTGCGTGTTCTATTGGTTTTTATATTCAAACTGAAATATCAATAGTGTGTTTGAAAAAGAAACTTATTAAATACAGAAATATAATTAGCAAATACTGACACAGTACTAAATCAATTCTATCTCTGTTTTGCTTGTTTTCCTCAGAGGTGTTTCACTTTTATGGATAGAGGCTTTGTTTTCAAGCAAATCAATAACTACATCAGCTGCTTTGCCCCAGGAGATCCAAAGGTACTCATTGTTTTTAACAAAATATTTTTGAGAGTTGGTGGATTAAGTCTTCAGACTGTTTCCCACTTACATTAGAAGCCCCTGCTCTGTGCCTACAGCATATTGTTTTTCATCAAACCACTTTTTCGTACTTTGTTTCCCACCTTCAGGTGCAATTTTACCACCTTAGAGCATGTGTATTTCAAAAGTGATGGGGCATGGGGGTGCAGCACTAAGCAGAAATTTTAAGCATGAGTGTGAGAAGTCTGAAGTTGGAAGATCTGGTATTTGATTAGTGCTTTCACCAATATATTTATGGGAGTGGTGAAAGCGTGTATCAGATGCCCAAAGAATTTCTGCTGTGGGTCCAAACTTTTCTTACATTAATCTGCTAGTAAACTTAGGACAATGGGAACAGTAAATGGAAGTATATCCAGTTGTTAAGTATGAATTATGCTGGATTTATTTTATGCTGACATGTGGAATTTTGGCAGGTCTATATCCGTCATAGTGCAAGACTGAGATAAATCACCTTGTAGTGTTAGCAAGCTGTTTTTAATGTGTTATTCAAATCACTGTGTCAATTGTTTAATTTATACTTTAAAATTATTTTTGCAGACTCTTTTTGAATTCAAATTTGAATTTCTTCGTGTAGTCTGTAATCATGAGCACTACATACCATTGAATCTACCAATGCCGTTTGGAAAAGGCAGAGTTCAGAGATACCAAGGTAAATTCTTCCCAAGTAGTACAATATTTTTCTTAAATGTCAACTTTTTATTATTAGTTGTGAACACTACATAACTTTAAGTCTATGAGACATTGGAAAGCTTGAAATTGTTAATAGAAGTCTAAAGTTGTAATCCTTTCATTTAAAGTTAAAGGAAGTGTTGAGGTAGCAGAGTAATCTCTCTGAGGTATCTAGTCTTTGAAGACATGGTAAGCTACATCCTTGACTCCTCCTGCCCTTCCTGCTGCATTTGCTTTTTTGCTTTTCATGAGTTAACTTTTAATTCACTAGTTGTGAAAATCTGCCACATTCCTGTAGGTAGGTGTTTAGTGTGAGACTTGGTATACTTTTAACTTTTTTTATATATCTGTTCATGTTAAAAGGGACTTCAGTAGATCTGTAACCCAACCTCCTGCTCTGATCATGTCAGGCCTTCTCTTCTCTGCATGGAACAATCTCACTGCCCTCAATTTCTCCTGACAGGACATGTGCTTCTTTGTGGTCCTTCACTGAACTTATGCAAGTTAAGAATCTTCTTATACTAGGAGGCCCAAATACTACACACAATATTAGAGATATCTCTAATCAATGCCAAGTAAAGAGGAATAAACACTTCCCTTGATGTACTGGCTATGACCCTGCTGATGCAGCCCAGCCTTCATTGTTGCCAGGATGCCATGCTAAATCCTGGTGAAGCTACTGTCCACCAGGACCACTAGGGGGTTTTCAGCTGGGTTCCTGGTACATCCAAAACAAGTCATATATTAGCTATTGCATTTGTGACTGTGAAGACATTCATTTCTTCCAGGCATTGAACTATAGCAGAAGTCACTAAAAGAGGGGAGGAAGGTGCAATAAGCACCTTGCAATAAGTTATTGCAAGAAGCAATAACTAAACCTAACATATTTCTGTAGACTAGGTAATTTTTTAATGAAATATTTATTCAGTAGACTCTGCTACGTTAGTAAGGTTGAGTATAACTAATTAATACTTTCATCATGGTTGAACAAGATAGAGCAAGACTTGAGTACAAGTTCAACAGCTGCTTAGAACTTTTTCCTGTTGTTGGCTTTTTCAGCCTTCAGGAGTGTCTTGGATAATAATACTGCATAAATATTTTCCTAGAGGAGGGACTATGAGTTGGCTTGGGGAATCCTAAGAAAACAGCAAAACTAGAGAAGATAGTGTTTCTGATTACACAATAAAGAACAGTGTAAGATGCTGCTCCCTGAGCAGGAACTAGGAGTTCAGCCAGTAAAGAAGAACTTTATCAGAAGTGTTTCCTTCTCCTTTTTCTTGTGTGAAGCAAAAGATATCTCAGGTGATGTTGTTGTCTCTTAAATGAGTTACAAGAAGGCCTCTAGAAGTCACAAGAAGGTCTGTGCTGTCTTAGCTATGTTTCTTTTTGACTTAATGGATTCTCTTAATGAAAGAGTTCTTTGAAAAAATGAAGGTGTTTTGAGATAAGCATCTGTTTTTTGATGACTGTAGTGAGAGATGAAAGGGAATATGAGAAACTCTTGGAGACCTCCTCGTTGGAAATTGTAAACATATATACATGCTAATAAATGAGATCTTCAAGTTGAAGTTTCTCTTATGCTGTCATATATTCAGTACATAAATGAACTGTATTCTCTTATTACACAAAAGGTACTTCCAAGAGGGAGCAGTTTGACTTTGCTCTGTCTCATGTGCTGGGTTTTACTTTCGCCTTAAGTTAATTGATAAATTGATTTAAATAAAGCCATTCCTTATGTGGAACTTGTACTTTACTTCCAGACCTTCACCTGGACTATTCATTAACTGATGAGTTCTGTAAAAATCACTTCTTAGTTGGGCTGCTTCTAAGGGAGGTGGGCAATGCCTTACAAGAGTTCAGAGATGTGCGGCAGATTGCGATCAGTGTGCTCAAGAATTTGATGATAAAGCATTCTTTTGATGATAGATATGCTCCCAGGGTAAGTGTATTGCTGTGCTAGTAGTACAAAATAGTAAAGATTAGGTGGGCACAAATACAGAATTTTTTTTCAGTCACAAAAGAAAGCCACGTTAATTTGCAGCAAAACCGTTTCTGCTCAGACTATGATGAAAATTGTATCAATCTGCAAATTCCATCCTTTTACCAAATGAAATGACAAAGCACCTTTTAATATGTGTGGGTTTGCATTGGATTTGCTGGTCTTAAAGTAATCAGATTTTTACAAGCACGTTTTAAGCTCTTCTTTTCATTAAACATTAGCTCTTACTACTTGGAAGCTGTCCTTCCATCATCTACTATTTGTAAAATGAACATAACAAAGCTACAAGTCATGGTGGTAAATTCTGAGTGATTTTTAATTTTCTGACTTTAGCTATGCACAGCTATGCTGTGGAGAAGCCAAAAAAATTATAATGAAAGGTATAATTAATTTATCAACCTAACATAATATTAATTTACTTGGTTAGTCTTAGCTGAAATTACATTAATTTTGGAGTTTTTCTGCATTATCTTGAAAAAGTAAATAAAATTTACTAACCTTTTGTAAATCAAAATGAAATACAGTGATGATCACTGCTTTTGCCATTTATGAACTTATGAATGTGAGCTCTGGCTTGGCAAATATTTATTAAATGCTCTTTTTTGGTAATGTAGGAGTGAATAGTTTAAAACTAATTGGTAATTGAACATTAAAACTGTAATTTTTTAATGAACTGTTAAACTCTATTTAGGGCCATCAAGCAAGAATAGCCACTATGTATTTGCCACTCTTTGGACTGCTCATAGAAAATGTTCAGCGAATCAATGTTAAAGATGTGTCTCCATTTCCTGTTAACCCTTCCAGCAATGTGAGTAACTATTTCTATTTGGTATTCTGAATTATTTTTATCATAATTTAATGGTAACATGTATATGAAACACTGCATACTCCTGGCAAAGAGTTTCATAAGCTTCAAAGTTCTGCAATTTTGCAATTCAGTCCAACACTGAAACAAATGGATCACACAAAGAAATGGTTAATTTTCTAGAAATTAGAGAAGAATTTAACCTTACAGGAGTGTGCATTTGGAAGACTTGTAGTGTAAAAGGGCTGCAGGAGAATTAAGATGGAATTTGTGATGTGTTTATATTCATATATTACGGTTGCATACAGTTACTGAATCTAAGATTTGATTATTCATGCATTTTACCTTTGTTCATATCTTGCTGTGTTCCATTTGGTATTAAGACAGAAATTTCCAAAACTCTCCCAACAGGAGAAATATTTGGACATTTGAAATGCAAGTAATCTGAATATTTTTGAAATACCTGTTTTATAGTGTTTAAAATTCAATGGAATACTCAGTTCTTCAATGATTCCATAGGTTTTAGGTATCTTAAGTTTTAGGCTATCCCAAGCTTGTGAAAATACCAGAATATCTTATTCCATTCTTTTGAGCATATTCAATAGAAATTAAAATTTAAGGAAAAATGCATAACAAATACTTCTCTAGAAGATGTGTTGTATTCACTATGTCCATAATGTAGGAAAATAGTCACATTTTTCTCTCTTTTCCAAACAGAGCGCAAAGGATGATGCACAGATCTTGCCAACTGCAAGTCAGTTAGTAGTGACACCACAAAAATCAGGAAACACACTGGATAACAATCTTCCTAAAGATCTATTTGGTGTTATCTCTGGCATTGGTAAGCACTTAAAAAATAAAATAATAATAAAGAACTGGTTTCCCTTTTCATTAGTTATCAGAAATACATATTCTGTGTCCAACTTTGGTTGCTTTCTGCACGTGTACTTGAATGCTTAGGCTGCTTTCATCAGCAAAACCTAATGGAGTCAGCTGTTTAGCCTGGGTTAGATTTCAGTCTGCGTGACATCTGTCATTTGGGGTCTTTCTGGGTTTGCTTTTCTATATGAAAATAAAGCTATTTCCTGGATTGGGGCTGCTTTTTCCCCTCTCAGAGCTGCTAGTTCTTCTCTTGCTCATAGAAATAAGAGACAAGACTAGCCTTAGTCACTTACGGCAAGAGTGCCATAATCCGCAGTTTTGTACATGGTGTTAGAGATCACCTCATAGTGGCGATGGTGTTTATGCATCTGGGCATCCTCTTGTCTGTCTTCTTACTGTGTTTTTCTATTTGTTGTTGTCTGCTGTAATTAGCTGTGTCACTTACTAGTCAACTAAAGAAAAGAGTTGAAAAATGGGAAAGGGGAGTTTTTGAAATAGTCTTCATGGAAGCATGTATTTATTGCTATATATGGTTTTCATGCATGTATGTGGTACATAAATCTGCGTGTATGTGTATACATATATTACTTGCTGAAACTCTCAAAGAAATTTGTCTTCATTACAAGTAACTAAATGGAATTAATTAGTACTTTCTTTAAAAATATATACATTTGTGGTGATTTTAAAAGTCTGACTAAACTGTGAAGTGACTTTAGTCATTATGTGTATCATTTCAGATTTTTATATTATTTGGGGTTGTGGTTTGTTTTTTTTAGCTTCCCCATACACCACATCAACTCCAAATGTTAATAGTGTGAGGAACGCTGACTCTAGAGGATCTCTTATAAGTACAGACTCGGGAAACAGTCTCCCAGAAAGACAAAGTGACAAGAGCAATTCTCTTGACAAGGTAAAAAAAACACAAACAAAAATAAAACCCAGAAAGTGTATTCCTATAATTTTGTCCTAATTCTTGTAAGAATTAACTTATCTGATCTCTTTTGTGAATGGACTTCCTAGAATAACTTTAAGAGCAGTATTTTCTGTAAGTTTTATTTTGGAAAATAATTATCTTGTGAACTCCTTTTGCATTGCACATTTTAAGCTGTTTTGCAGAAAATAGAAACAGATTTTCAATGTAGAGACATAGGCAAGCAGTTGTTGTTTCCTTTGCTAGAGAAAGGCACTAGATAAAGTGTATTGAATTTTACTTGAGGGGACCGAATTCTAGTTAGGACAGCTTCTTTGATTTTGTGGAGACCATCACTCCATCCTGTTCACAGTATATTTAGCATTTTTAAAATTTTGTAAAAGCAGTTGTGTTTTCTCTGGGTGATTTCTTTTATGTTAGTTTGAGTTTTCTAAATCATTTCACTTTAAAGCTGTTACAAATTAGGAACTCTGGCTGTGTAGCTATGAGGTATTCAGTCATGTCTTTCTAGAGTTTGTGTTGATGCTGATCACATTTCATTTTCTTAGATCTTGTTGTGCAAGTCACAGCATGTTAACTTTTTCCCCTTGACTCTGACATGCCTTCGTGTGGCAGAGAGAGAAGCTTCTCAGAAGGCACTCTGCTCATGCTATACGCCCAAATGGAGAAGAAGAAGAAAATTCTCACCCTGCAAAGAAAAACCGTGTTACTATGGACTTTTCACTTCTGACAATTCCAGCTTTGCCAGAGAAAATTTTGCACACTACTTTCTCTCTTCAGTTACAAGAAGTATCTGGTTTTTGTGCTTGGTATAGTTAAGCTTCTGAGTGAAGTGTGTGGTCAGTAGTTTTGCCACTTCTTTGCAACAGTTGAAACTCAAACCCAATATATTCAATTTAACCACGTAAAATATGTTTAAATGTCAAACCTGGAGTAGCTCATGCACATGATTTAGTTTAAGTATAAAAATCCAATCAGTTTAAATATCTGCAGAATTTGAGTCTTGGGGTCCTGGACCAAGGTAATAAAGAAGTATCTTGCATATACACTGTTGCTAAATGGCAATGCTGTCATCTATTACTTAGTTGTCATGTTGTTAACTACTAACGTGTGGTGTTTTTACGAAGTAAAAGGGTTTTCAAGGGAGTCAACATCCTTTGAAAATTCTACTCTGGTCTGCCAATTTAGGTAACACAGGATTTATGTTTTGCATGCTGCTAATATTTTCCCCAGATAATACTTAATCCTGGCTTTTTATTCATTGCTTTCTGAATGAACTTTCTAGTAGATTGGTTGTTCAGTGCATGTTATCTTCGAGTTTTTGCTCATTGCTTGATATCATTACTGAAGAGCCATGTTTTTGTTCTAATTTTCTTTCAGAATAACCTGTAGCATTATATTTGTGGAATCAGAATAGATTGGAAGTATATCAGTTTCTGTGTTAATATGTGCATACTTTATAGGTTATTGGCATGATTTTAAATTAAGCTTCTGAGTAGCTATAGTCCTAGTTTTATCCATTTATATGTTCAGCTATTTTAGTTGGAATACTATCTAGTGCTCTGGACTGTTTCTGAAAGTCTAAGAAACAAATTCTGTTTCTGCTCTGCCACCCATTAATTGTCTGCTCTATTATAGTGTCCATAAACTGTATAGTAACACCTTCTTTTTCACCAGAGATATTTCAAAGATAAACAGTTTTTGAGGTCTTTAGAATCTGCAATAATCAGGCTTATAGAGGTGTCCATTTCCTCCTAAATTACAGTAACTTCTGGCTAGTATTCATCGTACTTTCACATTCAGTTTCACTGTGCATTCATTCATTGACTGGTACATACAGATTTACACAGATTGTTTCAGGACAGCAATTCTTTGATGCAAGAAAATGCATTAAAGGGCTCAACAGTCAATGGATGTGATTGCTGTGATATGTTCCTTCATGGATTACTATGTCTCTTACTTTCAGTGAGGAGTATTCCTGGAAGGGTTATTCTACCCTTGAGGTACTGGCGCTTCTCACTTTGCTGTTGAAACCAAGTGCTTTTCTCCCTTGGGTCTATATTTGTTTTTTTTTTTTTTCTAATTTTGATCCAAAGAATTTCTTCTGACACTGGTGTGCATCCTGAAAAAGGTCACAGAGCCAAAGTGATCCAGCTGTAGAAACCAAAGAATCGCACAGATCAGTTATACCAGACTGTTGATTTTACAGAAAATATATTAAATGTCTGGTTCATTTTCGATTTACATAAGGGTCATATTGGATGCAAGAATTAGGCACTTAAAAGGGCATGAGTTATATTATAAGCAAACATTTACGTAGTGTATCTGTCGTGGTTTCACACTAATGATTTTGTAATGCTTGATTGTATGGAAATGATTCTTTTACAGATAAGTCTTTGCCAAAAGTTTATCTATTTTCACAAGTGTTTTTTTTGTTTTGTTTTGGTTTTTGTTTGTTTGTTTTTTGGTTTTGGTTTTTTGTTGTTGTTGGGTTTTTTGTTTGTTTTTTGGGGTTTTTTTTTTTGTTTTTGTTTTTGTTTTTGTTTTTTTTTTGGTACACATTTTGAAAGATCAGTTACAGAGTTTTTTGTTTTTGGACAGACAATAGTATTGAGCATTGCTGTTAAATTTCCCACAAGTGTAGGAATTGTATTAAACAAATGAAGCAGGGAGAGAGGTTTGGTTTGGTTTGGTTTTTTCGTTTGGTTTTTTGGGGGGAAGGGAAGGAGAAGGGCAAGAGCAAGTTACTTAGTAGTAGTTAATCTTCCAGAATGCATATTATTGCCACACATGTATGTTGTCCTTCAGGTTCTTATATCTTTAAATGGAAAGAATTTTGTAGAGGCAGGCCTATCTACAGGTCAGCATAAAGTGTCTTCAAAAGCAAAGGAGCATATATGTATCACCTAACAGTAGCATTTATTTTTAAAGCATTTAATCTAAGCAGCAAGGGCATGCTTGATTTCTACAGTGTGGGTATCTATGTATAATTAACTTGATTAATAATCACTGTTAGGTGACTTTTCCTCTTACTCCTCCTTCTGGGGGAAAAAATCATACAAAGAAGGAATTTAAATAAACAAAGGCAAAGAGGCTTAATTTGGTATACTTCGTGTGTGTAACGTGTGTTTTAGTGACCTGTCTACATGAAACATTTTTGTCTCCATTCTGAAATCCTTTTTCTGTTGCAGGAATTAATAAAACAATTGAAAACATTTTAGTTTGTTATGAGTTTAAGAAATATTCAGCCAAAATATGTTTTCTTTTCAGAACCAACAGAGCAGCACTTTAGGAAGTTCTGTTGTTCGATATGACAAACTTGACCAAGCAGAGATCAAAAGTCTGCTCATGTGTTTCCTTCATATTTTAAGAAGCATGTCAGAGGGTAGGTAATTCCACCTGACTTTTATGAATTCAAAGTCATGTATTGGATTTATGCCTGTGATTTTAATGCCTTTTCGAAATCAGCAGAATATTTTAGGTGTAAGTATCATGTTGTGCTGCTTTTTACAAATATGTGTGATAGCTCAAATTAAACTCTGACTGAAACCTTGTAAGCATTACATACTCATTTTTTCTTCCAAGTGTTAGGCTAACTAAAGGACTTATTAGGAAAGTGAGTATTTGTGTGCAATTTTACAGTTTGGTTTGGAAAATGGAGATGAAAAATAATTCATTGCTCTCTGGAAGTGTCTTGCGCTAGTCCATTCCTCCATTCTGTAGAACTTCCTGTATGACAAGAAATCAAATGATTTGATTGCTGTGTATATTTCCATTTTTGGAATGGGGATATTAGTGGTTCTTCATTCTCCTGGGATGTTTCTGGATGATCCATTGAATTTTTGAAAGAGTCATATTATCCTGGAGAAGGTTACAAGGCATAGAAATACTGAATGAATGGCACATCTTACTTTTTTACTAGGATTATCCATCTTGGAATCATCCCTATCTGTGAACAATATTTTAAAAAGGGAGCAAGTCCCTTTTGGTAAAAACATTGACTTTTTCAGTTTGCACTGTCAAAAGTAGTTTATTTGTTCTCTGTGCCTATTTAGTTGTTAATTTTTAAAATTCAAGTTTATGTAGTACATGAACTCTAATTTACTACACCTCTTAATTAAGAATGAGTATTGAAAAGTTATTCAAATATTCAGGTTATTCAATATTCAATATCCAATGACATCATTTGATTTTCATGTAATTACATTTATATTATTGTGTATATTTTAATTCAAAAGAAAAATAAAACTCAAAAATTTATTTTTCACTATTTTACACTGTAAAATATGTTAAAAGTCATCATAATTTCTTGGATATTAAATTTTAAACCACAGTGGGGATTTTTTTGGGCTCAATTCTCCTGGAAAAGAAAAAGTGTCAGATAAACTTTTTCAAACATCTTTGTAATAATTTTGAATTTTTTACCTCATTTTGAACATTTTTAGCAAAAGAGACCAGGTCTTGGCTATGTGACTGCAAGCTTTGTAGAATATATGTGGCCATTTTTGAAAACCATGCAAGGAAAAGCTGAAACCTGTGCTGACAAACATGATAAATTAAAAAAAGAAGAAATCATAAATTTGTATATAAAAAATGTTGAGACCGATCTATAAAGAAGCATTCTGTAGAACTAACAGTCTAGGGTATTTTGAAGTCTTACATTTTTGTAACACCATAATCACTATGGACTGCACAACCATTACTATTTAAAATATGAAACTGTATGAATATATTATGGATTAGTTAAAATCATATTGTAGAAATTCATCTGGATAATTGGCATGTGCATTTGTATAATTATCTTCAAGGAAAATGTTAAATAGTAATCGTTATCTGTATCCTGCAAGCCATTTCTAGATTCTCTGAATCCTCATTATCTGAAAGCTAAGAGCTGATGTTCAGTCTTCTATTTAATATTTTCGTGTGTTTGCTGCTTTTTATCTTGGTTTTAATATTTTTCGTTTTCCTAGACGCATTGTTTACATATTGGAACAAGGCTACAAAATCTGAACTCATGGACTTTTTCACCATTACAGAGTAAGTTTTTTGTTGTGCTTGTCATTAAATTGTACATTTCCCTACGCTACTAAAAACATGAGTGTGGTTATGAGTGTGTGTGTACGGGGGTTTTGTTGTTTGGGTGTTTTTGAAATAATACCATCTTGGTCTGTTCAGAAGTCCTTATTTTGTTGTGCACAATTCCATGTCTGTCCAGTTCCATGATAGTCTCTGGAATTAGGCTATACAGAAGGGATCTCAGGAGCCTCCTAAACAGTTGTGCTCATGGAAGATTGTGCTCTTGTTACCTGTCTGCATTAAAATGCATCTTGTAATCTTAACTGCTGAATTTATATGTGTGCATATCAAAATGGATTGAATTGCATAACTTCAGAACCATCCTCCTAGCTTACCTCTTGTGTCTTCTGCTATTCTGTAAGGGAAGAGATATAGGATGAATCCAGTATTTGTTATCAGTGGCTACACTCCATCCCTATGCACACACCGTGTGGTTATTCATGAGAATTGACTGATACCTTAATAAAAAGTGAAGAAGGCACTGTTCGCTTGAAGTGGTGCACCACAGAAACTTTTATGCTTGTGTTGCTTGTTTCACTGGACTGCTTTCCTTTGTTTCTGTAGTAGAGGCTCAGTGTAATATCAGTTTTTAATTGTGTTATGGAGTGTGCTACTCAGGGTCTCTTTTAGGAATACATTGTAGGTAATGTTTTAACTCATCATTTGAGTACATCTGGTGTGATACTGATTGTACCAGAGACAGAACTGAACAAGTAAATGAATCTACTTGGCAGAATCTCTGAAGCCTGAGGTATAAACTGTACAGAGTCAGTGGTGAACAGTATTTTGCCATCAGATGCTCATTTTTTAAGGGCTGGACAGCAGTGGTTGGGATCAAATCAGTGATCTCAAATTACTGGTTATAAAAGAAGATTTCCATCACAGTAGCAGTATATGGAATACAGAATAAAAATTCCATCTTGGTAGTGCAGTGGATGATACCACAGTGCCTTAAACTAGAGCAGGAACAAGACTCATACCTCTTCTAATTCTAAGAGTATTCTGCCAATGCAAATAAAATTCATTTAGATCGTGCTTTTTATTAACACAGGTCATTGCAGTAGTTTCTCATTACCTCAGTAAAACACAGTGTTTCTGGTAGGTAGGTAGTCACCATGCAAAGAACTTTTTCTGGAAAACTTAGAATCTAAAAAGACAAGAAGATATTAAAAAGGGGAATTGAGGTTAGTTTGCGAATAGAATGACAAGTGTCGGGAGGCAAACAGCATTCTGATTTTGCAGTATGGAGACAGCTGAGCTACTGTGACTGATTTCAGAAGAGCCATGTTTACCTTTTCTTGGCTTGGGGACTGGAAGAGAATTTTAAGGGTGAGAGAAATTAAGAAGTTTTATGACTCAAGAGTTTAAAGTTAACAATAATAGATGAATAATTCCAATGTACGTAAATCTAGAAGAGCTTGTTTCAAGTGTTGCTTCTCTGACCTATGTGTTCTCTGCAGAGTATGCTTACACCAGTTCCAGTACATGGGAAAGCGATACATAGCCAGGTACTGTGTGGAATTTAAATTTCACTGTCTTGTTCACTAAGAGTAATAGTGTGTACAATATGCATTGAATCTCTGTAACAAATATTGCACGAGTGGAAGAGTGTTACTGTGAAATGATGCATAACAATTTGAAGTTAGTAATTGGTTACTATATTAACAAATCTGTGTCCTGTCTGAACGTGTGGTGTCTGTTTAAGAATGATCTGGCTGTTGTGTTTGTTATCAATTACTTTAAAACCCCTCCCTTAAATGCTATCTTTTACAGTATTTTTTCCTTGAAATAGTGTCTTTGGGAAAGAAATCTTATGATTTCTTTATTCACTTGGCCATAAAACCATGTGTATTGAAATATTTTAGAAATTTTTTTTACTGGAAGGTGAGTAGTGAACATTCCAGTGCTGCTGTTTCTCAATTTGAAGTCTGAAGAAAATCTGTGGAAGTCAGAAACTTGTATTAAATTATTTGAATATCTTTGCATTAATGTGCTTTTTGATGCAAAGTAGTTTTTAATAGAGTAAAATGTAGCAACTTGCTTAGGCCTTACATTTGGTTGACATGGTAATACTGTTACAATTAAACTGGTGGGATTGGAATACTGGCCCTCTTGAAATCAGTGAGAAAGTTGTTGCTGACTTTGGGATGTAAAGCATTCTAACTATAATGTTAGTGGTTTTGTTTTTTATTTAGATATGTGAATCTCATTCTACAAACTTGACTATTTCCTTGGAGATTTTTCAGAAAAGAAAGATCTCGTCTCTGTTCATGTAACCAAACAAAAAAAAATCAAACAAAAAAAAAGAAAATAAATCTGGCTTTCTTAAGGTTTTGATTGTAACCTTTGTGTTCAAATGTACTTCAAACTCTGAATTTAGAGGAGTCTGTAATTTTCATGCTTTTTGTAAAAATTCTTCCAACTGATTTGTTTGACTAGTTTGTAGAGGACACTACCACACTTTCTTTGTGTTTGCTGGTCACCTGGTCTGTGTGCTGCATGTTAACACTGAAAATGTTAAGCTGTTGAAATCATCTGGTGTTCTGCAGAAATACTGAATTTTCCCAGTAAATGTAGCTTTCTAGTCTTTCACGTTGTCATTACTGAAATATATCACAGTCAGTGCACGCACTCTTAACATACACAAATGACAGAGAATGAAAGGGAACAGGGAATTCTGTGATTCAAGCACTGGTTTTCATTTTTCGTCAGCTCTGGTGGTGGTACACAATAGGAAGTTACCTGTACTGATTGCTAACACAGATCACTTTTCTGTTTTCTTCATTTGATTGCTGCAAATTTAACAAAGTCTATGGCTCTTCTCCCTTCCTGCTTGGGTAAGAAGAACATGATAATATCTCAGTTAATTCCTGCTCTCCTGTTGCATGTATGCTTTCTAATTTTACCGCTGTGTGTCCTAACTTTTTTGCTAAAATTTTTGCAGTCAAAACAGAGGATTCAGTTTTGGGTTCTGAATATTTTCAGAATATTTGTGTTCTCAAAAATTTACGTTTTCAAAAGCTCTGAAGTAAATATAGCACTTCAAGAGTGACTGCTTGTGTGCTTTTGCTTTCATGCTTTGAGGTTTTAAGAGTTTGCTGTGATGCTTTTTTTTAAGCTACCTATTTTTGTTTTGTAAAGAAAACAGTAAATAGGTTGCATTGTAATTCTCTCTATAAAACTTCTTGTGCTTAACTAACAACACTTCCTGTCTTGCTGCAGTTTGACATGTCTAACTTTTGCTTCTATCCCATTTCACCCATCTTGCAGGAACCAGGAGGGGTTAGGATCCATAGTTCATGATCGAAAATCTCAGACATTGCCTGTTTCCCGTAACAGAACAGGAATGATGCATGCCAGATTGCAGCAGCTGAGCAGCCTGGATAACTCTCTCACTTTTAACCACAGTAAGTCTCATGACATGGTAACATTCGTCATCCTCAACCAGTACCACAACACCAGAGACAGGTCCCAGAGCCACACCAGTGCATTTCAATTTTTGCTGTTCTAGGTTGAGCGAATAGCTGCAAGCAGTCAATGGTCTGTTCTCTGCTTTGTGATAGAACAATCAATGCTGGCTGATGCCTTAACATGGAGCATGGTTGACTACAATGTATTTTAAAACTGATCATTTTTTAAAATTACATGCACTTCAAACTTGTGCTGCATATTGTTACAGAATTTTCTCCTTTGTTTTCTATTTGCTTCATTAAGCTTCGTTTTATTCCTCCCACTTGGTCTTATAAATTAGTAGTCTACAAGTAAATATATGCACTTGGACCATATCTCCATGTTTTGACATCTCCTAAGGAGAAATAAGTTTCTTAGAATTTCTGCGAAGATTGTGAGCCCATGATTTGGTTTGTCTGGAAGTGAAAAAGCGTCCAATAATGAAGTGATTTTTCTGTTTTCAGTGTGAGAAAGATATCAAGTATTCTTGGAATTTCTGTAGACAATGGTAAGATTTAATCAGGTTGAAGTCAGCTTGTATAAGACTGCTGTACTGAAAACTAAATCTGCTTGTGGCCTGTCTTTTCAAACATGCTGCTTCTAAATTGCAAAATACGCTGTATGTAAAGTATTCTAAAGCACCATTTTTCAATTTTCAGCTTCAAAAAACAATGAAACTGGTTGACTAATCTGGTAGAATACAACAGTAGTACTGAACAGAACTGTGTGCAGTAAAACAATTGCTTAACTGTATGTTCACTGTGTTCATTCTTTGATTTCCCAAAGCATATCTAACTGTCTCTTAAAATCTTTTAGCTCTCTGTCCATAATAGAAAGCAACAGTTAGCCTAATTACACAAGACTTATCACGTAGTCTTGTGTAACACTGGGAAAAAAAGATCCCACAAAACTTCTCCGTTCATAAATGCATTATTACATCTGTTTAAATGCAATTGCGTGCTTTTGAAAATGTCAGACAAGTATATAGCTGTGCAAATTACTTTTTTTCTTCTTGCAATCAGTCTGCTACTGCTATATCCTAGTTTCTACATGGTTGTCAGTACACAAAAGAAAGCTTTTACACGATGTGACTATATATTCCACACAGTACAATACTTTGTAGATAAAGACTGATTCTTAAAAAGGAGTCTCTGGGAAATAGAATGTCCCTGCGCAAAGAGACTTCATACTTCCAGAACTTGGCAATTTTTACTGATTTTTTAGGAAACAGTGAGCTGAAAGATTTTAATAAATGCATGCTTATGTAAAAATAAACTTTCTGTTCTTTTCCATCTGAAGGAAACTGTGGAGGAAGGTGTCTCATTTGGATAACTTTGTGTGTAGTGGTAATAGGGTTTTCTTTAGTGGACATTTAATGAATATCAGGATATAACACCTTCTATTCACCAAGGTTTTACAAATTGAAAATATGTTGCTGTAAAAGCCAGTCAAGTGTGAAAGTGTTTTCTATATCTTTGGTCTTGTTATTGTCTAACTTTTATTTTTGTTTAGTTGTCAGTCTGCCTGTATCATGTATCCAAAGTAGTGACAGAGCTTGAATAATCTTGTAGGTATTCTGTATGGGATGCACAAAGGAAGAAAGTATCTGGTGGAAATAGTTTCTAAAATCAAGATTCTTTATCAAGACAGTTGTCTATTAGTGTAAATTATGAACTTACTTTCTCTTTTTTTAAGCACCTAAGCAAGCAATAGAACTGCAATAGTGGTGTAGGGGATATATCCCTGAGAAATTTCAGTATAGTTTTGTGCTTGAAGAAACAATGTATAAATCTAAAGAAACTGGTGATTATGGGTATACATGCATAGTTCAGCCAGGGAAGCAAGAAGATGCAGAAAGAAGTAGCCAGGTGTCATTATAAAAGAATATGTCATTTCTTCTATTCTTTCCTTGATCTCCACGAGTTTGTCATCCTTGTCATTGATTTAGTGATGCTAAATTGACGGTAAGTCTGGCATATAAACATGATCCAGACCAAATTTTTATAAAGCAACCTGGGCACTTTTGTCAATCTGGTGCTTAAAGAGCAGTGTTTGGGAACATAAGGGGCATATTATAACCAGTGCTGAAGCAGGATACGTTTTTTTAAATTATTAAAATAAAGTATGGAGCTAGAAGCAGTAAAATGTTTTTATTAGATATGGAGCTATTGCATGGTATTGCTAAAAGTGCAGGATTCATTGCTTGGGTCTTAAGCTGCATATAAGTACATGATTGTATTCCTTCAGCTCTCACTGTTTTGTATTTTTATCATAGTTGACTTGTGGTTAACTGTGGGACCATTGTAACATCACTAAATTACAAAAATTGCATATTTTCAGCTGTAACTTCATCCTACTGCAGTACTTATTTTATGACTATGTATGTGTATATATACAACTGTACCTTTATATATATATACTTGTGTATACATACACATATATGAAATATCACACCTTGTTTTAACTGCTGTTTAATGCTTCTATTGTTGACATTCTTAATATATTTTATGATCTTATGCAAATTATGTTAGAATAATTATATGTCTATATTTGAAAAACATATAAATGCATATGGATTATTTTTCTGCATTGAAGACTAACTTCTGTCAGGCTTCTTACCTGTCAGTATTTTCCTAGTTCATCGAGTCTTTTGGAAATAAGAAACATTTAAATGAGTGTATCCAGCACTTACACTTCATTTGGAATTTCTGTAGGCTATGGCCATTCAGATGCAGATGTCCTTCACCAGTCTTTACTTGAAGCAAATATTGCCACCGAAGTTTGCCTTACAATTCTGGATACTCTGTCATTATTCACAATGGCTTTTAAGGTTTGTTCATGACTTTGTGTTAACTTCTTCCATAATCATCTTTGAGAAAAAATATTTTTAAAACTATTTTTCAATTATATTTTGTAGTCTAGTAATATAACATTGTATTTTTAGCTTTCCTAGCATTGTATTTCATTGTTGTGTCACGTAAAAGCTGATAATATCTCACAGCAAAATGCCTTGGTCTCAGTTACACATCATACACAGACTCCATACTGTTTAGCAGTAATCTGTGGGAAAATCTCCTTCCTCATCCTAACTTCTTAAAATTATTTCTAGAAGCTTTAGTGTCTACCTAATACTAGTGTAAAAGTGACTTTTAAAGGCCATGTGAGGTGAAAGATCTATTATATGGCAAAAGCATAATTAGACACTCTCAGACTTCTATATTGAACTTGTCTGATTATTATCTTAATGAGCTCATTAATAGTAATTTGTGTGTGTTCCTCATCTGTAACTATTTTCAATTTGTTCCCTAATAAGAGTCTTTTGAGTTGTATGAGTTACTGTAGCTCTCCTGTGGCATCTTTATATAGCATGCCCACTTACTTACCCCTCTGGTCTGCTTTTTTGAGATTTTCCAGACATTAGAGGTGAAGTTATAAAAAGGAGAGATGATAGCTCTAGCTCGTTTCTCCAGTGATTAGAGCAGTGTATCCAGATCTTTGCTTGAAGAGTCAAATTTAGTGTCTTACCTTTAATCTAGTTACAAAAATATGAGCTTATTTATAATGAGATTCCTTTTGTTAGTAATTTAGGGTTTAGAGCCAGTTTTGTCCGTAGACTTTATTACAGAATTGAAAATAAAGATACCTAGTTGTAAAGATTTAAAGTAGAATGAACACTAATCTTTTAATTATCAACCCATTGTGCCTGGAATGACAATCCTTCAAGGTTATCTGTGTGTTGTATGTTGAGAAAGTAAGGGTATGCCAGAATAGTCTCAAAGATCCAAACAAAACAGGTAGGAGAATCAGGAGCTTCTGGTCAATAAACTGCACTACAATACATAAAATCAGAATCATAGGATGTTTTGTTTTGGAAAGGACCTTAAAAGACCATCAAGTTCAACCCTCCTGCATAGACAGAGACACCTTCCACTAGACCAGGTTGCTCAAAGCCCCATCCACCTGGCCTTGGAGACTGCCAATGCAGTGGGCATCCACAGCTCCCCTGGTAGCCTGTTCCAATGCCTCACCTCCCTCACTGTAAAAAAAAAAATCCTCCTTATGCCCAGCCTGAGCCTGCCAACCCTGCCCATTGGGATGCCTGCATGTAGTAATGGCAGAGAGGACTGGAGTGTGCAGAGCTGAGTTGCAGGAGGTGCAAGACCTCGTAGGATCACGTTGTAGTAGGCGGAATTGCTATGAGAAAATTCTGCTGTCTGAGTTGTTAAAGCCAGTGTAACTAAAGTGAGTTAATACTTTGAGTGTGCCTCTCAAAAAACTTTTAATAGGAGTTGATTTAGTTAACTGCTTAAAACAATTGTGTTCTCTAAGTCTATTCAGAAGGCAACACTTTCTTTATAAGTAAAATCAATGAAGTGTTAGAGATATCTAATTAAAATTGAAATATGTTTGTATTATTAAACATCTTGGTAATACTATGCAGATTACATGTTTTGAATGTCCTGCTTTTTGAAGATCTGTGTATGTTCTTAGACTACTATAAAGGTATCACTGTACAAAACTTCTAAATTCTTACTATCATTTTAAAGAATCAGCTACTGACTGATCATGGGCATAATCCACTGATGAAGAAAGTATTTGATGTATACCTCTGCTTCCTTCAAAAGAATCAGTCTGAAACAGCATTGAAAAATGTCTTCATTGCTTTAAGGGCACTTATTTATAAGGTAAGAAGTTTAAAAAAAATAAGTCTTCAAGTATGTGTCTAGTTCTTTAGTTAACAATATACTGTGTAAGCATTTAAGAACTAACTTCCCAAATTAAAATTGATGAATAAGGACTGATCTGATCCCAACAGTGTGAAATACTTGTCCTTTGAATTGCTGTAAAAATTGGTTTGTGTATAACTCCTGTTTTCTCCCCAGTTTGAGGATATTAATGTGTTTGCCTTTGTCTTGACATTTTACCATGAACTGAAGCTAGTTTTAGTGAATAATTACTTTTCTTGTTTTTCCTCAGTTTCCTTCTACATTTTATGAAGGTAGAGCTGATATGTGTTCTGCACTGTGCTATGAAATTCTGAAGTATTGTAATTCCAAACTGAGTTCAATTCGTACTGAAGCTTCGCAGTTATTGTACTTCTTAATGAGAAATAACTTTGACTACACAGGGAAGAAGTCTTTTGTTAGAACACATCTGCAAGTTAGTATATTTTCATTATTTTTCCGGGGTTTTTTAAGTTTTGTGTTTGTAGATACTCAGTTGCATACCAGTGTGCAAAACCCTGTCAGATAAAGACTTAAAAAAATTGTTAGGAGCTCAAGCAAGTCTGGTGCTATGAGTAAGAAGCACTATGTTCAGTACAAGGAAATACTTAGAAACAGTTGGATGACCCTGAGTTTCATATGAAATAATTTTTATTTGTCAGTAGCAAATGTCCTGTTATGTAGATGTTATTTTGATTGTGAAATGACATACCACGTTATGTCTTAAGAATGAAAAGAATGCAGCAACAAACATGTAGAAGTTTAAATACAAATAATGAGAAAATTGTGGGTTCTGACAAAGCTGGGAACAATAGTTTGCCAGTTTAATGACCTCTGGCTAGTTCACCTAGCAGTCAGTCTTTAAAGCAAAGGATGCATGTGCATTGAATTTACACAAGGCTGTTTTTTCTTGCCTGTGTTATTGTTCAACTAATTGGTGAAAAAAACCCAAACACTATTTTATTTAAGAGAATAATTTTTCAATTAAAAAGAACAAAAATTCCTTTGTAATTGCTTCACAGGGACATCTCAAGGATATTTCATGAAATATGCACTAACAAGATATTTGTTTCTGTCAAGGTTATTATTTCAGTAAGTCAGTTAATTGCTGATGTTGTTGGAATTGGAGGAACTAGATTTCAGCAGTCGCTTTCCATCATCAATAATTGTGCCAATAACGACAGAAATATAAAGGTCTGTTTTTATTCTTATTTCCATAGTGTAGAAGGATGCTTGAAAACTCTTTTATAGCATCTTTTGTAATTATGTTTTATCATTTTATTATGCAAAGAATAGGAAAAGATAGTACTTAACCTAACTTTTCCATGTTTTAGCACACTACATTCCCTTCTGATGTTAAGGATTTAACAAAACGGATTCGCACCGTACTGATGGCTACAGCTCAGATGAAGGAGCATGAGAATGATCCAGAAATGCTTGTAGACCTCCAGTACAGTTTGGCAAAGTCTTATGCTAGTACACCTGAACTAAGGAAGACATGGTTAGACAGCATGGCAAGGATCCATGTTAAAAATGGAGATCTTTCAGAGGTAAGAGAGAAAAAATCAAACTGGTTTTAGATTTGTAATAAGCTTAAGCTTATCTTTGTAGAAATTGAATGTACTGTATGTAGTTGTTAGTGTGTAATGTAATAACTATTTTTAATAAATTTTTAATTGTTAGTAGATTAGTTTCAGTAGCTGATATGTTTTTGTCCTACCCAAGTGTATCTGAAAGTAATTTCTGATTATTAATGCAAGGAACATGTTTAACTGCTGTAGCTGACATGCTACCAAGAATGGAATGCTCAATGCAAGCTATGGAATTCACAGGTCTTCTGCTTAAAAATATCTTTGTTATTAGTTGATAAAACACTTAAAGCCACTCCTTGAATTCCCCTCCAGTTGCCTTTAAAGAATTGGCTTGATTCTATTCCAGACTGCATACTAAAAAAGCTCCTAATGCTCTTAAAATTGATAAATAACTTTGGAGTTTGAACAAAGAAAACTATCTGATTTCACTGTACTGTTGAAATATTTAATTCTAGCAAAAAGCAGTATTAGGAGTGGGGATTTTTATATGTCTTCATGTAAGTATTTTATTAGGATATAGGTGAATTTTTTCTCTTTGTAGAAATTTTTTCCATCTGAAAGTAAATGGCTTTGTATGATACTGAATTTCATAAACATCTGTTAAAATTAGCATCATGTAAGCAAGTAAATATCTCCAGGAAAAAAGCTGCTATCTTCCTAATGCAAGTCTTATTACTAGAATTCTCTTCTTCTGTATGATAGCAACACAGAAGGTGTATACAGTACTTGTCCTTTGAAGGGAACCACTTCAGCTTTCTCAGAAGGCAAACTCTTTTAGTCCTTTTCAGGCACGTTTTAAATATTTTGATTATATTAAAGTCCTAAAATCTTTGACTATGCAACTAGATGAGTTCCTCTGTAAATCACCAGGCTCAACTCTATACAAAGTATGCATTAGAATTTCTGGCAGATTCTTACCTGTTTTCTTCACCTCCATTGTCTGAGATTGTGCGACCTCCATATGTAAACTGTTCAATTGATACCTGCAGTTAGAGTAACACTTTGCTGAAAGCCTAAGCCTATTTAGTAAACCAAGAATCTTGAATCTTTGGCTTTTTTGATCCTTCCTGTAGTGAAAGGTGGCCAATGTCAATGTCATAAAATATCTGAAATACCTGAAGATTTCTCTGTCCTTCCTTTTCTTCTGTTTTCCAAATGACACCAACCAAATTCCTTCAAATTCCATTCGTAGATCAGATTTCTTCAATTTTGCTACTTTCAAATGGTCTGTCACCAGTTTCTTCAACATTTTTTTTGGTCTGAAGCCAAAAAGCAGACAAAACAGGTTAGCAAAAGACCCACCAAATGTCAAATAGCATAATTAATACCTTTTATGCTTCACACAACACTTAAAATACATCCCAGAAAAGATTTGTCAGTTTTTATTACAGCATGATGTTCCTACATGGTAATTTGTGATCCGTGATCACTCTTAGATTGTGTAATGCTGTCCATGTTATTCAGTGCTCTGGTAAAGAAGGAGTGAGCGCACTTGCACAGTTATTGTTGTGCATAAATGAGGTGGAGAATTCTTACAGTAGCCACAGGACATCTCCTGCAAAGCAGTAAAAAGGAAAACTAAAGAAATTGTCTCATTCTAGGACTCTTCTTATATACCTTGTTTAGAATGGTTCTGTTTTAATGGTATTTTAAGAGATTACTATATCTGTTTCAGGCAGCAATGTGCTATGTCCATGTAGCAGCACTGGTTGCAGAATATCTCACACGAAAAGGTATGATTTTGAAACCTTACTTTAATGTGTGTATTTTCTCATTATAGTTTAGGAAAATCAATAGTTTTATCTGAGGAACTTGTAGGTATTTCAGTGTTCACCAAGGAAAAAATTCTGACCTAACTGGGTAGCTTAATCACATATTTAAGAGTATACTTGCATATCTAAGGGGCACCATTTCAGATGATGGTAAAGTAGAAATTTTAGGAAAGTAAAAATTTTAATTGTAGACCAGAGTTGCTAATAGCTGAATTCAGATCCTTTCTAAAGCAAACTTATCTGTGAATATTCTTGTTCAACAAGCAGTCTCTCACTGCCTATAGGTAAACTTGGCATTGCCATAGAGGTCAAAATAAATTTTACAAATTTTCAGGTGCTCAATCAGTGATAATAGTGCTCAGAATGCTTCGCCTGTCTTGGTATTCTGTGCTAGCAGCTCTCTGTAAAAGGGGGTTTGGATGACCCTTGAGATAGGATAGAAAACTGTCTTTCATCTATAGGATCAGAAGGGTTCTCAGTCAGCAATTTAAGAAAATAAAAGATTATATGGAGTTTATTAAGAAAAATAGATCTTTAGAAGAAAATTTCAGGAATCTGTTAAGATTGATTATGATGTTGGGCTAGTGTTTTGGTTTTGTAGTCAAATTCATGTTCACAGCTTTTTAGCTTTGCCTTTGCATGACTGTTCAAAATGAAGCAAAGTCATGAGTCTAAAAGATACCTTTTCTCTTTTCCTTTTGTGCTTCTTGCCAAATACTTGTGTAGTGGATAGGCTTTCTCCTCTGTCACAGTGGTTTCAGGAGCTTCTGAGACCAAATTTGAAATTAAATTGTTTGTCAACATTACTATGTCCTGGTGGAAGCCTGATGATAACTGATAATTAATGGTAATCTCTATTAATTTGTGAGTCCTCTGGTTGATCTGCTATTTTTGTTTACTGTCATATAAAATTTATTTCCACTCAGTTATATAAAGGGTAAACTTCTACCTGTGGAAAAAGTAGCTAAACAGCATGGGTAAAAGAGGGAGGTTTCATATTGGAACATAAATAAATAAATAAATACTTTTTTCAGTAAAGGAAATTAGACTGCTATTTTGTTAGTCTTTTTCCTGCTTGTCTGTGCCTGAATAATGTGGTTTGCCATCCTTTGATCCTTTTGCATGGTTAACATCAGTCCATTCTTAGTGTTCAGACTGGAAAAGCTGATGTGCCTGTTCACAGTTCTAGCATGACTTCATGCTAGTTTAATGAAATATTGAAAAAGTTATTTTGAGCATCTTAGACTTACAGTGGAGTAGATTAGACAGAAGTTTAAGATACAGTAGAAAGATTCAAACACTGCTTATTTTGGTAGGTAAGAGTCCATGTATTAACATTTGTGGTTTTTTAAAACCTGTTTCTACATACAGAGTAATGCAAGGTTTTGTATTTTAATCATGCAGTGGGGGGCTGATCTATTTATTTCTTTGGTGGTAGGTATATGAAAATATGGCTTCTGCTGTATGCAGAATCACAAAATGACCCAATGTTACCCTGCTTGGAGTAAAGCAAATTTGTCTATATTTCTTTTTCAATGACAGGGATGTTTAGGCAAGGTTGTACTGCTTTCAGAGTAATCACACCAAATATAGATGAAGAGGCTTCGATGATGGAGGATGTTGGAATGCAAGATGTTCACTTCAATGAAGTAAGTAAACATAAAAGTGGTAGAATTGATGCACATGGAAGTGCTGGGATTTTTTGCAAGTTTTATGTTTCAATCTGAAGGCTGACTAATATGAGGGATATAAGGATTGTTTTCTTAGCCACTATACTTATCCTAAAACTGAAATAAAAAATTTCAGCTATAGAGAATTTACTATACAAATGTATTTAAATAAAGCACCAGGACATCAACTCAACACCACTTTTGGAATAAAAGTAAACAAAACGGAGTTTTATGCTATTTGACTGGAGGAATACTAATGTGGCTTATTTATTAGAGTTAGCAAGATCTGTTGCTTTTTAAAACTGACTTTGATTTAGAGTGTTACTATACCAGCAATCATGAAAATGTATTCACTGTTTTTTGCTGTTTACAGTTTCCCTAAGCAAATATGCCACAACAATGAAAGTCGTTTTACTGACACCAGAAGACTCATGTCCATGTGTTTTTTCTGGCTTAAGTTTTGCTCCTTGTGTCTTTGCTGATCCATCTGTGCTGGCTCTACAGTACATTTTACTGTAAAAGGCCTATATGAAAATATGAATGATCTTGCTCATGAAGAGCTGTGTCTACACTGTGTATTTGCTGGTATAGTTGGGGAAGGGAGGGTTGGACACTATTGCAGTAGCTGTGTTGGAAAAATCCCTGGTGTGTAAGCATAATTGTACAATAAAAATATCTTTGGTTTGTGTTTTTAGTTAATGTGTGGTTAAGCTGGATGACAAAATTATTTGACTGTGCAAATTGGGCTGTACTAACAGATTTAGGAGGAACAGATGAAAGACTTAGTATTTTAAGCCTGGGTTTAGGTCCAGGGTACCTGTGTTTTAGCCCTAAGTTCTGGTACTATTGTTCTACAGCAACAGATATTGTTGACTTGCCTTTTTCTGGGAAGGCAGGAGTTTGAATTACTTGAAGTGAGAAATACAGTGTTTTTTTCTTTCCAATGACAACCAATAGCAGATTGTTTTGTGGTTTGGGTTCTGTTTTAATTTATGTGCTATATTTTGAAAATCACCGAATCTCCTGATCCAGCATGGAATTTAGCATGTTAGGCAAAAGCAAAATGCAAGCTGCTCTACGTTAGTGAAGAGCAGGAATTCTAGTCAATACTGCTGATGGAAAGTTTTGTTTGAAATTCTTGTCAGTGTTTCCCTGCCAAACCATTTGTCAGAGCTAAATTCTTTGGTATTTTTTTTTTTAAATTGGAATGTCTTTATCCTTTTTCTCATTAGTCAGTCCCTGCAAAAAGAATATACTGCTTTTTCTGGGTCATTGAACCCTACACAAATTTATTTCCATCTCTCAGTATTTCCTTGGAACAGAAGTAAGCCAAGAGTGAAATTACAAGCCTGTAGAGCTTGCAGAAGGATCAAACCAAGCCAAATTTGACTTTCCCCTGCATGCAACACTTTTTAAACTTAACCATGTAGTAATCTAATTGAAAAAACTAATATAATTGAAAAAATTACTATTTTTCAAATAACTTCTGAAAGTTACTTGAAACATGGGATGAGTAATAATAGTAATAAAGAGTAATAATAGGGAAGAACTGATTGTGTTTCGTAGACTAAAAATCATGGATAAATTATGATTATTAGTGTTTAACAGAAATACTTCAAACAGGTAGTCTAGTTGCTTAAGGAATAAGACTATATTTATTTATGAAGTGTTTCCTCAGTATGTTCATATGTAAGCAGAACTGTATTTGCCTAAGGAAAAAAATTATATGACAGATCAATTGGGTACAGAATCAGAAAGCAGAAACATATCTTTCAAGCTGTATTTTACTACTACTGAGCAAAATAATGCTTTGATGGGAATGTGATAACAAGTCATATGGAATTTCTTTCTTAAAACTTGAGATTTCCCTGTTTGCTAGTTACTTTAGAGTTAAATCTCCAAAAGAGTATTTACTGGTATTGAGGGATAAGGGGAATCCCTTCTTGTTTCTAAAAGGGACAAATTATCCTTCATATTTTCCAGTTTATATAAAATCTTCCTAATTAAGTGAAACTTGTATTAAAACTTTAGGTAGTTTCTCATTTTTTAAAAATTAAAATTTTAGAATTCTCAGTTTATTTTTCATTTTTAAATAATTTTCTCTCAGGCCAGGGTTACCCTGACTCATTTCTTAAACTAGCCGATTGAAAAAAGCCAAAATCAAGTTATGGAGATTTTTTGGGGGTTTGGTTTTTTTGGTTGGTTGGTTGGTTTGGGGTTTTTGTTTGTTTGTTTGTTTGTTTTTTAAGCAAACCTACTGTGTTCATTTCATTAAAGCAGTTGTTTACCTGTGACATTCCATGAGAGGCATTATTCCAACTTGCAGATGAGTAAATGAAAGAACCTCACAGGATACAGTATCCTCTCAAAGTTGTACAAAGACAAGTGCAAAGCCTTGCACCTGTTGAAAAACAATCAGTACAGGCTGAGCAGTAGCTCTGCAGAAGAAAGACCTGGAAGTTCTAGTGGACAAGAGATTGAATGGGAATTAATCAGTGTGGCTTTGTGGAAACAGAGGCCAACTACATGCTGCACTGTATTATAGAGAGGATTGAGTTAAGAATCAGAGGGAAGTGGTTTTTTTCCCCTTTTACTTGGCATTTTTGGAACCCCATATCTAATCTTGTGTCTAGCACTGACCCCTAAAAGTCAAGAGAGGTATCAACAAACTGGGAAAACTCCAGCTCCTAAGGTGGTTAGTAGAAGAATCACTTTTCCAAGAGGTGCACCATTAAAGAGCACGAGGCCATTCTCACAGGTTACAAGGGAAACTGATTGGATATATGGAGAAATACTCATCCCAAGGGAATGGATAAGCATTGAAACAAGTGTCTTAGAAATGTTGTGTTCTCTTTCTCCCTCCTGTCAGCTCTCCTACTTGAAGCTTTTGCTCTTTATGTTCTTTTCCTGTATGCAAACCAAATTTTACTGCTTTGCTACATTTGGGTGCCCTCTGGTGTCCGAGTTAAGACTCATGCCATAAAACTCTTCATGAGCATCCCTTGTGGTCCAGCAGTGACACTGGTCTAGTCAGTTCTCACCACTTGGTTGCTGGGGATGGGGATACGGGAGAGTCTGTGCAGACCCATAATGACTGGGGGAAAGGAAGAGGTGTCTTAGGCTCTGTTGCAGCACACAGCTAAGGGTAGCATTTTTTCAGTCTCTTTTTTGCTCTCAGTATTGAAGTTGACTTTTCACAGTGATATCTTTTTGTTGTCTTTGTCCTCTACCAAAGGGAGGAGGTGGAATAGTGTAGCATTAGATCCTTTCTAAGGATAAAAGGAGTTACTTCCAGCTTCTGGCTTCACCACTGTGATGTAAGAATGGCACAAGAAGATCTCAAGAGTATCTAAAAGAAAAATGCTATTTGTGATAAAGAGTGCATAAATACACTCAGACCATTCTATCTTGTTTTATTTCCTTTGCAATTTTTGATTGCCACAATAATTTAAATCACTATGGGTACATAATTTTGTTGTGAGGCGAGATCTCCCTTTGCATTGGGAATAACTTCGATGTAATTATTTGCTGTGCTTTTCATGAGTACTAAATTGTTTTACATTTTCAAATGTGTATCCAAATATAGGATGTGCTGATGGAATTGTTGGAGCAGTGTGCTGATGGACTCTGGAAGGCAGAACGCTATGAACTCATTGCTGACATATATAAACTTATAATTCCGATATATGAAAAACGGAGAGATTTTGAGGTACTAACTTCATGATAAGTAGATCTGAGCAAGAAAAATATCCTGAATTGGCACATTGGACATCACAGAAAAAGAGTATTAAAATTATAACTGAAATTTGAATGTGTGGAACTTTTTGCTTTAATTTTAAATAATTAAAAATGTTTTTCTTTAAATATAAATAGTTAAAAATTAATCTTGTGCATTGTCATTCTGATACAGGTGCTAAACGTATTGCTGCTGTTGAATAAAACAACGTTTTCAGTTGTTACTAACTACAAGGATAGAATTTATTGTTCTAAGATTGGAAAGTTCTGCATTATTCTTTTACCTCATTATTGTTTTCTTTTGTTTTTAGAGGCTTGCTCATTTATATGACACTCTTCATCGAGCATACAGTAAAGTTACAGAAGTTATGCATACAGGCAAGAGACTGCTGGGAACTTATTTCAGGGTAGCATTCTTTGGACAAGTGAGTATAACTTACTTTCATTTGTCTGCTCTATACAGTAAGAAAATACTGAATTTATTTTACAAGGTATACTGTTTCATCATCTGTACTGATACCATGACAAAAAGCACAAGAAATGTGTTCTGTAGGAAGTAATTAAACGGCATCAGTAACATATTTTAAAACATTTATCAATTCCAATAAAATTCTTAATATTTTCCTCAGTAAATATTTTGCCTTTTTTCCTTTCTCTTCTTTTATTTACTACCTTAAGGCAGCGGTAAGTTTCCTATAATGTCGGTTCTTAGCAATGTATTGACTTAATGTCTGTAGTGCTACAGTGTGGTTTGCAAGACTGCTTCTTAGATTGGTATGCATTAATAGCCATTGCAATTCAAAAAAATAACATCAAGTTCCATCTAGAGAGCAGATCACTCTTTTCTATGCATCAGTATTGCATGCCTCGGTCCGAAGTTGTGGCTGTGCCTTGGACAGCTTCATGCCCTCTGGTATTTGTCTAGAATGCCTCTGTATCGCTATGGTATCACGCAGTATCAAATAATACACCTTCTACATGCGTAGCCCAGTTGCTTAATTGTTCAGCTGAGCATGGAGAATTGTAAAATACTCTGAGCAGTATAACTTTACATGTATTCTGTTGTCTTTTATAACTTTATAGCAATACCAGTTTACAGACAGTGAAACAGATGTTGAGGTAATTACAGTAACTGCTTACAAAGCAAGCAATGCAGTAAAAACTACTGCATTTCACCTTAGTTTGGTGTGGGTATTTTTGTCAATCTAGCCTGTGTTTATACATGATATGTTGTGCTTTTCTATTTTGTCTGTTTTGTTTATGACAAAAATATTTATTTTCTGGTTTCAAACATGAACTCAGACATGGCTTGTTGGTTTAAACCAATGACCTGTTTCACTTTCCATGTACTCTATTGTGCATTTAGTTACAGGTTTAAAGCCTTATGTAATAAACTAAAGAAATATACATCAGTATAGTACAGCATAAAATTAAGATCTTTGCATCATTAAATTTCATTTTCTGGACTTAATTTTTGTTACCACATAAGGAAAATTTTTAAATGCAAACTATTGCCAAAATACTCACTTGTGAATCAGATAGTCCTATTGGGCAAGATTTCTGTTTTGGTGAGTGAAACAGTGCTGCAAGTTCACTTTTGAATAAAAGTGAAGGAAACTTATCTCAAAGGCTTGGCACACCATAAGATTGCAACAAACTTTTAAAATTTAAACTCTGTGTTTCCATTATCTTTCACTCATGTTGTAGTAGAGAATTACATTTTTCTGTTGTTTTTTATTCTCTTAGGAAGCCTTTTTTCTTAGATTTTCTTTTTATTTACATTTGCTTGAATACTGATGTTAAATGTTTGTATTTCCTTTGAACCACACACATTATGTCCATCTTAATCATTGCCTTGTATGTTTTTTCCCCAAGATTTTGATTACTTCATTTCTTACAGGGTTTCTTTGAGGATGAAGATGGAAAGGAATATATCTATAAAGAGCCTAAACTCACGCCTCTTTCAGAAATTTCTCAAAGACTCCAAAAACTCTACTCCGACAAATTTGGATCTGAAAATGTCAAAATGATTCAGGATTCTGGCAGAGTATGATATTTATTCTCTCTAAAAAAATATTACTTACACTAATTCACTTGAAATACTGTGGGATCACTGTCTGTTAGTCATGTGACACATAAGCATATTGGTCTGAAAACTCTACTGTTTGAAAAACACGACAGAAATATTATCTCCTACTAAGTTTGCCTTTTAGAGCGACCAAAAAGCTTAATTTCTGTAGTGTTGCCTCTCAAGACAATAATTATATATTAGAACAAATTTGGATTACAATCAGCTTCTGTGTTAACTTTAGCTGTATTTCTTGCCCATTCATGCACAGTCATTCTATGGAAATTTTCCCCTTTTCTACACCTCAGCCTCAGACTTTGTGGTGATTTTCTTCTCAACCTCAGACATTATTTTCTCTTATTATAATTTCCTGACTCTTTTGCTGCTGATTCTGCCATTAAGATCAAAAATTCCTGTGCCTCCTGGCCTGAAAGTGCAGCAATGGTGGGCATTTCAATATTGGAACTTTAAAAGGAGAGAAGGACTCAATGCAAGGGTTAGGTTTAATGATCACTAATGATTAAAAAAAGCCCCCAAAACCAAACAAATCAAAGCCAGCAAAAAAAATCCACAATGTGTTGTATTGCACCTAGTTGTCTTGTCTTCCTAATAGTTAAAAACTGAATGCAGGAAGCCCCTGTGAAAGCATGAACATTTCCTATGTTTTTCAGTAATTTAAAGGCTGAGAGACCAAATTTAATTTCTGAAAGTTGTGTGACTCCTATTAAATTCACTTTATTCACAATGTAGCTATTTGATTTTTGGTTTTGGTCCTGTTTTTAAGGTAAATCCTAAGGATTTGGATTCAAAATATGCATATATTCAAGTTACACATGTAGTTCCATACTTTGAAGAAAAAGAGTTGCAAGAAAGAAAAACAGATTTTGAAAGGACGCATAACATTCGTCGCTTTATGTTTGAGATGCCCTTTACTCAAGCTGGTAAAAGACAAGGAGGAGTAGAGGAACAGTGTAAACGACGGACTATTTTGACAGGTACTTGTTGAATGGAATGCTTTGATGGAAGCAGTAGGTCAGATTCTGTTCTATATGGGTTTTTCCTTTTCACTTAATTAAGTCCTTTATAGCTATCAGCTAAAATACTTTTCATATTTTTAGCCATAACTAGGTGTTTCAGATTGATTCCTTCAGTTGAGATCCTCAAAATTATTATCTTTTTTTCCTTAAGCTTCAAGAATACTGAATCTGGAGTCTGGCTTTCCTTGTTCTTAGAAAAAGACTATTTTGTGTTTGTTAAGTGTGAGTTTCTGTATTAATATAGTTGTAAAAACAAATGAGTGGCTTTATAATGATAGGTATCCATAGCCAATACTTGTGAGGAAATAGTACAGCTTTGCTGTTTTTGAGTCTTCTCTTCTTTGAGATGTGTGAACGATAAGCAATTCTTTATACAGTTCTCATATGAATTAAATTCCAATGGTTTATTTCTTTGTGGTTATTGGTAGCAGTAATGACGGTGATTTTTCTTACCTGTGATGCATGTAAAGCTGTGCATATTTACACTTTCAGTGTTTTGTTTCCCTGTAGATTTGGTAGCATTTCTAATTATATAAGTTATTAAATTGGGTAGGTAATTACGTCAAAGTGAGATTTTAGCATGAGATTCTCTCAAAACATACCTTAATCAAAAACCTTTTCCCAGCTCTAGTAAACTTGTTTCTGTCCATAGCTATACATTGTTTCCCATACGTGAAGAAGCGCATTCCAGTAATGTACCAGCACCACACTGATCTAAACCCAATTGAAGTGGCCATTGATGAAATGAGTAAAAAAGTTGCAGAACTCAGGCAGCTTTGCTCCTCATCTGAAGTAGATATGATCAAACTGCAGCTGAAGCTACAGGGAAGTGTCAGTGTTCAGGTAAGATCTTTCCCATCAGCTATTTCACTTCTGTCTCTGAAAAGTTATATAAGTAGCATTTTATAGTTAGTTTCTATTCTATATGTTCAAGAATGTCCTAAATTAGAAATATGCTCATTTTTTGGAGTTATTTCCTGAATAGGAAAAGCAATAAAAGTATTTAATATAAACACTGATTGTAGACAGTTATATGAAAGATTCATCTCTGGAATGAAGATTAAGATTCACCTTTGGAATGTATTGCAGACTGAGCCCCACCAGGTTTTGGTATAAAGCTGAAACTGTGACAAAATAGTGAATGAATAGGAGGATGAATGAGCATATTTTGCCTAGCTGTAGGTCTGCCCACATTAGATCCAACATATTAAGATCCCTATGGAGATAAAGAGAGAGTGACAAAATACAGGAAGAAGTTAGTAGTAGAAAATTTCACTGTGCAACATTTCTTTTTGCCTAAGGCAAGCAAGAACTGAATGTATAAAGAAACCACCAGACTCACCAAAATAGGGTACATAAAACAGTTTTAGCATGTACAAATCTATATGGTAAGGATCTTCAGAACACAATGATGAAAGTGTTGCTCTGTTATTTGTAACTGACTCAAAACAGAGAAACTGTAAACACAGTCACCTGAAATGAACAGTTCTCATGTTGAACAGAAAAGAGAAAAGAAACAAACCCAGGTTCCAGAATTAGCAAGTTGTCAGGCTTGTGTTTGGGATGAGAAGGGAGGGGCTCTGACTGTTAATATAAAGGAATAATAGGGATGAGTAAGAAGTCACTAAATCCACTTTTCATGTAGCTGCCATAATAACACAATTAAATGTCTCCCAATTATTGCAGAATTTTCAGCTTGGAAAACTATTTTCAGTAGATAAGCCGACGAAACAGTAGTAGGTTTAACTCATTTTCACACCTTAATTTCATAAGCAAAGGTGACATTGGCAGTATCTACAGTTACTTTGCCATGTCATGGAAGTAGTTTCTTTGTGCCAGGACAGGTTCTTACACATTACTGGAGAGACCTCTCCTGCTCTTATGTTTCAGCTCTATCAGTTTTCTTGTTTTCTAAGTCCTGCTTTTTTGAAATCAACATGTTCTCAATAAGAAAATAAAATCCAATAGACAGATGCAGTACCCGTTATTGCTAATGTCAGATAACTGACTGGTTTTTAACTCTTGTTCTTTTTAGGTTAATGCTGGTCCATTAGCATATGCAAGAGCTTTCTTAGATGACACAAACACTAAAAGATATCCAGACAATAAAGTAAAGCTACTAAAGGAAGTTTTTAGGTAAGGTGTGGTGGGTTTGCATTTTTTGGGGGGGTGGGGGAGAAGGAAGAAAAAATTTACTCTTTTTTCTAGACTCAACACCATTAGAATTTTTTTAAAGCTTTTAACTTTTGTAATGTTCTTGATTGCATTAAAAACATATTTTAAGCTGGCATTTTAAGTCAGTATTTTGGATTTCTGATTGAGAACTTCTTTATTTTCTCTAAATCAGGCAATTTGTTGAAGCCTGTGGCCATGCTCTGGGTGTAAATGAACGACTTATAAAGGAAGACCAATTGGAATACCAAGAAGAAATGAAGGCCAACTACAGAGAAATGGCAAAAGAGCTGTCTGAAATAATGCATGAACAAGTATGTGCTGAAATTAAGTTATACATACCATAATTCAGAATGTAACTGTAATGTGAAAACAATAGGAAAAATTTATTTAATGTTTTATGTATGTATGTGATGCTTTTTTCTTTCTATTGGAGTATAACCATGTAATGAAATCGTGGACCTTAATTTTTTTTCTGTTTGTGAATTTTCTTGGCAACAGCCTGGTTTTTTGTAGGCAAGGAAAATTACAGTAAAGATAAAACAAATTTAATTAAATTAATATATATAATTTATACTTCATATGTGTGGTTATAGAGGTCTCTATCCAGTGACCCAAAAAGCTAATTTTAGCCTATACTTCCTGTAAGTATACAGGTAACCGTAGGGCAATCTGATCTGAAAGCTTAGCTCATTTTCATTAGATTTTGGAGATATAAACAGTTACTTCTGCATCAGAGTTAAACATCTTTCAAGAGGTATTTCAATACATTTTCTTGAGGGAAGTCCACTACTGACAAGATAGAGATATGGGAGAAGGAAAGCAGAACTCTTGTGGAGTGAGATGTAGGACCTTGCATCTCGGTTCCATAGCAGAAATGTCACCTCACTTCAAAGGCAAAGATAACCATTTCCAGGAGGAGAGGAAGGGCTGCAGTTTCATGCTTGATCCCTGCCTTCTTTACATTTTTACTCATCATCTTCATCACATCAGGTTCCTTTTCTTTCATCTACTATTACTTATATAACATTTTCCCAGAGCCATAGAATAGTTCATAGTTCTTAACCTCAAGACCTGCATTTCTGGGCCACAATAAATAACTGTTTTCTGGTAATATTTTACCTTTCAAATACACAGGTCTATGAGACTTTCTTAGATGTACGACCATAACAAACTTTTCTCAGTCTGAGAACTTCCTAGCCTGCACAACCAGTTGATAAAAGTCGGAGCTCTCAGTTTCTCTTGTCCGTGCAAAAAAACCATAAGCTTTATTCAGAAATCAAATTGTACAGGAAAAATCAAACTTGAGACCCACCTGAGATGTTCAGTCTATCTGATATTTAAACACTCTAGTAATAATATTCCAGCTTTTTTTTTTTTTGGGGGGGGGTGGAAATTGCATTCTTTAGATGTACAATGACTTTATCTATTAACTATTTTTTGACATCTCTCAATTATTCTATTATTATCCAAGAAATAGTTGCTCAAAAATCTAGTCAGCCTGGTGGTTTCTCTGTAGGCTTATCTCAGAGAGATTTGCCTTTATTCTACCCTTTCTTAGAGGGTGTCCAAAACCTCTATGGCAACATTTTTCTGTTCAGAAATATGTCTCTTGTCCAAAGTTCAATTTATGTGCTTTCTTGCTCTCCATGACTTCCTGATGTGGTTTTTTTGGGTACTGTGCTATGAGTGATATGATACAATTATGGTGAAGCACATGAATACAGCAAGCACATAGGTTTTATTTCCATTCACCCACTTTGATATTCTATCACAGAGAAGAGCTTATGACAAAACTAACTCTTTTCAACCACCAATGATAAAGAATATTGTAGAACAAAGTTCATAGGAAGTGATAGCGTTTTTCCAGAATTTGGGTGGTTGGGATTTTTTTTTTAAATAAAAAACAGTATCTTTCAGAAAATAGTTTTGAAAGATCTGTGGAACAGAAAAAGAGATTGCTTACCTGACAATACTGGGATGGTTTGACTATATTTCAATGGGATTTATTGAAAAGCAGAAAGTAGAGGAGGGTTTTATAAAGGAGGATAACTGATTGGAAAACTGATTAAGATGAATAAGGCACATGAGTGCATTAGACAGCTGTACAGAATACCCCTTTGGAAGAGAGAGGTAAGTGTGTTGGTCAAGTAATTTGATGATAAATGCAAGATTAACATTCCCCTGGCATAGGAAAAAGTGAAAGAATATAATGTCAATTTGTACACGAAAAAAAATACTTCGAACTCAGTGCAAGATTTGGATGTTTAAAAAATGATAAAGTCTGTGAATTTCCAAAGATTGACAATAAGAAAAAGCATGTAATATCTGAAATTTAAGGAGTAAATTACATTGCCCCTTCTCTTTCTTTACTTCTAGGCAAACAACTGATACATATGATAGTGTGAGCAGAATATGAAAGTACATCACTGACTGCAGTAATGTGTACTATTAGCCTACCACTGTGTTGTTTTTATACAAATGGAATTAGTTGTAAATAATTAAAATGCAGTGTTGGTGGTGGTTTTGTTTTGCTGGGTTTTTTGTTGTTTTGGTTTATTTTAAATTAGACTGATAACTCACCTGAAGGCTTAGAAACACGAGGCTCTTCCACTGAAATCTTTTAAAATGTCAGCTCTATGTGCCTACCTATTGCTGTTATGAGAAAAATAGCTCTGCATAGTGTTTTTGTTAATGTCACTGAATAAACTATTAGCAGTATTGCAACACTGGGTTTTTAACAACTGGAAAAATTTTGTTATAAGATATATATATAAAATAATCTTAACAGGTTTTTTCTTTTTTTTTTCTCCTCTGCTGCTTGCCAATATGATCAGATGGGATGGTAATTAGTTTTCTCTACTTCTGTTCTCTTAGTTTGTCTAATCTTTATATAATTCCTTTTTTCTTTTTAATACAATATGTCTAATCTTAGCATCAATATGTTTTCAGCTGTTAAGTATGAAGTCTTTTTGGTGCTTTGATAGCTTTTCGTAAGAAAGAAGTGCTGAAATCATACCTCTAAGATTAAAAAAGGAAAACCAAAAAAGGGCAAAAAGTGAGCTTGTTGTCACTGTGGTGCTCCTTTTGAAAGTTAACAGGAGGAATGAGAGAAGCTATCTAAGCATCCTCCACAGAGGACAGTATAATATCGAAATTAGGAGAACTGATATTGGAGAAATAACCACTGCCCTAAGTGTAGTAGAGGATGGCTGAAAATAGTAACCAGCCTTAAAAAGTTCTGTGCAATTGAGAAAGTACTGGGAGGTTGAGTGAATAAACAGCACCTCATTAAATTGGTTAGGTGTGTTATAAATGCTTGTGTCATTTCGTAACGTTTTGGTAAATACGTGTTTTTCATTTTAAGATTACTCCGGTTGAAGAAAAGGCCAGTGTCATGCCTAACTCGCTACACATTTTCAATGCCATAAGTGGAACTCCAACAAGCACAACAGTTCATGGGATGCCCAGTTCCTCTTCAGTTGCATGATTGTTTTGTAAAGGAAAGTACGTTCGTTTCTTTTAAAGTTTGTGGATTTGATTCATTGTGTGCAAACTCAGGATGATCTCAAAGCTAAATGTTGGGCACGTGCAAGCTGCATAATTCATATGAATGTTTGAGCACACTTAGCAAATAGCAGTTACTGGTAATAGTCTTTTAGAGTAAGGGAGGCACACATATATTTTTTAATCTTGCTGGTAAAATTTAAAAGTGTTCACAATGTCATTGCAGAAGTGCGTGTTGGAAAATTATAAAGTTGACGTTAGCTTCTGTTTTTCATTAGAAAGTGTTATAAAAATGAATTGCACATTACAAAAAAGTGTTGTGGGATGTAATTTTGCAGATATGTAACATTCAGGTGTTCTTTTTGTGTATGGCACATAGAGTTTCCAAGTACAAGAACTATTTTGGGACTAGACAGAGACACTAGTTTTTGGGGTTTAATGGAACTGACAATAGTAGTTTTTGTACCATTTGGCAAATTGCTGTGCTTTATTTTATACCTTGTTGCGTTTTGAAGGTATGTGAGCTTAGATCTTACTAAACAACTAAATACAACCAAAGGTCTGTATTAATGAACACTGAATTATTCTACAGTATCAATAGTAGTAAATTGTTATGTACATATTGTTTGTTAATACAGTCCATACAGTCTGTACATAATTGTATTACATTTCTAATCATTTTTTAATATTCATACCAGCTCTTACCATTCTGCTTTCAGTTTATTTTGAAAATCTGCTCATTCCAAGTATATGCAGACTTTACAGTTCATTTATTCCTGTATATAAAGAAGTGCAATATAAAGATGTATACAGTCTTTGCTATGTTAGGTTTATATGCAGTTATTAAAAGAAAAAAAACCTTTTTGCCAAAGCAATGGAGTATGTAATTGGTAATCATGGTTACTGTGGTAAATGGTGGTATAATTTAAAGCTTTTTCCATATTCTGATTCTTTTAAGACATTAATTTAGTAATTTTATATTTGGGGGAAATAAAGGTTTTTAATTTTATTTAACTGGAAGCACTGTCCTGCTGTAATTAAACATTCTGTACTACATCTGTATTAAAAGGAAAAAGGTAGTTACTTTTCTCACTGTGTGCTCCGTTTTTTTATTTTAGATTTATCCCTGACATTTGGGAAATATGAAAGCTTGATCAAAAAAATGGGGTTTTGCAACTTGAGCATGAGATGAGATGCAGACACATCTAGGGTTTATTTCATATTCCTTGTCAATAAAAGGAATTTAGGTTATTAGTTGAAACATCAGTTTGGAGTCCATCACATTTGACACAAGCAGCATGTTACTGTAACTACAGGTTGTTACTCACCAGGACAGTTAATATTAGGAAGACTTCAAAACTTTTTTAGGAAGTTTTCAGAACATGGCAGTAGAAACCATCTTTTCCTTACGACATAAGGTTCCTGTCATTTTCTGTAGTGTAGCGTGAATCACACATGTTGCTGTTACTCCTCAAAGGTTTTCCCAAAACAGCTCATCCTGGCAATAAAATGCTGAATAACTCTGCTTTTTCCAATTATGTTTCTGAAACAAAATTTCTGTTTGTTTAAAATTCTCTTCCTTAAGAAGGAAAAAATCAGAGATAAACACTTCTGGACACTGAACCCATAATGCTGTGTTCAAAGGCAGACCCCTTTCTTCCCCTCTGCCCTATGTGCTTCACACTTTTGTTCATTTATGGAAATCACTGTAGGAACACCTATCTCAAAAGGTGTTTTATTATTAGGAGAATATATCCTGTAAAGTTGTTTTGCCATTCAGGAAGATTTCTGTATCCATGGATTAACAGAAATTGTGTTTGTCATGATGGTTTCTTTCAATTAACTCCCTTTTTCTAACTTTTCCACTTTGCCCTGGGAGAAGAACTGACAATTTCCTACAGCTGTACAACACTTTTGGAACTGAGACCTCAATGTGATGGAGTTGTATCTGTTAACCAACCTATAAATTTAGTGTGTATTCAGAACTGAATATGCATCTATGTGTATGTATATATACATCTAAATATATGTGGAGCTGTTTTGCTTACTTGCTAAAACTTGACCTGTGAAAAACAGCAAACTGTAGTTGACAAGTACTGCTGTAGGTTTACATAGGTTGTATTAATGATTAACACGTGTTCAACTCTATAAACAAAACGTCTGTAGACTTAATCTAATGTGATGCATTTATATTAGGGAACACACCCTCTACTGTTTTGGTTTTAGATGTACCAAGATTATAATTCTGGGGTTTTACCTCCTGAATAGTTCCTTCAGTGCCAGTTTCCCTTCTCTGTTGTTACTTCTGTAACATGTAAATTAAGTATCCAATATGAGTTAATTTATTTATAAAGACTTGGGCTCTGCTGATTTTGAATAGGGTTGATTTGTCTTTACAGTAGCTGGTATGGGGCTGTGTTTTGGGCTTGTGCTGCAAACGGTGTTGATAACACAGGGATGTTTCAGCTGTTGCTGAGCAGCACTTGCACACAGTCAAGGTCTTTTCTGCTTTTCCCACTGCCATGCCAGTGAGCAGGCTGGGGGTGGACACAGGGAGCTGGGAGGGGGCACAGCCAGGACAGCTGATCCCAGCTGACCCCAAGAATATCCCACACTATATCAAGTCATGCTCAGAAATAAAAACTACAGAGAAACTTTGCCAGAGCTCAGGGACTGGCTGGGTATTGATCAGCTGGTGGCAAGCAGTTGAGGGATTTTTGCATAATTTCTTTTTCTTGGTTTTGTTTTGGGTTTTTTTACATATTAAACTGTCAATTTTCACCCGCAGATTTTCTTACTTTTACCCTTCTGATTCTGTCCCCTATCCCACTGTGGAGCAGCTGGGTGAACTTAAACCACAACAGTCCTTTCTGGCACCCAGTGTTGGGCTTGAAAGGTTTGAGATAGCAGATTTGACCACAGCATGTTAGAGGGAACTGATAATAATTATCTGTTTAACAATTGCTGGTTGCAGTGTTGATTTACATGTTCGTATGTGGTTTATCTAATCACTGCCATGCTCCCTATTTTTTTGCTGTACATCAAATTCAAGGGCTTGTTAAAGGCTGGATTTGATGTCTTCCTTTTGCTGTGCAGTGTATTGTTTGGTTGTGTTTTCCCTGGGAGAACTATGATGAAAACATTGGCCTTGAGCCTAATCTGGTATTTGGGCCCTGCATTTGTTGCCTTGCCTGTACTTCAGGAACCATCTCATGAAGACAATGAACAATTACACATTTTCTCTTTTCTTCTCCAAGAACAAACTGGTGGATGAAACAAATAATGGCACATTCCCCCTTCTTTTTCTGTGGGGTAGATGTTTTCTCCCTTTTTAGAAAAACTCTTCAGTATCTTGAGCATCCTTTGGTAACTAAAATATTCCTATTAGCATGTTTCAAGCATACCTTTCCAGCTTTTCCCAAGGTTAATCAGCTATTCAGGAACATCACATAGGGCTATGTCCTGAGGCAGTATGGGTGTGGGTAGCAAGGCATGTGGGAGAATATGGGCAGGCACCCACAAGGGTTGTCACCTCCAACAGTCTGGGACTTCACCCCTGAACAAGTGCAGGATCTTGAAGAAGTGATAAAGTATTTGAAAAAAGGATGCCCTGGCTATGTCAGTGACATAACTCACCACTCTGCCAGGGCTGACATATGCCTACCAAGCACTGTTTGGAAACCTCAAGAGGAACAGAGGGTCTCTGCATGTGAAGACACACAAACAGACACTGTGTCAAAACCAGAGACCCAGCACTCAGCTGTATCAGTCTGTACTGGCACTATACTGGTACTATATTGTGCACTGTAGGGAAGAGGAAGTCAAGTCACAGGAGTGAGGAAGTGAGCTGGGCTTAAGGAAAGTAAAGCTGAGGGATGTAGGGACAACTCATGAAACTGTGCCTCTCCAATTTATAAATCTTTTCTCAAGGTGCTGAGTGTGCTCTGTTTTACTGTTGCCACAGTTACATACACAACAGCAACTTGTAATCGGGTCCTGGGGGGTCTTTGCAGTCTCAGGCTGGACATGGTAAGCAGAAAATGAAACCTAATAAAAATGTTATAGATCTTTTTTAAATAGTATTTAATTAAATGGAATTATTTCAAATAAAGGTGTATCTAGACGAATGTGGTTCTTAATGAAAACACCTAGTCTAGTAAGTCAGGGGTGGGTTTCTTTTATCTTTGTTTTCTTTGTGAGAAGACTTCAGTATGTACAAGACGTGTAAGTCGCTGTCTGCCATGAAGGCTGTGTGGTGAAGTTTGGGAAGACTACTGTTCTGTGGCCTTCCATGACCTGAAAAAACTCTGTATTTAACTGTGCTGGGACTAGGGATCCTGGGACTTCTTGGACAAAGGGATATTTGTGGAAGTGACCATTTTAACACCTTTAACATATTTAATGGTGGCTTTTTCTTTTCAAAAGTATTATACTGAATACATAATGAGTTTCTTAGGCCATTTAGACTGTAAACATCTTTTGGTCTTGACACAAATAACTAATTTAAATTATATCAAGTGACTAGGCAATATTTCCCTTTCAAATTAAATGTAGCAGATATTAGGGGGAGAGTTCTAGGATTTTCTGCTTAGGGAGTAGTTTTATAATTTCTTCTTTCTATGGAAAACTTGCTGGGGTTTTTTTCTGCAAAAACAAGGTGTGAGCGATATTAGTAAAACACCTTAGGAATGCTACACCTTGTTTAACTGCTTGTTAATAATGAAAACACTGAGGGTTTTTTTCTAGCTACATGGTTCTGTTTTGCTGTTTGGATTGTGCAATTACATATTAAATAGTTGGAAAGACAGAAAAGAAGAGGGCAAAGGGATTTAGGTAAATAATCTTTCACTGAATCCTTAGAGCATCTGTGGTTTTTTGTATGTCTCTCTCTGTCCTGTAAGATTCATTGACACAGAATACCTGAGCAGCAAGTGTATCTTCCTGGGATGGTGGGTTTTGTAGCTAGTGCTTTGTAATCTGTTTGTGTTTGTCACTGTGATATCAGACTCCCAAAAATGTGAATGTTTGACATGACAAATCAAGATGGAGAACATGAAAATTGTGAATAAAATTGGCAGCTGAGGCTCATGTCCCAAAATAAATATTCTTTTAAATGAGTTTAGTTTCTATTTAATATTTTAAGAATTGGTATAAGGTTTATGCAGCTTTACACAAACTTAGTTTTCAGATTAGCAAAAGTGAGACATCAGATTTTTTTCAAGTGTATCAGGGAAAGGAGATGTTTGCCAGTCTAAAACAGACTATACAAGAAAATGCTGGTACCCACTGAATAAGTAAGTTTAAGTTGGCATTAAGTGTTTGAAAAGAAAGGATTCTGAAGCCTGCAAGAAATCTGAACAGAAAGTGACTCCATTGTTTTGCTCCAGTCAAAGTTATTAGCACAACTACCAAGACAGAGGTGACATTTCTGATAGAGCTGGTAATGTGATTTTTTTTTCGGAAGCTTGGACTGTAAATGGAAGAGATAAGAAGTTCCTAAGGTCATACAGATAACTGTAAGAAAAGGACCTTAGTTAAGCAAAACTGTTCAATTAATTGTTCATTCCATAACTCTCCGAACTCTGTGAACATTGCTTGGGGAGGGACAAGTCCAGGGCTGTATTTCATTTAGCAAAGGTTTAGTAGCCCCATTAACCACAGCAGTCAATAACAAGGCACTAAGGGGACCAACACCTTTTGTAATTGGTCTAATGAAATGAAAGTATTGTCAATGTAACTATTTAGATTTTTAAAAGGCCTGTGACAGGAAAGAAAATTTCATCAACAACAGCCTGTTGTTTTTTTCAGATTGCTTAAAGCTTTTTTCTTTCATTGTCTGCAGTCTTGGATCCTTGTTCTGCATCCACAGTTTGAAACAGCTGAATATTTTCTCATCACAGTGTGCTCAGAGACTATAAAAATACATACACAATAAAGCTTTGAAAAAATTTTATTTGAATGTGACTAGAGAAATTACGTGACTGTGATTTATTTTGTTTTTCACTTACTTGAGAAAGATAGGTAGGGGAGGTGACACCCTACACTAAAATGGTTTATTATCTGTTTTGGACATACTGATAACTGCAAACCATAGGAATGGAAATAGAAATGAAGGAGTGCAGCAGCTGTTAAAGCATGAGGCAGCAGTGTGTTGTTGAAGAGCTGTGTGGTTAAACTCTGACCTCAGAATTGGACCATTACCTTGCCATGCACATCTGCAGGGGAAAATTATGCACAACCTATAGTAAAATATGCATGTAGAAAACCTTTGTATCTAACAATACACAGCTGGTTTGGATCACAGATTCTTATAATGAAATAATTTCCACCCTGTGTTTTGGTGTCTGTCTAGGAACCGGTGATCAAAACTTGACTATACTTGTCAACAACTGGCAGAGATAACCCTAAACCAACATTTATATTTTTATTCCTCCTGCAAATAAGTAAATCTGATCAGCTTGTTAATTAAAGAAATGGATGGATGCAAAGCTATGACAGCAAAAGAAGAAATGCTTTTGATTTCTGACAAGGCAAGGATAGTGATGAAATACTGACACTTAAAAACATCAAATATTTGAATATGAACAAGAGGAAATAGAAATTAAAATACAGAAAATTTCTAAGAAATTTCACACATTGATTGGAAGAATCTTCCTGTCATAGACGAAGCTATTAAGGCATTTTGCTGAAACAGTTGCTAGCTGCTAGCTCCACTGCTAGGCAGGTGGTCGAAAGTCAAATTGTGAAGTGTGAAGACATGTTCAAAGTGGTTGTGTTCTGTCTTGAAAAACAGTGACATATTTTTGCATGAAGATAATTATATATTTCATAGCTCCCTTATAATCCAACAGAAAGTTTGTTTTTATCACGAGTTCAGTATTTGCAGGCCTAAAAACTGAAATAAGACATAGTTGAGAGTTGACGGAAAGGTGCTGGCCTGCTGGTGTTCCATCAAAAGAGATCTCTGAGCACAGAAATTTCAGAATAATGTTCACATCCCAGTATCAGAGAAAGCATGTGGAGGTTGCTACACTTGTTGCCATGGTACTGGTGTGAAACACCACACTGGGAGATTTATTATGAGATTCAAATAACAAAGAACAAAAATAGGGTCATGTAGAAAATAGGTCTGGTCAAACAGCTATCCTCCTCCTTTGCAGAGACTAGAAAATTAGAGACTCTCTTGTACTTCACTGACTGTGTGCAGTATGAAATTAATGTGACAAAAAGCAACTCAAGACCAGAAGGTAAAGGAAATCACTATATATTTTAAACAAAACCGATCTCAGTCACTCATGTTGACTCTGTCACAGATTTTGCTCAGCCATATTTTCACACCCACACGTTCACAAGCGCTAGGAAAGCCATGTCTAAGCAGCCTGGCGACCCCCACGGGAGACAAGGAATGGTGACTCTTGAGTAAGTGCCATGTCTCTGAGGTTCTTCCTTGGCCATGAAAAATTTTTTTATTGTGCTGGTTTGGGCTGGGTTAGAGTTAAATGTCTTCACAGTAGCTGGTATGGGGCTGTGTTTTGGATTTGTGCTCAATGTTGATTGTTCAGGGATGCTTTTTGTTATTGCTGAGCAGCATTTGCACAGAGTCAAAGCCTTTTCTGCTTCTCAACCCACCCCACCAGTGAGGCAGGGTGAGGATGCACAAGATGTTGGGGGGGGACACAGCTGGGGCAGCTGATCCCAACTGGCCACAGGGATATCCAATACCATATGGCATTGAGCTCAGCAAGAAAACTGGAGGGGAGGGAGGTTGGCCAGGGCAGGAGTTGCCTGGCTGGACATCTGTCACTGATGAGCAATTAGGCTTTTGGCAGCAGTTTTGTTGGTTTGGGGCTTTTTTTATCTTTGCTTGATTTTTTTTTTTCGGTAGGGTGTTTGTTTTGGGGGTTTTTGTTTTATTTGTTAAACTATCTCAACCCACAAGTTACTTTACTTTCACCCTTCCAATTCTCTCACCCATCCCCTGAGAGGGGCATGAAGAAGTGCCTGAGTTTCCAGCTGGAGTTAAACCATAGAGCTACCCAGGTATTTATATCCTTCAGCTAGTATAATGCGATGTTCCATCATAACCTTGCTTGTCTAATCACCCATAAACCACAGAGAGCGTTGCTATCAGTTTGTATTTTCTTATTTCAGTAACTTTATGGTCCCTTTCTTCCTGCTGGGGTAACACGCAGTGGACTGGCACACACTGTGCTTGAACCCTGCTGCCATCCTCCTGCTATCAGACCTCAGGTCTTCTGCTGACAAGTCATCCTGCCAGGGCCTTATCAGAGCTCAGGCCTCCTGGTCTTGATGTAAACAGCACATTCCTGTGCATTTACTACTTTAATTGCTGTTAGTCATGTCCTCACTTATCAATTCATGCTGTTCCTTCAAACTGTGCTGCTGCTCATGCTTTCACATAAATAATTCCCACCTGTATTTCATTCAAACCACTCCTAATGTCTCAGTTTCAGCTCCCTAGAGCAGTGTGATATGAGCAGGTCATTGTAACAGAGCATGTGTTCAGATGCTTTGGGAGACCTTTGATGGAAAATCAAACAGAGTTGCTTTCTACAAAATTTCACAAACATATTTGTGTCACAGTAGTACTCTTCAACATTTTCACTGCTATTCCAAAAACAAACCTTAAAAAAACCTGCCAATTTAAATCACGTGAAAGCAAAGGTGAATCTCTCTGATTTGAACTGCTCCAAACAAAACAAACTCCTAATGTAGTTCTGTGAGGAAGACAACTAATGCAGCAAGTGGATGTAAACAATTTATTGTGGTGTTTTTACCCCCTGCCCTACAGCACCCATTGTGAAACCACACTGCTGCTGGGTGGACACTGGGACCGAGGTTTTAAAAAACTGAACTGAAGAGTTTATACAAGAGTCACAGAAATCCAAGTTCAAGAGATATATGATAGAAGATTTGGGGGGTGGTGTATCAACTTACCAAGTAGAAATCTGAGGAGCATACAATACTAAAACAGTCTTGTCAAAGTGAACAGAGGATGCTGCAAGGCTTTTTCAGTGTGATTAAAGAAAACATAACAGAGATTGGATCCCAAAGCAAGGCAAATTCAGATTAGAAATTCAAATAAGATTCTTAATCCCCATTAAAAACTATATTGAGCACTATAAATGGTGCTGAATTCCAAAAGTCTGGGCACCTTCTGTCAGATATTCTTTACAGTAAGGCAATGCTGTTTGTTTAATTATGTCTTTATTTCAGATATAGGTAACCTGTGGAACCTCTACAAGCTAACAAGTCTCTCTGAGGTCTATGTGCTCAAACCAGAACCTGAAATCCTGAAACTATTAGCTGTCTTGAGCTACTGCTAGTACCTGTTAACTTTTTCTGTTTCATGGCTATTTTATAACAGCATTCTGGAAAAACAGAAGAATGCAGTTTCTAACATGATAATTTTAGGAAATGGTGTTGTTGTTGACTGGGTCTTTGCTTGGGATAGAACAGTAGTACTTACCAAAAGACTTGTGTTCAGCAGTCAGATTTCAGCCAGTTGTTAGTCACAGCAGAGGCTTGTACAAAAAGCATTAGTGAGGCAGTTTCTGGACAATTATGTGCTAATATATCTAGTGTTTGAAGCAACTTGAAATGCTCGTAAGTGAAAAAATGGGATGCTTGTTTGATAGAACGGTGTCTTGCATGAACAGTCTAGAACTTGAGTTTTGTTTCTTTGCCTCTACTTTTCAGGTAGCAGTGAGGAACTTACTTTATCTCAGTTTTTGGTTGTACCTACCAGCTTTTACAAGACAGATATGTCATTTCATCCATGCAGCATGAAAATTGGATTTGGTCTAATCCTGTCAAAAGAAACAAGGTCCTGGGTTGAAATTCTTAGAACCTGGAATTCCTCAATTCAATTTCCTACATAATGTGTCTTGGGTCCTGATTTGTCATTTTTAAACTGTTCTAACTTCATACAACTATTTGATGATGCACTGGGAATGGCTACAAGTTCTTTGTAGCTGTTCTTGTTCTTGCTCAAGTTGCAGGTATCTGACTGGGGCTGTATTGTAAACTGAGTTAATTTAAATTAATAAGCATATGAAGAAATTTGCAGTATCCTTTGTTGTCCTTTTTAAATGTAAAAGCTGTTTATTGAGGTGTAGTCCTCCTGGAGCTCATAAATCTTTCATTTTGCTTTCCCCCCCCCTCTTCTACCAAATTGCAAGTCATATACATATGATTAAATTACATTAGAGATATTTGTCAGGTAAGTATTTGATAGAAAGTGTTTCAATTTGACCTGTTTCAACCCCATTTTCTTAATCCATTTATCTTGTATATTTTAATTAATTTCTATTCCCTTCAATTAAACTAATACATATCAGCTTGCCTCTATCCTAATTTTATCACTATATGCAAATTAGGACATGAACAGATCTCCCTCTTTTCCTAGCAGGATGGGTTATACTGCAATTGAAGTTTACAAATTTGTGCCCAAAACCTTCACTTAATTGTTCCATCCCTTTTCTGTGTATTGTGTGCAATTGATATGTATGGTTCTTATTAGGACCATTTTTCAGATCCTATATTTAAGAGCAACTTATTTATATTTATTTATTTATTGGCAATGTAAGAGGGGTCATTCTCCTTCCTGACCTTGCATCAGGCCTGGCTTCTCCCTTATTTAAATCTTGATTCTTGAGAACCTATTTGCCTGGAGAACTGAACCACTACATTAAAAAAAAAAAAAAAATTGGCTGTATTCTATTATCTCTATTCCTTCTGCCTGTCCTGGTTACAAAATATGTCAGACTGCTGTTAAAAAAAATAAAAATAAAAAAAAAGAGGTGAGTTACTACAATGAAAGTTAAATGGCACCTCTCTACCCCAAATAATTTAAAAAACAATTAGTATGATTCCAACTTCACCCCGATACAAAATGTGGCAGTGCCTGTTAGGAGGATGTGGCAATGGTTTCATACTGTACAGCTGCATTGTGTAACAGCAGGAGTGAAAATACATGTTTGATCATGTGAAGGGAAAAGGTAAGTCAGGTGAGGTATGTCCCTTCTGCCTGGACTAACCTTTCCACCTGACTTTTGTGCCGGCTCATTTTTAGCTGTCTGACTACTTGCAGTACTGTTGGTTGTCTGTGTCATTGCTTCCTTTAGATAAAGTCTCCCTTTAGGGAGACTGCTCACTGGTCTTTCTCCTCACCAGTCCTGCAAGGCCCAGTTTCTGAACACTCCTCTTTGGCCATTTTCTGTTCTTTTCAGCTCCAGTGGCACTGTTCCAGGCAAAAAACAAAAACCAAACAAACAAAAAAAACCAAACAAACAAAAAAAAACACAAAACAAAACAAAAAAACACCACCAAAAAAACCTGTAGTCATCTTCCCTGTAGATAAGCCGTTTAGCCAAAGTCCTTCACTGTGCTCAGCTCCTCTCTCATAGCACACGTCAGCAGCATTGATGCTCAGAAAAAAGTCATCGTTAGCACCCCACAGAACATCATCTTGACCATCATTCCCATGCAATGGTTCAGCTCACCATGTTTGAAGTGAGCCAGCCATAAATATTTTGAACTGTGCAGATGTACTACAATGGTATCCTAAATCTCATCTCAATCCATCCTTAACAGGGGCATCTTGCACCAGAGATCTGTCTTCCTGCTCATTAATGACCCTATGCAACAAGGTGGGGTGTTAGTGAGGATCTTTGGTAGGGCATCTCTGCACAAGCTTTCTGAAGACACTGGCCTTTTTTCCTGTAGTAGACAATGTTTTCCGTATCAAAAAAGTCTGTGGTCTCAAGTGCAATTTAACACTTTTTTGCTGTAAAGTTTTGTTGGGCTCTGGAGAAGTTCATCAGGGGTTACTGACTTGAGTATTTCAAGTCCCTGGCAGATACCCGGCATCAGCTGTTACCAAGTGAGCCATAAAGGAAAGCTCAGTGTGAATATTAACAAAAACAGCTATGGCTGAGAAACCTCGTGAGAAGTTCACGTTATCTGATAATAGAAAGAAAAGGAAGTAATTTTAGTAGGATGCACGAACTGCTCGTTGTCTCCAGGACCTGTAAATGAATGGATGTGGGAGCAATAAGATGGTACTTTGTTCTTAAACCATGTTTTCTCACCCACTTTTAAAAAGTGTTCTTAAAAGAGAATAAAATTGATCATTTTCAGTATGAGGCTGAATGTACCTGTGGATACTTTTTATTAGGACACACATCTAAGTAACAGAGAGGTCGTAATACATAAGCAACATGATTTTATCAGAAAGGAAATAATAGCAAAGTACAAAGATATTAGATATGTGCACCATATCTGTTTGTTACAGAGAGGTTGCAGATAAACTGTTTCCCCTGGAACATACTTGATTTTTTTACCATAAGCAAAGACAGGTAAGCAGTAGTACATAAGCAGCAGCAGCAGGACTTCATAAAGAAACCACTTCTTATCAATATTATATTTATTAAAAGGAATGTAAAAATGCAAGGTCCAAGCTGACTGGAAGCTGGTGAATGTTGTCCTGATTTTCCAGAAGGGCAAGACGAAGGACCCCAGAAACTACAGGCCTGTCAGTCTCACTTCTGTGCCTGGTAAAGTTATGGAGAAGATTATTCTGGGAAGTACTAAAAAACACCTTTAAGAGAACACAGTCACTGGCCACAGCCAGCACGGCTTTGTGAGAGGAAAGTCCTGCTTATCCAACCTGATTTCCTTCTATGACAAGGTAACCCACCTAGATGATCAAGGGAAGCGAGTGCATGCCATCATTTTGGATTTCAGTAAAGCTTTTGATACTGTCTGTCACAGGATCCTTCCGGACAAAATGTCCAGCGCAGCTGGATAAACACATCATGTGGTGGGGGAGCAATTGGCTCAGGGGTCAAGCACAGAGGGTAACAGTGAATGGGGTAACATCAGAGTGGTGACCTGTCACTAGTGGGGTTCCACAGGGCTCCATCTGAGGCCCTGT
>JAWWEU010000001.1:79077397-79115362 GCA_035583155.1 Acropternis orthonyx | reverse complement strand
CACCCAGAGGGTGGTTGGGCACTGGAAGAGGCTCCCCAGGGAAGTGGCCACAGCACCAAGCCTGACAGAGTTCAAGATACTCTCAGGTACCTGGTGTGACTCTTGGGGATGATCCTGTGCAGGGCCAGGAGTTGAACTCAATGATCCTTGTGGGTCCCTTCCAACTCAGCATATTCTTTGATTCTGTGATACTAGAAACTTGTATTAATAAAGCACTGCTTTCTAATAGCAATATACAAGCTCAATTCAAATATACAAAAGCTTTTGAGTTTTACTCCAGTATTGAAAAGATAAATGTGGGCACTGTTTTAGTACTTGCTTTGTCTGAAGCTTGGCAGTTCTGGAGGGATAAGCCTGGATTAACTCTGATACACAAACTGATTCTCAGCCACCCTAGCTCAACTGATTTTGGTCACTGATGCTATATTTGTTCTCTGGAAGATAATTTTACAGCCTATTCCTAACATGATCAAAGATCTAAGGCCTTTCCATAATAACGAGGCGTTCCATTTTAGACTACCTTTATTTTTATAGCTCTTACCTCTAATTAACTAGGGGTATTTTTAACAGCTTTGCTCTGACCAGATATAATTGCTTGTTTATGGAAGAAAGCACTACATTGCAGGCAAATCTGTTCCTCATCAGTTTCCAAACAACAAGAAAATAGAGTAATTAATTGTGCTTGCATCCCCTTCCCATTTTTGGGGTGTTTTGTCTTTTGTTTTCCAACATGGATTATGGTTTTGCATCATGAAGGGACTGTTTCTGTTATGAAAAATGTTTTCTGCATATGTAGTGTATCTGTAGTATAGGTTGAGCAATTTGAAATCTTTTAAAATAAAGATTTTCATGTAGCATGTGTGGGGGATCACAAGATTTACAATGTGCTAACTCCATGATCTCATTAGAAGTAGACTTAGGTATTTTTGAATGCAAGGTATCATCATATTATATAGCCTTTTTAGAGTAAAGAAGTACCACTTTTATATATGAAAATCTGATTAATATCTGCAAAGGTTCCTAACTGTTATGTTTTTCCAGACAGAAAAGCTTAGATTATTCACTGGAATGTCAGTGTGTCTATAGCAAAGACAGAAACAGGAAAGCTGTGAATTCTGAACCCCTGTTTTTGTAACAGCCTGTTACCATCTGATTAATGGCAGCCCTTTATGTAAAACTTGTTCATTTATAAAAATATGAAGTGGAAAAAATAACTGCACACTCTGCAAACTTTGACAGCCAAGCGAGCAGTGAAAATCAAGCCTTGAGCAATATATGGAGCAAGATATAACCTTTGATTAGACAGCCTATTGTTTTTTAAATAACTTTTTTTTTCTTTTATAGCCAACTGTGGGTGTTTAACTTACAAAGTCTCCTGAAACTTCAGCAATAATTTCATATGTCCTTTTTAGCAGGGGATGATAATAAATCTCAAAATGTGACATCTCTGGCAACAAAAACTATTGTACACTGCTGCCATGGTTATAGTCAGTGTTTACATTTGACCTAATTAGCTGCTATGTTCTGATTTTTGCTGTCTTTTGTTCTGACTTCTTCCATGACAAGACAGTAAGTGAATCATGAGTGGCAAAACTTGATCATCATATTTACTGTTTGGGTGTTGGGATTTTTTTAACTACTATAAAAACAGTGATACATTTTGTGATTGTTACCTTTTTCATACCTAGCAGCCATGCTTACCATCCTGTGTTCAGTTTTGGGTCCCTTGTTACAAGGAAGACATTGAGGTGCTGGAGCGTGTCCACAGAAGGGCAATGGAGATGGTGCAGGGTCTGAAACAGAAGTCCCATGACGAGTGGAGGAGGGTGTTGGTGTTGTTTACTCTGGAGAAAAGGAGGCTCAGGGGTAACCTCACTTTCTACAGCTACCAGAAAGGAGGATGTAGCCAGGTGGGGGTCCGGCTCCTCCTCCAGGTAAAAAGCAATAGGATGAGAGGAATACATCTCAAGATGCACCAGGGGAGGTTTAGATTGGATTTTACAAAAACTTTTTTCACTGAAAGGGTTGTAAAACATTGGAACGGGCTGCCGCAGGACGTGATTGAGTCACCTCAACTCTGGAGGTATTTAAAAAGATTCTGTGATTCTAAGCGGAGACTGCAAGAGCTCAATCATGTTATAGCCTTTATTCTTCTTCCCATTGCAACCTTCCCTCAGCAAAAGGAATTCAGGCAGAAAGCTGAGAGATGGCAATTTTATTTTCAATCTCACGAGAGAAGGAGGGAGCAACAAAGGTAAAAAGTCTTAGTGGTAGAAAGGAACACATCTCCAAGGATTAGGGTTCTGTAAAACATCTGAAAACATATGATTTGTCTGGAGCTGCTAAAAAGTGAGTCTCTGCTCACTCTTTGCAGGATAGCTTTCAGCACCAAAATTGCTGTCAATTTCATCACAGAATTTAAATCTCTGTGTTACTGATGCTACTTTTTTTTTATGAGGAGAGAGCTAAAAGGCCACAGACAATCTTTTTTTTTTTGTAACTAGATTGTCAATTTTCTTTCATTTTCTTGTTGGGATCTCCAAGAGATCATTCTGACAAAGGCAGTGTTTCAACACGTGTGAATAGCATGTGCTTAAAAGAATACATGTATGGGTGTATTCTAACAATGAGTACAGTCTCACCAAGAAGCTGTCCAACCATTTTGAGCAGCAGCAAATAAGCTCCCAGGCTTTGCTTTTGTCCTAACATGAGAATATTCCAGATGCTTTATGTTACTACAGGATGTGTTTGAGAATCTGTGGTTGTTCCTCCAAAATTCACACCCTAAGCTTCCAAACTAAGAAATGGATTTATCTGACTGTGTTTATAAAGTTATTTGTAGGTAGAAGCTGCAAAGGCTGTTGATACTCTCTGGCTCTGACAACTGTTTTCAACTTTTTTTTGAAATAGCTAAAATGAACACAATTCACTTCATCTTTAGAAAAAGTATTAACCTTCTTGGTAAAATTCTTAATGATTTCCTAAAAGACTGTTTCCTTGTCATTAGGTATGTTCCCTGTAATTCTATATAACAGCATTGCTCAATGGGAATATGCTGCTTGTATTCTCCTTCTCTCTCTGATTCCTCTCAGAAGACAGTTTCCTGGAAAATATATTATGTTGAAGGAAGAAGCCAGTGACCCAGCGTGTTATGCTCACAAGTAGGACTAGGTTATTTATGTGCTGTGGTTTCAGTTTATGAAATATGTTATGTAATTTTAGGTAGTTTATGTACTGTTGTATTGTAACCTTTGTGTTGAATGTATTTTACTCAGATGCCTTTGTAAGAAGGAAAAGCTGTTGAGCTGTCAGTTGAGTTTCTGTTGTTGTGGTTTGGGGTTTCTTTTATTTTTTTTCTTTCTTTTCAAAATCTAACCCACCACTAAGGGGAGAATGGGTTTGGCTGTTGGATTTTTTTACACTTCCTGCTAACTAATAGCAAATCCTGGGCTTTCCAAGTGTAGGAAGGTGAGGGGGCCATCCCTGTTTCAGAAGCTGAAAGAACAAGTAATTGAATTGTGTTGTGGTGCTTACTGGGAATCAGTTGCTCAAGAAAGTGCCAAGAACAAATAAAATAAGAAAATAACTGCATAGATCAATAGTAACATGTCCTTTTGCTAATTTGTACAAGTATTACAAAAGTAAGTAGACTACCTAGAGAAGGTTAGAGGTGCTACTGGAAAAGACCAAAGAGAAGTAGAGAGACAGGGAAGGCCTCAGGGGTACTGCAGTGCACAGGTGAATTAACCCAGCTGAGCCCTGGATACTTTGGTCTTTCAGCAGCAACAAAACTGATCAAGATTTCCAAGATGAAATACCAAAAATGGACTTTATAGTTGCTTCATGAGAGGGCAGTGACATAAATGAATCCGCTGAAATCTAATTACACATTAAATTCTGTCAGATACTACTGCTCAAGTTTTCATTTAAATCTGAATGATATACAGGGAAGCTATAGGTAATGAAAAGAAGAAAGCTTTGTATCCTATGGTGAGAATATGAATGTCTGTGTAAATAACAAGGAAATCAATTTCAGGAGGAATGAGCCCATCTGCAAACTTCTAACAGGGCTGCAACAGGTATATGGTGTCAGCTCTTGATCTCCAGTTGCAGAATTTGAAGACTGGAAAATACATCTCTAGAAAATTATATGATGTTGTCTTGTTACCTGAACTCAAAATATGTTATTTCCACTGTAAACATTAATGTCATCTGAAGTCAAGTATGCTTTGTACAGCAGTACTGCCTCACTCACCCCAAAAAGAATGTACAGAATCAAAGGATCTTAGGATATTTTCCCTTGAAAATGTGAACATCCACTCTTGTAAGATGATGTATTTGGGGCAGGATGTGTGGGTGTGGAGGCGGGGAAGGAGTGGTACATCACTTATAAATAATCCTTTAAGTGTCTTTATGAGTGAAATACAAATCACACATCAGTTCCTAAATATCATGGCAGTTTAACTCCAGTCTTTTAACATCTGCTTGAATCAAAACACAGATTGGTCAAGAGGTGACACTTGTACTTCTGTTGTCCAGTCAACAACATGATTCATGTCGTAGGGCTGGTTGCATAAGTTGACAGGATAATCCAGCCAGCATTAGCAGCTGCTGTGCTGCTGACACTCTCATGTGCTGTCCTTAAGAGAAAAAAAGCTGAGCACAACTTGTCTGAAAATATGCTAGTTGTGAAACTTCAGCAGACACAATGCAATGAGAAGCTAAAAAGTTCACTTGGAAACATAAGGTCTCAGAACACAGATCTGAAGTTTCAGAAGAAGATTATCAATGTGGAAGTACAAGGAAAACAAACTGTTGAAGACATGTTTGGGTGCTTTCAGTATGCCTTGAACAACATTCACCAACCTTGCACTTAGGTGAGAAAGCGTGCCAGGCAAATTCAAATCTAATGTGAAGAAAACCAGAAGTACATAGTTCAGAATAAAAAAACCTTTCACCACCCAGTTTAGTAAAAGGCTTGAATCCTAGCTGTGCACAGGATACCCATGTTTGTTGTTATCTTTTTTTTCTTGAATATGATCATATGCTTCAAACAGGTGCTTCTCTATAGTAGATAGGAATACATAAAGGCTTTGAATCAGGAACTCTTTTGTTCTGCCCTACTTCCCTTGCCAACTGCCTTTAATACTTACTCTAACACTCCTATTTGCCTACCCCAAATACCTGCTGGGAGTGCCCTTCCTTGGCAGGGACAATCTCCCAGCCTCAGAGTTGGATTGCACAATGTCCGACCATAACTCCAGCACTGGGATTACTGTGAGTGTTTCTGTCATTCCTGTCTCATGCCTGATGTATGGCAAAGGCACCACACAATGCGTGAGCTGCATTTGGCTGTGACACGGGGTATAAAGATTCAGGCTGAAGGCTGGACCCACAAAGGCTTTTTAAGACTGGAAGGCGTGAACACATCTCTAAGTCCCAAATCAAGATTTTTAACACTTCCTTGCAACTGTCAGCTAAGGTGTGTTTCCATACAGACCTGCACTTCCAGAACTGAGGTTCCATATTAAATCCAGGCTTTACAAAAAAACACAGTTCCTTCAGATTCCCCAAGGGGAAAAACTGTGGAAGAAAACAGCAGCAAAGATGTTGTCACGATGGAGATTGATATAAAGAGGAAATGGACAAGAGGTAAAACTGGCTCTACAAAGAAGACAATGTTATCAGAGTAAATGAATGGGAAACAAAACAGTCAGAGTTATCAAACTCAAGTTATGTTTTTGGCAAGAATAAACAAAAACTCATCATGGCAGGAGTGACTTCACAATGTATTGTGTACCATTAACTCATTAGGTCTACATCTGCAATATTAGTTAACTTTGCATGTTGTCACAGGCACTGATAATGAGCCAAAGACTTGCCATCAGTCTGGGGCAGCTCCAGGTAAATAAAGTTCACTTAGTTACTTTATTTATGTACGAGTCTCTGTTATAGTTCCCGCTCCCCTGCTTTTCCCTCCACCCGCATGTTCACTGTGTGTACACACAGAGCTGCCAGAGAAGCCAAGTCCCTTCTGGGCCATATTACAGGAACTCTTTACTTTTTCTGGGGAGGATTACCATTCCACAAAATGCTGCTGAACTGGGCTGGCAGGCTGGGTTGGTAGAAAACTTCTATTCCTCTGCCTGTCCCTTGTCTGGTTTAGCAAACTTCTTAAGTAGCAAGTCCATGTGTTTTGGGGACAGAGTTGATCCTTGCATGGAAATTGAGTGAGCATCTCAAATACCAAACCCACTTATGGAAGTGCACAGCACCTGGTCCCTGTACTGCTGGTGGCTGAATGCAAGCTGAACTGCTGCAGACCCCTCCTCTGAGACCCCTGGTGCCCTCCATCCCGGCAGTCCCCATCTCCTCTAGACTATCCCACCAATTATTTGCTCCGCTAGCAAACTGTGTCTTCAAGAAACAAAACATGACACAGCACATGAGAAAGGTCACAGCAAGCAAATTTTCTCTTCTTTGTTTTCTGAACATTCATGGATTTTATGGGATGCCTCAATTACATTAGAAAGTGCAAGTCCTCTATGGAAGGCTTTCATATGCTGATTCACTAATCACTTTTTCCTCAGATTCCCTATCTGGAAGATAGGAATAAACTTTCCCTGAAACGATGCAGTATCTTGGGAGGAGTAGTTACTGGGAAGTGACTAGTGTTAGTGTTTGGCTACTACCATCATGAAAGCCAAATAGATGGTGATTGTAGAGCAAAACCCATTAGTCTTTGTTTAGAATGAAATTAATGTACTACCTAAATAAGTTTTCAGCATCCCGCCCAATACTGGCTATTCCATGACAAGCTGCACACCCTTGCAAATTCTTTGTTTATTTTGATTTTTCCAATCTAAAATATTGAGTCAAAAATTATCTATTAATATTTTTAAGCCACACATATTCTGAACAAATAGTAATTTGTCTTAATTTTATTAAAAATACTTCAATCTTAATTCAGGTTGTTAGTCCTTAAATAATTAATAGTTTTTATCAGGTGTTCCATTTTATGGATTCACCTCACCAGCTCTTCTGAATTGATCGTGTTCCTTCTATCTACGAGACATGAGGAAACAACCTTACTAAGTGACAACCTTTATCTGAGGGATACAGGAAAGGATCCCTCCTGTGGAAAGATCATTGCAGCCAGCCCAGGAGGTTCCTGCAGAACAGTGATCATAACTTTTTGACAGAAGTGGTGGAAGAGGAGAGGTGGCCTGCTGGTCCTCATACTAACAAAGAAAGAAAGACTGGCTGGGGATGTGAAGGTTGGGGGGAAGCTTTGGTTGTGGTGACCATGAGACAGCAGAGTTCAGAATCCTGCGTAGGGGAAACAGAGCTATGAGTAGGATTAGAGCCCCTGGACTTCTGGAGTGCTAACCTTGGCCTCTTCAAGGACTTAGCTGGAGGGATCCTATGGACACAGGGACTAGAAGGTAGGAGAGTCCAAGACAGCTGGTTAATATTCAAGTATCACTTTCTCCAAGCTCAAAATCGAGTAAGAAATCTCCCTTTGAGTAAGAAATCAAGCAAAGGGAGAACTGCATGGATGAGCACAGAGCTTCTGGCAAAACTCAAACAGAAGAAGGAAGTTAATGGAATGTGGAAAAAGGCACAGGCCACTTGGGAGGGATATGGGAACGTTGCCAGAGTATGAAGGGATGAGATGAAAAGGGCTAAGGTCCATTTGGAATCAAGGACAACAAGAAGAGCTTTTTCTTCAAGTATATCTGTAGCACAAGGAAGACCAGAGAAAATGTGGGCCCACTGCTGAATGGCATGGCTGCTCTGATGACCAAGGAGACAGAGAAGGTAAGTTACTGAATGCTTTCTTTGTTTCAGTCTCTACTGCTAAGGCCAGCCCTCAGGAATCCCAAACCCTGAAGCCAAGAAAGAAAGTTTGGAGAAAGGAAGACTTTCTCTTGGTTGAGGAGGATTGGGTTAGAGATCTAGAAGGCAAACTTGACACCCACAAATGCATGGGCCCCAGTGGGATGCATCCACAAGCTGAGTGAGTTGGCAGATGTTATTGCTAAGCCACTCTCCATCATTTTTGGAAGTTCATTGAGAACAGGAGACGTGCCTGAGGACTGGAGGAAAGTCAGTGTCATTCCAGTCTTCAAAATGGGCAAGAAGGAGGACCCAGAAAACTACAAGGTAGTCAACTGTGGTTTATGCTGAATTATTCAAAGTTATGGTGCTTGACTTTTCTATTACATCCTGAAAATACACTTCTGTGAGTTTGGAACTTTGTAGAAGAAAGCAGAATTGCATCTTCATCTTTGTTTGCTGAATATTTAACAGCCCTGCTGTGCTCTGACCTCTCCTAGAAAGTGAGCCTTCCTAGGAAACTTAAATCCCCTGAGAACAACTTCTGTCCCTCCAGTGAGTACAACCACAAAATAGCCCCACAGAGGTCAACCCTGTGGCATCAGCTTACTAAAGGGAAGCAGAAGTCAATCCACCTCAGAAATAGCTGTGAAGCAATTGCGTATACCTTTATCTCTCTCAGTGGGACAAATTAAAATGTGTATTCATCAGGATGATTTTTTTGTGGATTAGTAGAGACCTTGACTATTGGAAGATAATGTGAGTGGAAGTCAAGGTGATCAAACTAGCTCATTTCTTTCAAATTTTTTTCTGCATCCCACTTATATGTCTCTTTCTAGGAAGAAACATCAAAGCCCTACTCCTTGTTTCCACCAGATGCACTGGTGCATACAAGATGTGCTTGGGAACAAACCTTTCGCTACCATTGTTTACGCAAGGGGAAGAGACACAATGTTCAGTGAAGAAATTACACTAATTTCATACTTTAGCAGCTTAAGAATGGTGATAGTATCTCAATTATCTCTGTACATGAATGAGCTATTGGTGGTTTAAGGATTCTTTGCTGCATTACAGACTGTTTGTTTTGCTGGAGTAACCATAATAGAGAAATGCAACACTGCCTGTGCTGTGTGGCCATATATATATATATATATATATCCCACTGAGCAGTGATATATGACTAGCATCAGCTGTGGCAGTGGAGCTTATACAGCAAGATTTGCATTTCTTACAGGAGTACTTGCTAAAAATATAGCTATAACCACCTACTCGTGTTTTACCTTAAGAATTTATTCATAAATTGTAACAGTCAAAGAGTACGGGTAACTGATACGAGGTCAGACCTCCTTTGAGGAGATTGCCCCCAAATAGACACAGTTTAAGAAATCCAGGTTCAGCTGTAACTCTACATCACAAATCAGTGCAGCCTTCTTTAGCACCTGAAGTGCTGACTGTAGACATTCCACATTGCAATACGTTGCAATGCTAGTTTGACTTGTAACTAAGAAATCAACCTGTTCAGCAGCCAGGTAATTATTAAGTGCACAGTGTAGAAGATGCTACTTGACTGATTGCACAAAGCACAGAGCAGTGTAACACAGAATCTTCAAGCCGCAAAGCAGGATTTTATTCTTTCACAAAAATCATTTTTGGCAGTGCTTGCTAATATTTTACTGTTTCCACTTTCTGAGTACATTTAAGTCTTAGTAACATGTAGCTTCCCTAACAGAGTCTTCTTGTTCTCCCACTCCAGATGTTCTTCTTGTGCTAAACTTCTCATTCATCTACTGCACGTACATAGCTCAGTAAGGTGCATACATGAAATAAACATCACATTGTATTCATCAGCATTCTCCCAGCTTTCCCTGTGGTTTGGTGGCACAAATGGCACACAGGACAGACACCTGCTGCAGACTGACCAAGTGATGAGCATACTGGTTCACAGAAACACAGAGTCACAGAATGATTTGGTTTGGAAGGGACCTTGAAGTTCCAGTTTCAACACCACTGCCATGGGCAGGGACACCATCCACTGGACCAGATTGTTCAAAGCCCTATCCACCCTGGCCTTGAATACTTCCAGGGATGCATCCACAGCTTCTCCAGACAACTTCTCAGAAGTACCAGTTCATGGAAGCCACAGGTCAGAGATCATTAGAAACCAGTGGCAGCAGCAGTGGGGAAACCTGTTTCCTTGGCTTGGAAGGAGGGAACGAGGCAGAAAGCCGCCCTGCACACAGCATGTAGTCTGCTTATTTGCTTGCTGAGTTTTCTATCACGCAACAACATGCGGCGTTAGCATTGCACCGCGCTCGCTTCGACCTATAGCGTTGGCTCGGGGCGCCTTGGTGGCCGCAGACCGAAAACAGCCCCGGGCAGCAGGTGACACTCCCCGCTCGGCAGCAGGTGACACTCCCCGCTCGGCAGCAGGTGACACTCCCCGCTCGGCAGCAGGTGACACTCAGTCCCCGCTGGGCAGGCGGAGCTCCACGGGGCTCTGCGCTGGGGCAGCCGTGCCGAAGGGGGGTCACGGCCAGGTGAGCCCCGGCCCCGCTGCCCGCCCCGCCCCGCCACCTGCGCGGGGCCGCCCCGCAGCACCGGGGCCGGGCGGCGCTCCGCCACCGCCGCCCTTAAAGCCCGCTCGCCCCCACCGCCTTTCCTCCCTCTGCTCCTTCTGTCTTCCAGCCCCGGCAGCTCCGCTGGTACCGCGCCGGCAACATGGGTAGGTGCTGCGGGGTGGGCGGCGCGGAGGTGGCGGTCCCTGGCCCGGAAGGGATGTCGCCCTGGGATGAGCATTGGGGGATCCTCAAGCCGCCTCTCTCCGAGCTGGGTGTCCGAGCCGGGCTGTGAGCTGGCAGCATGGCCAAGGAGTCCCGGGTCCCTCTGCTGCCCGATGCAGATCTGAGGGCACCTTCGGGTGCTCTTGCTCCGTTATCATCCCCTCTGCCTCCGAGGCAGCTCTCCCTTTGGCAACACTATATGCTGGCTTATGTGACCCTGCCTTAAAAGCCCCAGTAAGAGCCGAATGATGTTGCCTTGGCTTTTGAAAGCTCTTTGAGCAGAGTCCCTGGCTGGTAAGGTTTATCCTACACTTTTAAGGCATGTGGTGCTTAGGATCTGAGCACAAGTTAAATGTGGTGTTTTTCACACACGTTAAATAATGTTTTTTTTCACTGAAACTGTTTACGTAGGGTTGACCTAGTGTTTTTTAAATACATTGAGACACAGCTGGAAGATTCAGATAAGGGCAGAGCCCATTTAGCTCATTAATCCTGAAGACTTACTCCTGTCTGAAGTGGAACACCAAGTAGTAAATGTATGAACAATGCTTTTCTGTGGTGTAGCTCTACATTGCCCTTTGTTGGACCCTTGGTCCTGCACTGTCAGAGCATGTTGGTGTGTCTCTCCTAGCAAGCAGTTCTGAGCTGAAGAAACCTTGTCTTACACAGTGAAAGAACATGAGATGCCAAAAAAACCCCAAAGTGCCTTTACAACTTCAGCAGGCAAATCTGCATTCTGGAGACAAGTAACTGTAGTAATGAGCAGGCAGAACTTGGCCGTGGTGCTGCCCGGGGGAGCATTGGGGTCTCGCTGGCTTGAGCAGCCAACCATGAAAATGGTGATTGCTCTGGGAAGAGAGGGAAATGTGATGCAGATGGGTCTGCTCATGTAATATCAAGCTTGCTGCATGATAGGTTTACTTGGATGGTTTCTGTGTTAGCGTTTTTCTGGAATAGTAAAGTGTGAATCAGGGACTCTTGGAATCACTTGTCCTGATGGCAGCAGTATCCTTGTGGAGGTGCTGTAAGGCTGCTCCAGGGAGCAGAGGCTACAGGTTTGGCTGTGCCAGGAAAGCAGGCTTGCTCTGGAGCCAGAAACATCTTAAGAGACACATGGGGGTGTATGGATTTAGTGTGGCCACAGACATGAAGTATTTCAATCTGGCAGAGTTGCTGTGATAACTACATGGAGCTAGGCAACGCACTCCTATCTTTTGTCATGGATTGTGAGCTGCAAGAGTTGAAGCATCCCACTGCATCCCTATGCCTGCACAGAACCATACTGATGGGAGCTGCTCAGGAAGGAGTTGGAGCCATAAGCCTGTCCCACCTTACCTGCAAGTGTGGGAAGGAGAGAGTGGCTCACTGATAGATAATTATTTAGGTGCATTGCTAAAGCCAAGAACCAAGTGGCTTATGTCTTTCTATTTCTTGAAAATATTCAATATTTTCAGGGAATATAAAGTGCACAACTGTTCAGAGGTTTGAAAAAGACAGAGTACCTTCAGTATTTTGTGACGAAAATGAGCAGTTCTGCTCATCATTCTTTGCAGGGAGAGAATGAGAGGTGCTGAGGGTTGCCCCAAAGAGGGACTGCTCCAAAATGGCACTAGCAAACCCCAGATTTATCACTGAAAATGATCCAAAATGTTGGGTGCTCTGTGCTTTTGTAGGTCGAATCCTGAAACTGCCTGACGGTGGAGTCCTCAGTTAAGTTAGGTGCCTCTTATGAAATATTTGCTTTAATCCTATCAGGAGTTTCCTCAACCCTCTCTGTAAAAGGATACTAGAGAGGTAAAGTCAAAATGGTTGAGAAATAAATGTGTCTCTTAACCACTGAAGTCAGACAATATTGTCTGAAAAAAATGCCTCTGATGTCCTCTGTGTAAGGTTTCTTACAGAGATGATCCTTTTACCTTTTGGAAAGGAAAAAATGCAACCAACAGCAAGTTCCTTGATATTTTTGTCCTGAGGCTTAGCTAAGAGGCAGGAGTTGCCTAAACTGATGTTCTCTGTACATATTATGAAAAACTGACAGTATGACGTGTGCTGGAAAGGCCAACAAGTGAAAACAACCAAGGAGTTGCTATGAAGATAGTCTATCGCTAAAGCCTTGGTATTCTTCAGTGTATCTGCTCATGTGGGTTGTATAAGGGATGTTGCCATAACTTTAGTGTGTTAGCACTTTCATTATGTTACTTGTTCCCTAGGAAAATATATTCTTGAATTACCTGCTGTCTCTGTTTTGAAGGTACCTGTCCACAGCAGTGCAGTAAAGAATCAGATTGATCAGTTTTAATATTTTCTGAAAATTACTTTATTTAGTATCATGTCAAACACTGTAGCGTTGTTGTCAGCTGTTTTTATCTGTTGTGAACTATGGACTAAATAATAATTTTGACAAACATACTTTTCTTATAGAGATCTATTATGGACATACTTGATTTACAAGGAATGATTTCAAAGTTCACATCTTATCTTATCTAAAGGATAATGAGTTCACTCGTGCTTTTATAGAAAATGTTGACATCCACTATTTGGCACAGTGAAAGCTCAGCCTACGAATCTGTCTCCTGAGCCAAGCAAGCCCTGCAGGACACTGTTTGGAGAGCTGCAAGGGGTAGTGGGCCTGCAGCTAGAAGGTACTTTGGGGCTGCAAGCAGCTGTCTGCTCTTGCTGCCCTCAGTGGGACCCCCCTGTGCTTCCAGGTTGTCTTAGGTTAGTTTTCAGTAGGATGGGATGCTTTGTCTTGTCAGCTCTTTGAGTATTTCTGGGGAGTGTATGTGACTTTATGCACATCCTGAAAAACCAAAGGCTGTCAAGTGATGATTTGCCTAATAACCATGAAAAGTCCCCCTTTAATAAACTGAAAATTTACTCATCCTGAACAGTACTGTGTTCGTGTTTCATTATTTTGAGCTGAACCTTCTTTGAATCTTCCATTGGTTTTAAAGGAATATTACTTTCCATTAACTTGTGGTTTTATTTTTTTTCTCTCCACAGCTGGAAGAGGTAAGGGCAAGTCGGTAAGTATTGTTTTCTCTTATAAAAAGTTGCCATACTGAATTTCTTTGGGTTACATTGTTTTGGTAACTTCAGCAGTGCACAAAATAAAAATCACTCTATAAGCATATGTTTCATGTATAAAATAATACTGGCCAATACATGTAAAAACAGCCTCGTTCATTAAATTCTAGCTAAGCATTAGTGTGCTCACCACCCTGATACAATGTCTGAAGAGACTTTGCTGACTGAGCGGACATTGGTCCCTGGAGTCCATCCTTCTTGTGGCTGATTTGTCATCATCCACCAGCTCTCCTTTAGGACTTTTTCAGATTCTTGCTCTTGAATCTTTGAACTGTTAATGACACATGTCTCAGCAACTCTGCCTCTGTCTTTTCTTATCCTACAAGATTTTACTCCACAGACCCTCCCTCAGCTTAGTGGCTTCCTCAGCAGCCAAAGTGAAAGCTGTGCAGTGGGGTGGTGCCATCCCCAGGGCAGGGCAAGATTACAGAGAGCATTATAAATCATAACCTTCGGGTTATCTCTTCTGTGGTCGATTCAGTGCTTTGTGACCAATGATAGTTAGAACAGAAAATGTTTTGGTAGATGCATGTACATGGACACTGTAACAGAGGACAGTATAGTGCAAAACAACAACAAGTATAGGTCATATATTATCATAGATTAATTGCATAGTCTCCTTGCTTGTAGCATGTTGGTAAAACAGAAGGCTTGTCACCTTTGGAAAGACCCAATAGCTTTCTCTTGTGTGCCTCTGTTCATGCTCAGCTCCAGGTGTGACATGCAGATCTCCTCCAGTTCAGGGGCAGCCAGTAAAAATCCACCAGTGGCTGCTGTGCCTGCGTGTGAATGCAGGATGTCTTCATCAGGCACATAAGCAGTGGCTTAAGACAGAAATCCAACCTTGTTGCATTGTGACCCCTCCAGACCAGCATATAACACCCTCTTAAACAATAAGGTGTTGGGTAGGGTGATGATGCAACACTGGGGAGGTTTGTGAGAACCCCAAAATGGTCAAAGGGATTTTAGTGAGGTTTTGTGAAATTCTGGTGGCGATGGGTCCCACCAGCACCTGGTCCAGAACTGCTCTGTCTTTTTTTTTTTGTCTCTGTGGGCAGGACAGACATGGGGAAAACTTTGTTCTGCTTCAGGAGCAGACATTTTCTCCTCTCCCGCTGGGCTATTCCCAGTTAGAAACAAGTCATGCAGTCTGGGTTACTGTTTCAGTAACTAACCTAAGGTGCTGAAATCAAAACCTCTTGGGTGTATTTCGTGGGTGCTGAACCAAACCTTCACAGCGTGGTTCTCCATCTGTCTCCTCAGGAGCATGAACGTTTGCATGGCTTAGGGGGATGGTGTGTGGACAGGGCAGGTAGTACTCATCTGTGTGAACTCCTGTTCATGAACAGTTGTGCCTAAGTTGGGGGTGGTCACCCAGAGGTCCTGCCCTCTTCAGCTGAGGGAAATGGGCACCTTCAGGTGAAATGTATCTGATTTTTGGATACATGTGGATGATCTTCCTTCAGAGACATGTCTTGCTGCCCATGGAGGATGTGATAAATCAAGAGCGACAAGTTTATATTTACACCTCAAACTTCGGTTGATCTAAAGCTAGACAAGTTCCACCTTTCACTGGTTACTTTCACTCAAGCCTGCTTATCAAACCACGGATAGGATGTGCACTCTGTACTTGGTTCTGCCAGTAACAAAGGTCAATGCTGTTCTGACTGCTCAGACATCCTCATGACTGAGTCAGAGAAGTCAGCAATGCTCTTGCCATTTTCATTTCTTTTGCAGTATTGACAAAAAGCCTGTTGCAGCATGCAGGTCTCAGAGTCTTGTTTTGTTCATTGAGGCTTTGCTGGAGAGATGGACTCTCCCATTTGCTTTGTCAGGCAGGATGTTCTCATGTAAGGTTTCTTTCCTTTTGCTCTACAAAGTTAACTTCTTCCTGTTTCACATGAAATAGAGATTGCTTTAATTCCTGAAGCCTTGTTTATTACTCTCAGCAGCAGGTATTTAAAGATAACCCCAGGCTTTTAACTGTTGGGTTATTGTTGGCTTTGGATTTTTTTTTTCATAAACATTGGTATTTTTAGATACCAATGAAGGTTGCTCTAAGGGTTAGGTGCTGAAGACCTCAAATGTGAGTTGTGCAACACTTGAAGGTCAGATCAGAATTGCTAGAGATCTCTTGCAAAGGGCAGATGAGCAGTGTAGAGCTCTGGGGACCAAGAGGGGAAAGTGAGAACTGACTCTTGGTTCAGGCAAACCAGTGTCATTCCCACAGAAGCCCATGCAGCCTCCTGCCCCTGAGTACCTACCCACTCCCACTGAGTCCATGTTGACCTTGTTCAAGCTGTGGGTTGCAGTGAGCAGTGTTAGTCTGTGTTGCACAGCTCTAAGATCATGCTGTCTCTTGCCTCCAGTTACTCTGCTGTGGCTTCCCTCTGAGCATCTTCTTCATTGTCATCAATGAGTTCTGTGAGCGGTTCTCCTACTATGGCATGCGAGGTATGTCCTGTGTCTCCTCGTGCTGACCATTAATTACCCAGCCCTGACTTTGGTTTATAACCCATTGTTTTGTTGTTCTTCCTGCAGCTGTGCTCGTTTTGTATTTCAAGTATTTCCTGCACTGGCATGACAATTTGGCCACGGTCATCTACCATAGCTTTGCTGCCCTGTGTTACTTGACACCTATCCTTGGAGCAATCATTGCGGACTCTTGGCTGGGAAAGTTTAAGTGAGTGCTTCCTCAGAAAAAGAACCCCCAAAATCTTGAAAGGTCACCTGAAATTGGTGTTACTTAAACCATCACCTAAACCAGCAGCTCTGAACAACACCTTCAGAGCTGATGTTGACTACTCCAGAAGAGTTTATTTTGCCAAGGCTTGAAGTTTTAATTGATTTAGCTCGGACTTGAAACTGCACTGTGAATTAATAAATGAATCAGTTCTGCTAATGAGTTAAGGGTAGTAGCATGCTTTCCTGGCATCTGTGTTTTTCCTCTCATCTAGCTAAACTAAGAAAAGTATTCACCAAGCTGCAAAATAGATACTGGAGGCTATAATTACATTGAATGGCCTCTTTACCTGGTGCACGTGGCCAAGGAAATAGTGAATTACTGTGCTGTCTGGTGTTAACTGGGACTTATTCTATGTTTTAAAATACTGTATGATTTCAGGATTGACAGCTCAGTGAGAGTTCTACTGAGTAGCAATTCTGTGTTTAAATGATGTATTCTGTGTTTTCACCTGTCTGCTAGTTGCTCAGGAAAGTACCACTGAAGTTCTTTGAAATGTAGCCAGATTATTTGCAACAGCCTTACCTGCCTCTGCTTTACTAATATCTTGATTCTAATAGTGTTTACTTTGCCTGAAAAGAAGCACAATAAAGATTTTATGGAGGGTTATGAGTCATGAATGTTAGCTGACTTGTCAAAGGTCTCCCAGAGATGAGATGAAGCTGTCTGTGCTGCGCAGTCAGCTGCACCATCTCCCACTGTGCTGGCAGCCCCTGGGAGCCCAGGGCTGTGGCTACAGCCCTCTGTGCTCTGTGGAGCTGCTCTGGGCAGTGTAAACTCGCTGCAACTAGCTGGATGTATTGCAGATTGCAGCCTAAATACATTGTGTACTCACTTGTTTAGATGGTATGTTTTTGGTGTTTTTTTTTTTTTTAATCCATTTTGGCTTTTACTTGTTTTAGCAAGATGAAACTTAGTAGACCTTGCATCCCTTCTCCTCTGGTACTTGTTTAACTTCAACTGTCAACTTTCTTCCAAGCTGTTAGGCAATTGAATTAATGAAATTGAAGCACTGTTTTAAAAAAAAACAAAAAACCATTTTACTTTCTGTTAAACATCACTAAACACCATATTGACTGTTCCCCCACTTTATAGATTTTTACTCTGCTACAGGGAAGAGCAATTCCAAGTCAGAGAAACTTTGTTGTAAAGTGAGAAGAATTTGGTGCATTTCCCTCTTGTGTCAGGGGTCTGCTCTAACCTTGCTGTGAGGATCTCTGGCCTGTGTCAAATAGAGTTGGTTTGTCCTAGATCTTTGAGCCTGCCCTTCATGGTCATGAGTTGCACTGGGTTTGGGGCTGCTTCTCCTGCAAATTGGGGTTTTAAATAGTTCCCTATCCCTGCATGGTATTCTCCTGCTTTTCCTCCAAACTGGAGATGTGGGTCTATGCCTATTGAAAGGAAGCCCACCAAAGGAATGAACATGGATTAAATGAACATGGATTAAACTACAGTAACATGCTTAAGGTCCAACTAAGTTAAAGTGGAGTATGTTTTTATATACAGAAAAGAGGATTGGACCCTAAAAGCAGGGGGTGGGTGCGGATGATTTTTCAATACTGCTCTCCTGGCAGAGGAGGTCGGGCTGAAAGCTTGAAACCTGCTCTGTTCAGTGCTGCTCATGCTCTAATCTGAGTGTAAAGACGTTGGTACACTTACAGCTGAGAGAGTGGGAGAATAGAGTTGTTATTCACAACAGTATTTTGGGGGAATTTCCATGTTTAAAGTAGATTTATAATTTTTTTCTTCTAGTGCTCCTGCAACTAAGATATAAAATAACATGTAGAATGTTTCATGATTTTTAAAATCAGTGTAAATTGCACATTTCAGTGTTGCAGAGTAGTCCATTTAAACTATACCTTGTGACCTGGTGATATCTATAGAATCTGTCATCTTGCCTTGTTTAATTAAACAAGACTACCTAAAATAATAATAATAAAATGGAATAAAAATACTGTGGCAGTGGTGAGAGGGCAAATTTTTACAATAGCTATTCACAAATAACTTATTGCATCTGTTAATTGTGCTTTTTTACTAAGCATCTTTGAAATGAGCAAAAGCCTGCATTATCTATGTAATCTGCATTGTCTGTGTGTATTATATGTGTGTAATTTTATTGACATATCTAAAAAATGTATCTCGTCTCATTACAACAGGACCATTGTCTACCTGTCCATTGTCTATACAATTGGACAGGCAGTCTTGTCTGTGGGCTCCATAAGTGACCTGTCGGATCACAACTGGGATGGCTCTCCTGATAATATATCTTTGCACATGTGAGTTGCCTTGTACATGGTTTTTTTTCTAAGCTGATGAACAGGACAGCTTACACCTAAAATTTATGCTACTTGAATTTCCACTGTCTTTCAATCAGTCTATTGTGTATTCTTTAAGAAAGAAAACAGTGTTATATTTTTTCCCCTTTGTCTCTTTTGTTCCAGTGCTCTGTCCATGATTGGCTTGATCCTCATTGCACTCGGTACTGGTGGGATCAAACCCTGTGTGTCAGCATTTGGTGGAGATCAGTTTGAAGATGACCAGGTAACAGTGTCTTTCAGATTGTCAGTTACACAGATATTCTAACTAATGTTTTACTATTATGATACTCTAATAATGTACATATTTAGATATGTGCCTTACTGCACTGTTTCCTGAGTAGCTGAAGAAGGAGGTAGTTAATTATTTGTCTTGAACTGAGAAAACAGAGTTGCTGATTTGACAATCTAGATTCATCAATGTGGTTCTGGCTAAGCCTTTCTAAACATCTTTCTGTTTTTACTGTAGGAAGATCTAAGAAATACCTTCTTCTCTCTCTTTTATTTGTCCATTAATGCTGGAAGTCTCATATCTACTATAGTCACCCCAACTATCAGAGGTAAGGCCACACATTTGTTTATAATAGTTAAACATCAGAAAAGGATGAGTGTTGGATTGCAGTCTAGTTAGGTCTAAATTAAAGTTCTGTTCTCTGACACACTGGAATTGTCTAGTAAATAGTTTTCAGCCTGTCATTTGACTTCTCACAGGGGAGGTACTGTCTAAAACAAGCCAGTCTGAGACCTGAATTGCCTTTAGGATCAAAAATACTAGATCTGAAGAGACATGCTGGAGCTAACAACTTGTATATTTAATGCATGTTGTAATTCTGTGAAGATAGAAATGTGTCAATTCTTCCAATACCTTAAAACCATCACCCTAGAAAGAGTTGTATTGTTGGCTGGGAAGGGAAGTGGGGAGAGAGCACTCTTCTCTGAAAATGAAGGCTATTCTGAAGTGTGCCTGTGCTAAGTACAGAAGCATCATACATGTAGGAACATGTTTATTCATGTGACAAAGTAAATAACTTTTCATACTGTTAAACAAGGAAGTTATTTTCTGCTAACAAGGAATAGCATGATCCTAAACAAAAAGCAAACAATTTGCTAATCTGAAATTCTGGCCTTTGGATTTCTTGACTGGAAGTATGTGTAGCAGTGTTTGAGATGCTTGCTTAATGCAAATTCTGTCCTTTCCCAAAATTGAAGTAGAGGTGTGTAAAGCACAACATACAGTTTACTTCCTTGTTGATAGAGGGTGAAAACTACCTTGGGGAAAAAAAATTACAAATTCAGCTGAGGGAAGTGATAAACTGCTGAGCCCTGTAAAGATTTAACCAAAAGGCTAATACAACTATGTCAAGACATTAATTAGCTGCAAGCTAGCATTTCCCCCCCCCAAACTTGCTAATTCTCTTCTTAAAAGAAGTATGGTGAAGAATGTAATAATTTTTTTAGTCTTTTATTTTTCACAGTTAGTAGCTATGTTCACACTGAGCAACATTTCAGGATTTGTGCATTAAGTCTATGAAGCCAAATCACTGACTAATGCCAGGGAAAGGGAGAGGACTGGTGCTTGGTTTTTTCCAACAAGCTACACTTAGTTATTAGCATGTTTGTGTATGAACTTGCCCCAAAACTTTTGTAATCTAGGTCCTTTCTCACTAAGGACATGCATTTGACCCTTCTAGTACAATTCTTCACGTCCAGTGTAAAACTAGATGTAAATTTCCTGTGGGGAGATACTGAGAGACATCAGACTGTTTGGCCTGGAGAAGAGAAGACTAAGGGGGATTTTATCCAAGTATAAATACTTCAAGGGAAAGAATGAACAGGATGGAGCCAGGCTTTTCTCAGTGGTGCCTGGCATAAGGTCAAGAGGCAATGGGCACAAACTGAAACACAGGAAATTCATTCTGAACATCAGGAAGCACTTTTTCACTGTGAGGGTGACTGAGTACCAGCATAGACTGCCCAGAGGGTTGTGGAGTCTACCTCCTTGGAAATACTAAAAAGCCATCTGGACACAGTCCTAGACAACTAGTTCCAGGTAGCCCTGACTGAGCAGCATGCTTGGACCAGATGACTTTCAGAGGTCCCTTCCAACCTCAACCATTCTGTGATACCTTTCACTGTTGAAAAACATAAGTTGGATGCTGATCATCCACTCTGTGGATATCAGTAGGGAGGTTTGTTCCCCCATGGGTTAACAATGAATGTGAAGTATAGAAACCATGTGTAAAACAGCAGACTGGGACCTTAATCTAATGTTATTTTTTACTTCAGCTACGGAGTGTGGCATTCATAGCAAACAGCGATGCTACCCACTAGCTTTTGGAATTCCTGCTATCCTCATGGCTCTCGCCTTGAGTAAGTGGATCTGTTGCCATCTTGCTACTTCAGTGATTAGATGATAATGATTTCAGAATAATGAAAAAATGATAGGAACCTCTAGGCCTTGACCTCTACTAATAGCTGTTTATTTCGGCAATTTTTGACTTAAAACTTTTTCATGGGTGGGATTAATCTGAAGCACTCACTTTTACAGAAGAGATTGATTTACCAGGATAGAGTGATGGGGCTAGGGAGGGGTATGAATATACCTTTGAATTCTATCTATTATGTAAATTAGTGTCAATATTTCTTGGAATACTGGGTTATATAAATAGATCTTTTGAATGGTGTGTAAAGTCTCAGAAAATGTGTGTTTTGGAAGTTATCTCTAGTCAAGGAATGCAGACTGTATAAGGTAATTGTCCCTGCACTGAAGAAATCCCATACTGTGTATGTCGGTATTTCTCAAACACCTGCATTTTTACTAGCTGTGCTACAGGTTGCTCCCTGAACTTGACTGCTGCAGCGCAAAGGCCAAGAAACTGGGGGGTGCCATTATGTACCACAATAATCTCTCATGGTCCTGACTGGGAGCCCACCCAGCTACCAGAGACCCAACCTTGCCTGTGCACCCAACCCTAGCTAGACAGCGGCTGTGGGCGTTGGCCTGTGCCCTGCCTTGCACGTGGGAGGGTGAGGCTGAGGAATGTGCCTGGGCATGGGAGTAGAGGACACCTTGGTGAGTCCTGCCATTCAGGCAGAGCCTCCTGTGTCCTTGCATCATGTGAGTTGCAGCATCCTGAACTCCTGAAAATGAGCCTGTACCACAAGGCCAGAGTCAGGTCCAAGGTGGTCCTGGTTTTGACCATCCCTCAATCAAGCTAACCTCCCATTGAGCTGAACTGAAGAGTTTCCACATCTGGACTCTTGTCTTAGAGGCCATTTGCTGGTATTAATTTGTTTTATTTTACTGTATGATAGCACAAGAATAGGCAATTTCATTGCTCATTAGGAGGTTTATTCCCACCCTGATCCAACTCCTTGACTGTTACAGTTTCCATACCAGATTTTTTGCCACTAGTTTAATATAATTCTGAGTTGGTTTTTGTTTCTGCTTGAATATTGTAGTTGTGTTCGTAATTGGAAGCAAAATGTACAAGAAAGTTAAACCTCAAGGAAATGTAATGCTTCAAGTTTGCAATTGTATTGGAGTAAGTACTGCTTTTATTCCCAAAATCCCTGGCAGCGATTCTTATAACTGTTCTGTAAACTTGCCTAGATTAGAAATCTGTCATAATATGAGCAAAGGCTTTAAAGTTTGGGGATTTTTAAACTTTTTTTATTACTCACATCCCCAGGTTTAGACTGCTCTTTTTTTAAGTATGTCTTGATTTATGTGTGAATTTATACTTAAAGGAAGCAAAGTAATAAATGTCAGTGATATGTAAAAGTTTATCCCAGCTTCTGGAAATCATTCCTTGCACATTTGTGCCACTTTATGCAGCCCTGTAGTAGGAGACAAACATGCCTTGACCTGAGTCAAGAGTAGAGCTACCAGTACACCTTATCAGCAAATACTTATTGCTTATTAAAAGAATGTTATTTACAATGCAGAGGTATATTGATCCCTGCTGCATTATGGAAGTTGGGAGTTACACATCAGCGTGAGTCTGCAATGAAGGGAGTGGAATCTGCATGAATAGATTGGCAGTAGATTTTGCAGTGCCTCAACTTTGAGAACAGGGGATTTTTTTCATTTATGGATTTCTTCACTCTTCATGCAGCCCTTCCAGCTTGTTATAGTGCAGCCCATTGCTTGTCTTGTAAGCACTGTCAAATCCAAATCTCTAGAAGAGACTTTGGCCATTGCTTAGAGTGCTGCTTCTAAGGCCCAGCTCAGCTTTGTATGTTACACCATGCAGAAAATCTTAAGAGTTCTTTGGGACTATATTTGTGTAGATTCCATGTCAGGGTGTGAGGGTTAGTGTCGTTACACAAGTCTGTCTCTCCTCAGTTTGCCATCAAAAACCGCTTTCGGCATCGCAGCAAGGAGTTCCCCAAGAGAGAGCACTGGCTGGACTGGGCGAGTGAGAAGTACGATGTAAGTACTGTGTGAGCCTCCTCTGCTGTGACATTCCTTGACCCCCAGCTTCTCTCTGTCTGCTCTGATCCATTGGCTCAAGCGCTGGGCAAAGAATTTTGGGCCTTTTGATCATTTAGTAGCTAATGATCTGACCAAATCTCAGTGCTCCCCTGGGATTGTAGATTATCACCCCAGCTCCTGTGGGAAAGCAGTGCTGTGTGAGTCAATGCTCTGTGTAATCATAGGCTGTCCAGGGAAATTCAAGGGAGATGAAGAAAAGACTTTCCCTTGCCAAACAAATACAAACACTTGTAAGTTTTCCAGTTAGAAAAATAGCAAGCATTATCTTTCTCAATTTTTTGTTGCTCTTGTTAAACTGTCTTCAAACAGCATATGCTGGTTTAATGACTACAGAGTGGGGAAATGGGAATAGTGCTGCCTGCCATTGTTAATGCAGAGGGCCATAATACTTGGGATGAAACTGCAGAGTTATGGTTTGGAATTTCAGTTTAAGTGGGTAAACAATGCATCCCTTCTGGCCTTAGTACAACTTCTTGCCATGACTCTCAAAGCCTCCGTAGTCAACAACCAGATGCTTGCTTCCTGTCTGATTTGCCCTGTTGTCAATGGAGCACAAACATTAGCCTGTCCCTTTTGTATTCCTTTTGCCTATATGCATTGTTTATGGGTGAAATTCCTCAGTTGCCTGTTGTTCAAATGTTTCCTTCCTAGAAAAATAATGCAGCACTAAGTACTGAATCTCATGCTGCCATGAGTGTACATGCACAGAGGCCCAGGTCTCTCTGATATCAGTGTCTCCTTCCATACACAGAGCCTTCCCACACCCACAAGCAGACTTTGTACTATTTTAATAGAAATTGTCGGAAGTACCAGCAACATGCAAAGTTCAGTATGTGTGTAAACATTACACGATTGGTCTTTGCCCGTTGCTGTGCTGTGAATAGCAGTCTGCAACTGTCTCCTTTTCTTTTAACCAATTCCTCTTGTGTAATTCTTATTTGCTGCAGAAACGACTGATTGCTCAGACTAAGATGGTGTTGAAGGTGCTTTTCCTTTACATCCCTCTCCCCATGTTCTGGGCGCTTTTTGACCAGCAGGTAAAGTAGAAACTGTTTGGCTTGGTATTTAGAGCTGTATGATGTCACTCTATGTACTCTGAGGTCACCAGACATGACAGGTGCATATGGGAGGGTGGAAAAACAAATTGGTTAACCTGGTTTCAATGCAAAGAGGTGGTTACTGAGTCGTGCTACTACAGGATGTTCTGTATTCAGGGGAACCTGTTTATCTGAGCATGCCCAAGACTGATTCAGTGACTGAGGCCTCTCCAAATCTTGTATCAGACTAGGACTCAGAGTGAAATTTAAAGCTTTTGTAGTTTTAATGTTTCTTTGAATGTCAGTTGAGATGAAATTTAGGGTCCTAGTGCAAATGATGTGGAGAATCAGGGCTTAAATGATCTGGATGCTAGTTTGCTTAATTGCTTGCACCTTGTTATAAATACACAATCACAGAATATGCTGAATTGGAAGGGACCCACAAGGAGCACTGAGTCCAACCCTTAGCCCTGCACAGGATCATCCCCAAGAGTCACACCAGGTGCCTGAGAGTATCTTGAACATTGTCAGGCTTGGTGCTGTGACCACTTCCCTGGGGAGCCTCTTCCAGTGCCCAGCCACCCTCTGAGTGAAGAACCTTTTCCTAATATCCAACCTAAACCTCCCCTGACATAGTGCAGAGCAGAGTGGGACAATCCCCTCCCTCGCCTGGCTGGCAATGCTGTGCCTGATGCCCCCAAGGACACGGTTGGCCCTCCTGGCTGCCAGGGCACTGCTGACTCAGATTCTCCTTGCTGTCGACCAGGACCCCCCCCAGGTCCCTTTCTGCAGCTGTGGTTTCCAGCATCTCATTCCCCAGTCTGTGCAAACATCCAGGGTTCTCTTCAAGCAGAACTAGAAGTCCATAATTCTCAGTTACTTGGTGGAGTGAGTGCTCAAGACTCATGAAAGCAGCTTTCATGGTTATGCACTGAAGTATGAATGTAGGGTGATGTCTGGGAGGGATTGAAGGCTTTATCCAAGACAGATGGTAGGAAGTTTAGTCCAGATTCCCTATACCCTGCTGCTTTATTACCCATGAGCTGTAACCGCCTGTGTGACCTGTTACAATCAGGCAGTTCTGCTATGAAATTCAGAGCTAAATACTCATTACATGAGTAATAACTCATATATTGGACAATGGTATGTTGCAGGTGGTTAAATGCTCTAACCACAGATGCAGTAATAAATGTTCTTGTTTCCCCCTGGGCTCAGGCTGAAAGTCAGCCCCAGTTGACCCAGCTATAGGCAGGTTTTTGGGGCAGAGGGCTCAAGGCAGGCTGAGCCCTGGCTTGTCTGCTCTCTGATGGGCTGTGTGAAGGAGGGATGGATGTATTGGAGGTGTGGGCTGCTTGGGCTCAGGTGGATGGCACACAGGCACCTGCATGGCTTCTATGCACAGCACATGGCAGTGCTCTGCACAGGATGTCCCTGCCATCTCTCCAGCTAATTTCTGAATCTAAATTATTTTCCACTCTATTTCACAAAACAAGTAAATGAAATTAAATGGGCCATGAGGATCACTTTGTTAAAATGTTTACATTGCAGAGTAAGAATACTCCCATAGGAAGATAGCTTTATTTTGTTGTTGTATTGCTTGTCTTTCTCAACACTTTACTCATGAAAAGAAGAATAACTTTGGAAGATTGAGTTATTGTGATATCTAATTTTCTCTTCTTTTATTAAGGGGTCAAGATGGACACTGCAAGCTACAGCAATGAATGGGGATTTTGTAGGTTACTTTTTATTCTTTTTTTTTTTAATTAACATCTTTGAGACCAGTTATTTGTTGTCATAATATAAAAAACTATTTATTTTTCCTTCACTAGGGTATTCCAGTTCAACCAGACCAAATGCAGGTACACTTAATCTTCTATCTGCCAATTTGAAGTACTTCTGAAAGATTATTTACATATTGTCATTTGTTAAAAAATGTACTTGGAAAAATACTTCATTTTTTTTTCTTTTTATATTCATTTTCAACAGATTGTGAATCCGATCCTGATTGTTATAATGGTCCCAGTTGTAGATTCTTTGATTTATCCTTTAATCAAGAAATGCAAGATCAATTTTACGTAAGTTGATCTAATTACCTGACTTCAGCAGAGGCTTGTTTTGGTAGTTTCTTTAAATGGTTCTTCCAGCCCTAATGTAACAAGAGCAAGCATTCAGCTAAGGAGAAAATACCAGTGTATTTTAAATGGGTTAATATATAAAGGAAATTAAAATACAAAAAAATACAGAATACTGCAAGTGGTATGTGGAGGCACCACAGACTAGAATCTAATAGTAAAGTTACAGTATTTTCTAGTTATGGACAAAATCATTTGATTGCAGGAGAGATGCTCTTTATTATTTTGCACATCCCTGTGTCTACCCCCTCTCACTCCTGAAGAATATGGAGTAGAAATACAACATATATCCCTAGCAGGTGTCATGTTTTGGGCTTAAAACTACCTGAGACACAAGATGTTTCCTGTTCAGCCCCAGCGAGGAGTCTGGCTCACTGGACGCTTCTAGGTGGAGCTTCAGAGGGCACTACACATTATTTTTAATGTTGATAATGAAGTGGCTATCACTTTCAAAAAGTGCTTGGAGAAGCAGAAGAGAATACAGTTCTTTAAAACAATTTTCACTGAGCTGAGATGTAATGCTGTTTTTCCATACAGTTATGAAAAATCCAGGGTGTGGGCTGCACTGGAAATACTGTCATTCATTTGTGAACACTCTACACTGGAAAAATGGTGCCATACATAGAATAATATTTTAAATTTACCCATACAGCTTAACTGAATATCAGTACATGTCTCTGAATTCAACAGATTTCCCTGACATTTTTTTGTTCAATTTTATTTAAACATAGCAATATGGGCAAGAGCTCTTACTCTCTTTTTAAAGGCATATGTTCCTGTTTCTGTGTTGCTGTAAAGCTAACAACTGTATTGGACTGGGGTTTTTTTCTTCCTGCTAAACAGACTTTTTCAGAAACCTAATAACTATATTCAGTCAATATTTGAGCCCAGCAGGTGCAGAGTAACAGGTTATATTAAGATGCTGCAGGAAAGATGTATTTCCTGATAATGTAATGATAAATTGAGAGGTACCCAGCTAAGCAGAACACTTTCTGTAATAACATCAGCCCCTCAAATGGTGATAATGTTCTACTTGTGGCCATTTGAGCTTCCCACCGTGGAAAGTAAACAACACACTGCTGAAGCTTTGAATTAACACATCTTTTAAAACTCACATGTCTTTTGTTGTTGTACTAGGCCCCTGAAGAAGATGACTGTTGGTATGTTCCTTGCCTCTATGGCTTTTGTTGCTGCTGCTCTTGTGCAAGTGCAAATAGATGTAAGTTCAGCCACATGCGAATATTTACTATTATTATTTAGTTGTAAATATAGAAAAAGGTCTGTTTAAGGGGAAAACGAACCAAGACTCGTAAATTTGGAACTGAGCATATGAGCTTAGAAGTAGAGGGAGGGGGAAAAAGAATATTGCAATACTATGATTAGGATAATAAAATTAACTAGCAATGAACACCATTCTGTAAAACATTTCATTGCTGTTAATATAAATCCCACATTAAAGGCAACCTCAGTCTTTAAACTGAGGCTAAAAGCTGAAAATCAGGCACTTGCTTGGCCTACCAGGGGGCTGATTTGTATATTTGATCCCTTCTGACATTTAAACTGGAGGGGAAGTGTGACAATCTGGGAAGCATCATCACAGCATGAGCAAAGATGGCACCTGTTTAAGACAGGATTCATCCTGCCTAACCTTCCTTGCCCCAAAGGGAGGTGCCATGCCTGAACCAGATGAAGGTTTTTCCTGTAGCTGGGACATTGACAACACCTCTGGGAGGTGATCCATTTTATCCCAAGATCTGAACAGCTATCTAGAGATGCCTGCCTGTCTTTGTGCACTATCAAGGCAAGGAGCTGCAATCTTAACTAGAATCATAGAATGGTTTGGGTTGGAAGAGACCTTAAAGATCATCCAGTCCCAACCTCCCTGACACAGGCAGGGATATCTTCAACTAGACCAGGTTGCATCTAGCCAGGTCTCAAACACTTACTGGGATGGGGCATCCACAACTTCTCTTGGCAACTAATAGCTTTAGTTAGGAATGAGGAATTCTCTCCTTATTGCCTGAGTCCAGCAGCAAAACAAGCTATATGATCAGCTCTACCTCTTGAAGATGCAAGTAAAGGGTCTGGCCTTCAGCTGGTATGGCAGGCTGTCTTCTCAAATGTCCTGTTCAGAGGGCCAGAGCTGTGCACATGTACAGATATACTGGCATTGGGCAGCAGCTTCATCAAAACTGGTAATTTCCCAGGTTGTTGCATGAGAATCTCCTGCAGAAAGGTAATGATGGACCTGTGGAGTATTTTGTGTGTGTGATGTACCTGAAAAGATTGAAGCAGACAAAAGTATGGGAAGGGAGAAAAGGGTGAGGCAGAATTGAAATAGACATAACTCTTGCAGCTCTTGCTGTTCTCAAAGAGCAGAAGCTATTTACTGTTAGACCTGGTGGGAAGTGGAGTCTCCAGCAGTTCAGTGTCTCTGGGCTGTCACACCAGGCAGTGCCCATACATGTCTCTCTGGTTCAGCAGCACCAATGCTGGGGGAGAACAAGTCAGAACATGGTACAAAGAAAGTCAAACCCAGGCAGGCACAAGATGTGGGTAAAGCTCAGCTCACTCCTTGAACTGCAGAGTGGCCTTAGAGTGGCAGCATGCTGAAGGATGTGATCAAAGAACCACCACATCTGGCCATGGAGGCATTGCTGTGGAGGAAAGACTTCTTTCCTAAGGCCACTTGTGAGACTAGTGACAAAACCTGTTATTTGTGTTGCATCCCTCAGACAATCGTAGTTCGTAAGGCAAATGCTAATGTTCAACATGAAATAATAAAGATCAAAGTAATTATAGTAATTTTTCCATGTGACTTAGAGGACTGATTTTATTTTATTTCTGTCCCATAGAAAACTTACCCAGTTTTCCCTGCAGCTGGGCAAACCCAAATTAGATTAATGAATCTAGGTCAAGTTCCTGCAACAGTTCAGTTTCAACCTCAACTTCAGAAGGTGGATGTAGCACCTAAGACTGCGGTAAGTAAGGGCAGAAAAGGAACAGCAAGTTAAGAAAAAAAAAATTCTAACGGAGTAAGTCAAAGTCATTCTTAACTAACGGTTCAAAATTGGTTGGGTTTTTTTTCCTCTAGTAATTTTAACTAATTCTTTTTTTGTATTGTGGAATGAATTGTTACTGAAAACACACTGAGTGAAAAAATGCAAACTATGTCAATATTTGAAGTGCTACTAGTTTATTTTGACAAGAGTGGAGGGTTTTTTTCCAAGAAACTTTAATAAACTTAACAGTGACTTCAAACTAGTTGAAAACTTCACTCTCATTAAAAAGCTTCCATTTCTTAACAGCGAGAATTTCCCTTCCTTCAGTAAACGTTCACTCAGCTCTACTAAGTTACTGCTATTACAGTGAAGGATGGCTTACTTGAACAGGGAGCTTTTTCTGTGGCTGCTTCACACATTAAGCTTCAGATTTTACTGCAAAAGAACCTTTTCAGGTTTTAATACAGCACAGCATTGATAGTCTATTGACAGAAAAATGTGGGGGAGCTGATGGACATTTTTGATAAGGCACGTTAAAGTGTGATCTCTGATAGCCTACAGTCCTGTTTCCATGTAAGAGGAGAAATCCTACTGGATCCTCCTCCAAATTTGCTTCACATAGAAACAGAGCTGTGAGGAGAAGGTAAGGGCACCCAAACTGCATACAGACAAGGAATTGATATCACAATGGTTCATACCTGAAAATGAAGGGCATAAAATGCTTCACTCCCTTTTACAGACATTTTATAATCCACATATAGATTATGAAATACTTTTTATAATCCTGTAAAACAGAAGGATTATTTTAGTACTAAACTAATGTGTCAATCAATTGCTTAAGTATTTTATGTTGATTAAATGTGTTTAGAAAATTTAAAGCATGTCACTTTTGTTATGCTAAAACCATAAAGAGGAAGCTTGCAATTGCATATTTTAGGAGGTGTTGCTATTTGGAAACTGCTGCATCTTCTCTGGTGCTGCCTCTGTATCTAAATAGAATTTTACCTGGTGGTTGTGGTAAGCCTGATTTATCTGGAGCAAGAAATACACAGGAAAATACAACAACAATTCCATAATGCTTGTGGAAAGCCTATGTAGCTTTGAACCTTGTGTAACGAATTAAATTAATAAAAAATAATGATCAAATGGAATTGTCGAAAGTCTAACAAAAATGAAAGTTAGGAGATGCTCATGATCTCTGGCACTTCAGAAGTAACACAGGTGTAAGCTTCTGATACCCCTGAATCCATAATATTCCCTCAAAGTTGTAAACAAGTATGCAGTTGCACAGACATTCACAGCAATTTGTTTGTCTTTGTAGACGGACTATATGACGTTTAAGACTTCTGAGCTGCTGTCATTAAGTGTAACTGATGGATTTCAAAATAAAAGTCAATCTTTGGAGCATCTACTAGAGGGAAAACGTTACACTTTTGCATTTAAAGGGTATGGAATAGGCATTAATTCTAATTTGGTAAGTCTGCTTAATTCTTAAAATATCCATTCATGTTTTGATAGCTGTCTGTGTGAAGTGTGTGAAGCTGAGAGGACAAGCTTTGGGATAGCTTTTTCTTTTGTTTCATTTTCTGTTTCTCGCTGTCTCTGCTATCCCAGTAATACTGATGAGTTGTAGAGAGCAGGACAAGATGTTGTTTAAAAGAAAATTTAAAAATTACCAACTTACTACTTACCCTGACAATTACCCTTTCCCCAAGACCTAGATGTGTGGTCATACAGAGTTTTCCAGTAAACAGGTGTCCTAGTAGGATCCTAAAGGGAAATGTCTGGAGTCCTACTGTGAAGTATCTGTTAAATTCACACTGCTATGTAATAGTGCATATTTAAGCTGTTTACTGATGCCAATGAATTATTTTGATAATGGTCTCTTCCACCAGACGTTCGACAATGTTACAGCAAAGCCAGAAGAAGGAAATAATCTTGTCAGGTAGAGTTTGTTTTGCTTCTAAACTTTGACAGTAGTGTGATTGTTTCTTCCACCTGTCTTTGGGTAGACTCTTGTTTAACATAGTTTTCTATACTGTAGGATCTTGCCTCTTTCTGGACACTTCACTTGATGTTTAGTGGGTGTAAGGGCTTCTGAGTTGTGACTCAAGCTACCTTGCACATCTGCTTTGGGTTTAATTTAGCTAAAATCAGATGCATGTATTCCACTCCATTGCCTAGACTTTTTTTATTGGATGAACAGCATAGATTACGTCTATACCTCCTTTTTAATTTTGAACCAGAAGTATCCTCCTACTTCTCCACTTTTTTCTACCTCTCCCATTTGCAGATGCATTTTCTACTGGTTGTAGTGGTGGCTTGTTTTTGATCTTCTAAGAAGGCAGTGGGCTGAGGGAGGTCTAGCTTGCTTTTTGTATTAGCTACACTTTAAGACATTTAGAGTTCTTTCAAAAATGTTAACTGATAGGAAAATAAGTGTTAAATGGGAAGACTTAATACTTGTTGTTCTGCCACTATATAATTAAAAGTAGAACCTGTATTCTTTGACTTACGCATATTTTGTATAATATTTAATCACTTTTGCATTTTAAAGGTTCATAAATAATTACATTATTACTGTCAGCATTTCTCTGGATGACAAGAATTATGTAGTAGTGCCTCCCCTTAGTGTCAGTAATTACACCGTCATTCCAGGAGGAGACAGGTAAGCATTTTTCTTTACCCTAATTTAATCTCTTAGACATACTTGTCCTTGGGAAAAGGGCATAGAACCTTTTTTGATATATAATACATACAATTGACTATACCTATGGTCAGAACTGTGTTTTCTTTTTCAGGCGATATATCATTGAAAGTACATCGTTGTTTGGCTCTTGTACAGTCCTTTCAAAGGAATTTGGATTTGGCAGTGCCTATACCATTTCAGTTGATAACGTGAGTTGCCAGTGTTGTTTAATGGACAATATAGAATTACTTTCAGTGTTGATACTTTCAAAAAACACTTGTAGAATTATCCTTCTTGCCCCTAATTTTATATATGATATAATTCTGGTGTGCCAAGCAGAACACAAAGCCATTGTTCACTAGAAAAAAAAGACGGGTATGATAATGACTTAGTGATGAATGTGAATTTTTGCATTAATGGCCTTAAATTTAGACACTCTGGGTTGGCATGAAGTCTGCTGTATTTTACTTTATAACTAGATGTGCAGCTCTTCATATGTAATATTTATTTACCCAAACTTTGTATGATTATACCACTGCTTAGAGTGTCTTTAGTGTGCAGACTTTTTATTTCTGTTCCTAACATGCTATTTTAACTTCTAGTGTATTAGAGGCTCTCTTAATATAACATATTTTGAAGACATTGCACCCAATACAGTCCATATGGCATGGCAGATCCCTCAGTATTTTCTTCTTACATGTGGAGAAGTAGTCTTCTCTGTCACTGGGCTGGAGTTTTCATACTCACAGGTAGGTTTTGCTGTTCTTGTGTTAAGAATCCTGATAAAAATTAAGATCTCTGATGTGTTGTTTTTAAGTGGTGGTTCTGTACTGTTGCTTTCATCAGTTATATCTTTTAGAGCTCCCTAGCAGGACTCTATAGGCTGGTGCAAGTTGGCCCTGTTTCATTAGGATTCAGTGTTTTCCATGAAGATATGCTGAGTTACATAATTTGAGGACTTGACCACCCGTTCCCAAATTTTCTTTTCACATGTGACTTTCCATTGAAAATAAGTGGAACTGTACTTCTACTGTAAAGCCAAACTGGAGAGCACTCAAATATAAGATAAGAAAGTACTGACACCTAATCTCCACACCAAATCACTCTATATAGCCTTTAGCTGAAGTGTAGTTATTTAATTCCTTTGTATTCTGACTTCAGTTTATTAGGTGTGTGTATTTCTTCCCTTAATTCTGGGTCTAGAAACTGCAGCAAGGGGAACATTCTAAGATGTGGCTTCCTAGATTATGATGGGCTCATTTTCTTCATCTCAGGTGTACATTGTGTTTCCAAGGTGTAAAATATGCCTGTTAGTTACTCAGTGTGTATAAAGCTAAAGGTGTTAGTTAGTGTACTAGTGATCTCTTGCTCCTTAAAGCCTTTCCCGGACATGTTTAGTTCTCTAGGAATTTTTAATTTAAAAACAAACCAAACAAACACAAAAAACCCAAACTCAAAACAAAAAACCCCAACCACCACCAAAACCATTAAACCAAGGAATCCTCTTCCCCCCTGCAGAGAACCACTGCTTGTTGTATGGTAAAGATTGCAGTAAACATCAGAAAATAAGTTATATAGCAGTGTTTGCCTGAAACATAAATGTCTGTCTTCTACAGGCGCCGTCTAACATGAAGTCAGTGCTGCAGGCAGGGTGGCTGCTGACTGTGGCTGTTGGTAACATAATTGTCCTTATTGTAGCTGGAGCATCCAAACTCAGCAAGCAGGTAAGCAAACAAGCAGTAAGTGTGCTGTTACATTATGTTGTGAGAAAGCAGTTTCTAATCTAGGGGGGCGTCATGGCATATAACCCTCAACCACAACTTTTCAACATCAGTGTTGTGGTGGATTTGCATTTATAACTGGAATATGAGAGGTTAATATTAGCTACAAGAGTTGCAGAATTAGTTCTTGACCAAATAATGTCATTAAATCATATAAAGAAAGAAGTTATGAATCTTTATAACCTATTTAGATTACAACTTGTTTTGAAGGCTGTGACAAGAGGTTGGTGTTTTGCCTTCTGGAGCCCTTCTAAAGTTTCTGTTGAACTTTTCCTCAGCACTTGCGCAACATGTCTGTATGTGAAACTTTTAACAACTTCAGTGAATAGTTCTTCAACCGAGGTTTCTACCTCTCTTATCTGTTATTTGCCATCTTTAACTCTTGCTGTCAGGCTCCTTCGCTTGCAAGCAGCAGTTTCTGGCATCTCTGCAATAAATTTCTTCTCATTGTGTGGAAAGTCTGTGAACTGTTGAGCTGAAATTCTGGACTAATGGAATTAAAACTTATCAAAAATCTATGAATTGTTAATAAGCCTTCACCTTCATACCGCAGTCCTGCCACATCCCTTCTTTTGGCTCCATTGGTTTCAAACCTCTTTCTCTGAGCCATGGAAGTTTGTGGTTCTCCTGCTAAAGAACACTTGTGGCGCTCCCTAATGAACCAAAAAGTCCAAGAGAGGGATTATCCTGCCTCTGCACCAGGTCTGGCCATCTCCGTTTCAGCTAAATTAACTAGAAAGAGCATAAATTGGAGCTATTGAGGCTTTTCGGGTGGAGGTGGTACTTTGAAACCAGAAATTCTGGTCTTGATCTCTGCCCACATTTGTGGTCAGTTGAAACTTTTAACTGCTGACCTAAGTGGAAGCAGAATCACTGCCAGCCTGGTTTAGAGTGACCTGACCAAAAGGGGGTGTTGAGTTTCCTCTTCAGTCTTTAATTCAGTTCCCAGTTCCTCCAGGAAAAGGATATTGTAGAACTTTTCAGCATTCACAGAACTCTTATCTTTTCAGTGAAGACAGAACTGCTGAAAGAGCCTCAATTCTCAGTTGCTTTAATATGTATTATATACATCTAATACTTAGTCCTGTAAGCCATATGATACTTGTTATGCATGCTCAGTTTCACATTCTGAGTGCAAACACTAAAATAATGGTGCAATACTCTTGAGGAATGAATACTGGTGGATAAATTGGTTTTTTTTCTGTTTTTTTTTTTGTTTTTTGTTTTTTTTTACAGTGGGCAGAGTATGTGCTGTTTGCTGCCTTGCTGTTGGTAGTTTGTGTCATTTTTGCTATCATGGCCACTTTTTATACTTATGTTGATCCAAATGAGATTGAAGCCCAGTTTGGTGAGGAAGAAAAGGAAGACAAAAAGGATCAAGATGACAACGAAAAGGAAGATGAAGCTGATTCTAAAATGTAGGAGCTGTATTCAAGGAGTGTTTTTAAATACTGAAATCCCATTCACTCTCCCTGCAGTAAGAGGAATCCGGATAGCAGTAATAACACCTATGGATGTCTTGTGGGAGACGTTAAGAAAAACTGTTCTAACTTACAATGCAGCCGCTCTTGGGAAGCAATAGAAACAATTAGTCTCTCTCTTGTACTGTATGTGGTATCCTGAAGAAACTCCAGCAGAATTTGCACTCTTAATGTACCTCAATCTTAAATATTATAGCACTAGAATTTTGAAATTAGGCTTGGAACTACTGGACCCTGTGATGAGATGTATTTTTATACTTCATTTCAATTTTATATCATGAAAGAAACAAGTCTTGTCAAGAAACAGCAATTGAAGACAAGCTCTCTGCATGATCTCTCTAGCCTCACTGTTACTTGAAAGCAGCAGGTCACGTGCACCTCAAATTCTTTTGTACTACCCTACAGATAATGAGAGCAAAGCTCTGGTGGTGTCAGATTGAAATGCTGACTGTGCCCCACGTGGCAGTGCCTTACATGTGTACTGTAATGTAATGCTTATGTGCCTGTTAACTACCCATTTAACTCCTGTTTTGTCTTTAATTAATATTAGAAGTGTCCACTCAGGTAAACTGATAATGGCAAATGACCTTTGGAATAAGCAACAGCAATAAAACTTGTGTTGTAAAAAAATAAATAATGGAAGTGGTTTAAGAATACAGCTTACATTTGCATGTTAACAAAACTTTATACCACCTCTCTGCTGCCTTTTCCTATGTGTTCCATCAGGTGAAGCTAATGGATCAGTGTCTGTCTTCTCTATCTTAATACACCTATAAGGTCCATTAAATTTATGGCAGGGGAAGATTGAATTTTGCTGCCTAACAGGATGTGGTAGTCCTGTAGTACATGTTATGGAGTGCCAGTGGTCTGTCTGCATGTTGATTTGGGAATTTTGGGGTTTTTTTAAGCCCTCATCCTACACATTTTCCAGCAGCTACCTTGGACTCATGGGCCCCTCCTGTAGCCTGGCCAGGCTGCTTTGATACCTGGCTTTGATGGATGGCTCCTAATGCTCCTATCCTATTTTACAGCAAGTTAATTTTAACATTTACAAGTGCTCACACAGACATACATATTCTAGCAATGTATGTTTTGCTAACACTGCAGATGCATGGGCCCCTGTAACCCCATTCCCACTCCAGCTGCTGGCACTTAGACCTCCATGTGTGCAAAGAACAGAGTCTCTCACCCATGAAAACAGTTAGAAATAGAGGTTGAAAAGGCAAGTTCAAGGTACTCTTCACCTATGTTGCAGGCAGTTCACAGAGCATTCTGAATTGGAAGAAACCCACAAGGATCATCAAGTCCAACTTTTAAGTGAATGGCCTCTAACAGGGATTGAACCCATGACTTTGGTGGCCATGCTCTAACCAACTGAGCTAAAAGTCCTATTACCCCATAGGCACTATCCCCTATTGGTATCTAAGGTCATCTGGGGCAAGCCTGTCCCATGGGGTTGAGATGCTGCATGTCCCCCAGCCCATAGGACTGAAGGGCTCTTGGGACAGCCCCAGGAGCAACTGGCTTCCTGCCATCCTCTGAAGAGTTAAAGGTGTTTTATACCAGCTTTATTTATGGTAGACTAGCCAGCCTTTCCCCTGCTGTGCAAGTTAAGCAAAATAAACTATCCCTTAACTGTATACTCTATCTACTACTTTGTCTGTACCAGATGAAATGTTTATTTAGCAGTTTAACACTACTGTTTTGTTTTTTCTTTGGAGTACAGGTCATGTGTCTACTTCTTATAAGCTGTTGGAAGTTGGCACTTTAGCAAACCCACTAACTTGTCTACAACATGGTGGATGTGGATTATGGGTGGAAAGCCACTAGTGGTGTAAAATTAGATGAGAAAGCTTTCTGATGAGCTGAAAACTACTATAAGATAGCATGGAGACAGTTGTCTCTGACAAAAATTTTATCTCATTTTAAACAGGGATTTAAGTAATTAAAGTTAAAATATCCATGTGGCTTATCCAAAATCTGATATGAAAAAAATTGGGGAACCTTGCGTAGACACCTGGGTAGCTCCTGTTAGCATTGCTGTGAGTGTCTGAAAGCCACGTGCAGGGAATTGGTCTTTGGGCTGGAATTTAGTATTTTCAGCTCCTTAGTTTTAAGGATTAAAGGGGTAAGGTTAACCTTTAAATCAGTATTTTGTTTTGGATGCTTGTTGTCTAGACTATTTTACTGCTGAGATGGTCTTCTATGTATATTTTTCTGTTAAGAGGGCCTGAAATCAATTGAATTAACAGTTGATCACTCTAAATTCAGTTCTTAAACAAAAACCTTTAAAAAATGCAAGAGTGGTGAATTTTGAAAGACTGTTCTAGTACTCCAATCTGCACTCATGCATGGCCAGGTAGATACAGGAATGTGTATGTCTGTGTGCTTAATAATAATGGCCAGACTTCGTGAACAAAGATCGTGGGAAGGGCTCTCCCCACATGGGTGTGCCCTTCCAGCCGGCGCAGTGGATTTTTTAGGTGAGGCACAGCATGCGCAGGACTGGCCCCACCGTTTAAGTCCTAAGGTTCATTTGCCACGGCCGAGCGAGCTTGGACAGTGACAGTGAAATCCTCGG
>JAWWEU010000001.1:79001447-79063747 GCA_035583155.1 Acropternis orthonyx | reverse complement strand
TGGTGTGGTTAATCGGGTGGGGTCCTTTGCTCTATTGGCCCCCAGATATCTTAGTTTTCTCTTTCAAACTAAGACAGAGGTAAAACTCAAATGAAAGATTTTACATTTCTTATAAAATGACATACCAGTAAGAATATGTAAAAAATACAATTTTTTTTTGTATTTCCTCAAGCTAAAACACACAGCATTTAAACTCTATGCCAGCATGAAGGATGGTGTCAAATCCTTCATGAGCAACTGAAAGACACAGTTTGGTTTTCTACACAATTTCTAGCCATCATCCTTTACGTGTTTCACTGTACTCAAGAGCTGGTATATTTACTCTATCTTTTCAGGTAAACAACCAAAGTGTGTATGTGTGTGCACGCATATCCTCGCCTGCATAAAGCTGTTAGTTAATTTTATTTGAATTTTATTTATACTGAGGGGTAGGAATCTTAGGAACCTTTATGTGTCTACAAGTGTCTACAACAAAACGGTGTAGCATTGACTCAGCCCACATTAGACAACAAAGAATATTGTAACTATAGGGAAAACTTCAATGGGAGTTCTGATCGCTTCTCAATAAGACCATTTTGTACTTTAAAGTGTTTCTTGAGGCTAAAATATTTGTACAAACTCTAGTGAATTATCTAACGAAAATAACCGCTGCTGCAGTGGATGCTCACCTCATTTTTAAAAATCAGTTGAAAACACAGTGATCCACACTGTCCTGGGGATCCCAGACCTACTGGCTGACAGGTTTTAGTAATTTTAATACTCATGAAACTCCCTAGCCTTTTGCTGGGGGCGGGGAGAACAGTGGTCGGGCGCCCGATGGCAGATGGGAGACCGTGTGCTGGAGCCCTTGAATTTTAGCTGTGACAGAGCCGGGGCGCACAGTTGTCCTGGGCTCTCGGGGGGTGCGTCGCAGGGGCAGTCCCGGCCGCCGAACACGCTCCGCGCCCGCTTCGGAGCCCCTGTAGGGCCACCGCTGACGTTTTGGATGAGCGCTCTGGCAACTTATGGCAGGAAATGCAGCGCTTCCTGAAACCACAGACCTCAGCGGAGCGATAGCGTTACCGTGACCATCCCTGGAGCGCCCAGGCGAGGGGAGGCAGGGAAGGGACACAGCGGAGCGCGTCTAGTGTTTCTGCATGCCCGTGGGGAACGGGGGCGCACCGGGCGGGGCGGGCAGGTAGCCGGGAGAGAGGCGGGGCCGCCACTGCCGCTCCCCCTCCTCCTCTTCCTCCTCCGCCCGCCTCAGGTTTGTCATCGTGTCGCCGGTACGGCCCGAAGGAGGAGGAGGAGGGATGAGGAAGCCGCTGCCGCCGCTGCATCCGTGACGGGGGCCTGGAGAGCCCAGGCTCGGGACGGCCCCTTTCCCACCGCCTGCACAGGCGCTGCTCGCCCGGGGGAAGGGCCAGGAGGAGGAGGCGGACGGCGGCGGCGCTGTGTGTGCGACAGAGCGCGGAGATGAGCTCAGCTGTGTGCCCCGGGGCCGCCTGAGGAGACCCGGCTCCCTCCCTCTCTCCCTCCCTCCCTGCCTCCTGCCCGCCGCCATGGCTCACTCCCCCGTGCAGCCGGGGCTGCCGGGCATGCAGGTGAGGACCTGTCCCAGGGGCGGGGGGGGTCTGCCGAGGGGGGCCCCCAGGGGTCGGGGGACAGGGCCAGGAGACAAAGCGCCTCTCGGCTGCGGCTCGGCCCTGGGGGCTGGGCTGGGGGCTGGGCTGGGGGCACGGGAGCGGCATGGAGGCGGAACGTGCTGTCAGCGCTTGGCGCGATGCTCAGCGCGGCCCCTCCGCCTGGTGGGTGCTTCCCTCCATCTCTCTCTGCCTCCCTCCATCCCTGCCTCCCCGCCTCCATCCCTGTCCCCGGCAGCCTCAGTGTCGCTGCGGGCGTGCGGAGCGGAGCGCGGTGTGTGTCCCCCTCCCCCGGCCGCGAGTTCTGCTCGGTGCTTCAGTGTCTGAAACGAACCCGGCTCGGTGGGCGATTTTGGGCCCCGGGGTGTTGCGGTGAGTAGTGGAAGCACACACAGACCCAGTGCGTAGGAGCAGGGCCTGGGAATCTTGACCTTCAGCGGATGCTGCAGTGCCCATCGCTCGGGTGCCGGGCTGAGCTGGCTGCTCGGGGGCCGTGTTCGGCTCCCGGGCTCGCTCCGGGAGTTGGTTTGCTGCTGTTGTTACGTGATGGAATTTACTGGTTCTCTGTCGTAACTATATATTTGGAATATCTAGTGTTTTTTTCTGCTGACTGAGCTAGCTCGCCCCCCCTCTCCGCCCCGTTTTTCTTAGTTTGAATGGAAACTGCTATCAGGAAAAACATTAAGCTCATTGGTGTCTGTGTGTTATTATTCTAATGTTTCCCACATCTGATTAGAAACTTTACTGCCCTAACCTCCTAAAGAACAACTTATGAATGGCATGTAAGAGTTTCCCCTCAATTTATCTCCTGGATTTGAAGTTTTTGTACATCATTTGGTTTAAGTATTGATTTACCCTGGTTTGTTTTTCCTTGAGTCGAGATTCTAAGTCATACATCTCTTTTCTTTGCATAACCTGAGCATTTGAATTTAAAATGTTACATGCTTTGGCACAGCACAATTTATATGCTCTGGCGTAGTACTAAATGCCATATAGTATACGTAGGCCCACACTCTGGACTGATTAATTTATTGCCCTGTAGGTTCTGCTGTGAGTGTTCAGGTTCACCTTCCAAATATGAGCAGTTTTCCAGTTGCCAGAAACAGAGAAGTAAGGGTATCTTGATTTGGCTACAGTGAGGTTAATATTGATGGATGGTCTTTTTATGCTTTTGAGACATGTTAGAACCAAAACAACTTTTTACTTTGGAACGGAATCTCTAATACTTTAGAATTAAAAAGTCAGATTTGTAGCTGCTCAGAAATGAGAGAATGAGGCTTATTCCATCAGTATACATGCAATGGTGATGTGTGCCACTGCATGACTCTAAGGACCTGTGTGTTTTATTGCCTTGATTTGTTATTTAGTTTGTAGTACTGTTGGCTGTACTAAATGGGTAGATATTCAGGGTTCTTGTTAGGGCACATAATTTGGGAGTTTACTTCTAATCTCTTTTTATTGAGGACAGTGTTATTTTTCTCATTATTTTTTATTGTATTATTATGAGAGTTTCTGAAGTGTGAACTTTAGCAGTGACAGAATACCCAAACCCAAATACAAAGAAAGTAGAGACCTGCTGATAGGTAGAGGCATAAAGTCTGTCAGCAATGTGAATACTGCTCACTGATTTTCTGCGCCCAGTTGAAGATGTTTATATCCATTTCCATTCTGTCAGAATATATAGCAGTTTTATGGTGGTCTGTTTTCTGTACACAACTCTCTTTGATTTCACTTGTAGATAAATGTTCAAAGAGTAAAGTACATGCAATGTGCGACGTCTACTTAAATAAGACAAAGGTTAAGGTTTGGGACTTTTGGTTATGTAGAAGAGAGAGGAATAGAGCTTTGTTCTCTGGGTTATAATTAAATTGCCTAAATCACGGGACTATCTTTTCTTTTTCTGTAGTGTGATCCCTCCTTCCCACCTACCAGCTTCTGCAACAAACAGTGTAAGGAGTGTCGGTGACAAGTTATGGAGCTTTCTCTGACGTTCTTTGCTGTCATTATACAAGAGAGCAGTCAGTATGCTAGTGTGGACAGAGTAACTCCTTGGCCCTCAAAAAATCACTTGGAGGGGCAACGCCTTTATTAATGCTGTTTGACGTGAGCACAGTAGTGTGTAAATAGAGCAGAGAAATGAAGGATTAATATCTTTGAGCAAGACATCTGATCGATGTTTGAAGAGTGATGCATAAAAACTGAGTGGGTGGGGAGTGAGCCAAAGGAATGAGAAACTGTGGAGGAAATGTAGGATGGTGCTGGAAGGTTGTCAAAACCTGAGATTTGCTGTCTGCTGTGAAGTGGGCATGTTGTAACCTGAATAAAAACAGAGTTGAGTTTTGACCTAAATTTCTAGGTGTGCAGGTTAAGTTTGGACTCAAACTTTTTGCTGTCATTCGTTTAAGGACTTTGTATAGCTACGAAATTTGAGTGTGCAGTGTGAAGCTGCATCATTCCTAAACTGAGGATACGTTGTCTTCCTTCTTCATGCTTTCTATAAAGTGGCCTGGGCAGAGTACTTGTTTATCTGTAAATGTGTGAGATTACTGCAAGGCTGGCTCAGAGTAAGTGTATATGACCTTGATTTTCAGACTGGCCTTCATTTCAAGGCTGTGGTAAGCTTCCAGAGCTTCTTTATGGAACCTATATTTTAAATAATCAAGTACTGTGTTTATAAAATTATGGTAATAAATTCCTGGGGTGCTTTTAAAATTCCATCATCTTTAAGACAAACCTCTTCTGTGTGATAAAACCCTTTTTTAATCTTCCTCCCTTTTGGTTTTTTCGTAGCAGTAACAGCGTTTATGCAGTAAGTTATTTTTATTCATTTTTCATTGTATTTTCAGTACAAGAGTTACAGGTTCTTCGTGCTAAATGTAAATAAGCATTGTCATTCAAGCTGCCTTGCTTCAAGAAATGTTAAAAGTTGAACTAAATTTAAGTGGGAACTTGACAAATGAACAGAAAAGAAAGGTTTATAAGTGTAAGGGCACCATTTCTGGCTCAGAAAGTGGCTGAAGTGTCAGTTTGCTGGAGACTGGAAGAGTGTTTTGGGAAATATTTGGCTATATACTTGTCTGTTCTTGCCCTGATCCCGAGATGTTCACCTTTGACTGCTGTACAAGTGTTCTGGCCTAGAAGATCCTTTGTTCTGATCTGGCGTGGCTGTTCTTTTGTACTTCTGCACTATAGGTATTACTGTCCTCCTTGTTACAACTCATTCTCCTTTTGCAATAAACTGTTTTAACTAATTCCTGTGTGAGCTCTGTGTTTGGTAATTGCAAAATACTAAATTACTAAATCAAAGGCACTGGGAAGGCCACATAGGTTCTGCTGCTTTCCACTTGCATCTTCTGGAGGAGGAGATTAGTTTTGGAGATTAGTTTTCCCAAATTTGATTATTTTCTTTTTTCTCCCCCCCCCCCAAGTTTGTGCTCACTGTTGCTGTTTAGATTATAGTTTGATAAATACTTTGCAGTAATTTAGACCACTTAAATATTTGACAGATCCTTGGACTGCTATGGTCTTGGCTAATCAGTTTTAAAATATCCTGAGGATAGATGTCGTGGTTCTGTGACATATTACAAGCTCAGTGGTTGGGTGCCAGGACAGAAGAGTTCTAAACTGTGAAAATGAAGGGGATGTCTTCTCACTCTGTATTGAAAGGCTGTTTCAGGGCTATGCAGTATATGTATGGAGCTGTTTGAGAGAAGTCAACTCTTCTTGACAGTGGAACTAATGGTGCTGAGAAGTCATGTACAGCAATTTCTACTGGAAGTATGGATGCTAAGCTTTTCCTGCATCATGCCCAAAATCTTGCTACTAAGCATGTGTGGAGGAGTGAAAGAGGGTTTCGTTTGGGCATGTGGGTGACTTTTTTTTGGTGTGCTTTGCCTTAACTTCCTAGGATGTCATTGTTGCAGGGGGAATCTTAAGTTTGGATAATGTTGTTAAATCCATGTGCTGTTAACTCAAGACTGTACAGTAAAATGACTGCAGTTCTATTTTCTCAGTTTTTAAGTCTCTTTGTTCTTTTGTTCTTTTGCCTTTGCAGATACTTTTCTTTTAGGTGGAAAATAACTGGCAATTAACTGTAAGGTATAGACTGCTGTGTCTTTGGGGAACATTTTGAGGTACTCAGTCTGTTAGGTTTTTTTATGTTGACTTTATCACTTCATGCATAGCTGAAGCATTTATTAGGACAGTTTTTGGAGTAAGTATAGACACTAACGAATCCTTATTTTTTATGAATCTCAGTGTTTCAGCCATTCTGTGATTTTGGTGCCATGCATTTTAAACATGCTTTCCAGAATTCTGTTCCATTTTAAAAATGTTTGTATGGAGGTAAGGTATGGTGTTTATACAGAGGCAGAGGAGGTAAGAAAAGGCGCTTACAAAGTCTGTTTTGGATCTTTGCTCTCTTACCAGTCACATCCGAGATGGTTGGTCATCCTTGTCAGTTACTGCATGACCAATGTCAGTGTTCACCTTTCTGTCTCATCATTAGGGTCAACAGCCTCTGAGCAGGAAAATGCATTTCCATCATGTGGCCTTCCAGAATTGGTAAACAGCTACTGCTTATGGCAACTGTGTCTTTCAGGTGCCCTTATATACCAGTCAGGCTTGTCATATGCTGTGGCAAGTGTCATGTGCCAGGTCCATGTTTGAGTAAGATACCCTCTTAGTCAGCTGTCATCTTTGTTCCCCAGAGAGACAAAAGACTACTGATGTAGCAAAGACATTTAAATATCAGGCCTTGTATTATGAGTGGCGTACAAGGCTCTGATGTCAGCTTTTGCGTAGTGGCATCTTTTGTGTTTCTGAAGTAGAAAATGGAAGTATGTATCTTGGCTGCATTTTTAAAATTTGCTTAAGTTCTCTTCATGCTGCCTTTCTTGGGGGTGGGGTGGGAAGGGGAATAGGAGATACACCAAGCACTGTCAGCAAGGCATCTGAGTGCCATGATCTAGTAACAGACGGGAATTGGACAAAGGGTTGGACTCGGTGATCTCTGAGGTCTTTTCCAACCCAATCGATTCTATGATTCTATGATAATATAAATAAATAATAATAAGAAATACTGTATCCATGCTGTAGTAATTTGGTCCCTGATATATTAAAAAAGAGGCTGGAAAGGGTCCAGAGAAGGGCCACAAGGATGATCAGAGGACTGTGAAGCCTGTCACATGGGAAAAGGTTGAGAGAGCTGCATTTGTTCAGCCTTGAGAAAGGAATGCTTAGAGGAGACCTCATCACCATGTTCCAGTATTTAAGCAGTGGCTACAGAAAATACAGAGATGGCCTTTTTACAAGGACTTATGTGGAACGATGAGGGGTAATGCGTACAAATTACCCCTGGGGAGATTCTGATTGGACATGAGGAAAATTTTTCACAATTAGGGCAATCAGCCATTAGAGTAATGGTGGAGAAATGGTGGATTCCCCAGTGTTGGACTCAAATTTTTAGAATTGTCTGGACAGGATACTGGGCCATCTTGTCAAAACTTTGCCTTTGCTGAGAAAGGTTGGACCAGATGTTCCTTGAGGTCTCTTCCAACCTGGTATTCTATGATTGATCAGGTTATTGCTTTTGTGCTGATGTACCTGCTTGCCTTTGTGGAGTACTATTTAATTAAGTGGTGTTCTGGGTGGCCGTTTTTGTGGATGCAGCTATATAACCAAAACTTTTTGTACTTGTAAACTCTTTGTTAATCTGTGTACGTTTCCGTGTATGTGTATGCACCTGAGAATTAATAACAGGGATGATGCATAGGAAGCATCTCTTCAGTATACTGAATTTGAGATGCAGAGGGAGAAATTCTTTAAGAGAAAATTAGTCTATACTACATGAGAGCAGTCCTGGAATTATTTGAACCGTGGGTTTCCTCTCTTTCTTGGTAAGGAAAGGGGTTTGGTTTTGTTTGTTTGTTTGTTTGTTTGTTTTAATGGTAGTCTTCAGCTTCCTTATTAGAATTTTTTTTTGTACAGAGAATGTTGTGAATGGAGCGACTTCATTTTGCCAAAATTACTAATTCACTTAAGCTGATGTATTATATGCCTAATAGAGTCTAGAGCCATGACTAGTATAAGGTGGTGCATTCACAAGTTAGTTGATACCAGTAAAATCTGTGTTTGTTTTTCCCAAGCTTGCTTTAAGCTTTAATATATTATCTGAAATCAAGCTCCTGGATATGTTCAGGATGTATAGTTTCAAAAGTCAGATAAATGTAGTTTATTTTGGAAGGGCTATATTGAATAGTCATTCTTTTTTAGTGAAATTGCTTTCATAAGCCAAAAATTACTTTGTTTATTGGGGGTATTTGTGCATGGAGTTGTTCCCTTTTAGTGGACAAGAAGAGATCTGAGAGTAATAAATGTTTAGCTTGCACAAACATCAGACTGTGTTGATTCTACAATAGTATAGAACTAAGAGCCCTTCTGCAGTGTAACTCTATAGAAAGTGAAGCTTAATCAGAAGAATTTTGAGAGTGCTTGTACTCCCCTATTGTATTCTTAGTTGCTCTGCTTGGCAGCTTGCTAAGAGACATACATTTGGGTTTTCTGGGAGATGGAATGGATGCAAAAAGAGTCGCCCTTCAAATTATGTGATTACTGTAGATCCTAAAAGTCATCATATTCCTTCTTTTCCTCTAGTAGTATTAATGCAACACAATTTTCTAATTGCCTCTAGTACCATTATTTATTCAGCCATTTGTCATAATGATACAAATTTCCACAAAGAGCCACTACTTTTTCTTTTTTATCAATAGCTTAACTAAATAAGAGTGGGGAGTTTTTTACAGTGTTTTAGCTTTTTAGCAAGTGGAAACAAGTGAGAGACATTGTTCTAAAATTGTTTTTTGGGACTTTTTTCCTTAGCTGTTGTTCTCTTGGTGTCTGAAATACATTTTGTGTTTCACTGCTATGCTCTGCCTACTGATGATACTTGTATGTGTTGTTTTTGTTGTGTGCTCAAGAAATGGAGAGATTTTTGAATTTCAGTAATTTATGGTTTAAAAGTGTAATGGAGGAAGGGAGGAAGTCAGTTACAGGTTATGAAACCAAACAAAACTGAGAAACTTAAGAAAGTCAGCATATTTAATGGGAATTTATTCTTTCTGAATGCTTGTGAAAAGCAGGTTGTGGTTAGGTACCTATTAATTTTGGTATTGCACTCTTAGGGTTGTACACTAAGCAGCTTTCTGAATGAATATCAGAGTGAAAAATGTAAGAAAATTTCAGGGATTTTTGCAGGGGACATTGCACCCAGAAGATGGTATTGGCTAACTGAGAATTTGGAAGCATGCTTTGGGTATCTGTACTATTAATAAAAAAGCAAATGATTTGTATTCTGAATCTCAACTGAATGCATCTTTCTTGAAAATAAGTAGAAAGGGAATTATACTAGGCCTGAGGAATACTTTTGTGATAGGCTAACTTCAGGCAACTTTTTTATTCCTGCTGGAAGCACGCTTAAAAAATGTTTCTGTCCAGGTAGAAATCAGAACAAGGGAGCTGAACTGTGTCACAGGTGTGAATGTTAGGCTGTAGTGATGCATGCTGTGCTGTATGTTCTTACCCTCATCTGTTTGTGCAATCTAAAGTGTTTGAATGCTAGGTTTTACAGCTTTATTCTTTACTTTTCCTCCCCCCATTGCAACCCGCAGAATTTATGGCAGTTGCTCCTATTTATTAATGTATTGCTATTGCTACTTCTCCTTATTTTTTGTATTTTTCATTTTTCCCAGAAAAAAGCAATTTCCTTATGGTAGTGTGTGTCTGAATTGGGTAATTATAGTATTGGAGATGGAAAATGAGAAATACGGAATGTGTATGAAGAAAAAAACCCAGTCATGATATTTTTGATAATTGACAAATTCTCAGTGAAACAGCTGGACCTTAGCTTTGCACGTAGTTATTATGGATGAGTGCTTTCATTCTAGTCTTTGTACCTTTCATTCGCTGTATTGCTGAGTAGTCTTCTTAAAAGAAAATAAAACTCAGTTCCTGCAGTTCACCATAATGTTCATAACTATAAAATGGCTATGTAGTTCAGCTGATTTTTCTTTATTATTGGTAGATGAAACTGAGAAATAGCTCAGGTTTGATTCCAGTTTTAAGTCTTCTTAAAAATGTCCTTTTTTTCCTTCTTTACATAAAAGTCCCAGACTATAAATCCAAGTACTTGATTATATCTTGTCTTTCTGGTTTTCTTTCTGGTTAGCTGCTCTTTGCAAGTACAGGTAGGGCTTGATACAATGCAGTAAAGCTGAACAATTTATTTTCTGCGTACTGCCTCTGTTTTATTTCAGTTTCACATCAACTACAGGAAATCATTTTGCATGTTGTATCAGTAATTCATATATGGGGTATATTTATTGCTGAAAACAAAAACTTGTGAGCTTCAGAAAAACTGAAATGCTGTGTAGCAAAATTTGAGACTTCTGCTTCCTGGAAGCAGTTTTTCCCTGATGTAAAACCGTCTTCTATGGGTGTTTTGGGGAGTTGATGTTTTCTTTCTTTGTTTTTGTTTTGTTTGGTTTTGGTTTTTGTTTTGGGAGTTTTTGTTTGTTTGGTTTGTTTGGGTTGTTTTTTGTTGGGGGTGTTGTGTGTCTGTTTATTCTCTGCCCCCTGCTTTAATAGCCCAGGTTTGTGGGAGAGCTGCATGGTTTGAATTTGTGGCTCCCAAATTTAGAGTGCATCTCCACTGCTGCTGTTCATGCAGCTAACTCTGTGGGGATCAGTGGGAAAAGGAAAGCTGCTTAATACTGGTCTGTGTTGAAGTGAAATGGCTTTAGATGATTTTTGAAAGATTGCAAGTGGTGTTACAGGAAAATCTTTGCAGTGCTGTTTCTGAAGTGGGGAACGGTGTGAAGAAAGATGACATCAGCTGTGCCAGCTGTTTACTTTGACTGGCTTCAGCCTTGAGGTTCTCTGGGTGCTTGGGGAAAATTGCCTGTATGAACTTGTCTGCTAAATTTCTGTTCTCTGGTTTGACCAGAGAATAAATTTAAAATAAAGAAATTACGTGCAACAATGTTGTCTCATTTCAAAAGAAATTATGTATCTGTGCAGTAAATTTATCAAAAGAACTCATTCTTGGTGTGATAGGCATAGTGCATCACAGAATAGCTGAGATTGTAAGGGATCTCTGGAGCACATCTGGTTCCCCTCCTGCTCAAAGTAGAGTGAACAGGTGCTCAGGACCACATCCAGCCTAGTTTTGAATACCTCAAAGGATCAACAACCTGCTTGGGCAACCCATTCCAGTGTTGGATTATGCTTACAGTAAGAAAGATTGGCTTTTTTCTTTGTGGTGTTTTTGTTTGTTTGTTTGGGGGGTTTTGTTTGTTTCTTTTTTACTTTTTGTCTTTTTAAGTGAAATTTCCTGTAACTCAAATTCTGCCCATTGCATCTTGTCCTTCCACTGAACACCAATGAGAAAAGTCTGACTTTGTGTTCTTTTCTCCTTTCCATCAGGTGTTCACAAACCATAAGGTTTCAAACCCCCTAGGCTTCTCTTTTCAAAGCTAAAACAATCCCTAGAAATTTCTGAACCATTTCAGATGATGGTATTTTGGTCTCAGTCTTGATAGGGATTGAGGATTGGACTGACTAATTGGAGATTGATTTGGTGAAATGAAAAGTATCCAAAATGAGGTGTTAAAAATTGATTGTATATTTCAGACAACCCAGCATTATAGAAATTACAGATCTGTAAGTCAAATCAGTTGCACAAATAAGCTCAAGAACCTGAATATGCAGATGCCTGATAATTCATGCAAGTTAAGGAGAAAAATATTCTTTTGACTCTTTTCTACAATAACTGGATGAATAACCCTTCATAAAAGGAGGTTAGAAATAAGAACTGGAATGAATGCAGAAAAATACTCAGTTAAAGCTGTATCTTAGGTCAGAATGGTTATGGATAAAGTTTGATCTAACTAGTTTGAATTTCAGTAATGTTCTATGTTGACCTATAAGGAGCAGTGAGTGCAGATGAGAGTTGGAGATTCATAAAAATAAATATTTTGCAAGATGTGTATATTCCTGGCTGTGAGGAGTGTACTTCAGAGGTGGTGTCAGAGTGGATGATACCACGGGTTTCTCCAGGATTCTTCTCGACAGTTGCTGACTGGAAAGTGACCTTAGCATAGAAAAAGGCAGTGCATGCTGATTAAAATTGCTGATGGTACAAAATTTTAAGGCACCTGATACATTTGAGAGGCCATTGCTAAAGAACTACACAACCTTGAGGATTGGAATTACTGAACAAAATAGCACGAAGTGCAGCTTGTCATGAGTACGAATTATTACAAAGAATCTTTGCTGTTGCTGGGAGCTCATTAGTTGGAAATGCAGAGAATTAGCAAGAGGTGATTTGGTTTAGTTGGTTGCAGCTGAGTTTGAGCCATGAGGCCAAAATGAGCAATATGATCTGAGAATGTACTGCACTGTTTTTATTCTGCAGAAATGGGAAACAGTGTTGTCAGGTACTGAGAAGAGTTAATTTTAAATGCAGTATGTTTTTCTGGCTGATTAAGGTCAAAAGTAAGGAATCCAATGTGGTACAAGTACAGAGAGATTACTCAAATTATTGGATGAATGGTGGCTTTGCTTACGGTGAAAAGGACTTTGTTCTGTATGGCTGAACAAGCTGGAGATTGAGACAGGATGGGTGCAGATTGTCTTCAAAAGTGTGAAAAACTATTTGAACTGAAAAGCAAACTAATTCAAGTGTCTGCGGAAATTAAAAGTTCTGGAATCACTCTATCTGGGTGTTCCAGAATATGTTGATTTGCCACATTATGTATTCTGTGTCCCACTTGGAAGGAAATGTTTTAGTGATAGAGATCTAGCTCCTTATCAAGGTGGTTAGCATTACTCTTTTGCAGCAGATGTTGATGTTCTATTCTGTGTTTTCTAGCAGTATTTGGTGACTCAGTTCCATGAAGGCTCTTTTATCAATTCCCTTTATTTTAATATTAGTAGGAATAAGCTATATGCTTAGTGAGAGCTTGCAAAGAGTTGGCAAAGCTGTAGTGATGGTATCTATGGAAGACATTTTCTCCATGCAGTCATGTAGAGAGACTATTTATAAAGCTGTTTGTTTATTTTTGCTATGCTGGAAGTATTTACAAAAACAAGCAAAAATAAATGTGGGGAGAATACTTTCCAGATGTGATCTTGGACAAATGAATGGGAATTGGCCACTCACACCTTCAGATTCAAGCAGTTCATTATGTATCTGGAGGCCTGATCTCTCCATTTTTGAAACAGAGCAGGTCATTAAAGAGCGACTAACTGGTAGTTTTGCAAATACACAGGTTGCCAGTTCTTCAGGGCTCTCATGTCAAACACCTGGTTTCCTGAGAAGAAAATGGAGACCTTCTTACAGAGCAAGAGTCTGTTGCTTGGTTTGGTTTTTTTTTTTTTAAAAACAACTACTACCTTCTGTTGCTCAGAACAAAATTCAGGAATGGCAACTGTTAAGTTTTAGAAAAAAAATAAATGAATTCACAGAAGATCTGAAATGGGAAGAAAAAGTTTGGGGTTTTAAAAAAAATATTTAGTAATTTCATGAGGAACTTGGGAAAGAAACTATTATTAATAATTATTGTGATGCTATTAATTCCAGATATTAATGAACAGTTAACAATTCCAAATGGCTGCAAAATTTTGACCATAAAAAAATCAAACAGTTGTTCCCTGCTTCTTGGGTCCTCCAGGAAAAGTTACCTTCCTTGCTTTTCTGGAATTATTAATGTTCTTTTTCAGTTGTTTTATCAAACCATCAGCCTAATATCAGAATCCCAAGAGCCTAACGCTGTAAAAATGCATCTGTGAGGTTTCTGCAAGTCTCTGAAGATTGTGGTGTCATGAAACAGTGGGTTTGTATATAAGACTGCAATAGATGGTTGAGGGGAAGACGGAAACCAAGGGGTGAATACATAAAGTCAGCAGAACTCAAATTGCTACTGGCAGGTAGCTCTTCTGTTTTTCTGCGTATGAACAACTGCAACACACTGCAACTTTGAGTAGTGCTGGCTTTTTAGTCTCTGGAGGTGAAACATGGAACTTTTTAGGCAGCTGTGACTGGAATTGGTTTCTGACTTACCCAGATGCCTTTGTAATGATGTAATGCTCAGATTCCTGTGGCTAGTGAATGGAACTAGAAGGATTGTGTGGATGGGTTAGGCGTGCACAGCTCTCTCTACAGCACGTCATGGCAAATTCCAACACAGTATATATGAAAGCACAGACTGATAATTGATGTTCCACAAGGGAAGATACTGATGCAGGTGTTAAGGCTCCTTCTATTCATGAAGAATTCTCAGAGAAGACTGGTTTGAATATAACAACAGAGCATTCTGTGAGGCATGAGAAGAACCAGTACAGCACGATTTGATTTGTAGCTTTGTGGTCTCTTACAAATTATGTCCCTGGAGGTGTTGGTAGGGGCTGCTGTGTAGCTGAAGCATGGCTGTGCTTGCTGGAAAACATGAAGTGCCCTAGTCTGGTTTTCAAGTGGGAGATACATTATGTATGTAATATTTAATAGTGTGTAATAATATGTAATTGTCATTACATTGAAATTAAAGGAGGAACAAGCTTCTTTTGGTGGAAGGGATTTGAATGTTTGCTCTCTTCCTTTTCATGGCAAAAGAATGAAAACCCCCACATCCTTCTGTTTGTTTCCTGAAACTGACTTTGGATAGAAGTATGGATCAATAAGATACAAAGCAGAGGGAACTTCTGGGGCTGGTGAAGTCTTGCAGTACACTTGGAATGGTTTTTCGTTGGAGTGATCTCACCAGTGATCTGTTCCTGGGGTGATTATCTGAAAGATATGATGTCTCATAGCTTACTTTAAAGTATTAGGAGTAGTAGTGTACTCCCAGTTTGTTCCACGTGGTGATAAAATGAATGACAAAAATGAATGGGTATATCACCAGGCTCAGTCAGTCCCAGCTGCCTGGTCCTCAAAACACCTAATTTAGCTGTGAAATTCAGATAACTCCAGACAAACTAGAATATGTTCCAGACTATCTTCTTCTTATGGCTGCATAGGTTAATTATGTAATCTTTGGGATGTGAGAGTGGAGTTAGGCAGAAGTACAGATGGGAGATGCTTCATAAGTCAAATTTAATTGTTAAAGAAAATGTTAGCTCAATGGTTCTCAGTGATAACCTGGAAATTGTCATTCTCCTCCTGATGCTTCTACAGTTTGGGCAAGTATAAACTGTGGGTTTATGCTTATTTAGGCATTAGTGAGTTCTTGCATGATACTTTTTGTATATCAATGATGTACTTTCACTTAGCATCACCCTTTAAAAACAATAACAAGTTTTTGAAGTATTCATTTTATTTCTTAGGAACAATAATCTAAATAATCCTATCCTATTTTTCTTCATTTCATGACTATTCCCTCTATCTAAGACTTCTCCAGTTTAATCACAGAATAGTTTGGATTGAAAGGGACTTCTAAAGGTCATCTAGTCCAACCCCCTATAGTTGTAATTTATTAAATTTTTTTTGCCAGCTAAGAAGGCTCCTTGCTGCTAGATTAAGAAGGTATGCCATGGAATTTAACATCTGTGCACTGAAAATGAAAAGTCTAATAGCATCAGTAGTGAGCTGAATAGAGAACAGCAGAGAAACCCCAAATATGGCAGGGTGGTCCACGTAGGTCTTATATTTGCACATTTAGGTGAGCACTCATAGCTTTTATGTGACTGGTCAAATCAAGAAAGCTGGGAACAGGATGTATTTTAAAAGTGAATGAGTTCTCGTAACAGAGAGAAGAAGAAAAACAGAAATAAATCCTGATTGAGAAAACCTTGGGGTCAGGGATAAGGAGGAAACATGACAATTCATGCAGGCGATCCTTCATAGGAGAAAATTGAAGAGGATTGTTTGGCACATCAAACAAAAGGAAGTAGTGCTCTGTACACTGAAGAGAGTGAATGGAATCCTTAAGAGGGTGAGATATGTGAAAAATACAAAAGAGAAGGACCCTGGGATCTGTGAAGGAACCAATTTCAAGAAAAAAGGGTAGACATAAGGTGTACTTTTATTGGTAGTGGTGCTTGATTGATTTGCTTTTAATAGAAGACAAATCTTTGTGAGGATCTTTCATTCTGTGTACTCTTTATAGGCAACAAAGAAGAAATTGAAGTAGCAGGACTTTCTGTTGCCAGATAGGATAAAACCCTGACATAGAGACTGTGTTAAATTTGTACTTTATATACAGAGAAGCATAAACATTGCCGTGTGTGCATATAAGGGACGTAGGAAGAATGTGGTAATTACGGAGACAGAAAAAAAGTACCTAGATAACCAGGAATGTGTGGAATTGGAAGTGTTTGTTGCCCTTAAAAATATCACATTTTGTTTTAGTGTTGTAAATACTGAGTAACTTTTCTCTTGCTTTTAACAGACTCTGAAGGCAGATCCAGAAGAACTGTTTACAAAACTGGAGAAAATTGGTAAGGGCTCTTTTGGTGAAGTTTTTAAAGGAATTGACAATCGGACTCAGAAAGTTGTTGCTATAAAAATTATTGACCTAGAAGAAGCAGAAGATGAAATAGAAGACATCCAACAAGAAATCACAGTGCTGAGTCAGTGTGACAGTCCATATGTAACTAAATATTATGGATCCTATTTAAAGGTAAGATACAGATGAGAGTGATCTGATTTTTTAAGTAATTCTTTTCCAGGTTATCCAATTGTGCCTGTTTCAATCAGACTTCAGTTGAAGAAAAATACATTTTTGTCCTTTCAATTCTAAAGAAAGAACGAGTTACTATATTTTGTGAAGTATGACTTAATAGGAAAAACTGCGTGTGTCTTTTGATACTACTATGCAAGAAAACCTTTAAATAATGTGAGTTTGCTAAGTCCAGATGTGTTTAGACTCTGTTAATATTAGGAGAATGTAACTCTAATGGTTATTTAAATTCAGAAAATTTAGTCTAAGTCAGCATTTGAATTGCCAAAATATTAGAAGCAATGTAGCATCAGCTGTTTTATGAAGCTTGAAATTTTTTGTCAAGTTTTGATCAAGATCAGAACTAACCCATTAGGTTTTTTTTCTAAGGAGAATAAACCTAGCCTTGATCTGATTTAAAAACTAAAATCTAAATGTAAATTTATTTGCACATTAACCATAAATGGAATGATGGAAGGGGTTTCCATTAACTGCCCTCTGAATCTGTTTCCCTTCTCTCCTCTTGCCGTATTATTAATGTCAGGGTTCAGTTTTAAGTGCACCAGTTAGTTTTTTGTTTGCTTTTTTGTTTTGGTTTTCTGTTTTTGTTTTTAATTGGATGTGTATAGTGATTTATTAAGTCCAGAAGGTAGTGATACTGCTTTATTTCTTTGGGCAAACTTTGTTCCCATCTGGATAGCTCTTTCTTTTATGGCAGTGAGATGGTAATCTAGATGAGAGATTGCTGTCTTGGCAGGATTTGAACTTAGAAGTAGGCGGCAGAAAGTACTTCAATTTTCAGTTTGCTTTTGCTTTTGGTAGCATTCTATTTATCAGCAAAAACATGAAGGTTCTGAAAAGGGGACTCTTTTATCTCTGTATTTCTGAGATTGCCGGTTAGTATCCAAAGAAAAAAGGATTTTTACTGAATCCAGAAGATGCATTGCTCAAGGGAGAAAGAGAGAGTTTCTTCCTTTTGCTGTGAACCAGTTTGCTTGGATATCTTACCAGTGAAGGACTTTGTGAATGGTTTTTAGACCTGATAACCTGTTACCAAAACTGGACATAGAAGTTATGTGTAGCTTAGATCTCAGAAGCTTCAGGAGGCACTTAATTGAGCACAGTAAGCTGAATAAATGTTTCCTCATGGCTTCTATTACTACAGTTGAAATTTCTCAGTCAAGGATTGATAGCTACATGAAGAACGGCAAAAAGGCAGGGTGGTATTTCTCTCCTGGGCTGTCTCTCTGCTTCCAATCTGTTCATTTTAGAGCAGGACCAGTAAGATCACAGAATGATTAAGGTTGGAAGGGACCACTGGTGGGATCATATTGTTACCTGCCAGAATTGGATTCGTTACCTGGTGTGCAGCAAGCCAAGAATTACACACTCAAGAGAGACATTGATTGTTTATTTCAGAGTTGCGCCAGCCTGGATGCTCAGTGGTATTCTGCTAATCAAGCACACCATCTATCAAAACCTTTTACTACTATTTATGCATTTCACCAAACAGAGGAATTAGTGTTTGTTTGCCATCAGTTACGTACTTCTCTTATGAATAAGTAGTCTGCCTTCTATTGGGTAAAGATTTGCTTCTCATGGTAATTAATCCACATGCTGAGTCTTTATCTTCTTTTGTGGCGGTGGGTTCCTTGGATTGGTTGTCACAATCTCCTCCTGCCAGACTTACCTTTTACCAAGTTGGTGCTGATTTCAGCACAGTTGGTGAGTTGGATTTATTAGTTTCTTCCTTACATTGGGAGTTCTGCCAGATGTCTTTGTGACCCATAAATTCTGCATTCTTTGTGTCCACTATAGGTGGTGTATCCTTCTTCCCAAGTTTTCTTAAGCTCCCCCTAGGTCTGAGGTCATTAAAGCATGTCAAGCCCTACACCTTAACAAGGCAATTCTACCAAGTAACTTGTTTTCCTAACACGTGGACATCACTCAGAGCTTGCTTGTTAACTGCTGTGTGTTTCATGAGTTAAATCTACCTTCGTGTTGATTGGGCTTGAAAGTATACGCATGAGCTCTCAACTTGGTCTTATCTATCCCAAGACAGAGCTCAGTACGTTCCTAGTGTTGCCTTATACAGAGGGCAACTCCACCACTGTGCCTTCCTGGTCTGTCTGTCCTAAACAGCGGGTAACCCTTCCCTGTGACATTCCAGTTGTGTGAGCTGTCCTGTCGCATCATGTCTTGGTAATTGCAATGAGATCAAAGCCTTGCAACTGCACACAGGTCTCAAATTTCTCCTGTTTGTTCCCCATACTGTGTTCACTGGTGTACAGGCACTTCATAGAGGTGTTCGAATGTGTCAATATCTCAATAGGGCTGCAAGAGGATGCCCCATAGTCCTCTCCCCTTCCCTCGCTTTTCCTAGTTTAAAGCTCACTTGACCAGGTTGGCTCTTCTGTCAGCAAAGGCTCGTGTGTAGTAACAATGGGGCTGAAAAAGAGAGTCCAGTGTTCAAGTATGAACTAAGTGACTGTCAACATTTTCTGAAGGTGTTACGGCAATGGTTGCTTTTTCTAAATGAAGGTGACAGAGGGCTGTGGGGCTCTGAACCCTGAATGGGTTTGGCTGGATGCAAGTGTCATTAGTGATGTTTGTGCTTATTGTTGTGAGGGGGACCCTCTGAAAATACTTGTAACCTTCCACGTCCCTTCTTCTGCCAAATGCCTGTGAATTTTTCAGCTTGTGTCAACTCTCTTAAGATACTGCAGTAATATTGTCTATGTCTAACTCAGTTACTTTTGGAGTAAAGTACAGCTCTTTCTGCAGAATGTGCAATTATTTTTATTAATTCTTCAGTTCTTTGTGAATTCTATTGTTTGCAAAACACTTGGTACTACAGAACTTTTTGGTCTTCAAAACAAAAACCTCATTTTTTGTGGTGTTAGAAAATAATATGTAGTGGTTATTTGGTGATGCTGAAGTGGTAGAATCTTTGCAAAGGAAACATATTCCAGCTCTGTTTGCTTTCTGAAGTAAGAGGGCTTGTTACTGGTTAGCAATAATGTGTCATTATATATATATATATTTACACACACACACAGAGTTAAAAAGGACCATATTAATATTTAAATGAATTGGTTAATATTCTTGGCTAGAAATCTAGGTTTATTTGCTGCAGGTCTGTGATGTATTTGGAAGCCAAGACTGTCATATGTAGGCCTAAACATCTGACCAGCTTTTAACTCCGTTTCTGACAGTGTAATAATCCATCACTGAAAATCTTCAACACATTTAGTCTTCCATGTCTTGAATGATTAGGAGACATTATTTCTTCTGTGATTTGACAGTTTAGCACTAATTACAAGGAAGATATTAATGTTTTCTTGCAGAATAAACTTTGAAGTAAGCAAGTGGGAAAAAGGGGGGGAAAAAAAAAGTGGGGGAAAAAGGGATCTTGGCTTATATTGCCAACCACTTCACCGATTACTGTTGTCTAAAGTCTGTGCAGCCTAATGCATACTGACCGTGTGTCCGGTGTATGTTGGAAAGAAAGAAGCACTGTTCATAGAGGACTCTTAGTTTGACTTTTCTTTACATTATTTTTGGCAGGCAAATTGAAATTGTTATTGGAATTGTTCTCTCTCTCATTTTTTCCTTTCTGGCTCTAGAGCAGTCTTTGTTTCCCTGGGTGCCCTGTGTATCATTTTGTGAGCTGAAGATATGTCTTTTATTATGTAATAACTTTTTTTTCTGAGTACTCCCATGGCAGACATGGTTCAAGATATCAGGAAAGAAAATTTTCTGTCTCAATTTGGACACTGCATACTTGATGATTAGTATTTTATGTCCCTTTCTAGAACAAGTTTCTGTAATTGCAGAATACCTGATTGGACATCCTTTAAAATATTTGACAGATTTTAAGAGGCATTCTGTATTTTCAGCAAAGGTGGTTAATGGGCATTGCCATGCAGAATATTATAGGTAAGAAGAATGTTTTTGTGCTTGGGTTTTTTATGTTTGCTTATTTTTTAACACCTGAATCAACTGTCTTTGAGAAATTTTTATATTGTTCTTCATTCTCTCTTACTGCACAACTTCTTCCATTAAGCTATGGATTAATACATGCCAGAGTGTTCAGGAACCCGTTACTTGAGATTTTAGAAAGCTTTTATAATACCACTGTACTTGCCTGATATACATGGGAGTACAATTTGAAATAAGTACTAAAATTCAGTGAGTTAATGAAAGTAACTTAGTTTGAGGAATTATTTTTTAAAAAAACTATTTAATTTCTAAATACTTCCTAAAGTCTTGTTAAATTTTCTTATTCTACAATTTTCTGAATATCCTAATTTCTTATTTTCAAAAGTGTGTTTGCTTTATAGCAGATTTTTTTTTCAGATACAGAGACTAAGCCATACATGTTTGTATGAAGTATTACTGCTTTTGCGCAGTGTATCCTAAATAAAAAACAGCTTAGTGCTCACATAGAGCAAATCTTGTATTTCCTCTAGATTTTTTCTCCTTTCAACTGTTGTTGGAGGTTTGTGTGTGGTTGCTGTGGTCAGTTCATTCAAGTAGAGAAAAAACAGTAGTGAAGGGGGTACCAACATATATGTGATATGTCTTTTTGTCAGAAATCCAAAGATGTTTATATAAAACAGGAATGGAAATGTTCTTTTTTAAAGACATCATGTTTTTAAATAGGGTGGTTTCATGTTGGCATTCTCTTGGGACAAAAGTCTTTTGTCCACTGTTAGGCTATAGTAAGTAACTGGGATGTTGCTCTTAAAGCATATTGCAGTGTCATGGTTTATAGGGGTGCAGATATCTACAGGGATTGCTGTTCTTTATCTGCCATGGTGTGTTAAAATCCTGCATCAGTGTCCCTTGCTGTCTTCCAAATGAAAGATTCATCTGTTCGATCTATGATCTGATGGAATGCTCCATGGATAGAAGAATTATAGTTCTTTTTAGATCTTTACCAGATTCATTCTTGAAAATTCTCTGGGTCTGTTTACTTTTTTAGATTTTAGGTAACACTATCCACTGCCTTCCTTGTAGTGCAATAGGGATTCTTTGTTCCTTGTTCATTTTTTTAATATTTCTTATGAAATTGACCGAAGTTTTTTGCTGTCTCTTTTGAGTTTTACCGTACTGTAATGCTTTAAAAGTATTGCTGTGCTACTTATTCTAAAAGTTTTTTTCTGTCTGGGAGCCTGTCAGCTCTGTTTTTTGCATCTTATTCTGCTTTACAATTTTTCAAGAACTCAGTTAGATTTGGTTCCATGGGTTTTTTTTCTCCTGTCTGTTTTGTTTTATTTCCAAGATTCTGGTGCTTCTCCAATAATGTTTCTTCAGTTTTGTTAATAACTTTAATTACTTCTTTAGTATACTTCATAACATTTATATATTTCTTGATCTTGTATTAATATTTAGAAATTAGGAAATTAATTTTTCTTTCTCTTTAAAAAGTTAAAAATAAAGACTTTTTTGCATGTATGTATATCTGTGTAACTCTCGAAGCTGAGGTTAATATATGTACAAAAGCTGAAATCAATATGTTTATATGTGTATGTATACATTAGAAATTCTTCAATTTCCTTGTTTTAGACTTCTGTACATAGGAATATAATGGTGGAGCAAGTGGTCAGTAAATACTTTCATCGTCCAGTGTAACTAAGTGCAAGTGACACCGAAATGGTATTGAACTAGTCTCGTAGGATGTATTTTAAAAAATAATACTGTCTCTAAGCTCATGTTTCTTCCTCCTCCAAATACATTTTTCTAGCACACTTGGGAGCTTTTGGGATACCCTCTTTTGAATGTCTTGACACAAAAAGAATAAGACTTCTAGTTTATTTCCCCCCCTTCTTTCACACAGACAACTTCCTTTTCTATAAAGTTACTTTAGGAATTCTTTTTAAAAGATAGTTTATAAGAAGCAGCGATGCTGGTAAGGGTCATAAAGGATAGCTGCTGGTAATTTTCACTTTAGACTTTATGCTACAAAAAAAAACCCCGTATGGGTTTTTATTTCGTGTCTAGGATATAATAATACCTACTAGTCTAAGTCAAGCTGGTGTTTATTTAGACAGCAAGAAAACAGGAAGTATCTTCTAGTTAAACTTTTAGAGTGGCACAATGAACCCTCATGGAAAAAAAAAAAAAAAGGTAGTTTTATGAAGTTTGTTTAACTGAGCTCTGTAGAACAATGAGTTCTAGCAAATGAACTCCAGAAAGAAAAAGTTCTTTATGAAAAGCAATGTTTCTGAAAGGAACCTATGGTTTTATTTTAGGTACTCAGATGAACATGAGGTTGGTAAGCAGTGCTGTGGCTGAGCCAAAGCAAATCTTGTATTCGTTAGGGCTTTGGTATACACAGCATGAGTGAGGCCATTCTTGGTCAGTTCACAGTGTGGCTGCAAAACTGCAGTGCAGTCAGTAAAGAGTTTCAGGAACAGCTTGAGGTTTGGAAAGCCTGTATTCCACAGGATGACTGAAGTTCAGGCTTGTTTTGTGTTTCTAAGAGAAAGTTGGAAGTGACTCAATATGTATGTATGAAAGCTTTTATGTGTTTAAGGGCTGACAGTTTAGTGTTTTCTAATCTGTTATGCCAAAATATGACAAGATGTATTTGCTGAGTGGTCAAGATAAACAAATTTCATCTGATAATCACACACACACTGTTTTAAAGGGAAGATAGCTTAAATATTGGAAAAGCTTATATGAGATGGGTTTTATGTCACTAGCAGGTTTTTTTATAGATCAGTATATGCTGAATTTAAAGAAACCTAAGCTTGCACACTCTAGCAGACTCAAGAACATTAATGTGGGTATGTTGAATAATCTTGCCGCAGAAATTTAGGTAACTTTGTGGGTGTTTATGTGTGACTTCAATAAGTTTTAAGTAGATGTTCTTTTGCTTTACAGGTTTAACTGTTTTACTTTAACATTTAGGAGCATCTCTGAACTGATGTGACCTTAAATGTATGCTGTGGGTCAGCCAGAAGTTAATGGACTTGGTGCATTTTGTCATTTGATAGAGCATGGAGCCTTTGGCAGGTTTCATCGTGCTTATTAGGGTGGAACAGAGATTTTTCTCACTTAATATTAGGATTGTAGAATCCACTGAAACAGGGGCTGCTACATCAGCACAGCGATAATTGAAATGTGTGAGTAGTTTCTTAATGTTCTGTCACTTGTGCTGTGTGCCCAGCCCCACAGCAGGAGCTAGTGCTCTTGCAGACTTGACTTTTGCAAACCACAATCCCTGAACTTTGGATGGGTGTTAGAATCATAGAACTGTTAAGGTTGGAAAAGACCTTTTAAGGTGAAGTCCAAGTGTCAACCTAGCATTAGCACCATGTTCAACATGAAGCCATGTTCTCATGTTTTTTGAACACTTCCAGGGACGGTGAGTCTGCACTTCCCTGGTGCCTCTCTTCCAATGCTTTACTACCCTTTCCATGAAGAATTTTTTCCTGGTATCTAATCTAAACTTTCCCTGGTGCAACTTGAGGCTGTTTCCTCTTGCCTTGTCTCTTGTTACCTGGGAGAAGAGACAGACTCCCACCTCACTACACCCTCATTTCAGGTAGTTGTAGAGAGGGTAAGGTCACCCCTGAGCCTCCTCTTCTCCAGGGTAAACAGCCCCAGCTCCCTCAGCCACTCCTCATCAGACTTGTCCTCCAGTCCCTTCACCAGCTTGGTTGCCCTCGTTGAAAAAAAGCTGTAACTATCTCTCATCTTGCCTGTTGCATTTGCAGTCATGTTGTCATCATTGCATTTTGTGAGGGATTAAAGCAATGGAGTGCATTCTCTGTTCTTCTGCCCAAAGCCAGATGGAACTGTCTTATGCTGTGGGAATACCTGCAGCTGAAATCGGAGGGAGGGAATTCCTGAAATCAGAGGGAGGCTGGGACTGCAGGTTCTCTGTTATTGTGGCAATGACACTGGTAACGCCCTCTGTTTTTGTTAGTCAGCAGCAGCCTTCAGAGAAGTTGCATGGATGATGCCTTCATTTGTCCATAGTAAATGTGGATGTGGCATCTGTCTGGACAGGCCAGAAGGATGTAGCCAGAAGGTTTGTGTAATGGTTCTCGTAGGCTCTCAGACCTAGTCAGTCTGCTGGTTGAAAGATGCGTAGAAGGTTTCAATTGGTACAGTTCCTAATGGCCATAAATGAGACTAAGGTAAAAGGATGCCAAACAATCTGTAAACTCTATTTCTAGCACATGTGGTTTTGCTATGAGGCTCTGTTTTCATATTTAAAATATTTTGATTGCTTCTCATTTCAGGAATGGTTACCTTGCAACTCTGGATCTGTGTTGCCCATGCTCTTTACCACTTCTGTCTTTCCCTGTAGTCATTTGCTGTGCTCTTACTGAGAAAAATGTCCCTTGTTTACACCACCTTTATTCAAAGATACCGTTTTGCATTGTGACTTTAGAAACTTGTTACTCCATTACTTTCGCTTTCCTTTAGCAGTCCAAGAGTTTATTATAACTTTCTGGAATCTGCATCATATTGCCCTATTTTTCCACATCTGTTGAAAAATCTACCTACTAAACAAGTGTGGCTTCAAGAATTTTTGTGTTCATCAATGTAATCAGTTCTGCACTTTCAGTCTTTTATGGCTAAATAATTCTTACTGTATATCAAGGTTGAGAAGCGTCATGAGTATATCTAAAAGAAAACTAAGAGTTTATACTAATTATATTTTGTCTTATGTTTGAGTACTTAACCGTATCATGTTATTCTGATCTTGTTTTAAATCCAGATTTAGAAAGCTTACTGTAAAATATAATTTCTTGGAGTAATGTTTGTGTTGTGCTCTTTGTGATGGCCTTAAAAGCTGCCTCTATACTGCTCTGATTGCTGTCTTCTGTATGGTATGAAATACTCTGTGCATATTTTCATGTCTTGGTACCTGCCTTTAGGCAGATCTGACAGGTATGAAAAATAGGCAGCAGCAGTATCTCGTTCCCCATCCTGCTTTCATGTTCCTGCCATTTTACTTGTGTTGGATCTTTGCCTGCATAATGACTTGGTTCACCTGGAAAACAAGTCTTCTCCTGTTCCTTCCAAAAATAACCTGGATCCTGAAAAGAGCAAACCCTGAACACTGGATGAGCCAGTTCTGACCTGTGGCTTCAGGATTGCTAGGTCTGGTGCAAAAAAAATTATAAAAGGATGGTGGAGTCAGGTGGCCTGAGAACTCGGGGGAGAGAAAAGGACCACACCTTGCTTCTAGATTAGCTGTAACATGAGGTCTTATATTTAGTTTGGCCATACAGATCAGGAGGACATAGCAATGCTTTCTAATAGTATGTAATCTTGCTTATGTCAAATGTCCTTCTGTATCTTGTGTGTTAACTGCTACACTTGTTGCTGCAGGCCTGAGATAGCTGAAAAGGGAGTAAGTATTAGGATGCCGTCTGGGTGTAGTGCTGCAAAAAGTGTGTGTATATGTTTGTGCCCAGGTTTAGGTGAATTAGTTTTATGGACTGGGTCCGCATTCTGTTGTCCAGATAGACTTTGCCGGCACAAGGCTTTTCAGCTGGAATGTGATTAATTGCACCATCAAGTGGCTCCCAGTCTGTTGATCTGATGTTCTCATGAACCTCTAAAACATTTGCGGTGTTGATTGAAAGCTTCTCTACCTGCCCTGTCATAATCTGGTGCTCTTACATAGTTATCTAGTTACTATGTGTCATATCTTTAATGTGAATGTGAGGTAGTTTGTATTGCTCTGCTAGCTTTCTTTTACTTAGGTATTCCTTGGCATTTATACAGTTCTTTGGGTCTAATTATTCTAAGTCTCCACATGGCGTGTATGGAGATAGTTGTGTAAAAGCAGAAAAATCGCATTCTTTACACACATAAGGGAATATTGTGGTGTGTTGAAGAGCATATTAGTAAGGACTTTAAAATGGTTAAATGTAGAACTTTCAGAAACTGTTATTTTGAAAAAGTTGGTTAGACTCAAAAATACTGGGAAGTTTCATAGCAAATAGGTTTATGGGCTGTATTAGTTCTAAAACATTGCAGTTCTTGTATTCGGAAGCAAGTGTTTTCAAACAAATTCCTGAGGTTCTTTCTGTCTAGTTTTCATTAGACTATTAAATTTTAAGCTGTTGTGTAACACTTAGGATAAAAATAATCATTTGGAGATGCTGAGGTTTTCTCCCTCTCTGCTTTCTTCGACAATTCCTTGAAATGGTGGCTTGTAAGAAAGAAGAACATAGAGGTGGAAGGCAGAATGGGAATGAGTTATGTGAATATAAAGTGGTTTTGTGGATAATTAGAGGTCAGGATAAGAGTTATAAAGCAAAAAAGTGGAAAAGAATAAGGGGTTTGCAGGAAAATTACGTGTTTTGCAGGAACAAAGTCTGAGTTGAAAATCCTGAGATATTCTAGGGTTGATATGTACAGTTTCATCAATAGTAAGAGTTTTGAAAAATGATTGGCCTATGAATGTAGTGGGATTTAATAGCATTTTGAATGTAAAAGGTGTGGGAAAAGAGGATTAAGGCTTTACAGGCTGTGGAGCAGAGGTGCTAAAGATCTTGGAAGTTGTGGTAAGTGGTAAAAAAAAAGGATTAAGTTTATGGGTGCACTGATATTTGTGCTAAGAAGTAAATTTGAGTTGTACCTTTCATTTTGAATTTAATTTGATGGAATGGGTAAACAGAAACAGATGCAATCATTCGAGCAATTGTATTTTTGGAGAGTGGAAGTGAAGAGTTTCTTGTGCGTCATATTTACTGTTTGACGTTTGTTTCTGGTATAGAGAAGGGAGTAATTCATAAACCCCCTAGGTGCTTTTCATGTGAACTACTCCAGTGAAAAAGGTTTGAGATACATGGGTGTAGGGTGACATTTTTGGGGAGGAAAGTACTAATCTTACTATTCATCGAATGCGAAGTTCATTGGTTAGTTCTGTTTTAGATGTGATGCAATTTATCTGAAATAAAGAACTCTGTGAACTAATGCTGATTTACTTTTGCTTCCGATTTCCCATTTTGTAACCTTGTACAGTTCATTAATAACCATTTGATGTATGACTCAGTAAAATCCAGTTCCATAGGGAGCTTTGATCATGGGTTACATTTTTGTGTTTCTTGCCTTCTTGGTGATTATTTGTAAGAGGTGAGTTGATGGAAATGCTGGGATTGTTGTAAAACCACAGAAGTCACTCATTAATCTGTGTGTGTCTCTATAAATGGACTTCCTGGGAGATCTGCCACAGATTGCAGTTAGTTTTTTCCCCCATAAGGCAATGGCACAATAGATGTGGTTGTGACGTAGTTATTTGCCTGGTGGACAGGGATGGGAACTGAAGGATGACTACTTTCAGCCCCTCTGAGTAATAAAAATTGTAACAGTTAAAAGGATAATGGTTGTAAGGGACAGGATTTTTCACTCTCCCACCAGTGTTTTATGAAGCAAGAAAAGGGAAAATGACTGTAGGCAGGCAGGAAGAGAAAGAATATTGACTCGTGTATGCTTAGTTTTCTGAAGAAGTGGTTACCCACTGCTTTATGAAGTGAAATGTGTGCTGTTCTTCTGTTGTTGTGTAACTTTCTTACGTTTAATAGCTAGGAGCTGGTTTTGCAGCCAATACAAGAAATACATATCTGTTTGCTTCTGTTGTAACATACTTTGGTAGAAGAGTTATAAACCCGGATCATCCATTAGTTTGCAGCTCTGGAAAATCATGTACTTAATATGACATGCTTAGGCCTGTGACAGCTGGACTATAAAAAATCATTTCTGTGGTGGAAGGGCATGTGCCCAGTAAATGTGCCAAAGAGGCCGTGAATATGGACACTGTTAGAGATGACTCACACTAGGGAAAACATGGAGCTCGTGGCTTTAGCATGTTGGCATGCAAACACAAAAGTCTGCTAAATGCTCTACAGAAGGGATCTTTTGTCAGTACCGTGACAGAACATTCATTGTTGTAGGTTTTTTTTTCCTAGCAAGTGGCTCTGCAAGCTCTGTTACAACTAGCTTATGGCAAAAAGGATGCATTTTAAGATTGATTGTAGAGTGCAGTGGTGATTGCAAGAGGTAATTGTTGAACAGTGTCTGCTGCATTAAATTGAAGAGTACATTGACTAGAATGTGTATCTAGAAATGAAAATGTGATATCTTTTCTTGAGATCTGAAGAAGGCAGGAGTTTCAGAGCATTGGAAAATGATTCCAAAGGCAAACAGGTTTTTTTTTATACATGCATTAAATACTGTATACTGAGACAGTTCTGCTTAGTCTGAAAAATCCTGTTACCTGTGTTTTTTCATGGAGTTCACAGTGTCCAAACTGGAATGAACAGTTCTTCCCTTTCCTTAGTTTCTGTTCTGCCTTGGCTACCCAGCAGATGACTTTATTTTTTCCTTTGTGGTTGAACATGTTAGATGGCTGACAAACCTTGATTAAAGGACATAAATGCGCCACATGCAAAACCACAATGATTTCTTTGATTGCAGGGACCTTTTGGCCAGCTTGCAGTAAGGACTTGTGTTTAGAAGAGAACCTTTGGGCTCATCTGTATCTCCCTCCCCTCAAAGGGATGGCAGCCCGAGGACAGCTAGCATTCATCCTGACGCCAAGAGACTTCAAAGGAGGTAAGCGTCTCAGAAATGCTCCCCAGACAAAATACTTACCAGTCCTGCACCCCAGTGTGGTAATACTCGTTACTACAGCATTACCATCATTCATGGCTCCTTTGTGAACATTTTTTGAGAGCTCTATGGGGCCTCATCAGCCACTTGCAGTCCCCTTAAGATTCACAGAGATGTCTATTGCTGGCAGTCATTGTCGTCCACTTACTTCAGACTGTGTCCCCACTGGAAGGGAAAAAGACATGTTACATGTTTTGAGTTGGTACTCAGACGTGAGCTGCTCTCCTTCCCTCATTTTTTTATTTTCATATTTTGGTTGAAGTTCAAAATTGAGGTTTTTCAGTTCATGATCCTTAAGGTTAAAGTTGGGGGGAAAAAAGAAACCAAAACTCAAAAAAAACCCCAACCAAAGCCAAACCCTGCTCCACACAGTTTTTAAAATTTTTTTTGTTTAGTAGATTTCTGAATGATTCCTTTATGTCCAGATGATTTCCACCTAAATCTTTGTGTGTTTGAATTTCTAGTGAGCATTATTCCAGAAAAGTTCTGTAAAAATAAATTATTGCTTTTCATTTTCCTGGGGGAAAATATGTCCTTTGAAATTTTTTCTCCTTGTTAGATATACTACCTAAATGCATCACAGTTTATGTCTTCCAAATGCGTATGGAATAATAGTTTAGTAGAAAAAGCAATTTAAAATAAACAGAAGTTTACTTTGACATCATGTGATGGGTTTGATAAACCCCAAAAAACTCAGAAATTTAAACACAAAATTCCCATGGTATGTTTTGTAAATTTTCTATTTTTCTAGAAGCAGAATTTTCAGGGGTGGTTTCCACCCCTTTGCCACCTAATCCTAGATCTCAGCTCTAGATCTTTCTCTTCATGTACTTACTCCAGCAAGCGTTATATGAAACTCACTAAGGAATAACTTTCCTGGGTTTCCTGTTTTGTTGGTTTTTTTCTTGTTTTTTCTAATGGGAATATTTGAACATGTAGTAGACCATTAGTGAATATGAGTTATATATTTGCTGAACAGATACTATTTTTTTTCTGTGGGTGTGGATTTGAAGAGTATAGTTGGCACTCAGACCACGTAAGCTTTACCTGTTATTGAGTCCTGGAAAGTTTGGCCTTGTTTTTACCGTTGCTGATGGGAATATATTATTTAGCTATTAGTTTGACTTCTTTAAACCTAAGTAAGAGATTTCTGACTATGTAGAGCACTTTTAATATCTGCCATCTAGCCATTCTTATTGGGCTGCACTGCATAAATACAAAGGCTCCGTAGATTGTGACTTAAAATATATTGAGGTAGTAAAGAAGTGGATTGTCCTATAAAAAAATAGCATGCCTAGTTCTACACTTACATATCTTTGGAAGAGGTTTACCTATGGCTATTATGAATAACTTTGAGACCATCCAGACTTAAAATGTTTACACGTTCTGGCTGTGTTGATAGATAAAATTAGCTTGGGTTTTGTCTGAGTGTGCTCAAAAGCTTGGTTGTTGGTTTTTATAGGTTGGGGGTTGGGTTTTTATATGTTTTTGTGTTTGGTTTTTTTATTCTCCACATGATTCTATGATTCTTTTACAGTAGTCAATTTCCTTAGTTTCATTGGAAAATTTTCTTTCGTAATCTTCTGCACTTCATTTGTTGTTTAGGAATTTTGATTTTTTTTTTCTTATATAATTTTTTCCCAATGTCTTATTTCTGTACCCCTTCTTCTGGTGTTCAGAGGTGAAAAAAATACTCAAATTCAAAGAAGAAAACTTTCAGAAAACTGCAAATCTTTTTCTGGAAATTATTCTAGCACTTCTTTTTTATCTCTACAAGTCATTACTTAATGTGCCAAAAATGAGCAATAGTGCACTGCACCTTGTGTAAATATTGCTGTGTTCATTCTCTTCATTTAAGACAAGCTATATTGCAAATGTAGCTTTTAAAATGTAGTTTTCTTTATTAATGGATTGCCCTCCCCTGTGAGCAGATGAGAAGGAAACAAGGGCACCTTTTATTTCCTTCATTTGAGCTACCTTTTAGTGTCAGTGAAAGTGGAGGTGGTTTTGTTTGGGGTTTTTTGGTGTTGGTTTTTTTTTCGTCTTGGCTGTTGTTTTGTTTATTCTTTGGGGGTTTTCTGTGGATGCTTTTAATAAATTTGGTCTTAATGCCTGCCTGCTTGTCTAGAAATTCAGCAAGGAAGAGTAGAAACAGGGCTGAGAATTGCTAGACTGCTTTCTAGTCTGAAGTAGCTATAGATGGGAAGGATTATATTGTTTGGAGGCCCTGGAATTTATGAAATACTTAAAGAATTCCTTTTAAAGGTAAATCTAGTTATTCCTTCATCAATTTTTCTTGGAGGGAACTGATAGTCAAAGCAAGGTTCTTTCTCTTTGGAGCCTTTCAAATTGATAGTAGAACTCGTTCATTTAGAAAGCAGAATCAATTTTGACTGTTTTCTTTAGTAGTACGAGACAATCTGCTTCAGTATGGCTAGACTTTCAGTCATGCTTTCTTGATGACATCTGCTTTTGCTCTTCTTTATACTTCAAAACTCCGAAGCAGGATATTAATTAACAAGGTGAAAGATGGCTAATTCGCTGCATCTGTCAGTGTTTCTTTTGCACTTTTCTAAGAAAATGGGATAGTACTTGAAGACTCCGCTCTAAAACATGGAGTGTTGTGACAGGATGGGTAGGGGGAGGGAGAGGACAGTTTATCCAGAGCATGTCTTCGATGCCTAAGGAAATCTGAGTACCTGTAGCGTTCTTGTCTCCTAAAATAGTTTCTCTTGTTCTTTGAAACCAGCGGTTGTCTTTCCTTGCCATCTGACTTTCAGGTGCTTTGAAACATGTGTCTTTTGAAAATACTACAGTTTGGTTTTATTTAATGAAATCTGTGATGGCATGAGCAAATAGCTTTTTCCTTTATAAAATGACACACCAGTCTGTACAATTTTGCATTGTAGTTGTAGGAGTAACTAGATGGAAGAACATTAGCAGATGAATAGACTGTCAAAGAACAGTTCAAGTGAAGGATTAGGTGCACTGGGGAACTCAATATGTTTCCTAGGAAGTATTGGAATAATGCTGGTATTCTTACTCCTTGTTAATGAGGCTGGGAAATTTTCTGTCAGATATGGACAAAAAATTATAGCACATACTGAGATTGCCTTCAACTGTACTGTCTTAGAAAGGTGGTGTAAATTAGCACTGTAAGGTGGTTGGTTTTTTTTTGGTATCTCTGTATAATCTCACTGATGTCCATGTGTGTTAATAAATAATGAGAGCTCAAATGCCAGGCTGTGCCTGGTCTTAGTCCTGGATAACAACACAGTGACTGCTGTTGTTACTTGGTGTTGGAAGGGGATGGTGAATGAGTAAGATGGTGCCTGAAGCTAAGCTTCATTAATGAGGAAAGGAAGGCATTCTGAAGAATTTGAATATATATGAGTGATCATATTCCTTAAAGTGTGTTTCTCTTTGGTTAATTATTCTTTCCCCTTTTTATGAAGAGTGTTGGAGTGATGAATGTTTTCAGATTAATTTTAAACAGGTGGCTTTGTGCTTCTGTCTTCAGTGAGTCTCACAGTTTACTTTGGGGCTGGCCCTTCTTTTCTGGGGGGTGTGGGGTGTGTGAGAGCGTCTTTGGCATTACATAATTCTGCCACCTGGTGGCTTTGTCAAGCAGCAGGGGCTTCAGATGCATGGTTAAAAGCATCAGGGTGAATAAATCCTGAAAAAATCCTTTTTCTGTCAAAACCAGAAGGAATCAGTTGGCAAGGGGGCTTAAAGTAGATATGGAAGACAAGTTCCATGATGTTTGCATCATGTTTTTGAAGTCGGGCATCTGTGAATCAGGATGCAAGTATTTAAGAAGGTTCTGGTTGCTGAAGTTGTCAAACTTCCCTGGATTTTTATGTATGAAATTAAAAGAAAAAAGTCTCCACAGGTAGTCATACCAACCTGTAGCAGGAATGCAATTTACAGAGGTTATACTGTTGTGTACATTGCATATCTCAAGGTTCTTTTAATCTGGTTTCTTATGCTGGAGAATTGTGAATTAATATAAAATTTATATCAGTGTTGAAATATAAGAGTCTTTTCCTGGCATTTAATACTTTGGAGTCACTGAGATGTTTATTATACAAAGTATCACACATCATGTTGTGCCAATGCATTTCAGTTTTGCATCTACTTTGTTCTTTTCAGAGTTGTTGAGGTTCTGTCCAAGGTGTTCTGTTTCTGTTTTTCAATACTCTGGGTTTTTCTACTAATCCAGTGATAGTAAAACTTTAGTATATCAATCAACTTAAGCTAGTTCTTATTTTGATTAGCAAATCTGTTGTGTTATTTGAATCAAATACATAATTTCTAGCTTGATATAAGTTAAAATGCTTTTAAATACAGATTCTGAGTGGAATTTGGACATGGCTTATCTCCATTACTAAACAAGCTTTTTATACGTATTTATAAATATCCTCGGTTCTGCTGTTTATTGTTTACCATAAATTTAATGTGGGAATAAATTTAAGATGGGAAATTCTCTTTCTCACAGTAGGTGGGGGGTAACTAGAAACAAACATATGCTCACTGTTGTCCTACTCTTTTCAAATTGCACAGGCCACTCAGCGAGTTTACATCTGAGTTCTTCTGGTCCTTTTCTTTTGTGACTCATAACTGTGTTATGTTTTCCTCTGCAATCATTCCTTCCCTCAAGAAAGGTGATTTAGAAACATACACTTACTTAATTACCTTGATTGCTTTGGGTCAGTCTCTCCTGTATAATATCACAGTTCTAAAAATGTGTATGTTCTTCATGTAAAATAAAAATACAAGGCTTCTCTAAAGATAGACCTCTCAATGTTTATTCAAATGTTTTTTTTAACTTCATAAGAACTTATAAACAAGCATTTTGTTCTTGATTGCTTGTTTCTGTATGTCTTCTGTACTCTTCTGATTTCACTTAAAATGAACCTTTTAGACTTTATAGGAGATTTTTTGTGGATGGGCTTTCTTTTCAGTGTATAGTCTTTGGTTTTTACATATTAGAACTTCTTTACCTGCTGTAGCTGCCCTTATTTTACAAGTACTTTCATGCTATAACAGTGCCTTAATTAGACTTGATTAAAGCTCCTATTGTAAGGGTTTTTTTCATGGTTCCAGAGTTAAAATCAGAAGTCACACCTCAGGAAGAGCAACTGTAGTTTGGAAGGGATTTACAGAAACTGTCTTTTCGTAAAAAAACTTCTTTTAGGTTCGAGAGCTGTTAGTTATCTCAGTTTCACGGCATCAGAGGAAAACCTCTTTTTCTTACTGTGAAAAAGGCAATGTTCTGCTTGCCCTCATTAATGTGTTCATCTAAGTTTGTAGAGAAAGAATAGTCCTAGATTTGATGACTCGCCGTGGCTTCACTGTATTTGGAAAAAATTCAGTGCTGTGTTGTGACTGATGCTTAGAAGAAGAAAACTGGTTTTATTTCAGATCTTAAAATGGAGCACTGTATGTTGCTGGTGTGACTATATAAATGTAATATCTTCTTCAAAATATGTGATTATGTGTAATATATAATTACTAATCTAGGCTATGTAAGAAAATTTAGTGCTTTTGGTGTACTTTTTGAGAGCAAAGCTGGGGAATGTATACAGAAGGAAGTGAGAAGTTCAAGCAGAAAAAGAATTTGGGTAGCTTTAAAAAGGAAAGTGACAGTAGGTGTTAGAGAATGTGAAGCATGCCAGAGATACTCAGAAAAGAAGGGAAGAAGGAGGCCTGTTGCCGTGGTGATGTCAAAGTCAGTTGATACTAATGCTCCACTTGCCTTGTGCTGCTGTTAGAAGGCATAATACTGAGTTTGTGTGGCAAGGTTTTGATAGCAGGGAGGCCACAAGGGTGGCTCCTGTGGGACACTGCCAGAAGCTTTCCCCATGTCTGATGGAGTCAGTGCCAGCCAGCTCTGGGACAGACCCACCACTGACCAAGGCCAAGCCCATCAGTGGCCATGGCAGCGCCTCTGGGAAGCACATTTAAGAAAGGGGGGAAAACTACACAACTGCAGCTGGAGGGAGGAGTGAGAATAAGTGGGAACAAGAGCCCTGCAGGACCCCAAGGTCAGTGAAAAAGGAGAGGGAGGCGGTGCTCCACCTGCTGGAGCAGAGATGCTGCTGCAGCCATGGAGAAGATCATGGTGAGTCAGGTTGTGCCCCTGCAGCCCATGGTGGTCTGTGATGGAGCAGAGATCCACCTGCAGCCCATAGATAGCCCCATGCCAGACCAGGTGGATGTGCCCAGAGGAGGCTGGGACCCTGTGGGAAGCCCACACCGGAGCAGGCTCCTGGCAGGACCTGTGTCCCTGTGGAGAGATGAGCCTGTGCTGGAGCAGGTTTGCTGGCAAGACTTGTGACCCTGCGGGAGACTCACATTGGAGCAGCCTGTTCCTGAAGGACTGCATGCCGTGGAAGGGACTCACGCTGGAGCAGTTGTGAAGAGTTGCAGCATGTAAGAACTCAAGCTGGAGGAGTTTCTGGAGGACTGTCACCTGTGGGAGGGACCCCACTCTGGAGCAGGGGAAAAGTGTGAGGAGTTCTTCCCCTCAGGAGGAAGGAGCAGCACAGACAGCCTGTGATGAACTGAATGCAGCGCTCATTTCCTGTCCCCCTGTGCCTCTGGGGGTGAAGAGGTAGCGAAGTTGGGAATGAAGTGAAAGCCCAGGATGAAGGAGGAAAAGTTAAGATTTGGGTTTTAAGATTTGTCATTATCCTACTCTGATTTGACTGGTAATAAATTAAACTAGTTTTCCCAATTTGAGTCTGCCCTGGCCAGTGAGGGTAACTGGTGAGTGATCTCTCCCTGTCCTTGCCTCACCCCACCAGCCTTTCGCTGTATTCGCTCTCCCGTGTCCAGCTGAGAAAGGGAGTTACAGAGCAGTTTTGAGAGACACCAAGCATCCAACCCACCACAGGCATAAAGTCAGTACATCCAGGTTACTGTCTCTAAGATGGAATGTATATTAAGAAATTCATTAAAACTGTCTCACCAAAATGATTTATTTGTGTCTTCTGGTTAAGCAATGTATGCAGATTTTAAATAAAAAACCCAAGGGAAAAAAAAAAGGTCAAGCACGAATTAGTGAAAGGTGATAGTAAGGTTTGCTCCAGTGGTAATTATGTCTGTTCAAATACTTCATATGATTGATAAAAATTTTAAAAACCTCCCCACCAAAATATCAGTGAAGTTGAGTACTACTTCTATGGCAAGGAGGAGCCTCAGGGAACTAAACATCACTTTGAATCTAGGTCTACAGATTAAAAGATGCCATAATTGCAGTAGATTGCTATTACTTAGCTTCACGCTGGGATGCAGATACAGTTGTGTGTGTGTTCCTTAACTGCATTTCTGTGCTTCACTTGTTTTCAAATGTAGAATTATTGGGCGTGCTGGATCCATGGCTTTTGTATTGTAAATTCAGACATGTGGCCCGAAGCAGTTCATGTTGCAAGTTTCAGGAGCAAAGACTAAATGAACTAGAGAAAGAATTGAAAGGATAAATAATGATTTAAAAAGATTGAGAATAATATAACTTGTAGTTGTGTAATTGTGTTACATGGTTATGTAACTGTGTAATTAAAATTATATCCTAAAATATTTTTATTAGTTATTTTCTGTGTCTAATTTCTAATTTTCAGCTGGGGATTTTAATAGCTAGTGTTATGGATAGTTTCTCTTTGGGGAAATTATATCTTATTTCAAGTTGTTAGCTCTTTAAAACCATGAGATAATTGAGTAATAGAAGAGGGGAGATACATCTCTTGTTGACCTCTAGGTGAGGTGTTGTGGATGTTTGTTTTCCTTTCTTCCTTCTATTTGTTGGGTCTTTTTCCTGTTTTTGAGAGGTCAGGGGGCTTGCTTGTTCTTTCCCACCCAGGCATTTCTAGTGAACTAAAAAGTAGTGATAGAGTTCACATGTTTGTGTTGAAGTTACTATTAAAATTACATGGAAATTTTGCAGTCATGTAAAGTTTGAATATTCATGAAATTTCATGCAGATTTAGAAGTCATTCTGTCAGACTGAAGCAAAGTATGTATAAATAAAATTTTTATCAAGTTTAGTAAGATTTCTGAAGGTGAAATTACTTACTAGAAGACACTTTTCAGGAGCATTCATGTTCTGGAAGGGTTAGGAGCTTGAACCTTGAAGGGACAGGCAAAATCTGAAAAACTCTTAGCAGCAAAATAAGTATTTCAGTACTGTAAGGGACTCTCTCAAGATGAGTTACAGTTCTTGGAATATTTGTGGTGTCTGCAGAAAGTAACCATTGTCAAGATGTAGATACTGAAATAGATTATATTTTTAAATGACTCTTCCTAAAAATGTGTTCTGGCTTTTTAAAAATGTTTTTAACATTTCAATGTCAAATAACATGAGTTGATTCCTGAAGAAAGGTATCTAAATTTAGCTGGATCTGTATGGTAAAAATAGTGGATAATGAAGGAACCTAATCCAGGGTCTAACCTAAATATAGTGTGATATGTGTAAGTGGAGGTAGAAAAAAATGTGCATTTGTCTACAGAAGGTGCATTCTGAGACAAGAGAGGGGATAGATCCAGTGGAACTGCAGATACAATAAGGACTAAAAAGCTTAAGTGAGTCCTAAGGGCTAAAATTTTAATCCCCCAGGGGATTCAGAAGTTATGTTCTGTAATACATTTACCACTTTTCTAAAAATTTTAATCCATCTTTATAGATGGGTATTCAGAGTCTTGGCTGCCTTGGCTGTGAGCTGCTATTTTTACATGAAGTTTTAATCTGTAGGATAAAGTAAATGAATATTGTTGCTATTTATGTGCTCCTTGATCTGAGAGACACCTACGGTTTTATGCCAGAAGTCTTGTGAAAGTTTGGTACATACCACGGAGTTTAAACTAACAAAGCTTAGTATAACTAATCATAAAATCTTAACCCAAAACCCAGTATGTTCCATACAGCAATTTCATTTTAATATGTATCTGGTGGATTTGTGGCCTTGCTTCTTTATGTGCATCAAGGCTGGTACTGCAAGAAAAAGACAAACTGCTTCTCTTAGTGTATTTGGGAATAAGATGCTGCAAACAGTGGAAAGAAGTGATTTGGTGCAGTCCCTGTCTTAGCATAGTGGATTGTATATCTTGCCTATAATATGTATCAAGCTTTCCTTTAGGAATACAGCAGCTTGAAGTTGTTGTTAGCTTTTATTTTACCAGCTGAAGCTAGTAAATTGCTATAGTCACTTAAATAATCTTTATTACTACTTTGTTTCATGTTTCTTGAACACAGTTGTTCAAAATTGTATACCACATATCAGCTGCATAAGCATTAGTGGAGTAAACTTACAGGTATTCTTCCTTAGATCAGAGACAGATGACTGTTCAAGACAATGAAACAACACAGAAATATGAAGAATAAATTCTAAATTAAATTTGACCTAGACAGGGGTCAGGCATATTAAAGAAAATATTGTAGAATATCTGTACAAATGAAGATAACAAGCAAAATCAAGATACTTTGTAAGGAAAGGAATATGTTTTATGTAACACAGTTAGTACTTGGAATGTCTCTGATCACATTTTTAAAATTGAGTGGTCTCTGTCAGTATCTTTCTTGTCTCAGAAGACACTTTTGCAAAATGCACAAAGGAAAGGGATAAGAATAAGGAGGTAGGTGGCTTTTGGGAGTCCAGATGCTCAGAACACTTGACCAGTTCTAATCAGCATAAAGGCAAGAGGGGTTTCCTTCTGCTACTTGACTCTTCGGCAGGGATTGAAGAGCAGTTTCTTCTTCCCTGGATACTTTCTATATTGTAGCAGTATTAGTATCAGTACAAAAGGGGGGGCCATGAAGTGAGTTTGGGTGTGACATGCAGTATGTATCAGTCATTTGGAAGCAATGAACTTCTAAGTTCTGTGTTGTTACACATTGGTAAATGGGAAGTAGCATTCCTCTTGTTAATTTAGAGGAACAGAATGAAATTGAAAACACACATGCTTGGAGATGCATGCACTCTTGAGTAAATAATCCAAAGGTACTTTGGAGGAACAGCTAAATGTTAGTGGTGTTTCAAAACTACAGATGCTTTCTTCAGCAAAAAGAATAGAACAAGTCTCATTAACTTTCTTTTCTTTTTTTAACTTTAATACACTTTTACTGGTTTTTTTGTTTTGCAGGATACAAAATTATGGATAATAATGGAATATCTGGGTGGAGGCTCTGCTCTTGATCTAGTAAGTAAATAATGCATGGGTTTTTTACTTTACCTCACATAATTATTTTCCTGTCTTATAATTCTGGAAACTATAATAGGTAGTTTGACTGTGGCAATGTTTGCTTTCAGTGAAAAAGAAAAGTATTTGTCAATGCCAGAAAAATGTTATTTTTCAGGGTGCATAACTGATTATTTGTATTAATGGAAGGGAACTAAGCAACATATTACTGGAGCAGGATATAAACATCTTAGAGTGCTAATCTTCAGTCAGCCAGAGAGCACTAGTGACTGAAAACAGTTTTTTCTCTCCATTAATTCTGCCACCACAACTCTTCTTAGTGTATACATTTTAATGTATCATCCCCACCACCCGCTTCCTCAAGCAAATATACAAAACATTCCATGTTTGAAGTCTTACTGAAGTCTAAATAGACAGAAATACAGTTTAGGCTGGTATTAAAAAAGTAATTCAAGTAAGTATGAGGAGCTGTGGACTCCAATGAGGGTAGAGAGGCCTTCCAGAGAGCCTTGGTAGACCAGAGGGCTGGGCAGTCACCAACCATCTGAAATTTATCAAGAGCAAAGTGCATCATTCTGCACCTGGGACAGTGTACCCAGTTTTGAGTTAGAATTCCGAAGGTTCAGTGCAGATTTTGTTTTCTTTGAGGGGATACTGTCACTCACTTTAGGTATTAAAAAAACCCATCCAAACCCCCTCCCAAATCACGCACCATCTTACATTCATTGTGGATTTTAAAAATACAAAAATAACAAAAAGTTACAGAAATAGCAGCGGATGTTCTAAGTATGTGAAAACTGTTATACCAATAGAGGCAGCATATCTCTATAGCGTAGTTTGCAGTTGTCAAATGGGGCAATGAATAAATGCTTGAGGAAAGAGAAAACGGAGAAAGGCCAATGTAAAGGTACTGTGCTGGTGGCATCCAGGAGACTGGGTATTAAATGTGGACCTTCTGCAGTTGTGCATTTTCAAACCAGTTTATACCTTTAGTTTTCACACCTTTAGTTTTCACATCTGTTAGAAGGAGTTCTGTGGTTGTGTGGAAATTCATAAGGATCCCCATAAAGATATGATGTATTTATTGTTGTGATAGAAATTAGAAGCCAGGGTTGCTTTTATAAATGAATAATTGCTTTCTTTGTGTAGGTATAAAAGAGCAAAATGAAAACAAATGCTACCATATTTTCTTTTTTTTTTTTTCATCACACACATTTCACTTGTGTGATGACCATGTGTTTATTTAAGTTTGTTGCCTAGAAATAGTACAAAGTCTTTGGTTGCATCTTTAAATGTTATTGCACCACAGAACCGAAATCGTCATATAAGTGCATATTAAGCACCTTCTGTGTGCTTCATTAATTTTCAATTTATGTTCTGCTGCATGTTTCCCTAGTTCTAACATGCATGTTATGGTTCTCAACTGGAATCTGGTAGGACAACTGGCACACTTTGCCACGTTTTCATACTTGAGTCAAGAATTAATGGGAACCTTGGATTCCATGTTCTGAGTGTAGACATACTGTATTAGCTTGGTGTTTTCTGTACTTGAACATGCACTGGCTTGTTTTCAAAGTCACACCTCACGAGGCAAAGTACATTTAATACACCTATGAGCATTGTTGTTCAACTTTGAGTATAATTTAAGTTTGTGGCTGAGGTACAAGTGCTAATATTCTCAGACTTAGTTTGTTTTCAGTAACTTCCTCCTCACTAAGGTGAGCTGACATCTGACTTAAGAGGTATTCCCCAATTAGATGTATCAAGTTGCCAAGTCTTGAACTGGTGCTTGCAGCCTGGCTGGAGCAAAGCTTTGAGTACGTCTTAATGCGTTTCAGGGAGGGACTGGTAGTATTGTGTATATTATCACAGCTAAGACAAAGCAAAAAAGATTATAGTTAAAGCTACAAAGGTAAAGCAAACATGAAATTAAATACTACCTCTGTTCCTGTGTATTAGATGAGGATTTTTGAGGGATGTACTATTAATTTTTATCTGAAATGCTTTCTTTCTCATGGAGTGAAGCTCTTTAGATTGTGTTTCAGTGACTGCTGTTGTGGAGTGAACTAGAACACTGGAATATTTCCAATTTTAATTGTTCGGCACAAAGTTTCAGTGTCTCTCTTGAAATGCCCTTATTTACGTCAATAATCAGATTACAATATAGATGCTTTTCAAAGGCACTGTATATAACTAGTACCTGACCACAAAGCAATAACTGTCATTCCAGCATCTTTAACAAACTTAAAAAAAATACTTTAGATAAATGATTTCTGTTGTTCATCAGGCCACTTAGTTTAGAACTATGTATTTTTAAAAAAAATATTCTGTTTTGTCTCAAGTTATGAAGTTAGCAAACAGAAAATTTTGAGGTGTGACAGAAGGAGTAATTTCTTTTTATAGTCACAGTGTTATTTCTGTTCTCTCTGTTTCTTCCTTTTTTAAATATATTTAAACATTCCTTGCCTCCCCTAGTTAGAACCGGGCTCACTTGATGAAACCCAAATTGCTACCATATTGAGGGAGATCCTCAAAGGACTCGATTACTTGCATTCAGAAAAGAAAATCCACAGAGATATTAAAGGTAAATTTTTTTTTTAAATTGTATTGAAAGAACATTAAAAGAGCTCATGCAATGTAAAGGAACACCCTTATAGTGTCCAATGGTGTCAAATGTCTTAATTTCTGCTATTTCCTCTTCTTTATTTCAGCTGCTAATGTACTACTGTCTGAACAAGGAGAAGTAAAACTAGCAGATTTTGGAGTAGCAGGACAACTAACAGATACACAGATAAAGAGAAATACCTTTGTGGGAACACCATTTTGGATGGCACCTGAAGTAATAAAACAATCGGCATATGATTCAAAGGTAAGGTATTGCAAGGCATTAGCCAAAGTCCCTTCCTTTTCTAACTTGAATTGCATAGGTTGATCTTCAGAATGTAGCTAATAACTTTGGCTGTGTCGAGATGAGTGTGTTTAGATCATAACCTAGCAGCTAAAAGCTGTTGATGAGGAAAGATTTCCTAATTTGTGTTCAAACTTTAGGTTTCCTAGTTTATTGACCCAATCTAGATGGCAAGAAGTAATACAGTATTGATGAGTACATCCCATCACCTTTTATCCCAATCTATTGATGAGTATTTTTGACTGTTTAAAAGTAGAAAAGAGCAAATATATACAAAAGGGTAATATTCTTCTGCTTGTTTTTAGAAAAACATAGTTAGCAACACCGTTGAAGAATATGTATTTGGAGGGTGTGCAAGTCTTGCTTGAAAGTGTTGTTACTCATCTGTGGAAGAATGTGTTGCATAGGTCTGTGCTACTCTGGCTGTGTTCTTTTAGATACACCATACAAGGAGGGTTTAACGTTTAATGTCAGATTGGTCTATACACAAGACTTTGATTTAGCAGAGTGGTACATCAGCATACTGAAATCATAACACAAGCACAATGTATCAGTTGTAATATATAGTTGAACCACAACAGACATGTGATTCCCATTACTGTTTTCCGGATTCTCACCAGTATGGCACTGCATGTTCCTAGTTGCCAGGAAGGAACCCATGCATTAAAGCCAGCTCAAGCCTCTTGCTTTTTTTTCAAAGTTTGTTCTGTCGGTTACTTGTTTTTAATACTTCTATTAGGGTGAGCTACCTATACAGCTCTTTGCTGCCCCTCCCTTCTCCTTCCCCCACTCTGGTCTGGCTAGCTCAGCAAGACACCGATGATATCGGGGAAGGCTCTTCGCCCAGCCTCATGACCCCCTGGTGCTGCAGCTCTGTATCTGAAACGCAGGTCACCTTCAAACCCCACTTGAGATAAAATCACCTTTCTTTATGATAATTAGCAGTCTTTTCTTATGTTCTTCCCTGAGTTCATCTTTTTTGCCGATCTCCTCTGATCTCCCTGTAGTGATTGGTTTGGTTGAGTGGCCATATCTCCATGCAGTTAGACAGGTTGGTGTGTTTCTTCCACCCTTGTTTGTGTAGGGAACTCACCAAAACTGTCTTGGCCTAGGCTGCAGTTCTGCTTACATCCCTCTTTGATATTTTTCTGTAGAAAGGCAGTTTAAAAATAATGAGCAAAGCTGTGGAGAGCTTGGAGAAGCTTAAATAACCCCAAATTCCCAATATAAAGGTTGAATAAACTTTTTTTTTGGATGATGGAGGCTTTTTGCTTGCTTGTTTGGTAATTGCTTGTAATAGAAAAATAGATATTTACTTTTAAAATGGTCTTCTCTTTCACCTAGCCTGTTTTCTTTGACTTAGAAGAGCTTCAATTTCAGACTGAATTTTAGTCATTAGAATAGAAGAGAAGAAGCTCATGGCAGTACTGCAATAAATAGTAGTTACCAGGGACTTACTGACTGTTATCTGAATTTGGAAGAAGAGCTTTTGTTCAAGATTTGAAATGGTAAAAATCATAATGTGGTAAAATTTAGTGATGACATAGTGTCACCACTTCCTAAGGTCATGCTTATCCCTCTCCATTAGGAAGACTGATTTTGCGCTTGTTCCAGAGTTTCATTGTCACAGTCAAGCGCATCCCAGAAATGCCTAATTGTATACACATGTGATTGGTACTTCCATTTCTGTTTTGGCATCCTTTCTTATCTGTGAAAGGAGAGGATTTGGTTCCAGAGGAATTTGGGGAAGTTATTTTTCATGTTTTCAACGGGAACGGGCTTCCAAACCCATCCCGGACTTCAGAGAGTTCAGTGTGCAAGCCATGGTTTGTGAACTCTTTTGTTCATTTTTGTGGAGGAAGGACACTAGCAGTAGAGAGTTATAAATATATGAGGAAAAAAGGAAGTATTTATATACATATGTGTGTGTGTGTGTGTGTGCACGTGGATACCCATGCACTCATACACATGTAAATTTGAGGTTTATACTTACATATACACGTGCTCCACCTGTGACTGAAAGTGTGGCGGAAGAAAGTCTACCCATTTATGAGGCTTTAACACTTTCCTCTTGAGAAACTGAAATTCTGAATAAATTGGAAATAATAATGCTCAGTTGTTAACGTGAAGGCTAATCTTCCCAGGTGACATTTTCCTTTCAGAAGCAAAGCTTTCCTGCTAGAGAGAGGTTACTTGCAATTAGACTTGAGGAGAGCTTAGCTGACAATGCGCTTATTAAGATAAATGAAACTCGGGGCTCATATGCTTATGTAATCCTTTGTGCTCAGTAAGTGTTCTGTAACATGGACTAACAAAATGTCATTTCATAAATTTAGTGGTATGCTAATTGACTCCAATTTTTTTTTTTTTTTCATACTTACTCACAAAATTAAGTATCTAAGCTCTTAACAGTAGAACACTTGTCTGATCAGGGAAAGAGGAGCTTGTTTTGAGTCAGGCCCTGTAGCTGTGGCAGTGGAATGGATGGTGTGCATTGCAGCTGTCAGCCCGTGGTCCTGTATGAGTTAGTCAAAGATACCCATGCATGTCAGTGAGGCAGACACAGGTGGATTTGGGGATTAGTAAGGGCAGCAGTGATAAATGATATCTCTACTCTGTTTACAGCATAGCGAAGTTCCAAATGCTCTGTTTGGGAGGAAAACCAAATAGCTCATGTCAGATCTTTCCTGTTTTCCTGAGAATAAGTATTTGTTCTCCTTTAACTTAAAAAGAAACAGAAAAAAAATCAAAACACAAAATTTTTTAGTTGGTATATTTCCCTTTGGAACAGATATTTCTGTGATTTTTTTTTTCCTTTCACCTTTCTGATAAGTTTATTCATCCATTCTCTTGACTTTTGGGTCTGTGATGTCAGCTGAATGTGGAGAACTATAATGAATTACTTCATGTTACTTCAGGCAGATTTACAATAGGATTTGTATCAAGGGAGACAGCACTCACTAGAAGGAGTAGCACATTTTGATGATGAAAACTTTCAGAGGCTAATTGGACCAAAACTTGTGTTGAAAAAGCTGACTAATACTGTTCAAGACTGCATTTCTCTGGTCTGTGAATAAGAGTGAAATATGAGACAGTGTTAAACCCCAGAAAAGTTATATATTAAATTTCTGATGGTTGTACTAGCTAATGCATGGTAAGGAAAAATTTTGTGCATCTTATATTTCCTTTATGTAAATATTTGAGACTTGCTCCATATTTATGTAATGTACCTGAATACGGGAGATAAAATGCTAGTTTATAAAAAAACCTCTACCATTGCTTATCTGTGTTTCAAGATCAGTTATAACTGCTGGTGTAAGAGTATTGATTGCAAGAAGTTTTAAAACTCTACTTATTAGAACTGTTTTATGCTGTAGAGTGAAGACAAACAAGAGACTATTTACTTTATTTTATGTGGTTAGCCACATAGACCATGATAACAAAACCAGTTTACATATGAAATTATTTACAGTAAAGATTAAAAGTCTACCTTTACAAGTGTGTTGGTTTTGGATGGGGTAGAAGTAATTTTCTTCACAGTACCTGTTATGGGGCTGTGTTTCCATTTGTGCTGGAAACAGTGTTGGTAACACAGGGATGTTTTAGCTGTTGCACAGAGTCAAGGCCTCTTCTGCTTTTCACCCCAGCAGTGAGCAGGCTGGGGATGCACAAGGGGTTGGGAGGGGGCGCAACCAGGACAGCTCGTCTCAGCTGACCACAGGAATAGCCCGTGTCATATGGCAGTGTGCTCAGTAATAAAACTAGGAGGGCTGGGGTCTGCTGCTCAGAGCCTGGCGGAGCATCTGTCATTTGGTGATGAGCAGTTGTTTCCATTTACTTCACTTGTCTTTCTTGGGTTTTATCTCTGTTATTTTCTTTTTCATTACAATTTATTATTATTTTATTTCAGTTGTTAAGCAAGTTTTCTCACCTTTATCCTTCAAATTATCTTCCTTCCCTCCTCCCATCCCACCAGGGGAGGGTGTGAGCAGGCAGGTGTGTGGTGCTGGGTTAAACTAAGATGGCAAGCCAACAGTGTTTCTTCTCTTTCTCCAACCTAATCTTAAAATCCTTGTTTCTTACAGGCAGATATCTGGTCATTAGGCATAACAGCCATAGAACTTGCAAAAGGAGAGCCACCTCATTCAGAATTACATCCAATGAAGGTTTTGTTCCTCATCCCTAAAAACAATCCACCAACACTGGAAGGAAACTTCAGCAAATCCCTCAAAGAATTTGTTGAGGCCTGCTTAAACAAGGACCCAAGCTTTGTGAGTTTCATTTGTCAGTGTATAGTAGAGAACTTGACTGGTTTATATGAACTACTTGAGTAAGTGCCATTCAGCTTTTCTAATGTGGTGTGACATATGTGACGTATTTTTTTAGATACTGTATGTATTTAAAATCTCATTTGTATGAAAACTGAAGTCTGGATTTCTTTGCATTTTTGTAGTGAGTCAACACTCTCTATGCAGTGAAAAAACCGAACAAACCTTTTTTTTAATTTTATTTATTTATTTAAAGAGACCTACTGCAAAAGAGCTCTTAAAACACAAATTCATTTTACGAAACTCCAAGAAAACTTCTTACCTGACTGACCTCATTGATAGGCACAAGAGATGGAAGTCGGAACAAAGTCATGACGACTCCAGTTCTGATGACTCGGATACGTAAGTTTGATGAGTCTGTAAAATATCCTTTGTAAATACAGGAGTCAAGTAGTTATTTTTAGCACATATATTGCTGTGTTCTGTTATTTACAGCTTTTCAGCTTAGTGGCCTTGGTAAGCTAATGAAATATTAATTATAGTATTGCAAGGGATTTAATGCAATGAGAAAAATTCTTCTGGCCCATATTCTGCACTACCTTCTCTTTTATATGGGGTCTACAGTCCTTCCTAGACATAAGACCAGCTGTTATGAAAGCCAAAGGTCTCACACTGCAAAGGCAAGTAGCACTGTGCAAATGAAAATCAAGTGCAGGGATTGCCACGATTTATTCACAAATGGATTAAATTCCTCATGATAAGGAAAGCATGACTATTCTCTGAAATCCCAGGTCACATGCTAATGGCAAACATCTGGCTGTTTTTTTCTTGGATGACTTTACAGCGGTGTATTTGTTTACATAATTAGTGGCTTCATATCTTCCAATGACAACAGTTCGAGCCCCAAACCAAGGCTAATTCGGAAGGTTACTGGTCCTAAAACTGTTCTCAGATGAGTTACTAACAGAACTTTGAGATTACAGCTCATCATTCCTTTGGAGTATCAGACCAAATTTGGTAGCCTGGCATAGCAGAGTGGTGAAACTGGAATTGTTAAAAAGGGCTTGTGAGACAATTTATCATTCTGCCTAAGCCTGCCTTCCCCTTCTCTGCTTTCACAGCAGTCCTTGCATTAGATGTGTGTAACACTCAGGCCTCAGAGCTGCAGACTCATGGGTTTAGCCAGGAGTTTTACTTTAAATTATAGAGGATTCTTTAATGCCTCAAGATAGCATCAAGAGAGCAATCCACAGACTTGTTCCCAAGAGGTATTTTCATTGACAATTTAGGGGAGAAAGTAAGGGAACTTGGCAAAAGTTCTAAAGGGCACCACACAAGCTAGACAAAATGTTATACCACAATACTGACCCAGCACCTACTAATCCACAACACTTAAGTCAAAATTCAACCTCTCCAGCTCCAAGCCACCCAAAGCATCAAGAAAGGAGCAAAGAAAGAGAAGGAGAGGGGACAAGAAGAGAGTAGAAAGAGGGAGAGACAGATCATACAGGTACCATTGGACCCTTGTGGCAGACCAGCTCTCACACATCCAGGTGGCAGGGCCATGACACGTGGCACCCCAAAACCTCTGGTTTATCTGCTCTGGTCTCTATGGCTAAACCCCCCAGGTGGGGCCTCTGACCCCCTGGCCACTCCGGTGTCCCAGACCAGGGTGAGGGGCCGTGTTCCCACTGTCCGTGCCAATCCGAGCTGGGCCAGGGACTCCAGGAGCTGGGGGGTGTTATAGTTCTCCTGGGCTGTTTGTGACTGGCAGCTGCTCTGGTGCTTCCCCGTGTGGGTGCAGGCCCTGCCATGAGGAATATGGTGTCACCCTACCTTCATGGGGATTGACCCATCCCTGCCCCCTCCACACACACACAGAAGATGGTTGGTTTGACTCATCAGTCAGACAATTCAGTGAGATACAAATCCAGACTCTAACAATGTGATAAAAGGGTGAATTGATTTTTCACGTCAGTAAGGATTTCTTGTGTTGGAGCTTGCTAGAGCTAAAGTACATAAGGAAAGTAGACCCACCTCTTGCAGTTACAACCAGGCATTCTATGTGACTTAAAGCAGAAATCTTGGAGAATTTTCTTACACTGGTCACATGTCTTTTGACTTGTAAGGCTGCACTAAATACATTTTATACAATGACCACTAGGTGCCCTTTCAGTTGGTGGTTTTTCTTGCAGATCATGCTTAATTCACAGGTCAGAAAGAAATTAACTTAGGAAGGGTATTTATGGTACTGAGAGGAGAAATGTATTGCAGTGATTGATTAGTGCTAGCACAAATATTTTTGTTCTTTTAACTTGGCAGGAGTTACAGCAAAAATTACTGTGCCATCCACAAATAATGAGGCAAAACATTGATTTATGGTGATGTAGTTTATCAAAGCCACACTGTATCTGTACTTTTTAAGGCGATTTTTGAAGTGGAGAATTTACCTTTTTTACAGGCTGGGAATGAATGGTCTTCCACAAAGGTATTCCAAGCTAGTGTCTTAGCTATTTTTCTAGCAAAAAAAGTGAATTAGTTTCCTAATTCCTGCTCCCATCCCTCCTTTCCTAATGATTTGAGATACTCTGCAAGAGCCAGTTTTCAGGTAGCAGTAAACCACTTCATGTTACTTGTTAATGGAACTTGGGAAATTTACAGCCTCACTTCCTTACATTTAGTGAAGTATTTTGGTTTAATTTTTTTTAATTTACCCTAAAGATAAACTGCATTACTTTTCAGACTTGTCTTTATACTTAGTGGCCCGCATGATAGAACCCTGATCTTGGTCTTGACTGTAGTTTTTACGTTTAGAGTGTATACTGAATGAACTTCAACAGTAAGGTGTAGATAATAAAAATCTGTGTATTTATTTTTCCCTCCTCTCGCTTGAAGTGAAGCAGATGGTCAGGCTTCAGGTGGGAGTGATTCAGAAGAGTGGATCTTTACAATAAGAGAAAAAGACCCCAAGAATCTAGAGAATGGAGCAGCCCAGCTTTTGGAGTTGCAAAGAAACAAGGTGCTCAAAATACTCACTTTGTAATACAAGGAGAAAATAGCTGTGTTAATATTTTAGTGGGGTGATTTTCATTGTGTGCCTTTGCAAACATACAAGTTGTGAAACTTCCAGAACTTTTGCTACAAATGTATGTGCTACAGTTGCCTTTCACAAAATGTTTTGAATATCTTGAAGTTTGCATATTCTGTAAATACGTCCTTTTTCTGTAATTGACAAAATACATACCTAAATATTTCTCTAGTTTGTGAAATATTACTGCTGCAGGAAGACCAGGCAGTATCATATTTTTAAAATCTTCTACATAGTAAATTAAAACCAGTACAGTGCAAATCTAGGCTGGAATTTTGGGGGTAGGCGTTTTGGTCTTTTAGGTAAAAAGACTACAGTGTAGCAAGGAATAGAATGTGCCTCTGCCCAAAAAAATCCCCAAACCAATCCAGAATAAGGGATGTTGAGAAGCTGCTCCACTGTATTTTCTGCAACCTGTGTGGCTAGGGCAGGTGGTTGCTATGCTTGCCCTAAAAATTCTGCATGTGCTTTTATCAGAACTGGACAAATATGATAAAAATATTGTATCATATGGGAGGAATGTGGTAAATATCAGCATGTCTGTGATTTAGTACATGCTAAGTAGGATTGTGGGCTTTTTTTCCCCCCTTCTAATTTTGAGCTTGCATGTATTTAAGGTGCTGCAGTCTCAAATTTGAATTCAGCCTCTATTTTCTACAGTGCTTTGGAATGGTATGTTGTAGAACATGTTTTATATATATAAACATATGGCAACAGTTTTTTCATAAGGTCTAGCATGTTGAAACTGTATTTTGTCTTTAATTAGAATACAGTGAGGATGCCTTTTTCTAGAAAAATAAATTGGTCAGAATTTTGTTTTCTTTAAAGGAAAAGGATATCCCAAAGAGGCCTCTATCCCAATGTCTGTCTACAGTTATATCCCCTTTATTTGCAGAGGTAAGTTACTGCTTTAAAACTTAACAGTTGCAAGATTTATGTCTCTGAAAAAATTAAAAAGTACAGTGAATGACACCCAAGATTGCTACAACCCATTTTGAACTTGATGTGTTAAGTTTTAGCTGTCCCTTTGCTTTCACATGCCTCTGCTTTTGAGATCTGTCTTTTATTTCTAACAATACTTCATATGTGTAGTGGTAACATCAACCATGCTAGCCCAAAGCAATGAACGTAAGAAGGAAGAAGGTGTCTAAGTGTTTGGATTGCATAATTCTACTTTTGACACTGCTTTATGTATTTATCTTTTATGAATTTCTTCACTGTTGCAAGATATAGATATAGACCAGATCAGCAAGAACTTCACTTTTGAATTTCAGTGTTGAAAACTGTATTTTTTTCCCATTCTGAATTTTATATTTTTTTTATTTTTTTCCCAAATACTTAACTTTCAAAAACAATACATGAAGAGGAAGACAAATACATGAAGATGTGATTATTTTAAAAATTTGATAAGACTCCTGCAGTGTATATGTATAAGCTATAGGTGTGCATGTATGTATACTAAAGTAAATATAAGAAGCATATTTTGAAGCCAAACAGCTACAGTGCTTCTTTCTTGGGATCCTTTCTCATAATTTTTGACTGTGAGCATGCTGAGTAGGATATGTGAAGATTGGAGACTTGTGAAGATGGATGACATCCTGATAAGTAGTGCAAAGACTTAACTTCAGGATGAAAGAAAGTCTTCAGTATGTGAGGGTGTATGATGAAAGAGAAATCCTGACATTGTGAACCCTGACAGTTGCTTCCTAACAAGCTTCTGAGTTGTACTGTATATAGAAATATTTATGAACATCTTACTGGTATGTTTCTTCCCGATTTTCTTTCAGCTGAAAGAGAAGAGTGAAGTGTGTGGTGGTAACACAGATTCCATAGAAGAACTGAGAAAGGCTATCTATTTAGCTGACGAGGCTTGTCCAGGCATTGCAGATAACATGGTGTCACACCTCGTGCAGAGGCTTCAGAGGTAATGAAACTATTTCACTGTGGGTTACAGAAGACTGCAAATCTGATTCTACAAATATTTGACTCCAGTTAAACTGGAAGAATTAATTTCTGTATCTCATAGAGAAGGAAACCACTCATACTTGCAGTTTTTGCAGTTGTGTTTGCTTACTAGAAAAAAAGTAATTGTATCAGTAGTTCTAATTTCTGCCTTCAGGTGATAGCACAGACATTCATCCTGGTAGTGTGCATATTGTGTGTCAGACGAGACTGGACAGCCTTTTCCCTTTGCAGTTCACATAAGGGACACACATGCTTTCTTAGTATCTGGGTGTATGTTGTAGAGAGTGCTCTGTGTCGCTCTTAGTTTCTTTTACCCACTTGAATAAATTGACTGTTCAGTTGGTCTGTATTTCTTTCAGTCACACAGTCAGTGGTTCCTTGTTCTTTAATTAAAGGCAGTCTCTATGACCTTTTTGTGGCATCTCCAAAACCAGCATTTGGTCTTACTTCAGAAGGCCAAATTTCATATGAGATTTTCTAACTGCATTGATTAGGAATATATTCTTACCAAAACACTCAATTTTCTGTTCTTTCCAATACTACACAAGAAACGATGAGGGGTATAAATTTCAGAATTGCTCCTTGAAGAGGCTTTAAATGCAGCCTTGAATCCAGGAGCCCATAAGTGTTGTGAATCTTACACCAGCCAGGTTGGATTGCTTGGTACTGGAAAAAACTCACTGCAATAATTAATCATGGACTACCTCATTGAAAAAATTCACCCTGAGCAGATGTCTCCTTTATGCTGTCTATAGCCACACCTTGGTACCACCTCTGAAGGTAAAGCAGAGAGTTGCCAGGCTCACATTTTCTTGTTCAGGAAAAATGAATGCCAAGAAATCTGCAAAGTAATCGTGTTTGTTGCTTGAAATGAAGCCCAGGCAGCACCTCTAGTGCTGAAAGGTTACAGATGTCCTGTCCTGTCTCAGTTGATCCTGGCAGACTTGAAAGAATTGAGCTTCCATCTCAGTTTGTTTCCATCAGGGGTTCCAAAACTGAATCCAGTCTTTCATCAGCTCAATATTTCAGTGTTGTATTTCTATCAGTCTGGTACAGGACCTTCCTGGAACCAGGAACCTCAAAGACTTGCTGCTGCAATTGAAGCTGAAAATGACCATGTGCAGACAATGCCCAGACACGGGCATTTTTGAGCATGCTGGAGATGATCTTATTTGTTCCTGTTATGACAGCAACAGTCATCTTTCTCCTAAGAGAGATGTCAGAACCCTTTATATACCTATTTAGCATTTTGTTTTCCTTCTGTTCTGCTCCCTTTGACTGTTACTGTTTTTCTTGGTCATAATGTCTTAGAACAGTGGAGGCAGGCAATTATTTTGAAGGAGATAAAGAATTATTCATAGAGAATGTTTGTTGATTGGTCACATCTTGGTGAATTTTCTCTGCTTTTCAGGGATGATAATCAGCTAGTATTGACTATATGACTATATGACTAGCACTCCTAGCACTCCTTCCAGCAAGGGAGTGAAAGAAATGAATGGCAGGATCCCCTACTAAAAATGAGTTTGAGCCATTCCATAGCTATCCACATAGCTATTCCCTTGTGGATAAAGCTATTTTTTTGGAGCTAGCCAGATTCTGAAAAGATAGTGCCTTCTTATTTGAATGCTACAGGAAATAACACTCTGTTACTTTATTAAGTCGTTCATTGTACCCACTTACAATATCCTCTCAATTTAGTAGCTAATTTCTGAAAATAGATTTTCAATGAGAAGTTTCTTAATGACCTTTTCATTCCCTTTATGATTGGTTAGAACTGGATTTTGCAAGTTTGTCTGAATGAATTAGTCAGGACCCTTAGAAGAGTTGCCCAGTAACTTAGGTGAATCCAGTTCCTCCCCCCTCCTGTTTTGATCTCAGTTGTTTGATAAAGTTTACTGAAAACTTAATGTGATTAAAATGTGTTCTTCTTTCTTTGATGATTTAAGAATCTGCTTAGATCAAAAAATACAGGTTTCCTGTCCCAGTAATATTTTGAAAAGATTATGATGTGAACTTGTGAAAGTTGGCATCACTAAATGTTGCCCTGCTGTGCATCATTATATACTGTCAGTAACACAGCTGAACACAGGTTGCTGCTGTTGTTATGAAAGCAGTGATACTCTAACAGGGTGTATTTGACTTGTTGTGTGGTGGCAGTGGTGTGTGTTATTATGCAAAGAAAAAGGTTGGAACTTCAATAGCCTAAAATGGAATAACTTTTCATTGCTGCTTGTTGTAGAATGCCTTTCTGAAAGTTGCAACAATAACTATTTCTTTTCCTTTTCAGATATTCACTAGCTGGGGGAAGTGCTTCATCCTACTGATGTACTCTTCCTGACTTTTCTAAGACAACAGAGATCCCGTGGTGTCTGCATTGAAGGCACACACCCTAATTTTGTTCTGCCTTTCAGTCTCTGGAAAGTCCTTGAGTGGAAGGACATTCCTAAATGTGCAAGAGTGAAAATGAAGTTTTTTGGACAGAGGCAGTCTTTTTCAGCTCCTTAAAGCTATAATTTTTTAAAATGATAATGCACATATTCCAGGGAGGTGTCCTTTTGTAAAATCTGAAATGTATATTTAAGTTTGTGATAGAGAAATTAAAGATATTGAGAAACCTCAGGTATCCTGCTTTAAGAATTCCACTGGGAGATGGAGCATGGTTGTTGGAATTGTGTACAGATATGTATATAATGTCTTTTTTAACAGAAAGCCTTTCAATGTGCATAAGGAATCACTGTGTACAAAATGGTAAAGTGCTTTTGTAGATAATGTTAGTGGGGTATATATTCGACAGGCTATAACTGAGTATTGCCTTGCCTTTATTACATGTAAAGTTTGAATTATGTGATAAGTGAATCTTGGTTTGATTTTTGTATGTGAAGTATTTGCCATTGAAAGAGTTAATCCTGTACTATTGGAACCTTCTATTTGTACCTCAGTACAGACATAATTTAATTTAGTTTCTCCAGTATTTCTTCCTTTTTAGCTATATTCTGAGCTTGGCTTTCTACTAATGGTTGTTTTAAATTTCACACACCTTGCCTCTCAAAGCTTTAAATTTAAATCACTCATTCCTAAAGAATGAGTTCTTTCATATTTTCGGTTTTAAATTGTGCCAATGTTATCTGTTCAGTTTTAGTAACAGATATTTGTGAAGCTTGTGAAATTCAGATACAATCCTTTTTTTACCTGAGCAGGTTTGAATGCTCACACAAATAAACCTTTATTCCCTTCATTTATTCTGAAATATCTCATTAAGGTGTTGACTCTGAGGCAGTGGCAAGTGTTTCTTCATCATGCCTATTTTTATCATTAAAATCAATGATTTGCAGCATAAAAGAAAAACTATCCATACATCCAATATTCGGTCTCGCTGCCCTGATCTGTGCATCTCTTTACCAAAAGTGACAGACATTGGACACAAAGCCTGCAAAACTGAGCCCCAGTGTTACTTGCTGGCTCCTATTGCTTGCTTCCCCAGAGGAAAGTTACTTGAAAATTCTGAATTTTGAAATTTCCACTGTTCCTCTGAAGGCTTTATAGATCTTGGAGACAGTAACATTAGGTCATTAGTTATGTGCACAGTTGATTAGGTAGCTGCTATTTTTTTTTCCCCCACAGTATTACTCTGAGGTTTACCTTGGTTTGCTTCACCAAGACTATATTCAGGTGCTTCTTATTCCAGTAGCTAAGAGATCATTTTTGCCTTCTTTTTAATGAAGAAATTGATGATTTTATGCTTTGCATGACAGTGAGGTAACTTACCTCTTTAGTTTTTCTTGTTTGGGTTTTTTGGTTTTTTTTCTGAATGTAGATAGGAGCTTTGGAACAGAAAGGATTAACATTAAAAAGTATAGGCATATCTACCTGGCGTGGTACAAAAAGGCCCAGATTTGCTAACCAGTCTGGAAGCTGGTGAGGTCTCCTTGCAGGACTTCTTGTCTCTGTGGTAGCCCTTAGTCTATGCATATTAACAGCCTTAATTTATTAATTTAAGAATTTAACAGTAAGAGGACACTGTCTTGCAAATAGAGCTAGGAAGCTTCTGCCCAGGTTGAAACAAATTGAAAGAAGTGGGTGAATGTGTGTGTTCATCTTGTTGCCATGCTCTTAGGCACAACACGTTTGTCAGCCTAATGGCTTTCCTTTATGGCTAAGGGAATTTAAGGTTAATTGGTCAGTGCATAAATTTGAGCAATGTTTTATAACTCCTCTGTGATTAGTATCTTTAATTATGTTGTTTTGTGTGCTCTTAAGGATAGGCTCACCCTTGAGGAGACAAATTTTGTACTGCTGTTGTGAAATGTGCATCTGAATATGACGAGTTGGAAATTCACCTGTTGATGTCTCAATATTAGAATATTCAGCCCTAGTAGATCTGTGTGTGCTGTCACAGCACATGGAAATCAACAGGTGTGTTTGCATTGGAAATATAAATTGATCAACGTAAGCTATTCCTTAATTGTCTGTTAATGTAAGGACTGGAAATTAAAGCAAGCTTACTTGGAGATGCACAGAACTTTTGAGACATAGTTTATGGTGCTGGCTTGAATGTTAAGGGTTAAGAATTTCTCAATCAGCAAATTAAATTAAATTCTAAGGTATGCTTTTTGAACACTGATTTGAAAAGTTGTGCATACATGTTTTGAGTTGCATTTTAGTTGTGTTCCAGGACCATATGTTGCGGAAATACTTCTCTGAGTAGATGGTGGCAGAATTTGCTTGATGAGTATGTTGGTGCTTAAGATGAGTAAGACCTACAGTGAGGGCAGCTGGGCAAAAGGCTCGGGCATTTAGAAGAAGACAAGACCTCATTTATGGTAGAGATGTGTATTTTTGTATGTAATATATAGATTATTTAAATATAGACTATCTTAAACTGAGATTCACTGAAAAAGTGTGCTGTATCTTGAATGTAGAAGTACAATCATTTGTTATTGAAAAGTATTGATGCTTTAAAAATCAGGTCTATATTGGTAACAGAAAAAGAGCTTCATTTGAAAGAAGCACCGCCTCAGTTTCTCAGAGAAAAAGTGTAGTGATATTTTTGAGAGGTTGTTTCATCCTAAAAACATGTCTGTGTTACAATGTTGCACTGATGATTTTTCTGTGCAGGTAGTATTTAGCGCAGTCTTGACTATACTAAATGACAAGCTATCTCTATTTATGCAAACATTTAAATTAGTAGAACTGCTTATTTGTCAGGGATTTCATTATTAGGCAGTAAATAAACTCACTGTTTAAAAACAATAAAATCAGTTATTTGAACTGAAGGTTTGCTTTTTTGCAAGTATCAGATGTGTAATATATTTTTTTTAACTTAATTTTCCTTGCAGTTGCACTTTGTAGTTGATGGCCAGTTTACTGAAGGATGATGGCATGATCATTAGTGCACAGAATGCTTTTGGTGTAGTCACAAAGCAGCTTTCTCTAAGTGCAACATTTCTTGTGAAGCTCCAGACATTCAGTGTGTGCTTGCGTGGGTACAGAGAGATGAACAATTACTATGGAACAGCCAAAGTGGGGCATTGTGCCCCACTGTGAAGGAAGGGTAGGTGGAGAGGGAAGGTAAGGCTGGGTGTGTGGGCACTTCACTGCAAAGCAGCCGGCATGGTGTGAGTTCACATCCTACTGTAGCAACTGTCACCCCTTCTTCTGCCTTTTAATGTGCTTTCAGTGTACTTGTGCAATTTCTTGTTCAGCTCCCACTACTTTATGTGATGTTCCATATCACTTTTTAACCAGTGTGGTACCAGTTGGTAGCAGTTTTACGTTAACCTTACTTTGAAGGAAACACGTTTTTGCCTTCACAAAATGTCACCATTGCAAGGCTATCCGGAGTGCTGATAAGCACAGGTGTAACACAAGGATCAGAGCAATCTCAAATCGTTTTTGTAAACTGCTGAGGAGGAGCTGATGGTATAGCACAAATCTGCTTGTTCTTTTTAACTGTGTTTTGCAGATGTGCTGTAACCACACTGAGCATATGCCACAGAGAAATTGTATGTAACGGTCTCCTGCCGCCATTAAGGCATGATTACAGAGGACAATTAAAGTGTATATCTTGTTTTCTGTAATGTTGCTGGCTGTTTATAACAGTGTATTTAAATTTTACTTGTGTCACTCTACACCAACATAATAAATGTCCTTGTAAACTACATGACCTAGAAATAAAGAAGGCAAAGTTTAATGAAATGTTGGCACCTGAGTGGTCAGTAAGATGAGATTCAGGGGTCCGTTCCCAGGAGGGGATGTTCTTGTGGGTTTCTAGCACAGTTAATGCCCACGTGTCAGTAATGATAAGCAGAAAGTTTGTAAGTTGGTGTTTGGTCTTTAGTGGTAATCATCTCAGAATTTGTACCATTTACAGATGGCAGCAACTTAAAACCTACTTTGTAGTCCCCATCCTGCCAGCCAGGTGACACTGATGAAGTGCTCACATCGAATTGCAATCCCCAAGGGTTGCATCTTTAACTGGTGACAAACTGTGTGACAGCTGCACACCTGTAATTATACTTCATTACTATATTCTGCTGCTAAAAACTCTATGTGTGGCACATTGCCAATTATCTCTTTTCATCCTACCGACTTTCCTGTGCCCCCAGGGCAGTGGGGCTGTCCATGTGCTCTAGCAACTGGAGTTGCCTGCACATACATGATTGTGCTTGCTTTTGAGAGAGAAGACCATGTAATTGGTCCTATATAAAAAGATAGAATGGTCAAAATTGGGCTTTTCAGGTCTTGATTCTGTTTTGTTCTTAGCTGATGGAATGGTAGGCTATTACACCTGATTTTTGTCTCTAAACCAATTTTTTCTTCCTCTTTTCTTTAGTCAGAGACTTACCAAGATTCCTGCAATCGCAGCTTGTTTTCTCCTACCTGCCAACCTGTCTTTCAGTCTGTCATTTTTGACTGGTCTCAGCTGAATTTATGAAGGCATTGAGGTGTCAACATTGTTTAATTAGAATTTTCTGAAAATAGGTAGTCTTGAGATATATTAATAAATACATCTTCATGAAGGTTAAATTAGACAGCAGGTAATTGATGGAGATGCTTAATGTTGTGGAAAGGCTCTCCACCGGAGTCAAGGGTTCTCTGATTCCAAGTGTGTGGTGCAACCTCCTGTGGCGATAGATTTCCTGTTTTGTTTTTATTTGTTCGTTATTTGAAACTGGCCCCTATTCGTGGTGAATAATAACAACACCAAGAGTAAATCTCCTGGAGTGACCAGTCTGAAGTTTTCCTGCTGATGACGGGTGTGTTTAGTCATGGCTACTGACACAGCACACAGTGACCCTGCCTGTCTGCAGGCCCCGCTTGCCTAAACGGGCAGCAATATGATGTGAATCAGGGTTACAAATAAGTGCTTGTGTGTTACAGCTTTCTAGTACTCCTGGTTTTATTCATACACGTGGATTTTGCCTGACTGCAAGATACAGCCATCACAGTTGATTTTATTTTCTCACCATCATTTCAGTTTTGGGTTAACTTTTTGAATAAAGAACCAGAAAACTGCTGAGAAGAGACAGAAATGCACATGATTCTGTTTAAAAAAAGGATTTTAAAAAACCACACTGGTACTGAAGGAAAAAAAATCTTAAACTTTTTTTCTATAGGAAAAAGAAAGTGAAAATAATGAATCAGGTGGATACTCTGAAGTTGAATCCACAGCCCTAGCTTGGTCTTTTCTGTTATGATAGATAACACTGTATCTTGAGCTTTGCCTTATTTTCCAAATCTGCTTTTGTATGAAAATGAAACATAGTGAGAAAAGGTGTTACCTTACTTCTATTGAGAGCTCAGAATAAACTGCAGATAGCAGTAGTGAAGGTTGTATCCAAAAAGCCCCAGGGGTACAAACTAAAATTCAGTTCTGGCTGAATTAAGGGCATGGTGCTCAATATAATTTCTATTTAAAAATAACCTTTTCAGTGTTATAGATAATTCTAAAGGGCAGATGCAGGGCTCTGGCTGGCTTGTAAGGTGTTAGAGATACTACTTCACAACTCAGTCATAATTCTGGGGGCATCAAGTCTGTGGCTTTTACTTCATAGCAACATCACGTGCTCTTGCTTCTTCAGTTTTGTTTTTCCAGGTCCATAAGGCTGCAGCTTGGGTTGCTGTTCATCTGTGCCATGCTGTTTCCCCTTTCCTCACTGCAGAGGTAGTTGTACACAGTCCTGGTCAGTCCTGAAGCACTGTAGTTCCTGTATGTTACTGGTTCACTGTGGTGGTTCAACTCACTTGGTTTGGCACTGTGAAGCAGGGGCAGAGGCTTGGAATGGACAAGGCAGTGGGGCCTGTAACTGGGGAAAAGGGCTTCAGATTTTCCTACCTACTTTTTAAGTTTGTCCTTCAGCACATCATAGCCAGAGGTGATGCTGCAGGGTAGGTATGATGGTTGCACTGGTACTGAGAGTCAGGGGCTATAGCTGAGGAAAAGAGCAACTGCAAACCGTTCCCTGCCCAGGGGTTTCCCTGCCCAGGGCTTCCCTGCAGCTGAAGGAAGGACAGTGAGCCAGCTGTTTCCCTTTGTCAGGGTGCGCTTGGAGTTGGCCATGGGGACTGCTGCTTGTCCTAAGGGGTAGGGAGTCCATCCTCTTCTTGGATGGAGGTATGTGTGCAGCTTTGTTTGGAGTCGGGAGTCATACGAAGGCTTTACTGTCTCAAAACAGGAATATGTACGATAGTATTGTGAGGTATTTTATTCCCTTTTGTTGTGAGCAAAGCTGCAACAAGCTGTTTTATACACTGCACACAGGTAAGCCATTAACAAAGCAAATAGCTAGATGAAGAAAAAGTCGGGGTAGAATTGCCCCAGCTTCGTTTCCCAGATCAACATTCAGGCCCCCTCTGCCTAGCACCGTGTTTCCTCAGAGGCCCGTAATGGCGATAGGTGTGTTACCAGCACAGCAAACTTCCCATAATGGAAGTTTTACATCGCCCTTATGACAAAGTGTTTCTTAAAACATGAGGAAAAGCATCTAAGCCTAGCAGACATAGTGCTGCCAACATTTTAAGTGGGCCACCAGCTTATCCAAAATGCTGTGCTAGCTGATGTTAAAGCCAGATACATGAAATGGGTAGTTCTGCTGCAGGCTGTATCAATTGCTCTCTGTCTACTGAGCCCCAGGGGAGAGAGAGACTGAAATTCCAACAAGAAACTGAAATTCAAGTTGGGAGCTGTAGCAAGCAAGATGAAAACTTGAGGCTTCAGTAGCACCTTCAGCTTAGAGCAATTTAGTTACCGAAATGCTCTACAAATGAATCACATATAGCTGCAGTTCTCGTAGCATACAGGTTTTCTTTCAAGTTCCTAAAACAAACAGCAGAATGTCACCACAGCCTTTAATTTCTTCTTGTACATACCATTCACAGTACATTAACAGCCCAAATAATATTGCACTGGATTATTTAAAAAATTTTTCATCTTGCAAGTAGTATTCACTTTTCAAAGCTAACAGATGAACAATTTGGTCAACTTGCACCAAGAAAATGGTTAGATAAAAATCCTATACTGTATTTATGCCACATGGATTTGTAACCCCAAAGGGAAATGAGAACGAGCTGTAAACTGTTTCCTTGTTAAAGACAGAAAATTAGTAAGTCCTTGCTGATTAAATGTAGAAAGACTGGGAAAAAAAAATGAAATCTGAAAGTTACTTCATTTCTGTTAGACTGCTCGCTGTATATATAATTATATTCTATACTGTGAAAGTCCATCTACATTTAGAAATCCAGCAGTCTAGAGTTTAACATGGTAAAAAAAAAAAATAATATATTTTCATGAAAAGAGAAGAAATAAGTGTTTGCCTCAGAGGAAAAGTTTCCAGGTTTCAGTCATCTGGGGGTTTTTTTAGGTGCAATCTTTGAGGCAACAAAACGTCTTTTGGCATTTGGCACTCTAATAAGGACAATATTTTAATACTGGCACAAGCTAAAAACAGCACAGAATGACAAAATACAAGACATGAAACAAACTGCAGCCACTGGGATGATGGTAAGCTAGTTTGAGTATATGGAGAACTTAAACAGTTTTGCTGAGGGATTGTGAAAAGTTTCTGCAAAACCATACTTATTCTCTTCTTTTACCAAATTGTAAGTTTTTCTAAACATGGAGGGAGAAAAGAGTTTCAAATGTCCTCTAGAAAATCAGCAGCTGCTGGACAATCAACACGGCGGCTTGTTTAGCCGTCAATAGGCGTGAAGCTCTTTGTGACTCAGAGCTCGGGTGCGTGAGGCAGAGCTGGTGGCACTTCGGATCACTTCCATCCATCTGTGGGGAGGCACGAACAAAAGAATGGTCAGTTCCCAAGGGAGGATTTCTTGAAAGATCTGGTCTGTGCTATTAGTTGTACAGTTTTACTCTCCGTGCCTATGGGAGCATCTTGCTTGCTACTTAACTCCTAAGTCCATCTGAAGCCAAAAGGATCCAAATGACTGCCACTACTGAAAGGAGGTTTAGAGGGAATAAACAGCAGGTATGGGACACAAAACTCATGAGCTTGGTAGTGGTTTTGCTTGCTCTGCAATCACCAAATATCTTAAGAGTGAAAAAATGTACTTTAGCTGCAATTCCTTTTTTCCTAGAACCTAGAAAGGGATTTTGTGTTTTCATTTTATCACCTTTCCCACAATTTGTCTTGTTTATAGCTTTAGACTGACATGGCTAAAACTTAAGAATAACTTTCTTTGATGAGGGTATTAGGATTTTTGACATGTTGATGCTTCATAGAGTTACATTAGTTCCAAGTATGAACAAGCACAAACCACAAATTAGGAGGAGTAGTGCCTTTTCCCTGGCTTTCCATATAACTACATGTCCTGGTTATAGTGACCAGGACCAGTTTGTCACTGTGTGGGTGTGGCTAAGACTGTGTATTCTACACCCTCTAT
>JAWWEU010000001.1:78976545-79001347 GCA_035583155.1 Acropternis orthonyx | reverse complement strand
TTAAATTGTAGTTCTGACTTGCAGTCTTTTTGTAAGTTGGGTTCTTTTCTCCTGCCGGTTTACCTTAAACCAGCACACTACAGTTCAGTGGGAAGTGTAAAAGTAACATGCTGAAAAGGCATAAATATGTAGTAGGAACAGCTGCTTCTGTGAAAAACTGGAATTTTACTTCAGGTGTGGATTTTCCATGCTGTTGTACTAGAGAGGGCAAAGCTCCTGAAAAGTCCTGTGATCCTGAAGGCCATGGTTGGATGAGACTCACCAGCCTCCTCTAGTGAAAGGTGTCCCAGCCTGTGGTAGGGGGATTCGAACTAGATGATCTTTAAGGTCCCTTTCAACCCAAACCATTCTATGATTCTATGAAGTCTGAGACCTAATGTTCCACATAAAGCCAGACTTACCGATTTTGACTGGTTTTGCAGTGATTACTTTTACAGCTTCCACATCACTGCTTGATTTTAGTGGTATCAGGTTTAAAATTGCTTTCGTAATTTTAAAAGGTTCTTTCTCCAGTTGTGCTGAACTATTTACCTGTATTAAGTTTACTAAACTTTGCATTTACTAACCTTGTTCAGAAAAACACTCCTGGAATTCAGTAAAAATTTTGTCTCACAGAAGACAAACTTACCTTTCAAATGTGTATTCACTTTCAGCCCTAAAGTAGTACACATGGGATTTGAAATGGAGCTTGAAGACATAATCTTTGTGAATGTTTTCAGATTCGGAAGGAATGGTAAGTGAATATCCCAATAAAGGAAGGCTGGCTAAAGGATGATTGTCCTGAAAAGACAGGATGGAAAGTGCTGTGAGATCAAATGCCTGTAATTAAAGAGACCCTTATAAGTAAATGGAAGGCAGATACACATTTAATGATCACTGCGTTTCCACATGTGCGTGGAAAAATACCAGGCTTATACACTTGCAACAAACTTAATTAATTGTCTGGTAGTTTCAGCTGGCCATTGTTACAGACCATCAGCAGGACACCACCCATGCTCATCTTTGGCTTGCAAACATCTCCTCCTTCAGAAGTGTGCTGCTGGCCACCCAGCAGCATTCATTGCTGAAGTCCTTTCACTGCGTGGCATAGCATGACATGTTTGAACAGATTCTTTCTTTATCCCTCTTAGGTGTAGAATATCCTCCATAATTTTTAATTTTAATAATCTCAGATTTTGTAAAAGAGAAAAGTCGTATTTAAACTCGCACCACAACTTCTGAGGAGCAGTCAGCTGTGCTGTACTTTTAGGGATGATCTGTACTGTGACACTTCAAAGCTTCAGGAAAGGACTGACAAGGGAGCAGACTGAGAACAGGCACTGCTCTGTGTTCCAGTGTGTGTAGCCACAACCAGTCTCGCCTACAGCACCCGTGACTGATGTCCACTTTTCTCTCTGCTCCCTCTTTGGAAAAAAAAACCCACCAAAAATCTTCTCCAGTTGGTTACCTGGTGTGATTTATAGAAGAACATGCAGAAGTTGGTGAACACCACCCAAAGTTTCTGCCATCCGTTGCTGTTCTTGAATTTTCTTAGGAGGTTTCCAGACAGCTGGTTCTGAAACAGATCAAAAGTAGCCAATTAAAACAGTGAAAGGTACCTGCAGCTTAATTGTTGTAAGAAAAATTATTTGACTTTATTTGGTTGTATGTGACCTTGTAGTACATGAAAATGTTTCAGCTGGATACTTCCAAAAACTCAAAGCTATTACACTAATTATTTTCTCAATTGAAGTGGCTTCCAGTAATCTATTACTTAACATAAGTCATCTTATCCTACTCTGTCTTTTAGAATGATGCTTAAATAGAATGGAAACAGAAAGTCTGCCATGAATTTGTGATGTAAAGGAAAATTATGACATACTTTAGAGTTGCAGATAAAGATTGAGCTGTCAGTACCCAGGGAGTTCACACGGTAACTTTTCAAAGATTTCAAAACCAAGGACTGTTAACCTTATTCTTAGCTGGATTTTGAATAGTTTAACAAAAAGGAGGAGGAAGTCATAACTAAGTACATGCATTTAATGGCTGGTTGAGGAAAATGCTCTTCGTGTACTGAATATGTGAAGCGCAGTATTATTGTTCTCTGCAAATGAAGGGGAATTCTCAGTGAATTATTAATGACTTCCCATTCCTTGTTGCCTATAAGGGCTCTCACCTGGATCAAAACAGATGTTTACATCATTCTGTTTATATAATGCAGAAGCTAATAACTTAATGTGTAAAGTCAAAATATGTGGGTCCCGGTGTACCTACTACAAATGAAGTATTCTTTAAAAGTTCTGTGTTCATCAGCCTTGGATATATGTTAAAGCCTTTCCTTTAAATCATCCCATTCTCTGATATCTGGACTGCCGCCTCCTTGTCCTAAGTTACACGTGTACTCCTTAATTTTCTGTTACCTCATTACTCTGGAGGGTATCATAAAAGGACAGGCTTTGCATTCGGTACCAGCAGACATATGAAATGGAAACAGGCCGCTGATCACTGATCAGTCCAGCAGGTAGGGAGGAACAGTCACTGACAGAGAGAGGATCTTCTACCATGAGAGAGACAGAAAGGAGGGAGAGACACAAAGAAAATAAACGATAATGCTGAAGTGAGAGGCACCGACAATGACGTGAGCATGAGCGTAACCTGCCACACATGGAACGGCAGCGGAGCTGAAGATGTTTTCACAGAACAACACATGTCTCCAGGGTATGTTTGGTCTTCACTGCTTTCTTTGCGTTCATTTCAGGCACAGGGAAGGAACAAAAATGAGGAACAACGAGCACTGATCAAAGACTTCATTAGATCTAAATGTTTTAATAGCTAGAATGAGTCACTGATTTAAGTTTTGTATCTATTTAAAATGAGATCTCTGTTTTAGGGAAAAATACAAGACCTTGTCCTGTGCTGAACTATTCCTCCCTTGCAAGATATAAGGGTATAAAGAGCAGAAAATTCACCTGCGTGGGATCAAAGTGAGGCTCTACAGTAACATTTTCTAGTACAGAGTGATTTTCCTTGTCATGTTTCAGCAACAAACTCACCTTCTGTTTAAAAACAGAGGCAGGTTACACAAACTAGGAATATGTCTGTCCTTGCATCTCTGTGTTCTGCATCAGTACATCTTCTCTAGAACAATGGTGGCCTGATGTCTGAGGGCTGCTACTCAAGTGCAAGTGCACTCAGCTTTAAGATTCCTTTTTCCAATTTCATTGAGCATAAATTTCCATATGATGAGGGCTGTGATAAAGTACTCAGCGCTCCCTGGAGACTCTCTTGGGTGAATGAAGAACACCTTAGCAGGCTTACCACTTCATCCTAAAACATACACTGAACTAGGAGTCTTTTATTTTAGTCTTTGAAAAGTCAGTGTCTGCACCTCAGCTGTTGAGTACAGAATTAACAGATGTGTATCAAATTGGCTTAGCTGTGATCGGGGGGAAAAAAGGGTTTTTATTTTGAGGTGGAAAATGCAAATAAAGAAAAAGCAGATGAGACTGAGCAATGAGACAAGGTTCCAGAAAAGATGGCTGGGTAAGGAAAGTAAGTTAGTAATACACATAATTAAAACTCTGGCTGCAGCAGCTAAAGACAATATCCTTTCCGCTCGAGCAATGACTTAATGCCTCTCTAACTGAAAGCATTAAGACAGTTTGAACTGTTTTAAATTTTAAAGGGCATGGGCATTTTTTTGGACAGTTACTTCTATGAAAGCTACTGCTCTAACTTCTACCGAGGTGCACTACGGGAGCAGATACATGCTTCTTGAGTGATGGTTTATGCCATTGTTTGAGGATACGGGAGGCAGTTCAATAGGTGTGCCTGAAACTTCCCCAGAAGGAGACAGCGTAACAGTGCACTTCATAAGGAGGAGCAAAAAGGAAATTGTCATTCAAAAGCGAGCCTGGAGCTGCAGCTGAGATTGTTCTGAGGCAGATACCTCCACAGCAATACTAAAGTCGATCATTGAAACACTGGTATTTCTGTGCCAGCAGACGTGCACCGTAGTGTTGCCACGGTGTGGTGACTGACGTTCAAGTGAGGTGCGGGATGCACTGAGGTCGTCCTCAGATTCCTGGTCTACAGTAGTTTCATCAGGAGACTCTATGAAATGCAGGGAAAAAGCATCTTTCTTCCTCTATGCAACAACATATATAATTGGAAAAATTAAACAAATCAATTCTGTCCACAATATTGTGAACTAATTTTAAAACACAATTTTAGGAGTAATTTTGTGCAGATTCGAGTAGATTATTTTATTTTATATATTTATTGTTTGTGCAAGTGTTAGTATTTAAAAATTGTCACACTTTGTTGGTGTTTTTAATACCTTCCAATGACAGGCACTGCCCAAATCTGGTTATAGTTCCTGGAATCACTATGCTTAAGTCACTTCTTTATTCAATGAAACTTTCTGCTTACATCAACAAGAATGTTAAAATGACACATCTATAAATATATCTATACATATAGATATATATAAATTGACTTGAAATGTATTGGTTTAAGCTGTGGCCAACATTTTTTACCACTTTGCTTAGAAGCAATTAGCAATCATAGTGACAAATGTGAGTAAAACCTACTCTCTAGCATTTACTTACTATTGTCAGGTGGGCTGCTTGCCAGTAGCTCTGGGGCAGGGCCACTGCTTTTCTCTGCCAGGTCTATTGCCATCTGGATGTCCTCAGTCCATTTGTCCATTTCAGCACGGGTACTAACAATGAAAATTCAGGTTTTATTCACTTTCACACAGGCTGAAAGCAAACTCTCAGAAATAGCCACAAGCCAAGCTTACCTTTAATTAAAATAAATTCAGAGACAAGATGCTATGTTTTTTCCCCTGATAAATTAGTTTTGGTTCCAACTTGCACAATTGCCACTCTCTTTTGGCCCATCCACTTTTTTTTCTTTTTTTTAACAAGTGGCTTTCACAAAAGAGTTTGAAATTGTTTTAGGGGCAAATACAAACAAAACGATGCCTCTCTGTCCCACTGTGACAGGTGAGAGAAATACAATTCACATGCATACGTTGTCTCTGCTGAATTACCTTGCAGCAACAACAATGGACTGGTGTTGACCTCGTAGTGTCAGACAATGAGGAACTCCCCATTCCTCCTCACTTTCTTCTACCTGAGATAAAAGCCCAAATGCAGTCAGATTTCAGAAAGTACGTATTTCTTAAGGTGAGAAACAGTGAACTCAACAAGCTCTTACCACTGGCGAACAGAAAACTAAGAGAATGTTCACAAACAATAGGTCTGAGCTAGGTATTGAGAAAAACACGTTGGCTTGCAAGCTGGAAGAATAGTAAGATAGTTCTGCAATAACCTCTTAAACCAACAGCATGGCTTTGTCTGCTTTGTGTCAAAGAAAATAGCAGTATTTTTATCAGAAGAGTGATTTATCATACAAAAGGGTATGGTAAAGGCTGGGAGTTCTCTGGACACTGCGGCATAACAGTTCTGTTGTGAACAAGTCCAGATCAAATGGCTGTCAGTAATTGAGCAGATTCCCTGAAAAACTTAATAAAACTTGAAGCCTCAGAGGTCTTTAGAGAAAAGCAGATACTTTGGTAGTGATTACATAGCTCAATTCTCAAGGAAAACAGTACAGAAGAGATACAAACCCGTGAGAAGTTACAAAGAAAATAATGGAGGGAATGAAAGCATTTTGAAATTAGAAAAAGTATTTTTGAAACCATATAGGAAGAGGTAACTAGGTGCTATTGACTTGAACTGGCTGTTTGCCAGAAGAATTGTCGCAGGAGCTCCCAATGATATATTGCTGCCAGTTTCCCACTAGTTTGGCTTTAAGATACACAGCTGGAAACATGAGGAAATACTGGGTTTTTTTAGAAATTAGATTGTTGTTACTGTATACTTGCCTTGCACAGTGTGTCTGTAACAAACTGGTGATGAATTACTTGTAAGAATCATGGTTAAATTAATAGTTGAAAAAAATAAAGAACTCATCTCATGAGAAGTTTGCTTTATGAGGAAGCATCCCTCAAAAATGCCTTTTTTCCCTGCCACTTTCGCTATATAATCACCTTTGTGCAGAAGGCTGCCTGAACACATGCTGAACCCAACACAGCCCCATCAGGCACTGCAGAATGTAACCCCAACCTCTCTGAATCAGAGAACACCCCCTTTGCTGCTGCTTTCAGTCCAGCAGAAATCCATCAAGCACTTCAGATGGGATCACAAATGGGCATTTAAGCATGAATCCCTTAAGTTCTCATAATACTTACTGTCATGCCATACAGTGGAAGATGCCCGTGGACTTTAAATTGATTGGATGCTGTCAGGCCTCGACTTGTGTACAACAAGATATCATTAAACTAAAAAGCAAGAATAAGCATTATTAGAATGATGTTGGTTGGCGTGGATGTGTGTGGGAAAAAATATCAGAATGGTAAACACAGAAAAGCTGACTATTTATATGACAGTCCTAATGCATGAATCCAAAATATTGGCTTCCACAACACTCCTAGTACTACCTAGTGTTAGCACCTGTTATTTTCCCTGCCTTCCTTCTGAGCTAGTTTTAGGTATATCCCCACAATTTCCCACTGGATATTTTCCGATGCCTTCTAATATTCCCTTTGTGATCTCTGTGTCATAACTAACAAGCTACAACAGCAGTGAAACCAAGTAGTGAAACCATTTCACACTCTGCCACACTTTGAAGCTATGGAAGACATGTGTTACACCGATATTTTCTTCTGCTTTGAGTGAAAAGCTAAGCATGTGCAAGAGATGTGTCCAACTCAACCCTTATGAACAGAGTGTCTGTCTATTACTCCCCCACATTCAGAAGGAATCTGGGAGACCTGGTAGATGGACTTAGGTTTGAAATACCAAGGTGAAGAGACTGAATACTTCAATTTGTAGAGCTTCATGCATGCAACAGCAGTTATCCAAAGCATGTCAAATTACTGCCTGCATTTTGTTGCCATAAAATAAATGGTGTGTTTTAACTGTGCCACCTGGGTCAAAGGATGTTTTTGTCAAACCAGATGGCTGCATCAAGAAAACCGTATTCTGTGGTGTGAAACACAGCTTTCACCACAGACCTCTACAATCCAGTTGGAGTAGTTCATGAAGCTTTGTGGATCAGCCACTAGAGGGGGATTTAATTTTGCCAATGATTACAATGTATTTGGAATCCCACAGTACTGACCCGGGATTTTACCTCCAAATAGACTCTGGTGCTTGAGACAGATCAAAGACTTCTTTGACAGTGTGAGCAACGTGAGAGTCTAGTCTCAGATTTTTAATCAAGGCATCATCTGGTGACAAGAACTATTGGCATGCAAGAAAATATGCACCATATTCATTAAGCTTCCTCTTCAGTGCCTTTAAGAGTGGAGGATAATCCTACCCAGGTAGATTTATCAGGTTATGTCTTTGGCTTATTTGAAAGATTAATATCAAACACCTTGTAAAACTTAGCACATTCACAAGCTTCTCTACACACACATTTGTCTTCACCTTTTGCATACATGGAAGTATTCTTGTGCCACACAGCACTGACTATTCAGTGTTTTGCCCTGTAACACTGGATTAGAAAATCTATGCACTCTGATGGGTATCCCAGTGCCCCAGCACTAAGGGCTCAGCATCAGAAAGATGGAGAGCTTGGCAGCAAGTCAACTGGCCAGGAAGAGAGAAGGAACCATCAGGTCAGCTCCTGTGGATCGGAGATCAAGTGGAATCACCATAACCTAAAAATGCTGGCAGTGATGTTGGGACAGATAAATAACCTTTCCTAGAGCAAGAGCTACAAAATGTATCTCCAGGTAAAGACATGTCCATCAACATGCTGGGCATTCGTGGGCTGAAACTGGATGGTTTATGGAAAAAATTGGTTCTGTTATGTGTCCTGAGAGCATTATGTGTATTATTGTTTGTATCACCAGGAGTCACTCTTTATCTTCTTTTCTGGATATGATCACTATCCATGGTGCCACTTTTCATTTTGCAATGACTCTGCTTTTATTTAGGACAAGGTGCTATGAGGCATTATTTTACCATTATATCCACCTTGTCATATAGAAAGTAGTTTTATCTTTGTAAGAAGCAGTTACAAGAAGAATGTTGGATTTGGGCAGAAATGTAAATTCTTAACAACCCATTACACAGGTGATGTATTATGTCAATTTAAATAAAGCTGTTTAAAAATACTTACTGTAATTCACAATTCGAGTCTAACAGTATGTATAATAGTTGCCTAGAGTTATATTTCATTACATAAAGGAAAACTGTCTTCTTACCAGAAAGAACATCCGTTGCTGTAAACCTTTGCCAGACAACTTACTAAGACTGCCCAGTCTAATAAACTCCTGTAGGAAACAAAAAGAAATGTATCTCCTGCAAAAATGACAATTTTTTTATTATGCAAACATAAATATGACTAGTTGGTAATAGGAATGACTTGACTACCAGTCACCAAGACTTTTAATTTCATGAAATATGTTAAAAATCTAATTTATAGGATAATTCCTTTCCATTTGTAACTGTCTTCAGGATAAACTCCTTTCATCCATTTTAGGAAAATTCAGCTAAGCAAAATTTTCTTTACCTAACATTAAGACAGCTTAACTTCAGACAGCTCCCTCTTTCATCAGTTTTGAGTATTTCTTATGGTGCAAATGATGTAAAAACTAACCATAAGTTGGCCTGTATGTTATGGGTTAGCCACTGATAAGCTTCTGTGATGTGTATGGCATACGTAGCTCTTCACAGCAATGTAAAACCAGCTGCACAACTAAACATCACCAGCAGCAGCAGAAAAAGAAGGACATTTGTCTGGCAATGTGAGGTATCCCAGTATCATCCATGTAATATAATACAGCACATTAATTTAGATCAAACTACGTAAGAATGTTTAGGTATGGTATTAGAGGAAAAGTAGCACATCTGAAACTTCCAAAATGCTGGATTTTTCAGGGTTACTGAACTATGCAGTAACTCACCCTTCCACTTATCTGAAACCCATCAAAATAAGAGTTTTTCAGCCACTCCCTCCAGTTTCTGCCAAGAAGTTTATATTTATTTATGACAGCCTTTCTAAGGTCATTTCTACTCATAATTGCGCATTTAAAACCTATATAAAACATCAGAATCACCTGAACCTTGGGAATAAACTGGCTGTCTAAAATTAATCTGTTCAAAGAGACAATCTGGATTCCTTAGGCTTGCTGTGATGTGTCCAGTCCCTCAGCTGGCATTGCTTAGGGGCTAAGGGGTGAGAAAAGTGGCTAGAGGTGATTATCCCTATACCACAGTAGGCTCATGCTACCAGAGAGGCCACTAGAAGTTGCTGCTGGCCACCAAAGAGCCACACCAGACCACCACCAGCAGGCTTAGCATCACCATGGCAAGTGCTGCGTTAACACATGGATCAAGAGCTGCAGGTCACTGCAACCTGCAAGCACAACCAGCCACAGGATGTTTGCATGTCCAGTATAGGTACCAGCTTGATGGCAGCAGAGATCCCACTCTGGGACAACATGAAAAGGATGGAGTTACAGTGGTATTTGCCTCCCAGCCTGACCTACACCATGGCAGGGACTTCAGTCAGAACCAGAAGAGCAGCCAAAGGGCTAGAAGCAGCAACATCTTGGGCATCTGCCAAAGGGTGATGGCCAGTGCTTCCTGGCTTGGCAGGCAAACAACCTCTGCCCCCCATCTGCCTTTTTCTTGAACTTCCTAGGACAGGAAGACTGCTCGGTCTTTAAATAGAACAGGGTAGCAGAAACACCCAATGACAGCATTTCATTTCATGTGATAGAGAGATGCACGGGCTGTGAAATGTCCTGAGGGACTTGCCAAGGATGTGAACAGTCTGCGGATCACTAGAAAGAAACATGAGCTGTGGCAGCTGCTTGAAGACAGGGAAGAGGCAAAGTGAGGGAATGGGGAACAGCCACAAATCCAGAAATACCTGTGCTCAGCACTGCCTTCCCAATGGCACATCAACTTCATACCTCAGCATTTCACTTGGTGCAAATGCTATTTTTGTGTTTGACACACAAAAGTCAAAGGAGTGGGGAGGAAACTACTTCAACAAGAGACAACACTCAAGCGTGCACACACAGATACCTGCGTCTAGGAAAATAGAAAAGGCTACAAATATTACACAGTGGCTTATTTATTCTGAAATAAGCCTTTGTTCTTAGAAAAGCATTACAAGTGAAAAAGAGATGTTGGTATTTTTGTAACACAATTAAACGTATTTACTTAAGGCAACCCTGTCTCAAAAATTATTGCCTAATGTTACACATAGACTAAAGAGACTGCTCATCCCCAGGGCCATGAGTTTCAAAGCAAGGCATTGTGAAAGGGCTGAAGATCCTCCAGCACAAATGTCTTATTTTCCTTTAATCTGTCATGCTGAGGCATTGAGGGTTTGGAAAAAAAAATTAAGGACAGGAGGACATGAGGAAATGTGCAACTGTTCCAGCTCTGAATGCTGTGATAAATATTACATTTTTAGTGCGTCTGTTGTAATAGTTGTTTGGAATTGCCTACAACTGCCCAAATCTATACAAAAGACAAACCTGACAAAATCAATAAAAAGGATTGCCTCTTCCTGCTTTAAAGGTTGCTGTTTTCTATGGTGTGCTGGTTTTGGCTGGGGTACAGTTAATTTTTTCACCATGGCTACTATGGGGCTGTGTTCTGGATTTGTGCTGAAAACAGGACTGATCATATAGAGATGTTTTTGTTACTGCTGAGCAGGGCTTACACAGAGCCGAGGCCTTTTCTGCTTTTCCTACTGCTGTGCTGGCAAGGAAGTTGGAGGTGCACAGAAATTTGGGAGAAGACACAGCCAGGACAGGTGACCCCAACTGACCAAAGGGATATTCCATACCATAAGACATCGTGCTCAATATATAAAGTGAGGGGGAAGAAGAAAGGGGGGATATTTAGAATGATGGTGTTCGTCTTCCCCAGTAACTGTTATGGGTAATGGGGCCCTGCTTTCCTGGAGATGGCTGAACACCTGCCTGTCCATGGGAAGCAGTGAACTAATTCCTTGTTTTACTTTTCTTGCATGTGCAACTTTTGTTTTACCTACTAAACTGTCTTTTTCTCAACACACAAGTTTTCTGGATTTTACCCTTACAGTTCTCTCCCAGACCCCACTGGTGGAGGAATGAGTGAGTGGCTGCCTTGCTTGGCTGCTGGCTGGGGTTAAACCACAACATATGGTATTATTACAATTACATTTGACAGTTTTTGTTGAGAGAAAAAGGTTTGAATGAGGAAAGGCAATGTAACAGCTGCCCCTAATTAACAGGTTTGTAAAACACACCTAATGCTTTAAAATTGCATCAAATCTTGATCACAACTCTGTCACTTACTCTTCCTGGGATCACCAGATTGTCCATGCCTATCAAGTCTTTCTTCAGTTCATGCAGCTTCTGGAAGTTCTCCATCTTTATCATATTGCCATGGAGCTGAGCCACCATTTCAGAAATCTCAGCCAAAGCAGCTAGATGGACAAATTCATAAAGTGCTTATTAAAAATTTACAAGAATGTTCAAAAAGAAATACAGCTTCTCTCTGCAGCACCCAGTTCATGAACCTTCTTGTGCTACCCTTCTTCACAGTGTAAAGCTACTCAGGCAGACTAAAACCCACACAAAGTCTGGACATCATCTTATGGAGTGGAAAGGGTGGAGTGCTGTAATGAAGAGACAGTCTATTTCGTAAACCAAAAGTTTGTTCTATTTTAGCCACAGGAACTTTGTAAGAACACTAGAGTCAATTCAGAGCACCAATGAATGTATTCTCCTAGGGGATTTAATTTCACACATCTCCAATCAATCTAGGAATGTTCTTTATGCTTGGAAAAAAAAAATTTCCCCCCTGCTGCCTGCAGCACACTGGGTCAGTTCATATTTGAAAACAGCAGGAAATGTTGGTGTCATTTACTGTATCATTTCAGATGGCAAACAGTAATTTTGGGGTTTGTCCTCAATCCCATCAATGAGAACAACTACAAGGGCTGCATGTTGCTGAATCACATCATGGCTGTACTTCATTCTCTGCAAAGACACTACCAGTTCCCTGTCCCATCATGTATGGGAGCAACAACCTTGATACACCTGAATGGACAAGCAGTCTCTGAATGGGCCAAAGGCACTGACCGACTTCAGTGCTCTGAGAGCAGTTACAGCCATTTGTGTTAAAGAAATACAGTCGAGGGAACAGTAACAGTGGTTCCTCCTTCCTTCTTACATCGTTGCTCAGTAGACAGTTCATCCACCTGCCAGTGGGAGACAGGTGCTCTCTGTTGGGATTTAATCCACATCTGCAATTGGTTTTGCTTCCTTTACACTCTGACCTTTAACAAAAATCTGAAAACACCTTAGTAAGAGCCTGATCCCAGAGTGACAGTGTCTCAGTCACACTGCCCTCATGCTCTCTTGTTTTCATCTGTGAATCCTGTGTTTGCATCCATTTCAAAAGTGGAAGCAGGAATCAAACCTTGATGACTGCTGGACTCTCTGAGAGGTGGGAATGGACACATCATCCTCATCATCTAGCCTTGGCTGAAGGAAATAAGGCACTACTCGCTGCATTCCCTGAGATCATTCAGGCAGTGGCTACGTTTGGGCAAACATCTGTGCCACACAGCACTTCCATACCACAGACCTCTGTGGCATTTCCTATTGCCACAGGTCAGGTTACCTCCACATTTTGTGCATTGCCTGCTGAGGGTCTCATCGCACGGAATCTCAGGGAATTCAGCCAGCTAACTCAGCTACACCTCCTGACTGGGAGCAGTCATGCTGAGCATTGCTCGCTGCCCAAATTCTTCCATGGATCTGCACCGATGCTAGCTGTACAGACAACACAGCTATCCTTCAACATACATAGCTTACAATAGGGCTGGGGATGGGGGGAAGGGAGAAGGAACACAGATAATTAGAAAGAAGTGGCAGGCAACAAGTTCAGACTACAGGAGGGAAATTTTTTCATGTTTGAAATAAAAACCCAAACAACCCATGCTAGCTGCTTTGAGTCCCTGGAACACATCACGGAAATGGTAGGTAGTACAGCAAGCTATACCTCTTGAAAAAAAGACAACACTTTAAGACATAACAACAGCAGCCCTCCTGGGTCAGAGCAAGGGTTCATCTGGGCCAATATTTTATGTTCTTACCAGATCTCTAGGGAAAGCTAGGAACAAGACAAGCACGTATGCTATGTTCCCCGTGCTGTCTCCCAACCTCCCAACTGTTTTCACTTTAAGAGACTTTCTGAACCATCTGTCATTTCTGTGTATTTAATAACCCCCAGCAGAATACTCTTCCAAATACCTGCCCAGACTGTGGCATAATGTGTATACAGGAGCAACCTCAATCCTACTATTTCTGGTGTTCTGAGTGCTGGATTTTGCAACTCAGTCCTCTTTCAATGTAGGCTTAAAAAAATATTATTTTGTTTGTCCAGCCATACACCTCTAACAGATTTGGATGCCATTTCTCAGCCCCAGGAGCCAGTGTCTTTTACTTACCTCTTGAATCCCTGAAGTCTACGTGGCTTGGAGGATAGTGCTTGCAAAGCCTCTCCATTATCTGCTTATAGTGCATAAGCCTGTGTAAAGGTCTGAGAAGGAAGGTGTTGAGAGGCAAGTAGCAAACTTTCTGTAGTTCAAAATCTCTGCAAAAGGTCTCCAGCTTGCGAGAGTTCTTGATCCCATTCTCCAACTCCATTAAAATCTCATTGTGCTTACGCAGGTGAATTGTCAGTTGCTTGTATGCACAAAAGAAAAGAGGATGTGGTAGAGCTCTTAGCAATCACTGTGAGACGTGGCTCAGTCCAAACTTCAGCAAAACATCCAACTAGCACAGCAGTGGGAATTTTGCAAACTAAATCACTGCAAAGCGCAATGGCTCCGATATTCTCTTGCAAAGGAGAAATGGCATTACTCATTTGAAGTAGGCCCCCCCCACCCCCTCTGAGTTCCCTGTAAAGCAGAAGTACATGAGTCAACAAAACTAAGTCTCTTATCAGTGAGAAATCCAAAGGCAAGATGACATGAACATAGCTCGTGCAAATGGTGCAACAGGGAGACAGCCAGACAATGTGAATGCAGAGCTAGGAAAGAAAATGGGATTTTCAAAAAGGATGAAGGGATTTAGTTGCCCCAGCTCCCTTAGATGTTTTTGGGGAACTGAAATGCCAGCAAATGGACTTTTAGCTTCTGCTCCCCTCTTATCCATGAGAAGCTGCATCTCCTGGGAATCTGAACAAACACAAAAATGGAGGTGCTGTCCAACAGAAATGGGTATGTTAGAGTTCTTCATCCTTCATATCTTCTTCTGCTTAATGCAGTCTCTAAGATCATCCCACTGGCACTGGGGAAGGAACCAGTGCACCAGCAAGTGAATGAGGTTTGCATGAAACATGTAGCTATATTTAGGTCTCAGTAATGCAGGTATTTACAAGTCCCCTTTAAAACAATGCAGCAGATTCTTTTTTTTAACAATTTAACAATACAGGGAATTAATTTATGTTTTGCAAAAGGTGAATTGGTTCTTCAGGATGAACAGAGCTCCTCTGAGCAGCCAAATAAAGTTTTCCAGTATATGGTAGAATATTAAGCACCAACAAAAAGAAACTGAATGTGTAAAATGAATGGACCTAAGAAGACATTTTTGCTTCATCTCAAGTTTGTGCTTACTGACACATTTCTAGTTAACTCTCTCTCTCTCTCCTGTGATTTGCGACAAGTTTATCAGAAACATATTTTCCCTACAGCCAAGCTGCTTCGTCCATACACTGTATATTCATTTTACAAGCCTGTAACTCAGGCAAAGACAGAGCAGACCTTCTGGCTGCCCATTGATTACTTGCTCTTACCTTCTCTCCTATGTTAATTATACAAGGAATATCAGTTTTCAGGTGTTTTAACAGGTCTCATTATAAATAAGTAGAGTTTTAACTAACTTTCTTGTCTCCTGTGCAGTTCTTTTAAGTTAGACTGGCTTTTCCCTCTTTCTTCCACATATCAACTAATCAGTGATGGTGAATCTCAAAGCAAATGAAGTAAAACCCTCTAATGGGAAAGGGAAAATTGGAAGGGTGAAAGCACACTGACAGGTGTAAGTTACAGTGAGGACTGTACACTGCTTTTAGACTAATGCCCCAGAAGGGCCTGCAGACACTGAAGGACAGACAATTTAATGTTGCAGGGTACCAAGTGCAGAGGCAGAGTCTGCCAGAACGTCTCTGGTACTCTAAAAAATATTAGTCAAGAAGTGCATACTTCTTGAGGGCAGGGATGGAGGTAGAAAAGTCCCCTTTACATTTCTTCCAATGCATCTGGATTACATCTTGAGGGGGAAAAAGCAGTTTCTGACTAAGTACACTGCAGAGAGAGTAAGGCTGCCCTATAAGTGACAAGGCTGTCTGTGTTGGGGACTGTAAATGGAGATTTCTATGTTCCCTTCCTCTGATTTGCTGTATAATTGCTTTCACATCACTTAACTTCTCTGTATCTCTCTGCCCTTCTGATAGATAAACCTAGTACTAACTAGCACCTCAGGAGAGATGTAATGACTAAACTGCCCTTTCCTCCAGCCAAGGACTCAAGGCTGCTCTACTTACTAACTGCAGAATGCCAAAGTGGCAATCACCAAGGAAGGATTTATCGGATAATTTGGAAACCCTTTGAGACCCATATACAGAAGGTGAAGTGCCTTGTTTTGCCCCACACCAACCTGGATGCACAGCTACATAATAGTAAGGTGAGCTTATATCCATACTGTAAAAGTCCATAGGGTTTTCACAGGCTCCCATGCCTGCATTCCATGCTGTTTTCTCAGTAACAGAGAGCATCAATATTGCTCTGGCCAGACTAAGAACAATTGCAAAATCTGCTGAACATTATACCTAGATTTATGGTTCATACACGTGTTTTTATTTCCAGCTTTAAAGGGATTGAAGGCAATTATTGATTCAAAAACCTTTCATCCGACTTTGCACCATAGTGGAGAAATACAACTTTCCCCAGTCAAATCAATATCCAGGTTTCGGTCATCACTCCTGCAATATCTTAACACGTATATTTGCATGAAAAAGTAGGCACGCTCAGCTTTTGAACAGTTTCTTCATCCATACAAATTCCAATGCTTGCCTTCTTATTTGAAGGAAAAAAGAGCTGGAAATTAAATGTTCCTGAACTTTTGTGACTGCTGCTTCTATATTTGGAGAGTGGAAAAAAGGGGCTGGACAGCTTAAAATCAGCTTGCAATGCTGAGATCTTAGGTCTCACCAAATGCTTGCTACTTCATCAAAGGAAACTTTCATAGCATTATCCTTGATTACAATTGGCAAAAAAAAAGCACAAGAGGCAACACCATACAAAAATGAAAAGCATGCTAAATGTTAATCCATGACAAAGCTTAATAGTTATAGGATCACTCCTACCTTCATACTCTGAATGTTCTTTAGCATAACATCTCCGATTCTTTGGTAATCTCCTTTAATGTGAGCATTAGAGCGGCCTTCCCTGTCAGCAACACAAATACCGCACACTTCAGTCATGCAATAAAACCGCATAATCACTTATAAGCACAGAAAGGAACTCAATAGCTCATTTCTTTTAAAATCCTGACCCCCATGCTCCATCACTCAGAAGCGTGTGAGGAATCTTCCTGACAGACGTGTCAGGTACAGTACACCTTTCACCCAACCTGGCTTTCACTCCTAACAACAGAGGGGGCAGACACTTAACAGAAAGATTAGACTTTAAAGACAATTTTTAGCATTTTTAAACACACTAGAGAAGGCCGGAAATAGTTTGGGAAAAAAGAAGGCATCAAAATCCCATGACAATATGTGGGCTTAGAGCAGAAGGTTAATTCTGTTCAGAAACAATGACTGAACTCCAGAACATGACCCAGGGGGTGTTCCTCCTCTGAAAAGCTTTCTACTTATGTAAGGGACAGTGGGACCAAAAAAAACCCAATAAATCTATCCAGCATCTGGGTTTGACTCAGAAGTGTTACATACTCATAGGAATTTTTTTTCAGTGTGTCACTTATGATACTACAAATGCAAACTGCTCCCTCCCACCCAGCCAGCTGCACTTGGATGAGTGCTCCATTTGGGAGAAACCCAGCTCCTGATGAAACAGATATTCCTGCTTCTAAACCCATGTGTGAGACAGGCAAGGACACCACACTCTGACTGAATCCAAACATGTTTTAGACAACACAGGAGGAGAAACCGTGGCTGTAAGAACCTAACTGTTAGAGATCTGTTACAACCAGGTTATGCTTTGAAAAGAAAATCACTAGGGGTGTGTGGGGACAAGCACTGTCCCCCTCCCCTTTCCAACTTCTAATACTGCATCCAAGTTTCCCACAGCATGGCTTTTTATGTGCTGTCCTCAATTCTTACAATTCCTTCAGCTCCCACATCTGAGTATTGGGACACATATCCAGTCCTGGTGCGAGCAACTGCAATTCAACCAAAGAAATTCACTGCCTTGGAAGAGGACAGAAATATAATCAAGCCCTAAATGAATCCAAAGATAACATGGCCTCTGTTTTCTGCTAAATGGATATATTGTTTTCCCCCCAATTGCTGTACTTCACACTTCTAAGACAATTCTGTGCGCAGTGAAAGAATAAGTGGACAACCAGGTTATAAAACTCCACTTTCCTTAGTATGGGCAATTTAATCAGAGAGGTCCCATGTTCACCAAATCATAGAGGATGTAGCTGTTCTTAGGAATATACTTTCACTGGCAAGACACAGAATTTTTGTTTTTAAATAAAATGCCTGTTATCACATTAATAGATGCATATTCAGACATATATTTTTTTTGTGAAATTAAACATTTTTATGTTCCTGTTGGATAATCCTCTCTGCATGCGTTTCTTACTGGGAAATGTGGAGGGCACAGCTTATAAATACTACACAGTAACATCTATTTTATCCTTCAATAGACAGAGACTCAGTCGATAAACAAGGGATTGTTCCATGTTCATTTGAACAACAGCCAGTTTAATAGGCTGTCTTTAATTATTTCCTATTGTGTTAAGTCTCTCAGGCACTCACATGAATATTTAAGCAAGGAAAAACAGTTCTCAACATGATTTTTTGATAGTTTTCTATGAATGCAAAGGTTACACTGGGGTAGGAAGTTGGGAAGTTTAATTACCATCACCAGTTTTGCAAAAGCACTATGTTAGACAAACACTGCCACAGTCAAATCATGCCTAAGGAATAGCAGAGCTACATATGGACATCACATGACTACAGCCTCCACATTACCTGAGAATAAAAGTACCATTTCTGCCTCCAGGAAGCTTCTGTCTGTCAAATTATCTTCCCTCTATGCTGTTCCTTGACGTTCCCTTCTGCCATGTCCCTCCCATCAAGCAGCTCTCCCCACTGAGATTTCCGCTGACCGGTTATAAACAAAACTTTCCAGCCACTGAAGCTCTGCTCCAAGTGGTGCATATCAAAGTGCCCCCAGCTGAAACCATCTGAAGTCCAAGGCAGTAGCACCACACTGGCAGGAAGCAAGGGAAAGCCATCCTCCACGCCTGGAGCCAGTATGCAGCACCCCATTCCAAACAGTTCATGCTGTGCCACTACACACAATCCCAGAAATGTCAAAGCCAGATGAAGTTGTGCTGCTGCCAATAACGACACGGTATCCAGTAATTATCTCTATAAGAATTCTTGCTTTATATGTTATTCTCTACCTCTCTGGCACTGCCTGAATCCTTTTTTATGTCTCTACATTTTATTTAATCTAATGCACTTCAACAATTTTGTACCTTCCTGAGCGTGAAAGATGTATAGTTATCTATTTACGGCCAAGATAAATACTACGTACAGCATTACAGAATGTTATTTCTAAATACACATTGCTTTTCTGATCTGAAGGCTACAATAGAGGTTGGCTAGAATATGCATTGCAAATTTCTTATCTACTGGCTAGCTACTTGAAGGCTGAGCCCAAGCCTACTGAAGTCACAGAGAATGCTTCCAACAGTTAATATTAACTGTAGTTGTTCACTGAACACTCAGGTCCTTATTTCCCAAAAGTTGACGCTCTGGCCCCTCTTCAGCACAGCCAGCACTGACTGCTTGCAGAGCATCTCATCACATCAGTCACATGCAAAACATCAAGAACAGCTCCCCTTCACCGGCTTTGGCCACTGACTTTGAAGGCTTTGAAATCTTACTCTGTATGTTGGCAGAGTGGACACAGACAGAGAGAAGGGGGTTCCCCAAAAGCAACAGCCTGTGTCCAGCTGATGGCTGAGCAGTGAAGAGGTGAATTGTACCAAAGCCCTCTGCCCAGGCCAAGAGAGACGACCTGTGCTGCACACAGATGCATACTGCCTGAAGAAATAACACCAGGGCTCCCTTAGGAGAAAACACAGAAATGGGTATTGCTCCTTGTTCCAGCCATTCTTCTTGCTCTGCTTATTTATTGCCATGCATATGCTGTCCCTTGCAACAGAGATGAATTTCTCACTGGGGATGGTGCATAGGCATGTAGTCTGGGATGTGGAACAGAGAGGCAGGGAAAGCTGAAGCCTGGCATGGGGGAACATGACAGATTCACATCTGCCTCCTAAACCCCAGCCTCCATTCCACCTCAGCTCCATGCCAGCACTCCAGACTAAACCCTGGGCTAACTGCCCTCTTCCTCAGCCTCTCAACATGCAAATCCCAAGAAAACAAGAAAAAACCTCAAAGAACATCCAAATACAGAGAATATAAAAATAAAATCCAAACACACAATCTATCAGATGATGTCTTACTGCTGCTACAGCCCAAAGCACATGAGCACCAAAGAGAGTTCTCCCTGTGGTGCGTATCTTGAATAACAACACTCAACTTGCTGAGAGGAAAGAAGCTGCTCATTTGTTGTGCACCAATGACTAAATTGTTCTTCTTACTCCTTTGTTTTCATGGGTCACTGTCTGAACACAGTATCTGTCCACCAGGGACAAGGGACAAAGCTGAGGGACTAGGATCTCACAACTTTTCATCAGGAGTTGATTTATGATCCCCAGCTCCATAGAAGTTGTAGGAGCTGCTTTCCCCACACACAGTGTGCCCTCACTTCACTGGCATTGTGTGGGGAGGTTTAAAGTCACTAAAAATCATGCTGAATAGTGGGGATGTGACTGTATAATCAGATCATTTATCATTTTTCTCCAAATAGTCCCTTCCTTTTTACAGCAATGCAAGTGTACAATTGCAAGAAAAGAGGAGGAGACTGATTTTACACCTGATAAGAAACTCAGACACTACCTGATTTATATTATTACAAATGGCCACCACCTTGACTTACAGGGATTACACAGGCACCTATGTCAGATTTTTGAATTACATTGTTTTTAGTGCATATAATTGAAAAATTAATGGAAAGAAATCTCAAGTCAGTCCATATCCTCAATAATCTGTGAATGGTAACCGAAGAAACAGAAATTTGATGGGGATGGTGGAAAGGCAAAGAAGAAGAAAAAGGTATCTCAACAAAGATTCTTTCTCTGAGGTGGACATAAAAATCTCTGATTGCAGCCCTTTAATTGCAGCCAAAATAATAATAAATCAATTACAACAAATTACATTTACAATGTGTGATTTTCTGTTACATGCTTAGGAACAGCACCTCTCTCCTGGATACTATGGCTGGTCTTTGAGCACGTAGACACTTTTGACTTTTTATCACTTTAGTATTAGCTAAAGTTCTAATATTAAAAAATACCTTAGATGTTCCCCATTACAACTGCCTTTTAAATATGAGTAATGTTTTGCAATTTGAAAAGAAGAGTCAATAAAAGCAAAACAGCCCTTTCCTAGCTCACACCCTGCTATTACACAGTGCTTTTTACTGCCCTGCCCATTCCAGCCAACACTGCAGCTGGCCTTTCAGCAGTAAGTGGTGCATGAAACACTGCTCAGAGCATAGGAAATGTACTGCTGAAGCCATCAATGCTTTCAAGAGTCACACCAACCCTTTGGGGAGTGTGCACACATTTAAAGACTTCAGGCTGGCTATCCCTGTTGTAGGAGAAACCTAATCCACAGGAAACATGCATCAGTAATGCTTTTAAACAGTAAGGTATCAGAGCAAGTAACACCATCACATGAAAATAATACTGTAAATGCACAGCATTTCGTATCTTGCTGTGGAACGGCCTCAGAGTTTATCCTGGACACATCCCACCAGGAGAGCCACTGAGATGAACAGAACATGGCTCTAGGTGTGACTAATAGATTCTGGACAATTTACTTCTCTCCCACAACTTCCAATTAATTTGGGTGTAGCACAGTTCTAATCCCCAGAAGTCCCCAAAAGTGACCTCAGCAATGCAAACTATCCTTGAGCTTAATGTGCTGGCACCAAGCCTCTCTCAATGTCTTTGTCTCAGGAATTCACAATGCATAACTCACAGGTTTGTATTACAACACATACCTTATTTCTGTACATAGGGCAAAGACACTTTCAAATCTTTATCCCTCTTCATCCCTCCTCACCAGATATGCAGAACCAGCCGAATAGTCAGCACTCTGCATTTGAGAAGGCAGATAAGGGCTGCTGTCTTGTTTATATAAACTGTTTTATCATGCTGCTCTTCTTGAGAGCAAGTACTATTTCTCAAACAGAAAATGGTTAATAAATGAACATTTAGTTCATCTTCTTACACCTCCCTAAGTGCTTTTTTTATTACAGGTTTTCAAACTTACTTCCGTGAATCTTGATTGAGCTCTCTCCTTTCATATGCTAAGATCTAAGAGCCCCTTTTTTTGCAAATTGCCAGCCACACAGTGACATCTGGTAATACTGAGTATCAGCTTTCCTCAGATGTGCTTGTGATCCAGCAGTCAAACTACCAGTTTCCCTGGAAGAGGATAAGTGTACCTGCATTTCTGGGAAGTCCATAACACTTTTTCTTCCTAGCACATGGATAAGGCCCAAAATACAGATTTGCACAGCCTGATGAGGGCTTCCTAGGGCAGAAAGAGCTATCCTGGCTTGCCCCAGCATTGCTCTCTACAGTGCTCAGTGGTCAACCAAGGAGAACTTCTGGTTCTCCATTTTCTGTCAGTATTTAAAGAAACCAATGTGGAAACTTGTAATACAAATATTTAAAGGGGTGTGGAAAGATGAGCTCAAATTTTTTGGATGGAAAACGGTGCTTATGGCCCAAATGAATAGCTTATTAAACAGCTTAGATAAAAGGAGGAGTGGAACCTAACTGACTTCTCAGACTCAACTGCACAGATGTTAATGGAACATGTTATGCACCGCCTGCACTGCCCACACCCCTTCCTCCTTGCCATAAAATCTCTTGGGCTCTGTGAAGAAGCTTTAAGTCACTAAGATATGCCTCCCATATTTTCTCCCTGCAAAAAAGGTTGGGAACTCCTGACCTTGCACCCAAAGCCTTGCTGAGGAGCAGCCTCTATGAGTACTGGTAGCTAGGATTAGGACCTGGATGTCCAGGCACTGGATGCAGTAATTCTGGCACTTGCTAACAGGATAGCCTGATACGTGCTGTTCCCCCTTCAACCTGAGACAGCTTTCTGCTCTATTCCTCTTCTCTTCCCTTCCTGTGTGAGACGGCAAAGCACCATGCCTGCCTGCATCCACCAAAGGTCATCCTTTCCCTCCTCAAACCACGCAGCTTCTAGTGGAGTATTTCACTTGTTCCCAGGAACATGGCCAGTCTCCAGGGCTCAGAACAGCTGTAGTGACTGCGGGGATTTATGGGCTGCTTCACTGGCTCTGCAACAGCATGGGCAGGGCAGAAAACATGGCCCAGAGCATGGTATCACTGATCTTAGGATGCTGTGCAATAAACCCATCAGGAATCTGCTCAGTGTCATGGCCAAAAAGAAACTCTGGCTGAGAAAAATGCAGTAACTTCTTGTATTCTGCAGTTGGCTATTGGTGTCAGTATCAATCCATATCTTAGTAAAATCATTATCATCATGCACTGGACACTGAGATGCGCTTCTCTCAGGAAATTCAATACTAAAGAGAAAAATGGGTGAATTGTGTAAAGAAACAGATCAGACCTGCCGGAATCTATCTATAATCGGGTCAAAAAGATACTGGCCGTTAAGATGTTCTGTAGCAGACAGCCTTCCTCGGACTGCAGATTCCAGCAGTTCAGAAGCTTTCAAGCAAGCCAGATATACTTTCAATAATGTGCACAATCTGAGTTTCTTTAAGGCAAATTATAAAAATCTATAGATGTTTGAACAAATTAAAAGCAGAAAGTCATCTAACAATTGTTCCGCACAGTCCCTCCAGCCATGCTGTCCTCAAAGCTCTTTTGCAGAGCATCAGGTTCAACGAGATTCAAGGCCTAAGAGAACAGGGAATGGTTTTCTGTTAAGAGTTTCCAACATGAAGCATGAAGGTTTGAAACAAACCTTAGACGAACACACTGATGTTTATGCAGAGCAAGCAGGCTGAACTGCATTTTAAGTTGATAAAACTCAGCATCCTACTCACTAGGGGGACACAGATTACTGGTTTCAGAAGGCTCTTTCTCTGAGACAAGCTCCCACAGCACATGTGGGTAGCAAGGGGCTTCCAGCAGCTTGATGAAGTCCACAACCCTTTCATTCAAAGGCCCTTTTTCTCATAGGCCATGTCACCCTCTGAGGAATGCAGAGCGCACTCATGTCTCAGGACAAGTGTCCCACCTTCCTCCTCCCAACCACCTGACTGGAAATTTAAAAGCTGACATAGAAGAGCTGAATTTAACTGAGTTGGCTTGAGACCTGCCCACAGCTGTGCCACTGGCCCAGCCAGGCCTGTGAGGAGCGAGGCAGCCGAGGCAGAGGCTGGGCAGTGCCCTCCCTGCACTGTGGCGGTGGACACAGACAAAGCCCACTGGCTTTAAACCACCTGGGGCCAAAGACAGATGTACCATCATGGCAGTACAGACATTGAGCTAAGTGACCTTGACTACGTTGCTGAAGAAATTCACTACCACGTTGCCGCCAGCTTCTTCTGCATGCTGAGGGGCAGTTTCATTTTGTCACTCACTGTTTAATTAAACAGTAATCTCTACAGGATAGAGTTTATTGCTTGCGGCTTATCTCAGCATCTGTGGCATTATATAAAAACATCAACACCTCCACAATAATACCTGTCAGCAAGTCTGCCTCCCTTCCTAAGGCACATATTCACATCTTCCAGAACTTTCAAAACAACCCCTGTCTACAAAAGGGGTATGACACTAGGTACACTCAAGCTGTTGGTTGCAAACTGAATGCAGACCAGGGGCAGGAACGTGACTGTTTTTCTGTTAAGTGAATCAGAGCAGCCAGCAGAGAATTCCCAGTGGCTTTACACTAACTGTGAAAGGATATGCAATAGCTGAGCTGACAAAGTCAAAATGAGATGCCCAGCTGGGACAAAGTTACCTCAGCAGAATATTTTTGAACAAATTTGGATTGCAAAGTAACTTCACAGCAGATCAGCACTTTACATCACCAGGTAACTGCACTTGAAATATGATATTAGAGCTTTAAACTGAGGTTTACTGCTCTTGGAAACCATAGATTCAAGGAAAAGCTGGAAAACAAAAGGCTTACTCAGCTCTGAAAGAAGCTCACTGAAAAGGGGAAACAAAGTAAAACCACGGAAAGTTTAAAAGCCTAAATATTGTTTCTCTAACATAACTCTAACATAACATTCTCTAACATAATTCTCTAACCCTTCCCTCCACTTACTATAATGTCACCTTTCCACAGCAAGCTGTTACTGCAGCACCATCCAATTCTTTAAAAAC
>JAWWEU010000001.1:78879433-78976445 GCA_035583155.1 Acropternis orthonyx | reverse complement strand
ACCCTTCCCTCCACTTACTATAATGTCACCTTTCCACAGCAAGCTGTTACTGCAGCACCATCCAATTCTTTAAAAACATCACACCTGAACAGGAGGTGGGCATACACCTGTAATGCCACCAGCAGCCAGACAGATATAGGGAATCACCACGTGCTCCAGGAGTCAGCACCCAGCAAGCTCACTAGGTTAGACTGGTCTGACAGAAAGCAGAACTTGCCCCTTACTGTGTATATTTGTCTTTCCCCACCACACACCCTTAACCCCAATTAGTTGGGGATTAACTCCAGCTACTGTTAATCTTACACCATGGTTGGAGAAACAACCAGTATTTTATAACCTCTGAAAGAGCCTTCTTGGTGTACCTGAAGTAAATGCTCCTTAGTGGAATGCAATCAACACCAGTAGCAACCCAATGGAAAATGAGAGATACAGAGAGGCTGGCTGTGCAGCACATGTCTTACGTGTCAGGCATCAACCAGAGTCCTGGGTGAGGGTGTCACCTCTCACAGGCACTATCACATTCTCCTCTTCTCAGAAAATACCTGCTAATACTGGAACTGTGCAGGGTGGGTTTGGATAGCACTAGTCTGCAAAGTGCTGTGCCCTCATTCAATGCTCTCACTCATCACATCACAAGAGCTAAACTCACATACTCTGAGACAGTGTTTTGCAGTTGTTTAGATTAATTAGCTAAAGAGGCATTAAACTGAGTAGCACCCATCAGGTCTGTCTGCTCTGCCTTTCACATAATCTTCCACTGTCATTTTTCTAACTGAGAAGCTCTTATCACCAAAAATAAATAACAAAAAAATGCCTACACAGAACAAGACAATCCAGTCCAGAGAGGTCTAATCGGAGCAAGTAGAAGGCTTCTGTGTGCTGCTGCATCTGCTCAGATTTCAGTGGTCAAATGAACTGAGTTAAGAGTCCTGCCAGGGACATAGCTATTTCACAAAATTGTCACATTTTGCTCTCATTATTATGTTAAGGATAGGTAATTTTTAAGCCCAGTGTCCTCTTCTAACACTGACTATTTGTAATGTGCACCACAGACTGTGAGAGTGTCACAGCTGAGATGCTGCAGAATGGGAAGCTGGTCTGTGAAATCCCCCCAGCCTACACCTATTTAGACAGAAACGGGACCTGGTCCTTTGTCACTCTCTCTTTATTACTGACAGATCTTGCTTGCAACATGTTCTTCAGAGAAGCTGCCGTGTAGAAACACTGACATTTGGCAGAAGAGAGCTTCATCCAGAATTATGATCTCATTTGCATATGCCTGTACCTGAGATATCTGAACAACAGAGTTTGTCAAGTAAACACGAACAAAGCACAATTCAATAAACCCAGTCTGTTAATAACCAACATCTGCGACTTTCACAAATTAATCACTACAGCAGATCACAAAGAGTTAGCAGAATGTAAAAATGCTCAACTGCTTGAAATAACACAGATAAATAACAATCAACAATCTTACCACAGAGCAAGTCTCTGCTCAATTTCCTTGAGAAAACCAGTGTGAAATTTGTGCAAAGGTTCGAAGCTGGAGAAAATGAGATTTCTCAGTGTATCAGGCATGCAATCCTCTTTACTCACTGCACTCTGAAACCACTACAAAATAAAAAGAAGCAAAATTATCGGTGGGTGGAATGCCGCAGGTATGATCATTTGCTGTCTTTATGCACCCAACTCAAACACACCTAGCACCTAACCCAGCAAGGGCCTTATTTAGCTGGCACCAGGAATACAACCCAGGCTACCCCTGACACTCCTATGAGTGAACTGGTGAACTGGAGCTCTTATGAGTGGTCAGGCCCTGCACAGCTGGAAAAAGAAACTCCCTTCCCTTTTGCCATCACTGATCAATACAAACTGAATTTGCAAATGCCGTAGATGCAAGAGAAAGAGCATTCCAATACCTGTAGCACTTACAGACAATCCAGTAAAAACAAAAAGTATGCCCTGCATTTTCTTTTGCTGAGATCTGGCTGAAATCCCTTTGACGGGAGATGGTACAGTAAGCACCCAAGCCCGTGTTGCTGTGTGCAGACAGAGAACATCACACACTTTGCAAAGTGAACAAGTGGAAGACACTACTATTAGAAAACAGGAGGAACAATGCCAAACACTGTAAACACAGAAATAGGCTCCTCCTCAGTTTTGCTCCTTATTCTCTTAATTTCACCCTAACAGACCTATGGGTGACAAAAGGCTATAGAACTAGGCAGCTTGCCAAGGTAGCAATGCCTATTAACTTCATCATGGTAACACTACTCCCTCCTCACTGCCCTGGGGGGTTCCAGCTATCTATGGCTGACTTACAGCAATGCCTAGAAGCCTGTCTGGACCATAGAAGGCTGTTACAGCAGTCTTGCTTTACACTGCATCAGCTGGAGCTGAGCCAGACCTGGGATAAAGAGAGATGTCTCCCAAGCCTCCCCCTGCCCTGTTTTATCTCCACACTGAGCAGAGCTAAAGGTGAAGCACATCTACCAAGCCTCAAAATTCATATACAATATTTGTTCCTTTTCCAATGATGCTGGATATTTGTTCACTCAGTGACCTCCTAGGCCAGTCTTTGTGGAGCACAGCTGATACAACTGTATGCTAATCATCATGACTATCCCTCTTAGAGATCCAGCAAACTAAAATTTGCCTACCACAAGAATGAAGGCCAGAGTGGGAAATGGGGTTTAGCTCTGAAGAGCTCAAACTTTCTGTTTCTGCAGCCACTAGTGAAACACTAGATGAAAACAGCATATCTGCTGTTGAGACTGCAGCAATGACCACCATCCCACAGAACCTGGCCGCTTCCCTCACTGGCCTGGTTTCCCAGAAAGCCAGGGTAAGTAGCAGTGGGGCCAGAGCTACCTTGCTGCCTGTAAAAAGCATACTATATCAGCTATGTTTAAGCTGATTAGCTGTATCTGTCATGTGGACTCCTGGAACATACAAGAGAGGAGAAAGTGTGCCCCTGGTTCCCAGCTGGTCCCAACACTCTCCCCTGCAGCATGTCCTCCTTACCATAGCTCTCAACACAGGAGTGGGCAATGCACCTCATTGGGCAAATAAAGAGCTGAGAGCTTTGGAGCCCACCGAAACACCATGAGGGGGGTTGGATCCAGTGCCATTTCAGAGATTATTGTTATTTCAGGCCAAACCTTGCCCCATTATTCTTGGAAGTGAAACAAGACTATCGGTGTGTGTGCAAAGATGGCACATATTTGCCTTGGAGATTTTAACAATCGCACTCTGATCAGATGCTACAGATGAATGACTCGTTTAACTTACTGAAAAATCAGAATCATTCAAAGAGGTACTCCACAATATTTCATGTTAAATGGAGGGCATTTAATCCAGTAAAACACATTTATATGTGCCCCTAAGGAGCTACTTCAGTTTTAACAGAAGTCATTGAAAACCCACAGGCCTTTTTAGTAATTACAACCACAAAGCATAAGAGAAAGAAAACATAACCGAACTCTGCCCCAAGTTTCTAAACCTGATATAGTTTCATAATACATGTTACTAACCACAGTGCAAACCTCTACTTTCTGGTTTTTGTGTTATTTCCTCCCTGGAGGAGCACTCCTGTGTACTGCAAAGAATACCTTCAGTACAGAGTATAAAAGTAGCATGGAACATCTAAGATGTTAAATGGAGCAGAAGAAATACTACTGCTGACTAGAGCTTCACATGGTTCATGAATAAATGCTCAAGCAAACATACCGATGTGATGACTTCAAGGTCCTTCAGGTATGTTCGCTCCGTAGTTGCCACTTCTTTAGCAATGAAGTAAGCTTTCTCTGTTGGGAATCTCTGTAAATTGCAAAACACATTAGGTTCTCCTCCGCTTTTATGGAGAAAAAACTGTAGATAATAAATCACAAAGAGCATTACAAACCAGTGACCCTTGCTTGTGGTTACTGTGACTCATGCTTGAATGTTCCTAAGCCCTGAAGCCCTGAAAACAATCCTTCCTTGCAAACACAAGAGAACAAGCACTTTCTATGGGGTTTTGAGATACTTCTTTTTTATAGCTGATTCTATCAGTGATTTCCACAGCTTTGGGGTGTTGATGTTCTTTTCAGTTTATTCCTAGAGTAGGATGTATTCTGAAGTTCACAAAGAAATTGTTTGCAGGCTAGATGACCATATGAATCAAATGTAAAATTTGACTAAGTGACAAAAAATTGCAGCTGATTATTATATGTTTCATCATCAGGATGAAAATCTACAGTAAAAATACTCTCAGAAGAATTCGAACCAATAGGATTTTCCCAGTGTGGCTGGACAACCTAACAGTGGCGGAGCAGAAGGATTTTAGACTAAGCCAGAGATTTAAAATTTCTTAATTTTGAAGAGCCAAAGGAACTCAGCTTATCTTCCTCTGTATTGCTCAGCAAGGAAAAATGAAGGAAAAAAACATCCACAGATAATTTGTCTCTGTTTCCTCCCTGAAGACAAATGATGCAGTGGATACATTATGAAAGACATGCAAGCAAAGACTGTGTGGGCATTTCCTCGTCAGTATACAACCCCATAGGAACCATAATCAGCTGCTAGATACAGCAGTCACTGGCTGCCGTAAACTGGACTGACACAGAGAATCCTAAGGCTATTAACTGATTCTTGCTTTCCCTTTTTCTCAATTTTTTTCTCACATATCTTACTGACTATGTACAGTGGGAAAAGAAATCTTCCTTACACAAACTCCCATTTCCCAGCAAAGCCGTTTGAGTTCCAACTTTCTTCTTCCTGAGATGCTCCAAGCTCAGGGATAGTAACAGGCCACAGAAGGACAAAGCAACCCTGTCTCGCACTGCAGCACAGGAGGGACAAGCCAGCAGGCATCCAGAACACCCTGGCTTGGACAAACATTTTATCTTCAGAAAGTAATTTGGGATGTGATGCTCCCTTATGGTTTTGCTGCCATGATTGGTCTGAGCCAAACACTCCTAGCTGAATGCTGCAGGCTGTGGCTCAAAGGGAACATTTTCTATTCCCACAACCAGATGCTTCAAGGGGTGCTCTCAGCACAGACAGATTGGAGAGCTTGGGTTGGACACTCCTGCAACATGCTCAACACTGTTCCTTTTCTTTCTGTCACCTGGAAATTTTCCCTCCAGTGAGACAATGGAGTTGGCTGTTTTGTTACGACAAACTACCAAACTCCACTCCTCAAAATCAAGTTAGATTTACAGGAGACCCTGTCCGAACAAGCTCTTAAGGTTGCAACCAACAGGAACGGCCCAGATTTTCTACAACACATCACAGAGAAGAGAGCCAAGGTCATCTTCATATGCCTTACTTTTCTTTTGACCTCTTCCTCATCATCAGTCCTGATGCATGATGGGTCATTCAGCAAAGGGCTGACCAAGGGAGATGACTGCTTGGCATCAGGGCTCAGGTTTGGAGATAGAGTCATATTTGCCACTGATGGTCCTCCTTGGGAATTGATGGAAAGCTCTGAAAGGTGAGGGCTGCCAGTCAGAGAACCTGCTAAGAAAAATGGTAAAAGAGAAGTCAGTTAGGACAGGCTCTCTCAAGAAAGTACCAAAAGAAGTTACAATCTTAAATTGCAGTGTGTGAAATTATGCTACAAGACATAGCCATCAGGGTCCTCAAACTAGCCCAAATGGCCTTGAAGCCAGAGGAACTGCATCCATTTGCATTAACCAAGGGACTGCTTTTAGCTGATGGAATGGGCTGAAATTACTGTCTCTGTAAGGAAGGGATCAAGGCACACATGACTGAGCTGCAATTTTCTACTGTGAGGGTGCTGAGGCACTAGAATGGGTGGCCCAGAGAAGATGTGGACGCCCCATCCCTGAAGTGTTCAAGACCAGGTTGCAAGGAGCTCTGAGAAACCTGGTCTAGAGAAAGGTGTCCCTGCCCATGGCAGGGGGGTTGGAACTAGGTGATCTTTAAGGTCCCTTCCAACCCAAACCATTCTATGATTCTATGACTCTAAACATCAATTTAATATAAAAATTTTCACTGCTGTAATCCATCCTACGGAACATAATAAATACAACAATATGGGAATCACCCTAGGAGTGCCATTCTTTCTAGCAAAGTAGAACTTCAAAGACTCAAATCAGTATTTCACAGGGAACTACAGGACATACACTAAGACAAATTTATCTAGTTGAAATCTAGCAAAAAACAACAACTTTCTAAAGCAGTGTTGCTGCTAAGACCAGTCAGATCTAACATGAGGGGAGAAAACTACTAATTCCCCAATTTCTACACACAACACAAGTATGTATATTATACCTTGTAGGTCTTTCCATGCTCCTCTGATTGTTTGGGATGGAAATGCTAGCATACATTTACATAAGAAAAGCAATACTTTTAATGCACAAAGCATGACAATTTCAGATTTTCACAGATATAAAGTCCCATTTAATTTTGAATTAAAAATATCAAAGAATTAGACAATTAATTACACTTCCATGGATTCATATACACTACATTAAATATTACTGAAATTACCATTTTGTCTTCTGGGAGGCAGCCAGATTACTGACTGCACAAAAAGAAAGTTTGCCAAAAATGCCCAGTGTTCTCCAAGTTATCCCCTCCTCCAAACCTCTGAAAATCTAAACCTGTTTTAGAAGAAGGATCTGTCATGTGGAAAAACATTTACAGTCTGTACTGTTTCGGCATCATATATTAAAAATGAACCAAAAAAAAATGTGACAAGTTCTTCATTACCACATCTAACAGGCTGTCTAAGATTAAACGTAAAACACATACATCGCTGTATATAATTACGGTTAAATACAATTTACTATTATGTGTTTGTGTCCTCCTTCAATTATGATAGGTAAATGTTCCTGTTGCTAAAAAACACAGCCAAGATGCTCCGGTAAATGTAATATAACAAAAAGTAAATATAATAAGGCCAGTAGTAAAACCTATTTTTTTCTGGAATAACTCAAGATTTATTGCTAGAACATGAATGTTTTCCAATTCCAAATCAGTTCATGTTTATAAATCATTCTTTTGAAAAGAGAAGGAAAAAACCAGTACAGTTATCAGTTTATGTAATCATGACAGTTATGTAGCCTACTATAAATCAAAGTCAAAGCAGTATTTGTCTGAAATAAAAGTCTGTATTATTACAGCTAGCAAGAAAGGATTTACCAACAGTTTCACACTAAATCAATGTTCAGTGAAATTTGAGAAAATGCCAGAGCTTGTTACACAAATGTCAATTTTATTGACACTAGCACACAACTATATACAGTATTTTCAAAAGAAATGGAATTCATCATTGAGAAATAGTGAAACAGATTAATAGCAAGGTTGTAAGATTAAAAGTATTTAACTACATTACAAAAGACATAAGAAAAGTGATATCACCTCAAACGTGGAAACAAAGAAATTCTGGCACTATGCCTGTCATACGACAGCGAATAAATGATTTGCACCTCTGTGAGAAGTTCACAGGCATTGTAGTCTAGGAGTTAAATAGCACCTATCTGTGATAGATAGATATAGATATATTGACATATCTACCTACCTATCTATATTCCTAGATCTAACTTCTGATGTACTGGAACTTTTATCAGTACAACTCAAGTATTTCAAACTACAAAATATCGAATACACAGTGAATTAGAAAGATTTCCTATCCTAGAGTTGGAAGACATAACTTGGGAAAAGTATTACAGAAAGTATCACAAAAAATGTGCCTGGTGGCTCACAGCATTGCATATACACCACATTGATTAAAGACTTGCACATCAATGCATCACTGACATTCTCAAAGTCATTTTGCAGCAGGCTGAAATGCTGCATCCTCTCTCTTGGTATCAATGTGGGCATGAGCAGTGACCAAATCCAACTACCACCACCTACAAGCAAGAGCTCAGTTGGGACCCATCTGCCAGCATGCTGAACAAGTGAAAATTAAAGCCAGATATAAGAAAGTGGCTCCATTACAAAAGGGCCTCAAAATGCTCATATAAAGTACATTTCAGGGTCTAATTACAACCAACACATCCACAGAGATCAACACATTGGATGCTGCTCTGGTAAAGGTGGGAAACAAAGTTGTTTTGCTGTAAGGCAGTAAGCCATGAAGAAATGAAAATGGAAGGTCTTCCCTAGCCCATTGCCAACCAAACAGGACATGTGTCATGCTGATGGGTCATGGTAATGCTTACAGTGACTTTCTCTTTTTCATGGAGGTAAGAAATAAATAACCTGTATTAACCAAGTGTTTCATCTGACCTCCTGACACAGAAGAGTATATTCCTACAGGCTCTACTCATCAACTACACACTGCAAAATATAAACAGACACAGAAGGGAGCAGACCAATCTTATTTACAAGGTACTGAAATTCCTCACATTTTACCCTAAAGGATTCATTGATTGACAGGCAATTACTAGTATGTCAGTTGCCAGATATCAAATGGTACTGCACATTGGAAGCCCAAAAGGTTTGCACCTGGTAACATGGAATTGTCTTGCCTAGTACTTCAAGTTATTTTTATTTAGATTCAGACTTGGGCCATCTTTCAAATATAATGGAATCAGCTGTATACACACAAACTAAGAGCCAAGTACAAAAGGATGTTTATCTAAGGACTGCTTAACTACAAACAAAAATTTTATCTTTGGTGGAGTGGGTAGGAATTAATAACCATGGGCTTCAATTGTTTTCTAACCTTGGGTTTAAGAAAAGAAACAAACACTGGTTGATGACACTGGCAAATAATGAGAATGCACTTTATCACCGTATGCCAGACTGGCCCATCGATACCATAATACCTGGAGTGGTTCTTAGTTCCATTCTCGAAACACTGAAGTGCTGCAGTAGGGAAGGTGACAGAAGAAGAAGAAGTAAAACTTGAAGGAAATCTAACTTGAAGGAAATCTAACTTGAAAAGAAAAGTCTATAAAATGACAGTGGCATTTTACAAGGCCACAGGATATGAAACGATGGGTTATCTCCTTAGCTTTACACGTGTCTCAAATTGCTCCCCACCAACACACATGTTCCATGTGCTACACAAAATGAAGCCAGCAGCTAAAATAAAATACTTAATAGCTATACCTTTGTCAAAACACACATCAGTTACTTGCTGTAGTTGGGTAGTGGGAAGGCATGGATTGCTGGCAAGCTGTGGGTGGCCTGACAGGAAGAGACAGGTTGAGCTCTGCACTTGGCTGGCCAGACATGATCCATCCCACCAGCCCTATCTGCTGTACCCTGGGCACCCATCACACAGTTAACCCACAGGGACTAGTGCTGGGCATGGTGCCTATGGAGTGTTGGACTGCCTGAGTGATACTGCTTTAAAACATGGCTCATATCAAGGAAAAAACAGTTAAAATCAGTATTTTCCAGCTGATGAAGAAAGTCTCTCCCAGAGGTCAATTCACATCTTAGGTGACCTGAACATTCTGCTGCCTTTTTCTGTGTTGACTACATAGAGAGCATAAGATCATTGGAAATCCCTAGTCAGAGACCTTCACCTAACATGGGGGAGCTCCCCTCTTTGTGAGGGAGACAAATGGGACTCAATGTATCCTTAAGATACTCCTCCTCTATTCCTTTTCTCTTGAAGCTGCTGAATAACAAACTCGGGCCATTTAGTGTTCTGCATCTGCTTCAAAATAAACAGTTCCCATCCATACACACTCATTTTTAACAGTGAGGAAGAATACAGCAGTGTTAAGGTGCTCCATGGGAATGTTCCTCCACTGTGGAGTACCAAGAAGCGAAAGTGAATCAACTATGGAAACTGCGAGAAAACATCAACCATTACTGAAGGTGACTGAAGTTCTGCTAGAAAACTTTATGTAAAACTTAAGAGCTCACCAAGTCAGCTGTTAAGAGTTACATTTTTCTCAAGGTTATCTTTATTATCACAAATTAAAACATGTTAAGAGCCAGAAAAGCACCTATCTCAATACCTGGAATGTGGTAGGGCTTATTCTCTCTTACACCTGCTCTATAGCCTGCTCTGCAGTCAGTGGAGGCTTGTGACATGCATATCCCAGTTACACTGCTTTAACATGAAATCAGTGTTTTCTAAACTCCAGTCTGGCAGATGGAACCCAACTTGTTGCTTCTTTGTCCTTGGTATTACTGAGAATATGAAATCTCTTTAATAAAAAAGTATCTGGCAAAGCTGCTGCTGCTGTGGCCACACAATCGACCTTAATTTTCCATTTTCACACTGGTTGCATAGCTCTAACTTGTATCTAAACATTTGGGTCAGAGAAAGATGCATAGTACAAAATGACACAGGGGACAGATAGCACCAGATGAAGTAGCAGGAGTTTTCATATGCACTTCACCAGTCACTGAAGTACCTTAGACTGGAGAAGAGTTTGATAAGGGTGTCCAACCCTTCCCTCTCCAGCTGTGAACCAGGCACAGTTGTTCTGCTGAAGAGCTATGGGATAGAGATTCTGCTCTGTTCTCTCTCAGTGTAAGAACAAAATCTCTCTGACTTCCACAGAAGTTTGAGAGGCACCAGTTCATCAAGCTGCACTCCTCTTCTCTAGTACATGAACCAAGCTGGGTAGAGTTTGTTAGTTTGAAAAGGAAGTATAGAACAGCCATAAATTCATGTACAGACACCCCTGAATGCAGTACCAAAGAATTTGAGGACAAACATTAATTAAAAACAACTCAGGAAGAGATTCAATTGAACTCTGCCTGGCTTGAAGAGGAACTTCAGGGGGAAAAAGGTTCACTTTGACTTCACAGCTTCAAAATGCATGCCCATGGCAGTGAGTGGAATTTGGGAAAATGGTGCACCTTCTCAATGAACCAATTTCTTCATATTTAGGACAAAGCATCAGCCAGCAATTGGACAGAACAATTAAACCCGTGACAGTTTTACAGCAAAATACCAGTTAGAATGAGCAAAAGCCTTCAGTACACGTGAAACTAAAAATAATAATAAAAAAATTAATTCCATGCATACACAGTTAAATGGCTTGACATGCTTAAAGTCTCATCAAGCTTGGTGTTGGTTTAGTAGCCAGCAACCTCTCCAGTTGGTAAAGGTCCATGCTTTATTGGTATACTGCAGTATTAGACAGCGGTGAGTGTGAAATCAGACAGTAACTGCTGTTGGCCTACATCAGGGTGTACTCGCATCTTAAGAACAAAGAGTGAACATTACAGTCTGGGAAGAATGCAAGGTCACTGGGCATCAGTCCTTTGTCTAGCCTTGATCTCTCCAGACAGAAATAGAGCAAGCTATAGAAGGGTTCCCTGTTGTACCCAGGGTTAGGGTTGGCTTGCTTTTGTTTGTCTTTAAACCATCATGACATGATGCTACAACATAATTGGAAACCTTCAACCCCTATGTAAGCTTATGCCACAGATACTGTCCATTTCAACAAGACAACTCCCCAAGACTGCAGTGATCCTGCTTATGAGCTGCAGCAGACAGACTTGATCGCTGGGTGCAGCCTTCATTAGGAAATGAAGGGCAATCCAATGTGCTCAATGGAGCCCAAATGCCCTGGAAAAGAGGTCTTCTTATCCCCTTTCCCTCCACTCTTCTGCTCCTCAATGTGTTGTGGTTTTTCAGCTTGAGACTCACAACCCGGTGGGGGTTTTCATTAATTCTGAGGTAAGGGATGCTCTATGAGACAGGATCACTGTAACAGGAGGTATTAGGTACTCCCAATACAAAATAGGCATTTCTGCAGTAAAAGGACATTGAGACAGTGCTCAAAACAATGCAAGGAACAGAAGATACACCATGCTTTGAGGATAGACAGAACATTGAAAAGGCTTTTTCTCCCAGAGAGGTACATGCTGACAAAACAGTGCATACAATGAAACAAAAAATGTTTCTCTTTCAACTGTATTAAACAAATGACAAAAATGAGAATGAAGTCCCCAGCATTGCCAATTTTAAAAATTAATTTTGACTCTTGAAATTTATTAAAAAAAAAAAAAATCTATGCATATGCACACACAGAAATCAGGAAAGGGTTGGATAAGTGAAACACTGCCAAGCTTATTAACTTTTGTTAGTGAGTCCAGGTGAGCTTTTCAGCAGGAAAGGGGAAAAATAAGGATTCAGCTAATCAAGTATTTTTAAGTGCTTCGTAGAAAAGCAACAGGCATGAGCTCTAACATTCTCTGAAGCAAACAGAGAACTACCTCTGATCATGCTGAAAACTATCAAAAGCCAAAAACATATTCTTTTCTCAAAACAAGATTTGCAGCATTTTAATCTAACTTTATCAAGCTTGAAAGGCTCTTGAATCAGAAAGCATTCATTTTCCTTCAGCCTTCCATGTTCAGTCACTGACAGCTGTATCATTACTGCCTTTAGAGTTGATTTCTATCAGTAGGAACTGTCGATTTTTACTGTACTCAGGGGCCAAAACTTAAAAAAAAAAATCTTCAACAAAAGCTACACCTTAAAACTCTAACCATTCTAGAGCAAACTGTTTACCATCATGTCATGCAAATTTATGATCCTAAGGTCTTTGCTCCCTTTACTGTAGTAACACCACCATTATTTACACTCGTACTTGTAAAAAGGATGCCTGTGAATACACAGCTCTGCCATGCACACAGACTTTCCAGATCTCATAACATTTAGAAGAAAGTGCTTACTGCTTTTTATAACAAACAACATAAACCAAGCTTATTCTTCATGCTCTTTATACAACACAGAATTAGAACAGAAGACAAAATACTCTGAATAGTTTTGCTACATGTCAACCAAAGTAGGCTTTTTATTCACATGATACCATTGATTTTTAAGTTCTGTATTTTAAAATATCAATGGCACCACACAGCCTAACCATAGGGAAAAATGCAGAAGATGCCTTTGCTCAGGATTCACCTGTTGCACAACTATTTCCCTTATAAATAAGTAAATAAGATATGTGCCCTTGCCTGGGCATATTTCAGCAACTATAGAAACTACAGAAACAGAAAAGGAAAGATTTTGCTAATGTCAATTTCCTAGGATTTAAATTTCCTTCTTTCCTAGAACTTGACAGTACATGCAAAAATTCTTCCTAATGCAGTTTGATTGAAAGCAGAGTCTGCTTCTACCCACATTTCAGAAAAGTTACACATCAGTCTAAGCTTTGGGTCCTCATGATGTTAACACTGCATCTGCAACTTATCACCAGAAAACCCAACAGTAGGAGACACCAGCAAGCAGCTGGGTTTCTCACAAAAGGACTGTTCTCCTACCACTTGTGTCTGACAGCAGCTAACAAAAAAAGGCCTATATATTAAAAAATTGCTCCAAAAGATTCAATTCCTGTCATATACTTAAGGTTTCTCTTAGTTCATATGGAGAGGAGGATCAATACCCTAAATGAAGAGGAAAGATATGTGTTAATATGTACAGAAGCTGCCTTAAGAAACTACCCTGTTCAGAGGGAGAGAAGCATTATTGGAAGACTAAAAGGGACTTTGGCTTCCTTCACTTCATTACATGCTTGAACAGAGAACCTCTTTCCTTCATAATCACTGTCCTTTCCAGCTGGTAACAACAATGCTGCTGCATGAGGGGGATTCTGCAGTTGTCCACATTCTTGTGCATGAGGCTAAGTGACACCCTACTCCCTCACACAAGTGTGGAAAGAAAAACTTGGATTGATAATTTGTTTTTCCTCATTAGAAGCTAAATTGCAGCAATTAAAATTTCATTCTGAAGTCACTTCTGACAGCAGTCTAATGGCTCATTATAACAAATGAGATTAGTTAAACAAACAGGGTATTTGACAGAATTTATAGGTCAGACATCCTTTTTTTCTTTTAAATAACTGTTCCAGAAATAGCCACAGTTCATGCTAATTGCATATAAATCATACTGATGACATCTGAATAACTGGTTTTCAATATTCAAAATCAGGTCTGCTTCATCAGTTCAACTGATCAACATAATTCTTGCTCTCCGAGTACCCAATAAACCACTGGGGTTTTAAACTCTCAGAAAAAAAGTGGAAAGCACACTATGCCAAAGGGCACTGTAATTAAATAAGGCCAGATATTTTTTGTGTGCTTAAGATGTTTCCTATTCTTCTCTCCTGCTTGTCTTCCTGACCCTGGAGCCCTCCAGAGAAACTTCCAGTGATTATGCAGACTCCTTATGTCTGTGTGTTTGTTGTGGGACAGAAGAATTGAAAACATCTCTGCTTCTTTAGAAGAGGACCTAGAAACAGCTTTCAGATCTGTCTTGCTCATTTTCAATTTGATTTTCTCTGGTCACCACCAAGTACTTGCATGTACAGAGAGGTCAGAAAGGAACTTCTGGCATGAGTGCTACTGCTTCAGAAAGAATAGAGCTGCTTCAATTGATAGAAGCTGCACCATAAGTGACGGTTCAAAGAGAAACCAGTCCTACAAATATTCAGGGGTAAAAACACAGGTCCTGAAGCAGTTTGGTCTAGAAATACTAGTCCCATTTAGTGACCTAATTCACAAACCATTGTTTTTTCACCCTTTGCTGGTTTCTAATGACTACATTCAGCATTGTCAGTGCTGCTCTGTGGACAAAATTCTGTCTAGTTTTGCATGCCCTTTAATCATGAAGCAAACTAATAGATTGATATGATTTTTCAAACTATTAACATGCAACCCTTTCATTATGCTCATCTGCCTATAACTGATCTCAGCTCTGTATAGCTCACACATTGTAAATGCAAATACAGCAAACCTAAAAACTTTCAGTTACATGTTGACATTTTTGCAGCTACTGAAATTTCTCTTCCAGTTTTTCTTTGATACAATTTATATTTAGCATGCACTACAGTGGTCAGTGGGATGGTACCTGCTAGGAAGGCCTATGACCTATGGGTGACTTGAGGCAAAGACAGCACTAGGCATAAATCATCTTCAGAGAACTGTTTGCTAGTGGATATGGACTTAAACAAAAAACAGTGCCATCTAGGCCATCCAGATATCAATTATTCAAAACTCTATACCTGCAATATCCTACGTAGGTCTTGGCTCCTACATCAACTTGCCACTTTCCATGTTTTCTTCATCTATTTATTCCAAAATTTTATATCCCAGGTCACTGAGGAAAACTAGACTCTAAGGAAGGCTGAGATAATAGAAAACCCTACAGGAGAAGGCCCCAAGAGAACAGAGCGAGTTTGAGCTGCTGCTGAGTTAGGAGAAAATTTAAAATTGTCTGACATGACCTTTCTACTGTCATTGTAGAGGATAACTGAATGTGGACAAGTAGTTGGAATAGCAAGGAATGCATCACAGCTCCTTTTATCCAGAGACCACCTAGATCTGCACATTATTATGGACAAACCTGTAACTGCTTTTGCAACCAGTCTTCATATTCATCCAACTACATGGACAGAGCTGATTTAGCAACTCTGTGATAATACACCTGGGCAACCCAACAAGAGGCTTCCTCATTGTCCTCTAGGAAGACAGGAGATACGTGAGTCAGGACTACTCCGTTCACAGTAGCCATAACTGCTCAATCTTGCTGGGTTTCAGCTGCCTCATTTGTAGCAACTGCCTAAAGATACCTGGGCACTTGATGAGTGTGGGATTGAAAGTTAATTATTGAGAACAGAAATTTTAGAACAGTGAACCAAAAGTACCATCAACGACATTCCAGAATCTACTGGAACTGGTGGGAGAAACAAGTCTTCTCCTTTGCCTGTAACTACCTGTGTTAGACAGGTAAGCTTAGATCACTGCTGTTGACCAGTGTGTGCAGAATAACCAATGCCTGCAATGACTAACCAGAACTGACAGGCTCCTCTTACCATGTGCACTTTCTGAGCCAGAATGAGAATTCCTCCATCTCATCTCATTTGCAGTCTTGCCCCAAAGGTTTCTGTTCTTTTCTGCGAGGTTCTTCTGATTTGTCCCCCAGGAAAAAACTGCCAGATGAATTCTAAGGGACCTGATCCTATGTGAAAACGTCCATTTAAAACTGCTTTCTCACTTAACCATTCTTAGCAAGAGCTCAGATATGAACCAAATGCTTGGCCCACAGACTGTTTTTAATTAAATGCTCCTCTACTGATATTAAACAGAATTTCACTGGCATTAGAATACTGCAGAAATGGTTAATCCTAAATGAAATTATTTCCTATGTAATTTACAAACTTTATTTCTTCTAACTGGAAGAATTCCACATGTGTTAAAACAACAACTACTTAAACATTTAAAGATGAAAAAATGCCAGATGACAGAAAAGTCGGAGAAAAATCCTGACTTTTTGAGGATAATATTCAAATAAGGAAAGAAGAGCTGTGGAGAGATTTTATTAGCAACTAGCCTGAGTCCAGCTGCCAGCAGGTCTGTTCTCATAAAGTTATAAATTCAGTATCTTTATAGGCATATGAGAGAAGAAATTGGGCCTGGAAACAGTATCTGAAAGGATGCAAAACAGTAAACACCACTCATAAAATTTATTCACTTTTCTAAAGTAGCAGAAGTGACCGCAAATCCTTTTGTTGAAAATCCACTACTTGAACTCTAATTTTAATGGCTAACAAAGCAAATACTTAATCTGTCCAGACTGCTATTACCTTACTTCATAATATAACTACTAATACTTTTGCTGCACAGGCATGAAAAAAATAAATCCAAAGGAGACTCGTGCACCCACTTCCCCAAGCTCACACTATCTGCTAATGTGGGCTTCAACTACTTATATTCCATCTTCTATATTGAGAAGTTCAAGGCAATTATTTTACAGCTATTCTAAGCTCAAAACACAAATGACCCTCTTTTAGAATCATATACAAGCAAGTTTCTCCCTAATTATAAATCTTGCCATTTCTAGACTCATGCTTTAAACTACAGGAATAAACAAGAGCATTCCCTGTCACCAAAATACCAGTGTCTAAAGAGTTGCTTTAAATCATTCCTGTTCAAAATCGAGGTATCTAATCTCTAAGAAAAACCAACACACTAAAGGAGATGAGAGAGTTAAAACTTGTATTTACACAAAGATATATTTTACTTGCAAAAAAAATAAAGTATATAACAACACATGCCTAACTACTGCAGGTATATTTTTAAATATCCTTCACTCAGATTAAACTCTGTTAAAGTGTGCATAGACCAAGGCATTAGAAAAATTAAAGACTTCTTATTTTATTATTTTTGTAAAAACAACCTTAAAAACTTTATACTGTCTAGATTTACGGAGTCCTATAATTTATTCATCAGTACCTATGTAAATGGACTCATCATTGCTGCATGGATGTAGTGCATGATGCAGGCCACTGGAAGTGACCTGCAGTTCAGTCAATGCTGTTCATCACTTAAAAATTCTCAGATTTAGTTCCATTCTTCCACAAGAAAAATATATAAAAGTTAAAATTAAGGCCAGTCACAGAGAGCACATTTTGTCTCCCAGATCTAGTAACTGTAGGACACTTTCCATACAGAAGACCTTTCATCTGGATTTTCTTAATTAACTTGGAGAAACTAAAATCAGATTTTATTAGGATATAGCCTTAATTCTCAATACTTTTAGCTTGTGAAAAGGCAGTACACACATAATTAATCTCTTGTCCTTCTGCATGTGTGAAAATCTTGCTACTTTATGTATAGCACAGAAGACAATCAGCCTGGACCACATTCTCTGTGCTAGGGGATGAAAAATTTATGAGGTAGCACTACTAAAAAAGTAGCCTACAACATACTAATTGGATCCTGCACAGATAGGCTTTTTATGATCAAAGCAAAAAATAAAATTAAACAGCCACCATCTCCAAATCACCCACCAAAAATAACCCACAACAGAACTTTGATGTCTCTATAATAATTCCACTGAAAGAATAAGGGGAAAAAATCTCCTGCAATTAATCTTTAAAAAACACTGATGAAGGATAGAAGGGATTGACTTGCAAATAATACTCATACCACTCTTCATTAGAGCTGTTTCAATCCAAACTTTTTCACTTGAATTATGTCTTTCATCTTGTTCTCTTTCTTGCCCAAGTAAGAGTTTGGAGTTGCAAAATCTCCATCATGAAACCAGCCTGTTGAACCCATTGAAGAAAAAGCCAATACTGTCATTTGCTCTGTATACATGCTTAATTTGTATCCTCAGTTCATCAGTTAAGATTGTAAAATGAGTTATGAAGACAAGTAGACCAAACACATTCTTGCTATGAAAAGATTTTCCAGCATATGTAAAGATTTTAACAAGTCTTGGTCTTGAATATCAAGCTGCCTGCATTTGGCTGCAAGTTTGTTTTTCTTCTCCTAACTCTGTTGAGGCACTCATAAGTTGCTCTCCTCATATGGGAGAGAAAAAAGATTGTAAGAGACATACAAAGGAGCAAACTGTACCTACTTAATTTCATTTTTGTTTGTTTTGTCAAAATAACTAGTCAAGTGTCAAAGAAGCTACAACATACACCTAAAATATGATTTCACACAAAGAACAGGTGAGTGTATAAAGTCTTACAAAGGTACCTAAATCACAAAAAATGTTCCTCTCCTCCTGCCTTTCAGGGGAGATGCTTAGTGTTAAGTGCCACTGAGACTTACTATTGTGTTCTAGCATCTTTTCCCTCTGGCTGGTCTGTATGACGATAACGTCTGAAATAGCCCATGCACTGAAATTATTAACAGACACTCATCCCAAGTCCCAGAAGATGCAACCACTCTAATGAGCAACCACAGTATCCCCTGGTCCCTAGCAGCTAAACACCTGCACACCATCTTCATCACTGAGGCCAACAGACACATCCTCCTCTACCTCCTCATCAAGCTGAAGGCTTCCAAAGGAGTACTTATTTCTAGGCATAGGAGAGGAACTCAGCACAATGGGATTTCCAAACACGAGGGGATGAGTGAAGGGGTTAATGATTTCCGAGTCAGAATCACTAGATTCTGTTCCACTGCTGGTGGAGCCCTCCATCATCTGGATTGCAGCCATGTGATCCATCATGCCACTGGCACGCAGCGACTGCATGACTGGGCTCTGCTTTGACTGTGCCCCAACTGGCATACCATTGGCCATCATTTTGCCTTCTGGAGAAGACATCTTAGCCAATCCACCTCCTTTACAATACCTCTCTGACCTATAGTCTGGCCCAGGGGTTGAGGATATCTGACTGAGGATAAATGGATCTGTAACTGATTTATTGCAGAGATTTGGGGGTTTCTGCGCATGAGAACGTTGAGAAGCTGGAGAATATCTGCAATACCCATGGCAGTTACTGGCATGGTTATCCTCCTCCCCAGTCCTTACCCTGCAGTCATGGCCATTTTCTGACACATAACCCTGGGAGCCAGTTCTACTCAGGCTCGTGTTAGGGCTTGACCCTTTGCTACTGGGAGGCAATGGAGTGGCCAGTGGGCTACGGCTCCCTGGCCCTCTAAACATTTCATCAACCAGAGAGCTATGCCTTGGCATCCTGGGGCTCCCCCCAGGGTAGAAGGAGAGATTAGCTGTGTTATCATCAAGGTACTCTTCAGAGAGATTCTGGGAAGACTTTAGAGAAGCTGAGGAATCCCTATATCTAGTTCTATTGCGATTTTCATCTCTGTAGTGAATATAGGCACCACTGGTCAAATCACCCTCATAATTGTCATTTGTTTGGGAATATGACCGGGTTATTTGTCCTCTGAGGAGATCATACTCGCTATCTACATCACTGCAGTCAATGAAAGGAATGGAGGTGCTGCTGCCATGAGCAGCCCTGGAAGCTGGACCTGTGCTTGGTTGCTGTGATTGAGGTCTGTTCTGCTGCATCTTGTCCTTAGCAGGTTCCTCTTCTTCCTCCACTGTTGACACCACTGCTCCATCCACCTTTCTGCCTTCTTTTGGACTCTTCTTCAAGGAAGGGCTCTTGCGCTGTCCAGTGTCTTCTGTTGAGGCTTTCAACTCCTTTCCTTGCCGGTGGCTCTGCAATGCTACAGCATCATTGTCGTCTCCATAGGCTCTAGGACTCTGGAAAGATAATAGAGGGAAGGCAACAGGGAGACAAAGGGAGAGGAAGGGGTGGGAGGGGAGAGGTTTGGGAGGGGTGGGAGCCAGAGGGAAAAGGCTACATGTAATTGCACACCACAATTTTGCACTGCATCTGCAGCAACATAGGAGTCTCTTGAAAACAGAAGAAGTAACACAAGCTTCAAAATGAATTAGAATTAAAGAAAAAGAGGCTTCTGATCTTGAATAATAGGAAAAAAAACATTAAGTAAGGGAAGAGAAGGCAGACAGACTGCAGTGATAATGTAAAATGGTGTATTTGAGGTGTTTCAATGTCCTAAGGCAGCCATCAACACTCTAAGACATCAAGCTGTTCACACTACTCTGAGAAGTTGGAGGGAAAGATAAAAACATAATGAAAATTCTGCACAGCCTACTTAGGTACACTAAAAACATCATGTGGGCTTTTGAGCACACCACATTGACTCCCTGCAGAATACCTGCCACTAGTTTGTAGGCTGGCTTTTCTGCACACAAAAATATATTGCACCTGCCCAGCAGCCATGTTCCATCTACCTGAGCTTGTCTTAACAATATTTAAATGCTACAAGATATTTGAAATGGGCTCCATTTAGAACAGAATTCTCTGAAGGTCCTAGACCCCCAGAAACAATAGAGCCCGTGAATATCAAAAGGAAGCAATGCATGGAAGGCGAAGGTTCATGTAGCATTCTTAAAGACATTAACCTAGTAGCTTGCTCCTGCCATTTAAGCTCTACCTAACATAAGGTTATGTGATCAAAGGTTCACCTCCACAAACACAGATGAGCACAGAGAAAACACTGGCAGGTGGAAGAAACTTAATAACCTAGTCAGGAAAACGGAGTTTCCTGACCTGGCTCCTCTGGAGGCTTTTCCAGAAGAGCTATCAGCCCATGTGTTTGGTGCTTACAGCATGCCAGCAACTAGAGAGACCAGAGCATGTGCATACTGGCTAGGTGGGTAGGTCAATGTGTAATTGCCAGCAAACATTAAACTGGACCAGTTGGTGAGTAGGATAATAGAGTTGCGAGCCAAGTACTGGAGCAGCCATAAGTCAGGCCAGACACTAGAAGGACTGTAAGGCCTGAGGGTCAGCTACTGACAGTGCACCACATCTGTACCAGACTGTGTTGTCTCTCTGCAAGAGGTAATAACCAAGAATCAGAGGATCCAAGTATCAGTTACTGGATAGATTAAGATGAATTACTGGAGCAACCCACAGCATGTGTGTGAATGTGCATGTGTCTGTAGATCTGAGTACCAGGAACTGGAGTGGGGCTGAGAGCCTTCATTGTTTGTATGTGCAGGTACCAGCCATTGGGAGACCTGGAGATCCAGAGACCTGCTACTGGATAGACTGTCTAAGACCAGTGGTAGAAGGGAACCATATCACACATATGTATACATGTTTTCCACTAATGGACTTTGATCCAGATAAGCTGAAGAGTGAAACAGAGTGAGGCCACTGGAACTGTGCTTGTGGGAGTGCGTTCTCTGTTTGTGTTTACTTGTGTGGCTGCCTGTGTGGGTATGTGTATCTATAATGTACGTGTGCATTCATGCAGGTGCCTATAGTGGATACTTGCTCAGCCTTACTTCTAGCTGGGACCTGGGAACATGCAGCTGCTGCAGCCTCACCACTACTGGGCTATTGGATTTGCGAACTCTTAACACATAACAGCTATTAACATAAGGTATCTAGCACAAATAATGGCCAAGAAGTCAAGAGCTGTAATTTTTTCTCAGGAAACAATTGCTCTCCTTCCTGGTTACTACAACCTAACACCTCGAAATGGGCAACCAAGACCTTGCAGTGAAGGGATATAATTACACTTTCCCCAGATGCGATAACCAGCTACAACCTAGGACCCTGGCAGTAACACTGTGGATTGCAATTTTTCAGATGGGCATTATTACAGTTCAGACAAACTCACTATTTATATTTGTCTGCTTTTCTGTTAAGCGATGCTGTTTCACTCTGCAGAACCCAAAGCTTATGACACCCAGGGCTCCTCAGGTCCCAGTTAAATAGTAAGTGAGCAGAAAACTATGCTCCTAGGGTTTCAAAACAACAATCAGTGGAGGGTAATCTAACAAGAAATGCTTAAAAAGAATGATCCAAGGTTTCATCAACATCACTGACTTGTTTTGGCACGTCTGTATGCTGTTCTGAAGGCTGTGCAGTCAGACTCCTGATGGAATGAATCTTGCTGTGTTTCCTGGAGATAAAAGGAAAATCACATAAGGAGCTATTTCAGGGTTTTTTCTACAAAGAGGAATCAAGAGACATGCCTTTTTTAAAACAAAACCTTTGAAATACAGCTTTCATAAAAGTTTGCTCCCAATCAGATTAACATTCCTCCTTTCTCCAAAATTTAAATGTGCTATGCCTTGCAAACATACCATTGTAAGAAAAAGGAGAGGCACTGAAGCATAAATGGTCTTTCATGTAAACATGAATAATAAGCAATGAACTGTTGTCATGGTCTTCGTGGCATTTTGGCCATTACTTTCAGCTCACCATGAGAAAGATGAGTTCAGACAGAACTGGCTCTAGCCAGCTGGAAGAATTTCAGTTTCCCTGGAGATCTCTCCCTTGAGGTTGCCTATACTTTTCCTGTTAGATTCAGTTTTACTCTGAGCTGAATATGGCGGTTCACATAACTTAACCACATCCCATCAAAGAGGGTGCAAATCAAACTGGGAGAAAGTTATCTGTGATGGTAGGATACTCACTGTTGGAAAAACAGATTGAAAACTATTAAGTGAGCTATAAGTTATGAAACTTCTGCCAAAACATTCAGGACCACAAAGTTATTTATACATGTGATAAACCCACAAACCAGCAAAGAAGAAATGTTTTAGTTGGACTGGTGCCAAGATTTCAAAATATAACTATCTGGAAATCATGAAATTTCTTTGATTAAAACATATTAGGGTAGTTCATTTATTTCCTCTCACCTTTCAAACTGCACTTTTTTGTGCCCTCCTTCCTTAACATAGTCAAGAACTTGCTTCTGAGTCCGACCACTGGAAGAAAACCATAGTTAAAATATTTAATACAATATATACCATCTGGTCATGTATATAAACATGCATATATGGCCTGCATATAAAGTCACAGCAACCAGAAGAGTATTTGCCACAATCAGCAGAAAGATCATAAGAAAAGGGACCTGGTCAGATATGCACAGATTTTTACCATTCTATGTGTTACTTGCCTCGTTTTTTGCTTTAGAGCTACTTTTTGATGCCGTTTCAGAACTGTCTCAATTCAGTGCCCTCTATAGGGCACTACATTACTGGGAAGTCACGACAATGGAAAGGGAAGAAAGGGTTGTTTTCCTCTCATGAAAAAAAAAAAATTCATGAGTCCTTTTTAGTCAAATACCAGTCTTATCTGGTATCAGTAAACCCTGGAACCAAGATGCAAACCCTTGAAATGCATTTCATTACTCAATTGCTCGTATAAAACACACTGTTTGTGCAGAGATTTAGGTTGGAAATCCCTTTCTGTCCTTCTGCTACAGGGCATGAAGAAGTAGTGAGAAAGCCCAGCATCATCTATTGTGCAAAGTTATAAACTCCAAAGCGAATAGAGAGCAGCAGAGGAAATCCACACCTCAAGAATGCTCAATGAGAGCCAAATCCTTCCAATTCATTAGAGGCTTTCAAGGACTGGAAAATGTTACTGAATGCTGTAGTACAGATGACAGCGAGCAGAGGACGTAGACAAAATCTGCTTTCCAAACTAGGAGTTAAGTTGAATGCACCTACAGTTTTCTATTTACTCAGGCAGAAACGTAAGAAGATATAGCTTGTTTACACAACATAAGTCTTTCCATCTTAATTAATTGACTTTGCAGGCAGCAAACAAAGTGGGAAGAGAGTTAGAACGGCTATGTATACTATGTTCTTGTGCAAGGCCCCCAGAGCGCACCATTTATCTCAGCAGAGAGTGTTTCTGGCTGTTCAGCTTATATCAGATTTGCAAACAAAATAAACTGCATGAATAAAAGGATTTCCCCCCAGCATACACAATACACTATCTACAATGATGCTTCTGCCAGTGTAAGGAAAGAAAAACAAATCAACAACCCAACTACTAAAAACTTCTCTACAAACACAAATCTCTACTCTGATACATAGGAAAGATCCCAATCCTAGAAGGAGAGGATTCAAAGAGTGACAGAGTGCCAAAAAATTGCTACCTAGTGTTGTTTAGGACACAGGTGAATTTTCTTATGTGAAACCAGCTGGAACCTATATACTTCATACTTTACCTTCGGAAAGCTACTTTGCAACAGCTACTACAAAATTAATGCAAGGTTTTCCTCTACAGTGTTCTTTGCAATGTTCTGGCTGAGAAGGCATAATGGAGAACATAAAGGAGCAAACCACAATGTAAAAAGGGTGAGCTGAAAATAACAGGTTTCATCCTAGACTGTTATGGATGCGATTTTGAAATGGAGAGGCAACAAATGTGGAAAGTAGAATACAGGTCTTACCTGAACCTAAATGAAGAACCTCTAGAAAAAAGAACAGGTTTAGGCTTTGGTTTAGGTTCTTCAAAAAGCCTGAAAAAGGCATGATGCTCCACACAGATCTTCCAGAAAGATTTGCAAAAATCTCGACTGGCCATAAGGAATTCCAGGGTGTCCTGGAATGAACTCTGAAAATTGGGATAGCATTTGCAGTGTAAGCAAGCAAGTAACATACATTAGAGAAATCAGGTGCTATGCTACCAAAAAAAAAGCTTTTCTTTTTTCCAACTTATTGGCTTCAAGCTTAACAGGTCTTATCCTTCCCACTTTGAGACATCACTGATCTGCCTGTCAGTATCAAAGCTATTGCTCAAATTTCCTTTCACTGACAAATATGGCAGAGATAAAGCAATGGTTTGAATATTAAATAGAAAAAGTTGTTTACATGCTATAACTTAAGAATTGATACTACAGTACCACAGTTGCAGCCAGAAGATGACTCTAGGACATTCTATTATGATTGATTCAGTTTACAATTCCTGCTCACCTGAGATGAGACCAGGTTGATGTGCACAGTACCAACAGTGAGCACAAGCAATTAATTAAAAATCAAATAGAAATATATATTCATGATGCTATAAAAACTATGCAAGATCTGTGAGCAGAAATTTAACAAATAACATTTTTTCAACTTCAGCAATTCCTGACAAGGACTTACATTCACATCAGGCCGTAGTTTGATAAGAAAACGTTTCCTCTTGAAGCTCAGCTTTCGAACCTTAGCCCAGTTGAAGGCATTGATCTTGGTGTGACCCTATAGAGAACAAAGACAGCAGAGTTCAATCATTTCAGATCTAAATGAAGAAATCTAAGTCACTAAAGAAAGCTTGTCATGAATTAATCATCTATTCACTTTACTTGAAATGATGGTATTTCTTATCATTCATCCACTGATAATGCAAAACATAAGCATCTGGTGCTGCAAGTGAAGGCAGGCACTTAAGGTCAAACTTTCACATACAGGACCAGGTGTACTGAGTTACTGAGAAAATATCCAACCCAGTATCACTGCACAAGACAGAGTGGACTAGTGTTTGTCCAGATGATGCTGTCTTGTGCCACTATGCAGACTCAGATTTTCAGTGGACTAAATCACCTTCCCAAGGTGATTCTCTTTCCACCAGCTACAGAGAATGCAGGGAATCCAGGCACATGTCACTTCACATTTATGAGGAAATTTCCTCCCTCTTTGTGTGTCTACAGGGCAAAATAAATATCTCTTTAAATATTACTTAACTGTGCATAACACAAGCTACTGCAAATGTTGCATTGGAAGTATGAAATACTTCAAGTATTTTGACCTTTCATGGGGAGCACCAGAAACAAAAGCAATCTAAACAAATTACTTGTCTCTGAAGAGTCACAAAATTCTTTTCTAAAAAAAAGCAACTGCTACCATAAGAAAACAGCAAGAAAAAAATTATCTCCATAATACTCCAACTCCCAGCCACTGTATCATTAACGCCTACACTCCAGAAGTTTCATTCTTAGTCTATGTTAGCAGGTAGTGGAGGTATTATTTTAAAATATTCATTACAGCAGTTTGTTCAGTAACAACTTCAATACAAACATGCCTCCAGCACAGAACAGAAGTTTCAGAGAACTACTCCAGGACTGCTAAATGCAGAAACCCACGCTGATACAGGCGCCATCACCAGACGGCTGTAGGAGTAATGACAGTGTAATGATCCCTGCTAAGTCAACCAGCTGTCTAAGAATCACATAATTAATCTCCTTAGAATAATCAGCAGCAATGACACTGATTTCTAAATAAATGGTAGGCTTTAAAACAAGTCTGACTACAGCTTATGCCATTTGTGAGTGAACCTTTATTTTCATTAAGGTCATTCTAATGAGATCCTCATATTTCAATTTTTATCAGTTATATCCAAAATAAAAAAGATGAACTTAAGGCTCTTGACCTACGAAGTGGCTGAAGGAAGCCCAAAGCCTACTGACAGACGCCAATTGTTGGGCAGACTCCAGAAGGTCAGAGCCTGACTTGCTTTTCAGCATTCAGTCAAGCAGCTTGATCCAGTAAAATTTCCAAGCTTCTCAGAAACTTTAAAACCAAACCAAACCAAGCCAAACCAAAACAATTTTGAAAGTCGCAAACATATTAGGTCAAGAAGAGATGAGTGACTTTTAGAGCTTGATAAATCAAGCCTTGGGCTTTCAACCCACAGCTTTACCGAAGGACCTCAGCTGTCTGCTGGGACTCAGTGAGGTCCATGCTCTTTTGTTTTGGACACATACTTTTAACTTGTAAGACAGTCTTAATTTATAAGACTTGGCAATTCATTAGTTCAGCTGATGAAAACACTGTAGGGGAGCAAGGGAAGGGCCCGAACTTACAATTACTTGAGTTATATGAATTTCTAACAACATCCTAGTGTTGTTATGCTTCAGTTTTGGGGTTTTACTAGCAACCCATTTAGTTATCAGGGATTTTTTTTTTATTTTGCTGCCTTTTTTGGTTGCTTGGGTGGGGGCTTGTTGTGTGTGGTTTGTTTTTTTTTTTTTTTTAAATTTTGATCTCCAAGCACTTGGGTCAGACATTTCTAGGTTTGTTTGTTGCTGTTACTTTTTTTTTTAACAAAAGGTCTCAAAGTATTTTATAAGGTTGGAAACACTAGTGTTTTAATTGTAGTCAAACACTAAAATGAATAGTCTTTACTGACAATTCTATAAAGGAATGTTTTAAGGAACAGTTCACTTACTCTTTTTAACACAGAGTGAGGTAAGTAGCATGCATCTGAAGTGGATGCAGTTTACACCAGCTGACAACCTGTACCTTCACTACTGTAAAAGCCCAAGTTGTTAATTATGTAAGGGGAACTGCAGAATGAGAATTTGATAAAATCACTAGTGATGCTTCATGAACATTTACTAGGCTTTCCTAGGGCAGGAAAGGAGGGGAAAGAAATAGAAGGGAAATACTTTGGATCTTTAAGGGAAAGAAGTAAATTTGTGGATTCAGCAAAGGTACAATGGTCAAGGCTGGTGAAGAAGATTGTAAAAACTGACAAAGTAACGCTACAGAAAGCTTGTGTTCAGTACCTTCATCCTTCTCCATATACTCCAGTTGCCTGTTGTTTCACTTGTCTCTGATTCATACTCATTTATTATGAACCATGCCTGCAAGACCTACCTGCTCCTATATGTAGGAGGTGTAGGAGCATGACCAACTTGCAAGTGGTGAGCTACGGATCAATTTGCATCTTGAACAGCACACTGTGGATGCAGATAGAGTTCTGCCCTATGCATGCAAACAAGCTAAGAGTCCCTGGGAGCAAAGGACCTAATACAGCTGTAACAGGTTTAAGGTAATTGTACGAAAAAATTTGGAAGTTCCTGATTTTTCCCAACCAGATACTTCTAGACATGGCTGAGGTCCTGAATTCTTACTGCTGTCAGAAATCTCTCTGCTTTATGAAGTACAAAATCAAGTCCTAAGCAGCTCTAACCTGAAACACCAGAATGCCTGTGTTGGCAACAGCCAGGTTGATTTTTGTCCCTTCCCTGTCCTTGGCTGGATGCAAGCGTATTCCATACATTTCCAGCCGACGGGCAATCTCCAAAAGCTGGAAGTCAGACTCTGCTGGTGTCTGTCCCCTTGAGAAAGAAAACGGAGAAGACACACAAATTTGTCACACCTTTTAATAGAGATCTAAAGGTCCTTCAGAGAACAAAGAGAGATTTGATCAAAGAGGCTGAAAACTGTCAGAAGTATAATATCTGTGTGGTTTTATTATGTCCCCAGACACATTAGCTAGAACAACAACTTAGTCTAAACCAATACCAAGAATGCACAGATTTTACAGTCTATTATAAATTTTGATTGCTCTAATTCTGAGACACTTGATACAGCTAGATTTAGAACCATTAACTTTAACAGAATTTACTGCCTCCTTTTGTATTTTCCATTGGAAAAATTGCTGTATTTCTAAAAAAAAGTTGATGAATGGAAGTGTGTAAGGATGTTGTTAATTGTAAAAGTGAATGCAATACCAAAATAAAGTAAAAGAGAAGACGTGAAAACCTTGCCATAAATGTTGGGAAGCCATAAGCACCACATTAATTGTGATAAAAGTATGAAAAACTGATTATTATGGTTATAGAAATTACTACCAATCATCTATAATTCAGTCTAGCTCAAAATGAAACTGTCCAAGTCTTAAAGTGTTCTTGACAGAAAAAAATACCCTTCTATGCCTTATTCATAATTCTGTTAACCATCTTCTTACTACTGGTCTTTTCTCCAGATCTTAGGATACCAATTTGCATCATCTTGAATTCTATTCCCCCAAATCCCTAATTCCGAAAGTACTATGTGCTTTTCCTAAAACCATCATCAAACCCCTTCTTCACCCATCTCAAAATACAGCATGGAAAGGTGAAAAGGCAACATTCACTGTCCTTGAAACCAAAAGACTCCTGTCAGAAGTGCCTGACTAATCCGTCATGATTTGCAATCATACCTGCACAAAATCAGCAGTGAAGCATTTTGTATGAAATAGACTGTAAAATAACAGCATGCTTGAATGAATATCAAATCAATTGCACTTTAAACATCTTGTTATGATGATGGGAGAAAGGTAGGAGTAACCTTCAGAAAGTTCATAGGCTTTAACAGTTTTTCAGAAGCAAACTTTGAGAAACTCCAAAATCCAAATCTCTTTGTACTTATGATCTAGCAAATACTTACAGTTAGAACTACTCAACAGGAAAAGAAAGGCAACAAGAACAAAAAAGTCTTACATGTGGTTACGGTGAAATTCCACGATTTTGTCTTCTAGTGCTTCTTGATGAGGTATATACTTGTTCTTCGCTAAGTGTTCACGATCTATGGTTTCATCAAAATCCCCAATCTCAGCTATGGAGAATTTTAAGAAAAGACTATTAAAATACTGTATTGAATGTGAAAAATCTGGTCCATCAAAAAGTTCCAGACAGCTGGGAAGAAGGCAGAGACACAAACAGTGGCCTGCATGCCATGTCATGGGTTTACAATTCAGATTCCCTCTACATTATCTACCACACATGACTTTCCCTCTCCCATCTGTTAGTATTTGGTATGTGAGAAGAAGCCCAAGGATTCCTTCCACCTCCCACAACCAAGCAAGCTGGATGTCAACCAAACAAATGAAGCCATCAGTATGACTTGTGTGCGGGATAAGGGCAGGGGTAACAGGAAGGCCAGCACTAGTTCAGCACAACTCATCCATCTCTCTCACATTTGTGATGTTCAGGTGTCTTTCCATGGAGCAGCCAAGCACATACCTCCTTCCTACACCCATGTCCCACACCATAATCTTTGAGGGAAAAGGTGGTTATGTTTGCTTGTTTTAATGCAGGATTGTATTGCACCTTATGGGGTTATGAAACATTCGTCTTCCTCTAATTCTGCAGCAGTTTGAGACACATTCTGCCTCCCTCCTCCTCAAAGTTGCTCCCATCTGCTGCAGTTATTCAACACTGTGTGTGACAGTATGTCACACCCACCTTCCATTTTGCAGCCCATTCAATGAGATTTCCTTTTTTTGGCAGGTGGCGGGGGGCAAGGGGCAGGCAATCTATGTGTGGGTACCAAATTACTATCTTATTGCTTGCTATTCCTGGAATGCCTCTGAAAATCTTTCTTTTGGTTTTTTGACTGAACAGGCATAGCAGCTTCTGCCTGCAAATCTGATGGAGTAATAGCAACATTGCTGCAACAAAGGCTGCTACCTTGGTAACGTCAGTGAAATTAAAACACAGAATCCTCAAATTAAATGCAGGTTGTAGTCAGACACGATGCACAGTCGACCTCGGATATCACAGACCCAAGCTCAGATACACCTGCTTCACGTTCACCTCATTCCAACCATGTAAATGAACCCTGATTCAGTTGTGTCCAAAATAAGTTGGTTTAGAAAAAGGGAAGGTTTCAGATGATGTTTAAAACACTGTTTAAAACAAATGTTTGCCTGAGATCAGATGTACCTGCAAATGCAGAGGGGAAGCAATAGCCTTGTGTAGGCAGTGAAGATGAGGAACCAAAGCATCTGTGAATGACAGAGCAGTAGCTTTCTGACCCAAATTGCCTCCAGACACATGATTACATTTTATACTTTGGAGGTCACAGGTGGGAAAGAGTTGATAACTGAGACTGATTTCCACCCCCTCACTCACCCCATCTGCTCTCAATAATTCCTTGAGACAGTGGAAATACTACAGAATATGTGAGAATTCCCTTTTTAAAAATCATCCCATTTGACCTCATCTCAGAAATAGCTCCTTCCTTCCAGTTTTACTCATCCCAGAAACACCAGTCTTTAGTGTTTGTTTTTGATCCTAACTCAAATAAAAGGCAAGTTTCAGTTCTTAATGAAGCCATGAGTCCACCTAACTTTGCAACACCTCAATTAACAAGGGCCTGGATTCTTTAAAATGCAGTTCAAAACCTGTATGTCCATGTACACAGCTGAGCTTGACACATTTTCTGTAGGGCTTTCTTCAAAGCCAAGAGTAGAGAAGACTCTTACTTCACCTCTATATGATTTCTATAATGTTCTCAGCATTTGTCAACTGCTAATCCGTTATCAAAGTTGTCTTCCTGGCTTTCAAGTTACTTCTGAATTTGTTCTCTCTGACTTTGTACTCAACAAGCTTTTACTTCCCTCCTTATTCTCCTTTTCCACCTTAAATGCCTTTCTAGTAGCACTCCATGTAGAATGAGATGGAGTTATATTGTAAATATTGTCAGCCTCACATATAACTATTCTTTAAAATCTCTTCATGTCATTTAGTGAAAGATTTATTTACAGTGCTGATCCTTTTTATCTTGCAAGTGCATTACACCATGCTGTATTCTGTCTGCATTAGCACTTCTGGTATGTCTAATACTTTGTATTTTACCTCTTTTTCTCTTATCACAGAACCACAGAATTGCTTAGGTTGGAAAACAACTCTGAGATCAAGTCCAACTGTTAACTCATCACTGCAAAGTCCACCACTATGTCCCTAAGTGCCACATCTACACCTCTTTTAAATATCTCCAGTGATGGTGACTCAACCACTTCCCAGAGCAGACTATTCCAACGCTTGACAATACTCTCTGTGAAGAAATTTTTACTGGTATCTAATCTAAATCTTCACTGGCACAACTTCAGGCCATTTTCTCCTGTCTTATCAATTGCTACCTGGGAGAGAGGCTGACTCCCACCTCACTACAACCTCCTTTCAGGTAGTTGTAGAGAGCAGTAAGGCATCCTCGAGACTCCTTTTCTCCAGGCTAAACACTCCCAGGTCCCTCAGCCACTCTTCCTAGGACTTGTGCTCCAGATCCTTCACCAGTTCCATTGTTCTTCTCCGGACATGCTCCAGCATCTCAGGATTCAAGGTGCAGCCGCACCAGTCCCAAGTACAGGGGGATGCTCACTGCCTTGGTCCTGCTGACCACACTATTACAAGCCAGTTCACCACTGGCCTTCTTGGCCACCTGGGTACACTGCTGGCTCATGGTCAGTCCATCTTCTTAATTCACACACTCACTGTGTTGCATCATTTACAGTATCAGAATGCCCTCTCACTTCTAACACTTTCTACAATGCTTTTAAGGTATTTTTAAATAGAATGCTGCAAATATAAATTTCATTCTGTAATATACATGCTAATTCAGCAGAAACCTACCCGCTGTCATAATAACAGTCTGTAACATTGACATAAGCTTGTGTACATAATGGAAGGGCCTCCTGGAATCAGATATTCCCCATGGAAACTGCTTATTGCCACAGCATCAGTAAGACATACAATAACTAACCTGCATTCTCAATCTTTCCACTTGGATATCATTACTTTTATCATCTCTTTCATTTGATTTTTGTAGCAGACAAATACATAACATTTCTTTTGCTATTGAATTATAAAATAGAGAGAAAATAACTGAAGACAGCCATGTGGGCAAGACACAGCTATAGACTCTTATCAGAGAAAATTTTCACAGAAAAATGCTCATGAGACCCAAGATGGACAAATAAAAAAGACAGTCGCAAACTTCTAACAGAGGATTCTAGCAAACACTGCCACACAAAAAAGGGAGAGGGGAAAAATCATAGAGAGCAAAAAAAAATGTCAGCTTGCAGTCAGGAGATGGCAAAGGAAAGAACTGCAGGTGCACCACGAGGCACAACCTCCCTCTGCCCAAAACGACAGTTCAGGTTCTCTGAAAACTGTCTCGTTTCTGCATGATGAATCTGTCACCTCTCTTCTGAAATGATGAAAAAACACTGTTTTTCAGTGCAGATGTAACTTATCTTGCTCTCCCTTTAAGGAGAGTACTACTTGATTCCTAAAGTCCCAATTCAGAATCACTTTGCACCTCAAGCTTGCAAGTGAAAGTTTTAAATGCGACATGATCACTTCTAGCAACCATGGAAAATTATTTAGTTCTACAGCATAATGCATTTGAGTAGCACAAGAGCAATGGTGATTATTTGCCATTTTTACACACCTAGAAATGAGTGCTTATCACCAGCCTGCATAGGTGTGTCAAGGGTATAATGGAGGCATTTTGAAAAACCACAGAATTAAATCTGAGTTTGACTGTGGAGAGAAGGGAAACAGACAGCTTGTAAAAGTGAAAGCATATTCTGTGTTTTATCCTCTTATGCTCTTGCTTTAGGAAAATAAGCACTATGAGCAGTTCATACACCAGGCCTATAAATGGTTTATTGAAGAACTTGAGTAAATAATAAGGTACTAGTAGGACATGAAATAGGATCTAAGTAGAAATCATAAGAAAAGCAATGTATGTAGAGTATAAGAGCTTAAGAGAGGATGATCATGAAGCAATACCTCAAATGAAGAGAGACACATGCATTAACGCGTCCTCTTCCCAATGTCATTATTTGGTGCACAGGCATTTAGTAGCAAAACTCAGCATCCTAGAATGCAGTGCAGCAAATGAGACTCAATTTCCCCAAACCATCAAGACCTTTTCTCCCATGAAATGACAGCAAGTTAAAACCAGCTTAACCGAGGGAAGAAATACAGTTCATGTGCTGGACACTGTAACAGGACAAACTAAAGACAAAAAACTCACTAACCAAGGATTTTATTTTTTTTTTAAGTCTGTGCTGCAAAAATACTCAGTTTTAACATGGAATGAGAAATACAGAATTTCACAGCTTCTTATTACTACTCAGTCACACTGGGCAATGACAACCATAGCAAACAGAGAGCCACAAAATACCTGCTTTTCCAACAACAACTGGCAGGAAAAAGCTCTAATGCTCTAACAGACTATGATAAAGGATCATGAGATTTATCTGCTCATCTCTAAAGAGCTTCCTAATGTCTTTGTTAATTGTAATTTCCATACAACAGCATTACAGTGGAAATATGCAATACTGAATTGTACAATGACCATTCAGAACAATGTCAATTACAACCATGATACTTGCTACTAAGTGTTCTTTCCAAATGTTTTTCTCAAGATGAGTATCCATAAAGTCGTGAGATGGAAAATGTACACTGTCTTTCAAGTGATGTGGAAGCCAAAAGAAGCTTTGATGTGATGAACAAAGTTAAAGTATGATTCTACTGCACTGTCTTATTGTGCATAATTTGCAATTTAAAAAAAAGCAGCTTAAAATCTGCTGTTGTTGTTTTCTTCTCTATCAGTTTCCTCTTAGGACTGCGATTTAGTCTGGCATTCCAAGCATGTTTATTTACTACATTCTTTAGACAGCATACAGATCTCCAGGAATTTGAATGCTCTGCTGACATGATGCAAAGTGTAATAAAACAGGAATTCACAAGAGTTCAACCTGTTTGTCACTGCCTGCAAAGTCTACTTTTTAAATTATCTTTGTCAGCCTATCAGATGCAGTGCTTTAATATGCAAATCCAGTATCCAGAAGCTTTATTTGAAATAGAAAATTACCTGTATTTGAATGCCATCATACACAAGTACAATAAATTGTCCGCATGGCTCAAGCCTGTCCCTATAGCAGCTAGTAACAGGTAATCCTGCAAAGCATGGTCCAACCAATCATCCTGTTTATTCTTCTGGAAAGAAGGAAAAAGGGAACTTACACTGTACTATGTGTGAGATTAGGAGGGCAGTGCTGGTATCGTTACACGTTAGCCTTCCCTGTGCCAGGTCCTGCTTCACTTGCAACGCAAATAGGTACCTGCAAAACAAAAGTGAACAAAGAGCTACACAAAGCAGGAAGCAAAGAGGGAAAATTATTTCAACACCACCTTTGGTTTTGACTGTGTGTTCCTTTTGCTTTTTGGAATCTTCAGAAGTGAGCTGAATTACCTAAGTTTAGAGGCTAAATAAAACACAACAGGTAGTGTATTACTGCCATTAGAGTCATACACAGTGGCTGCTTTGCAGAATCAAGATATCTCTGTTCTTCCCTCCTTTGGAACCAGAGCAATGAGATGACAGTGGAAGCAAACATGACAGCTATTAAGTACTCAGCAACTGCACAGTGAGCAATCCTAGATAATGCAGCTGCTTTTAACTATGAAGAAATGACAGATAAACCACTGATTTAGAGGTATCAGTTGGTTCTTGTAGAGTAAAATGAGAACTCTAAACCTCCACCTTGGCACTCACCAGGAAATGATGCAAAAAAATCTTGATGAAACAGCTCTAGTTTCCTCTGATACCTTTGTGGCATTATTATCTGCACTGCCACGTACCAGTCCTTTTTTAACATTGCCTCCCAACCACTGGCCACATAGCGCAATTCTACATTGATAGTTTAAGTGCAGAGACAACCTAAGTCCATGACATGATTTCAACATTTAAATTTCTTCTTGTGACAACAAAACTCAAAATGTCTTAGCTATGCAAAAAAAAAAAAATTGAGCTAGCAATGGGCATTTCTCTTATAGCTGGTATGAAACCTGAACTGGTTAGATATCTTAACAAGCCTTCCAAAGATGGCAGCTCCTTTGAAGGACTCATACTAGCATCTCAATAGTTTTAGTAAGGCTAGATTTTAATAAGTTCAGTGAAAAGCTCTCATTTGAACAGTGAATCTCTGAATGAGGAGATGTAGATACACAAAATAGAGAAGGCAAGCTGATTTAAGGAGTATGGAAACATACTCTGTATGTATGTACTGAAATAATACAGTAGATCTATATACCACCCTTTTGAAACCTGCAGGCATCTGCCTACCCCCAAAACTCATCCTGATAGAATAATATAGCACAAAAATGTCATATTCTCTTCTTCAAGTGATGAAGCAGTTCCCTGTGGATATGCTTTCACATCCTACACACTGTTGTGTACATATACTCAAGTCCCCGAGCATACATATGTAAAATCTAACCAAAAAAGTCATTAGGATTCAGAGGCACATCTCCAGATGCAGAAACATATCACCAAAAATCAATTTACAGTTCACAGAGTAAGCAACTGATGTGCAGGACATCTATTGGGAAACAGAAATGTTTCATTAATAGCATCACATTGTGAGTTTTCATTCATCCCTTTATTCTTTTTATTCAGTCTTTCAAGTAAATATTCCTTCTCCTTACCCCATATTTCTATTTTGTCTCTTTCTAGGCTATCAAGTGATAGCAATAATAAATTTTTTTCCATTCCAATGCTTTATTATAAAACATGACAAAGAGTGAACATCACAAAAGTGGCTTTGTTCTTTATAATGCAGGTCATAAGGACACCAGAGCTCTTAGTAAAAAAGGACTTTGTCTTATGAGAGGATTGAAAACAAAAACTAATAGTGAAAATACTGGAAACATGTAATTAATAATCTTGTTGACCACAAAAATAGCTGAAAAGTTGCAGTGAAGAAATACTGCAACAAAACAATGTCTCTGACCATAAGGGAAGGACATGTTAGTGATAAAGAACCTTAATAGGTCCCTCATATACCTATTTACTCACAGAGAAATATGACTCTTTGTGCCAACACAGTAAAGCTCTCCTAGGACTCCAAATCCAAGGAGGCGAAGGACTCACACACTTTTCAGAACCTCTCAGCAGGAACTGCAGCCGGATCTTAGGGCCTACTGTTTCAGGTGCATTCAATGCTGGGGTAAATAGTATCAAGCTAATACGAAGAGGGAGTCATCAATCTTCAGCCAATCATCTCAAATTCCATGTTCTCCCCTCTGTCCATCAAAGATTTAACAAGGAAAAATAGTCACGCAGGTACTAACCTTGTCAGTTCCTCCTGCAGCTGAGCGTGGTCAGGTGGAAAGAATTTTACCACGAATTTTACAACAACATGCTTCGGTCCTAGGGGAAATGTCAAAGGAAGTTAGTAAACATCAGTAACATGCTGGCCAAATTTTATTGTGCACAATGATGTACAAGGGATGACTCATAGAATATGCAGGGTGTACAGACATGCCAACCTCCTGTCCTTTGTTAGCATGCAGGATATCTGGAGATTGCCCAATAAAATCTACACACAACAAAAGAGAACAGTAACTTGGTCAAGGGCTATTCTGCCAAAACCAATTCTATTTTCAGTAAATACATGAGTCGATCCAATAAAAATGTCTATTTTCCGTACTTTGGAACAGGGAGCTAAAATACACTATTTTTCAAGGTTACTAACAAATTACTATTTCCATTTTAACAGCAGCACATTTGTTCCAACTTTTACAAGAATGACCAGTGACAAAAGAACAAATGTCTTGTGAGAGGGACAGGTGCCAGAACACACACCGGGCACGTAGGAAAACGTAAGTCTCAATAGCAAAAACTTGGCTGGTATTTGGCAGAGAAACAAAATACCCAAAAACTTTCTGTTCACTTCTGCTCTTTCCAGATCAGGTGGTTATTTAAAATTTCCTATCCTTTCTCACCATCCACTATAACTTCCCCTGAAGGCCCTATCCCAACTGTTCCCTCTTCTTTGTCTCTATAGTTCCAGGTTCTGCAGCAATGTCCCATACAGTTGCAATACACCTGCTAGCTCCTTCCCAGTAATAATGTATTTGTGTTCTTTTTCTTCTAGCCCAATTACTGCTGCCTGTCAGCAGTTTATGCTTCCTTTAATCCTCCTTTCACTGTACTCTTTTCTTCCCTATGAAATTGCTCCCTCCTCTGCCATCAGTGCCTCTTCTAGTGACTGACCCTCAGCCTCCTACGGCGTCAGCCCTGTCATATGTTCATGTGACATAACTTCACACCACATACAGCACATCTTTTAAGGACAGACTGGAAATAAAAAATAACCCAAACAAAACTCAGTGAAGAAAGCTGAGAAACTAAAGATTGCAACTGGCAGAGTTGTAATTTATTCAAGTACTCTCAGACTAAGGAAAGCAATGTCAACAAGGAAGTACTTACTTCTAATCTGTTTCATAACAGGCTTCAAAAGATCAAGCCACACCTGAAAACAAAAGAAGGGGGTGTTATCATCTCTGAACAAACTACCAGAGGAGCATTTTTAATTGCAGCACCTAGATTATCACTTATTTATATTTTCCAGTGTGGTCATTATGCTTTCCTTAATTACACATAGTGGGTTTTCCCTACAAAACTCTGGAAGATGCCCAGGAAACAGCACTGTTAATTGGCACAGCTTTTGAAGTAGTACAGATTCAGAGAGCTGGTAAACAGTGAGGAAATCTACTCCTCATTTGTCTCAGGCACCAACAATCACAGCATGTAGTCAGGAACCATTAATTTTGTGGAAAGAACAACTGAAATGAGGAGTTTAGAAAAAGACAGTAGTATACTGTCATTGTGGTCGTCATCCTAGTTAATCTTGAGAAAAGTAAGTGAAAGGGGCTGGTGCTTGCCTTTGAGTTCCCTTACTTGGCTCCATGGAGATAAAGGAGCCTCCCTCTCACTACCTGTGGGAGGAATGTCCTCTCAAGTCACAGGTGTGAGACAGACAACAGCAAAAGGTGTGGGTGGGAGAAAGCTTACTTTTGATTTGTGAAACATCTTCTTGCTTTTTATAAAACCAGGAAGCTCAGGCCCAGACTTTCTTAATTTGGGACAGTGTAACTTCTGCATGTAGTTCACTTTCACCTCTTTTAACAACCCACTTTTCAGGACAGTGTGTGGGTCTTTCCTTTGACTTTCAATAGGAAAGAAGAAGGTAGAAATAGAGTTTTCAGAGCCTAAATCCCCATCCTGCAGTCTTGAGTCAGAAAACCCTGGACAAAACATTACAGAAAGCAGAAGGTAAAAGCCAGATGATTCACAGGGTCTGGAGAAGTGCAACAGCTCACAGTCCTCAGCCAGCAACTACCTATGCCCAAGATTTGTTTTATCTCATTAAATTGCACAGGGCCTCCCTTGCAGATGTCTGGAAGAATACCCTGCAATCATCACAAAGGTTAAAGTCATTAAAAAAATAATTAACTGAGTCTTCCTCTAGAAAAAGAGTATGTATTAAAATGATTATTTCTTCAACTTTTAATAATTTTACATTATGCAGAGACTGAAACGTACTCAAAATATCCATTTTCTAAAGTCACCTGAGAAGCCAGACAGGAACAGGTCTGTATTGCTGCTGTAACTGCTCCAATGCTTTGTGACATTTTTATCATTACTAATATGAGTGCTTGAATTCTTCTTACATTTTTCAGACTAGGAAAGTTGTTTTTTTTTTCCAGAGGCTAAAGAAACTTGGTTATCCGAGAACAGGAACACAATGTTTATCACACTGAACTGGTTCTGAATCACTTTGACAGTTCAATAACTTAAAACTGTTTTGTTTCTGAAAGTTTGCATGTACATAATCTGCAACCAAGGCCAGGGACTTTGCCAAGTTTAGTGGGAGGGGAAAAAACACATCTCACAGTTGAAATAGTCAATTTACAAGATTATGGGAGTAATGTACTTTACATGACACATACACAAAAAAAAACCACTCTTCTCCCCAGAGGGAGTTTATGATACAGTATGAGCACACAAATGCATCATTCCTTTCTTTACTTTCCCAATCATCCTACAGGCAAGTCATAACATCCTTGGACAAACTGCTGGATACTACAAATGCATGTATTGAATGGATGTAGGGAGAAATGTGGGGCAAAACAGAAACATTACCTCTACCACCAAACCCAAACAATCAAAACTTGTGCATCATGCAACTCCCACACTGTATCTAAACACTGTAAATCTGAGACTAGTTTATAAACTGGAAATGAAAAATGATGTGAGGACTCAATTAAGATTTATGTTTTCAATTTTCTCCAAAACTACAAAGGCTAGATTATTTATTTGTTAAACAAAGGCTGGCATTCCACAATGGTGACCAGATTTCAGCAGCTGGAGATTTGGGGCAGATATCAAGTGTGATGAAACTCTGTGAAACCCCAGGCTTGGCAACAGTGCCTCGTTTCTCCTTGTCCCAGCAGGAAGTGCAGCCCTCAGACCCTCCACATTCATCTCCCATCTTCAGAAGATCTTGTCTGCTACAAGCACGGCATGCTTGACTGTATACAGCTGCCAAGCATCTTGACATACAACTGTCAATATGTCACATATGAGGTCTGGAGTCTTGCATGTTGAAATAAACACAGCTGAACCATGAATATATGACTTCATGTACATATGATTACATTCAAACAAATATGCTCTAAATATTTATTTGTCCCTTATATTGCACTCTACATTGGAAAAGCAACTCATTCTGTTCAGATTATATGAATGCAAAATAAGCATGTGTGTTTTATCTCTCATGCACACTATTAACTGCAATTTTTTTTTAATTTCCACAATGCTCAAGTTCTATATTATGGCCATTATGAAGCCCAGAAAATTTTAAATCCCACAGGAACATTCACCTCAGCTGCATCATATAAGCTGGTTGCAGTAATTGAAGTGTAAATAATGCTCTCAGAGGGCTGCTCCACATTGAAACAACAATTCATAATCAAATCTTCTGGTTCAGAGTTTCTGTGACTTGCTTTCAGCTGGTTGAAGGCATTAGTTCCACTGAATCTCACCATTCTTTGGGCACAGTTGACAAGGTGTGGGTGAGGTTTGTGGTACCTCCCAACTTTTCAGAAACAAAGACTGGAGCAAAGCAGCAAGAACATGGATGGGTGTCTCAGATATTTGGCTAGTATTTCCTTTTGCAAGAGTAGGGGCCAGGTGAGTTATGCTCAGTGCATGGAGCCATTTTCCTTCAGGTCAAACTGGCAATAGCCTTAGGGAGTTTTCTCACCTTCCTCTTGATCAGCAACCTGTCTCCCCCACTGTGATTGTCTGGACATATTTCCAGGCAGTCAATTCCTGCCACTGCAAGGGCCTCAGGCAGTGGCAGCACCTCAATTTCTTCTGTGTTCTGCTTAAAGCAAATAAACCACTCTGTTTTCACAAGACTGAAAACTGTTAGTTTACTCGAGTCTCTGAGCAAAATACAGGGGGCCAACTATTTAAACTTAATGACCTCTAAAGCAGAGAATGTTGATCAAATAACCTTCTCTAGTTTCTAGAAAACTAAAAAGCAACTGTATACACAAAAGATGTTAGAATACATTTTGGTTTTACATACATACATCAGGAATGTCAGTATGTCATTGTTAACATGGCTACACAGATGCTCTGCTTTGACAGTCCTGTACAGTTGCACTGTTTTGAAGAGCTATGTTGAGCTCTCAAGCTATCTAAAACTTTAGCCAAGGATATCTGGCAGAATACTAAACTTTCTAGTAAACTGTGGTTCATGTAATTCCAGGAGCAAACAGTGAAGTAGATCACTTCTAAAGACTGACATCCATTTTTAAAAATTTCCTATTTAATTATAGTAAACGTAAAACACCATGACCACGAGTGTTCAGTTTTAATGTCAGTTGTTTAATGTCTATGCCTGTACTAAGCCATGACAGACAAGAGATTGCTACTGTTCATTTCATTAAGAAATATTGTTCCTTGTGCATATTTTAGCTAGATGACAGAAAACAGATTATTTTTTTTCCCGATTAACTTATCTCCTTTATGTCAGCCAAGCTACAGGTGCCAAATTCACCCAGCAGGCATGAAATTCAATGTACGTCAGAATGGATGGTTAAAGCAATCCAGATAACTAGCACATATGCCAGTAGAGTCACACAGTAAGTCTAAAGTAAAACAAACTTCAAAAAGAAAGTCATTAAAGGCTAAGAAGTCATTAGCCTTTGGCTTTCTCTGCTACATGATACTGTCAGTGCAACGCCTGAATGTTGCCAGCAGCTGATCTCAGAGTCCAGTGTCAGGACCAGGACACCTGCCTGTGCCACACAGCTCCCTAGACAGGACTGCCATCAATGTATCTGGGGGATTGGATTTGTTTTCCTTTTTATTAACCTTGTTATATTTTATCTATCCTTTTTTTTTTTTGGTCACACAATGTTTTTCATGAACTCTGTCACTATCATTGCAATTTCTGTGTCAGTGGGGAAACGTTATTTCTGCACTTCAAATCAAGCAGGACTGTAAAATCAAGAGTTGAGGCTTGCAACAGTCCAGGCTTTGGCTTCTCTACAGCGACTTATAAAAACAAAACGCTTTCCAAACTTGTGTCTGAATTGGCTGCTATTTTCAACACAGATGAAATCTGACAGGAGCAATCAGGTTTTAAAAACATTTCTTCAACTCCAGTAGACAAGAACACTTTTTTTTAAAAAAAGAAATAGTCCTTTTTGTTTTGAAGACTGAGGATTAAGTATATCTCACAAGGAAGAAGACAGTGTGTACGCACAGGAAAATCAACTGAAAATTAATCCTTTTACATACCATCATCTTTTTATTATCTGGAAATTCAAGGCCAAAATAGTCGCCTTCAACAAGGTTCAGGTGGTTGCACACAGCATCATGCAAAACTTTCCCTGGAGCTCTTTGCTGTAAGTAGAAAAGAAAGCCTAGGGTTACAAAGATGCTTTTAATTAGTGGCAGAAAAATTATTATGCTAAGAAATTATTCAGCAAACACTGTCAAAACTGTTTACAAAATCAGTGGCTACTACAACTGTACCCACAGGGCAGTTGACAATAATTACAATAATTTTAAAGCTACAGAAGATACCCATCCATCCCTGCATGGCAGCTCTGAATCCATCTTTAGCACATTTTTATTTTTGAGGGGATAACACCATGAAATAGAAGAGGTAGAGGAGGGGGACTGGGAATATAGTTTTCTTATGTCTGCCAAGGCTAAATTTTACTGTGAATTTTGCAAGATAGTTATTTCCTCCCATGGCCCTTCAAACCATGCTGGGTGGTGCTATGTACGTCTGTGCACAACACACTGAAACCAGAGCATTCACTGACAGACCTGTCATGCAAAACACCAGGGACTGAGGGTTTGCTGGGCGCTGCTTGATGCACAACAGGCTCAAGTCCTGGGTTCTGACTTCATATGGGCTTATCCCAAGCCTCCTGTTATGAGGCACTGAGGCTGATCCAGGCCTGTCTGGTGTTACCCTGACAGAGCTGGTGAGTAACTTGAAGGAGCCAAGAGCAAGCAATTCCCTGCAAGAGCTAAAAGCCTTCCCTCTATAAAGACCAGATGTTCTAGCCCAATATTAGCTCCCAGAGCCGCTGTTCTTCTGATTGTAAGGATTCTTTTCACCAGCCCATATGTTAAATCCACACCTGCAGAAAATACTGTAAATTACAGCTCACCAGCAAGTCTTCTGCAAAAAACAGTCTGTGTATAAAAAGGCCAATCACTGAAATAAAATATTTTTGTTCCTTGGACAAATGCACTTATTTTAACTCGAGAGGCCCTGAAACACTGACCTACACTCACTTCAGAACAAATAATAACCCATTATATTGCACATATAGCCCTGCTGCTACTAGAGACCCATCATACCCTGGACAGTTGCCCTCGCATTCAGCCTACAGACTGGCCCCTTTGCTTTCAGCCCAGTAAATAATTACTAGAACAAAATAAAACAGCAGTAACCAAGCTAAGAAAAGAAAACCATTAGAGGTCAGCAGACCAGCTGACCTGGCTCAAACATGAGCTTGAGTCCAAGTCTGGGCATCTCCAGGCAGTGCCCATACCAACAGCTTACTTGAGTGTGGGCAGCTGCTCAATTCCACTCCCTCCTGGATCTATCACTAAGCAGGTTAGTCTCTGTTTCACTGGGATACCAAAAAATAAATTGACAATTTTTTCCCACCTAGGGGAATACCTGGTTTTCAGTTACAACTTGAAGTACAAGGCATCTTTCCAAAGGTAATTTATCTGACATTTGCCAATATGAATTGTGAATAGTAAATATCCAGCAGCGAGGCTTACACCAGAGGAACTAAACTGATGACATTTTTCTACAGAAAGCACATGATTTATGTGCCACCACAGCAGTGCTGTCACCCTGGTGACGCAGGACACAATGACCAAACCCTTCAGTGCTGACTGGTTTCAAATGTCTGAAGGGAAGAGCCAAGAACTTCTCCAAGAACTTGCTGAGCAGGTTTTTGCCCAACACACTCCCAGTACCTCTGACAGATATATGCCTTCAGAAAGTAATGTTCACTCAGATTATTTTATTAATTGCTTTTTAATGTTTGCTGTAGCAAAAATTAGCCTCATGAATAGTCAGAAAACACATCAAGAACAATTGCTGATAAAAGTACTAATTTTTTTAAGCATTTGCCACAACCTTGCAGTGACCAAAGCAATTCATACCAAAATGCCAAGTAAAAGGATATAAAGAAGGCAAGGGAGGAAAAAAAAGATATGTTTTTCTAAATAAAGCACTTTTGATCTGATGCAATATCATACAAAAATAAGTCTGAAGTGCAAGTGTATTTGAATACACATTCTCCAGGTTCATTAAAACAAACGCAGCCCCAATGTCCACCCCCCAGCCTGCAGTCACCATTGCACCTTATATGTCAGTTCTAAGAGAAAGTTTCCCATATTTTCCAGTCCATCTCTCACTGTACAGAGGCACAAACAAACATACATTTTCTCTTAATGTAAGAGCTTCCTGGTTAATGCATTTCTTTGGAGGCACAGAATAATATTAAAGACATTAGACCAAGTGTAATAATGATATTACTTTACAGCTCTGAAAACACATCTAAAAATTATTTAGAAGCAAATACTCCTGCTTCTAGACTAGTCTCAGGCCTTCACAGTTTGGCTGGGGCTGCTAGAGAGAGGAAGGGTGTGTTTATCCCTCACTCTCACAGCAAGAAACTTTCCTACTTGTGCACAACCAGAAAAATGGAAACATGCCTGTGCATATGTATGTATGTCTTGCTAAAGTATCTGATGGACTCCTGTCTGACAAAGTCCAAATTACATCATTCCTCACAGGGAAAATAAAGTGTCTGTGGGTGCAGGGAGATTTTTGATCCACAGGGGGAAAAGGCAGAGAGCCCACCTGTGTTACCACACTGCCTAAGGTTAGCTAAGGAGAGCACGCCTGTCTGATCTCAGACCATGAGTAAAAGCATCTGATTAAAACCTGCTGAGTGTTTTCATAAAGTCTGTTTTTCTTATAAGCATTTAGGTAATGGAACAACAGTCTTGTAGTATTTATGTCACTTGGCATTTTCTCTGGAGTATGCCTTAATAACATGAAATGCTTCTTACTCTAGTATTTGTAAATATTATTGTTCTAAACTCATCTTAGCTTTGATCAGTCTAGCTCAAAATAAAATCTGACAGTTCTCTCAAAGGAAATGCTGTGCATATAAAATCTGCTGAGATTTAGAGCCTGATGAAACTCTAGTCTTGCAGGACGAGATGGAGTACAACATCCACAAAAGCAGGAACTCACAAGGTTTCAAAGAGATGTTGATTTAGTGCAGTTCCATGACATCCCTAGTAAAAAATTTAAACACGATAAATTAAAAGTTCAGTCCACTGGGTATGGAAGCAAAGCAGGAGTCATTCAGGGCACTGCAAACACGAATTGACAGAGGAAACATTCAGGAATGACTGTGCCATACCAGTGACATCATCTGTAGCCAACAGTTGTGCCTGACTTGAATGTGGTTACAAGGCCCATGAGAAAATACAAATTTCCAGAGAACTTGGAAGGCATTTTCCGACCATCAAGCGTGGCCCTGCTGCCATGCGTCAGACAGCAAGTGCTAGGCAAGCTCCATTGGCTACTGTCCCACAGCCCTGCGGCTGCATAGGCCAGCTTGGCTGCATTCCCTGCTCCATGCCAGCACCAGCCTGATCCATGGAGGCCCATGAATACCCCAAAATAGCCACACATGCAGGTTGCAGGGTGGGGAAAGGCCATAGTACAGCCTATGCTACAGGAGAGCCTTTCCCTGCTACAGTGAGAAAGCCCAGACCATTACATGACCATCACAAAAGCTTCATATGCTGGAATGAGGGAAGGTCACCAGCAGGACCACAGGAGAGGAGAGCCAGGAGACCTATGTCGTGCTCTTCTTGTGTATCATTGAATGAGAGCTCACACCAGGGAGGGGAAAGAACTCATGCAAAGGTGAAGACCAAAGAAGAAGCATGAAGTATGCAAGCGAGACACTGACACGGAAGTATGGAAGCAATGAAGGTTGGTGCCAAGGCTATATCTCCAGACCACTTGCTACCACAGATACCACACTGTAAGACAGTGAGGGAAAGGAAATAGGAGGGGATAGTATACTGGTGGAACACAACTGGGAGAAGGTCACATGCAATACACAGGAGCTGGGAAGCAGCTGCAGTGGGTAGCAGTCCCCTGCTCCTGTTTCTGTTGACAGCCAAATTCCTGTGTAATCAGTGAAAAGTATTGCAGCTCCAGAGAGCAGTTCTTCCCACCCCAAACAAGCCATCCGATCACACTGGCAGATGTGTGAGCAATACAGCTGTATCTTCTGTATTTCCTGAGCAATACAGTTGTGTCTTTTACTCCTGACAAAAAGGACAGACAGATGTGTTACAGGGTTCATTTTAGATGAAGAGAGCCCCAGTCATATTGATATACCAGGGAATTACTATTATTCTCTTGACGTGGTATTTACTTACACCAAAATAATATTATGAATTTATTGCAGAGAAAAGAAGCTCACTGATTTCCAGCTACACACCCTTATTGCTTAATGTGTTTTGAACTGGTCTTTCATTTAGCTCTGTGAAATCACATTTTAAAAGTCACTTTACATTTTCAGGGAACATCAAGTTCTAAATTATGAATAATGTGCATCACCACATTTAGCTGCAAGCTATGAAGGTACCCAGTCAAACTAGCCTGCTTTACACATTATACATTCAACATTTTGCTGTCTGCTCATTATCTCAGTCCTACTCAATTCACTCTCCCTCTACTCCCACTAAAATCCAAAACTGTATGTTGATTATGATCTTTCAATGGTGAATATTTTAACAGGTTCAACAAATATTTCATGTTCTAACAATCACCAATCATTTAAAAAAATCTCCCTCTACGTACTTGTTTAGACCATTCTTTGGCGCAGGTTGCAATACAGAATTTTTTTTTGTGAAAAAAAGATAACCAGACCTTTGAAAGAAGAAGGTTTGGACACATTCCACCACCCCACAGTTTATTTAGCAATTATGTCACTAATTTTCTACCAAAAAAACCCCTAAACCCAAATATATATATAGTCAAATAGTGATTGCACCATTCTTTTATCTGTCCAGCCAACTAAGCTCAGATCCCAGCTGGCATAAGATCTTCAGTTGAATGTTTTTTGTTTGTTTGTTTGTCTTTAACATTACTGAGCAGTAATACCAGGTTAAAAACAAACAAACAAATAAACCAAACACTTTCTTCTGAATATCTAAAAAATTTTAAGTCCCATTTTTGGTCAAAGTGAAAAACAAATTTTGTGTGAAAACACAGACTACTCTGTTTTCCTTCTCTTCTTCATAGCTGCAAATGGATCAGAAAAAAAGTTTGAGGTTTGGGTTTTGTGGTTTTTTTTTGTTTTTTGTTTTTAATTTTGTTTTGGTTTGGTTTGTTTGTTTGTTTGTTTGTTTGTTTTTTGTTGTTGTTGTTTTTAATACACTTGCTTGTATATTAGTAACAACTTATAAGGAGAGAAAATATTCCTTTATTTTCACCTAAAAGAAAACAGTACTTTACTCATTCATACCTGTCACCGTATAAAGGCAGGTGTTTCTTCCATTAATGTCCTGTTCCTATAACACTGTGGGTGCTCAAAACCTCCAAAATGAAATGTGATAATTTGGTCATGCTAAATATTTTACAAATACTTAAATATTATATTGTACAAAGTTGAAAATCTTATCTGCTCTTTCATGGCTAACCACCAAAAAAAAAATCCCTTGTACTGATCAGCCTTGTAGCTGATTTTTATACTCCAATTTACCAGCTGCTTATAAATGATCATGAAAACTTCATCCAGTATTTTCACTGCTATTTCTGAAATCATATACAGTTGTAATCAATACTAAAAATAACATTCTTAACAGCTTAACTTTTCTGAGTTATTCAAAGCTGTTAAAAATTGTATATGGATGTACAGCTTTGAAATGAAAGACAACCAACCACCAAGTGTTCCTGATAAGCAAATAGTATAAAAATAACCTCAAAAATGAGATTGAGCAACAGGGTTCTTAAACAAATAACCCTGTCAGAAATTTATACTTCAAAGAAGGCTTGAAAACTCCTCACAGGAGAACAATGCTATCAGCATCTGAAGACAAATTTTGTATTTTAAGCAGTTCTCCTTTCTGGTGTAAAATTAAATGCATAATCCATATTTAGCAAAAGTCTATTTCCTGAAAGGTGGGATTAAAGGCAAGAATCACTGGTCTGAATATATTGTTGCTCTGGACCTAATACTGCCTGGACACTTGGAGATCCTCTGCCCTTCTCCTCTCCTCCCTTTCAAAGTGCAGGTGTTAATCCTATAGGAAGGATTAGATAACTATAAAAATAGCATTAGACTCTAAAGATAGCTCTTACACATGAGCTTACTAGTTTTTACCTTGCTGTTCATCTTAGACTGGATAGTGTTGGAAGAAGTGTGATTCATCACTCCTTCATACCAGGCCAAAGAACAGTGGAGAAGTGACACTTTTGAACACAGCAGTCACATACTCCTACCACCACTTCTAAACAGGTAGATCCCCCCTCTGTACATACAGACACCAGGTATGCATCCCATTTGAAAAGGGGGTGTAGAAGAGGAAGATTTTTATGATAACCTAAAGGCACCTCATTCCTTTTACGATATTTTCCATTTGAATGTGGTTGAAGGCTCCACTCCTGGCACATATCCCACATGCTTTCACACAGACTGTGCACATACCATCAAAGGGCGGATTGAGGCCAACAGCAGTAACAGAATAAGTCTCTTATACTGCCTTAAAAACAGGCGATTGATCATCTGCTGTGTGTGTACAATAAGACTATTTTGTGTTCTTTTCTTGGAAGATTTTAGTGACTGCTTTCCCACTTTACACTCACCCCATAAGCTGTATTCCCTTAATGCCAGTGCTTGCCTTCCACAGTCTCAATGTACACTTTTACCTTTCAATCAGTTTTGTTGGTGGTGGCACTGTTTTTTAAACAGTGTGATTGTAAGATACGGTGCTTTTTACTTCAGGTGTGTTTTACTCCAAATATCTGCCCTTAAAAAAATGCAGCAGCAAAGTTACACTTTTATTCCCCCCATCTATCAGCTATAACAAACAAGATGACTTCAACAACAACTGTTTTAGGAATTCAATGGCTAACCAAAAATCAACATGGCAAACAATTATTGAGGTAAAAATACCATCTTGCATTTCTAGCATGGTCTCCCAAATAAACTTGCCATTTTCCACATTTGAAATTACATAGATTTGCTATTGTAACCATGCTCTTGAATTTCTGATCATGGCAAAATTGCTGATGTCAAAATATTTTCTAAAATAGGCAGGAGCAGAAGGATTGTTCTTGCTAAACTTTAAACTCTCTTCCAATGCCCAAAAATTAACTTCAGTAGAAATAGCCAACAGTAAAATTCAGGTGAACACTGAATACTAAGTAATCCTATTTAATAGTTAAATAATGTGGAAGGAAAAAGAAAAATATTATCTAGGAAAGTCAATGTAAAGTTTTATGATGAGGCTTAGTATTTTTAGTATTAGTATATTTAGTATTTCAGTAATTTAGTATTGCTTGCTTAAACTTTTTCTCACAGCAGAGTCAGACTGATACAAAATTCACCCACAGTAAATCCTTGGGTAACTGTCCATCTCCATAACTACAGCACAGTAAAGCTACTAGAATTGGAAGCTCTGTTTGGTGTCTTTTCACTAGGCTCATAAAATCACAGTTTTACACCTTAATGGGCAAATACCACCCACACTGTATTATATATGCCATTTTAATGTGCATGTGAGGAAACAAAAAGAGAGAAGAGCTGAGCCTTTCACACCACAGACCAACCTGTCATCTTCAGGTGTAACAATCCAATCATTTGGTTTCTTTGCAGTTCTTACAAATGCAAATGATATTAATACTGATTTTATTTCCCACTTTTCAATTACTCTAATTTCTAGTTGACAAGGAGTTTGTTACTGCAGAACCAGGAGCAACCACCACAAAACTAGTGGAGGCCTTTGTAAAGAGGAAGAAAGGGGAAGAAAGAGGCAGATTCTTGGAGCGTGGAGAAATTTCCTCCTTGGGTAGCTGTAGAGACAAAATTCCATACCATTTCTTTCACACATCCATCCCAAAGGAAAACTGAAATTTTTCACCAGTTAAACACCACAAACCATGTAGACGAAAACCATTCAGCCTGTGGTCACTTTAGACTAAGTACATGTCTGTTTATTACAAAAGGTTATTCATGATGAAAAGCATTAACAAAGTACTTTATGATTAGTTTCCTGGTTCACTGGCTCCTGTAGCTGTATTTACAGCATTTTAACTAGCTGACATCCAACTTCCAGTTAGAAAGTACAACTGACCTTGTATTAACTTTTCTGTACTGACTTAAAAACTCCTACATTTCCTGCATATGCACCTAACATCTGTTATATCAACTTAAAAGGGGTGCTCTGATCCCCTCTGCTTATGAATTCAGCTGCAAAACTTCATTGTTGTCTGCCTAACAATCCTCTAAGGAATTGTCCGAATGGGGACAACACATGCCTTCACACGAAATGTGAATGCTGATCTCAGCAAGGCCAAACAAACCCCAATCCCAAAAAATATCAAACTGCAAAAACAGGTTTCTGCACAATTAGCTTTGTTAATTAGTCCTCCTGAAGAAAATCAGACCTTGTTTCTTGTAGTACAACCATTACTGCTGAATTCCTTCAGATAGGTATAAAACATTTGTGGGAAATCAGCAGTGGCAGAGCAAGTTTTTTAAGTAACTGTTTAAGGCTGCAAAATTTCACACACCAACCATTCAGTTCTTGGAGACTTCCAGTGGGAGACTCTTGGCAGTACCACCGTTACTAAAACAAAATTACTTTCCCTGAATATCATTAAAATGCACAGTGGACAAGAAAAATGAGGCAGTAAAAGAACAACAAGAAAACTTACTAAAAATATGTTACCTTGCTCCCTAAATTAGCTCCTGTAAATGCTGAGTCATCTCTGCCTAATTTTGCTAGCAAAACTGAGAAGTGGTTTGTGGTTGTTCTTTATTCCCTCAGCAAGGCAAGCATCGACTGCTGGAAGTGACTATTTTGCTTTCTGAAGAGTATCATCCACACAACGTATTCCAGCTTCAGAGCCTTGACACTGGATGGTGATGACTTGCAAAAACCAGAGCCAGCCTGACATGAGTTTTAGATCTCTGGAGTGAGTTGCAGTGCAGATGCATAATACAGTGCTTTCCTCACAAACTGAAACAAACTACTTCACAATTCAGCATGAAAGAAAAATGGAAGGCAATGATACTTTTGTGCTACATGGCTTTTGTTAAACTAGGTGCACACTAAAAATGCTTCTCTGGAAGACTGTGTCTTGTTCGGAGGGGCAAGAAGGGCAGGAGCCACACCAAAGCCATTCCAGCTACAACAGCAAAACCACGGATGGCAGCAGGTACCACTCTGACAAAGATTACCTGGGAATTATCTACATTTAATTGACAGCCAAGGGATGTAACTGGGCAGACTCCTTCATCTGGCATGAGCTGCACCTCCACCTTGAGGCTCTGCCCACAAGGATGTGCCTGATGGCTACAGGCAGTGTCCTGCAGCGCAAGGATGCCCACAGCACAAGCTCAGCATGTGCACTGTGGGCACTGGCTTTGGAAAACACACCACAAGATCTGTTTTCAGAAACTAGATGGGAGTCTGATGTGAAGCTGATAGAACCTCATTTTTCAGAACATTTTCTTTATGGAAAGCTGTTTTACTAAAGCTCAACTATGGACCCAAGCATATACCTGTCAAATAAATGCTGATACTACTTTCTCTCCCTGTGAGGAAAAACTGAATGAGTTTAACCTCCAGCCTTGGTGCTATTTAGTGGCACACTGTGCTCCTTGTTTCTTGGGAAGAGCTGCAACTGAGGCTCAGAACACTCATTAAAAGTACCTCAGATTGAATTTCATAGCCCACAACTTTTGAAAAGGAATATAATGGCACCATTCAGTGCTTGCAGTGTAATTCAGCAGCATAGCAGCCAGCACGTAACTGGGGATGGAAACCCCAGTCTCTGTGACACCCCTCAGCCCTTGCCTCCCACTTTACCCTCCTTTCTCTGTTTCAAGGCAAAAATAAATTAGTCACCTTCTCAGGTTTTCTTTTTTTAACATTAAGTAGTGCTTGAGAAGAAAATAAAATCATTCTGTTATTCAGACCACTTTCTTCTCTGTTTTGGTTTTTTTGCCTGCTCATTTTTCCTCATTTTCTTTACATATAAGCAAACATTTTACTAAAATGAAGGACTAGGCAATTCTTAAGTCATCAAAACTGAAAACAGAACCCTTATATACAGGCTGGAAACATAAGAATATGGAGTATGTGGGAGGTACTGACTATAAAACCAGACTGAGATGGAAAGTGGCTATTTACTATTTTTATTTGGATACGTTTCAGTTCAGCCATGTTCTACTAAAATCCCTTGAGGTTCATTTAAATGCAAGAAGCCCAAGACCTGGAAAAAAACACCCTACAACAACCCCCCCTCAAAAATATGAGAGGTGTTCAGGCAAAATATTGAATCCTAAAGCAAACCCAAATGCAACAGGAAAAAGCTTCTGCTTCAGTCTCAACGTTACTATTAATCTCAGCAAGATCTCACACCATTCGGGGTTGTACATATTTTACTTTCCACTTTACCAGGGGCAGGAAGGCACATATGAACAGTAGGAAGCAAAACTTTTCAGGGGGGACACCTCTGGATGAAGCCTTCAGGCAGTGGCTGCTGCTAACCTATAATGTACTCATGTTACACCCTTACTTTTGTTTTCAGCCAGGCCACTGCTCCAGCTGAATCTAATACTCTGCCAGCCAAAATGCAAGGCAGGGTAAGGAAGACAACCTTGCATGCAATGTAAATTAAGAGTTTCTGTAGGACCCACTTGCTACCAGACTTCTTGCAAAACTGACATGGACTGTCTAAAGAAAAGTTTGGCTGCAGCATATTGCAATTACTCCAGACTGGACATGGAGCAATCCTGTATTTTTGCGTGAAACTGACACAAATGTGGTCTTGAGTTTACTCCTAATGAGCAAAATTCATACCAATGCAATGTTTTCATGGAAGCAAAACTTTGAAGTGCAAAAAGTTTCAAAAGCAATCTCTTCTTTAACTATCTGAAAGGCAGAAGCTTTGGGTAGTTTTTTAGCCAGTCAACATTCCAATACACAAGAGTTTCTTGTCTGGTTGTGCAAGATCTGTCACCAATCTGAAAGATGGATGTATGGGAAATGTATTCAATTTTTCCGTAAGCAACCTCAAAAGACCATAAAACTGAATATCCTGGGAGTCTGATCTGTCTTTTAAACATGCAAAGACACAGGAGAAAAAAAATGAAACTGTCTGTATTCTCAGGGAATTTGCGAAGGGAAGATACAATCTCTGTTTTTTTGTGCATCACTGGAAAGTGCTCCCTTTCATGGGACACAAACTGGGGTGGACAGAAGAGTTAGGGGAATTGGTGTAGTAGGTGTTACAATAATGGCTGCTTCTAGCAGCAGATTTCAGAGGCACCTCATAACGATGTAGTCAAGTCACATTTTCAAGGAAAGATGAAAAATAACGACTTACTTTTTTAATACAACCTCACAGTTTTCAGAAAAATCCTTAGGAGCTTTTCAGTTCGTGTCTCCTAACACAGTCATCTCAGTCATCTCAGGTCTCTGTGAGATGACACTGTCTCTGGATTGTAGTAGTCTGGTGAATGGTTATGCCAGCAAACAACACATAACTGTAGCCATCATTGGGGAACACAAATGCAGTGGTGCTGGTGTGCACTGCAGAAACAGTGACTGAGCCTCCAGTCCTTTCAAAATCCAAAGCTGCTGGGACTGACCTGTATGTTGAATCTAGCATCAAACAGCAAAGCAGCACAGACAGACCAGAGATCTGCTTATACATTTGTGGCAAAGCAGGGAAAGAAGGGATTTGTGCTTGTATTTGTGGGGCAGGAAGAGGTGAAGAGCGAAGAAAGGCCAGCAGGCTTTCTAAGCTGGACATGATGTTGTCTATTAACAGCACATGGTCTGAGCTGGGCAAAACCCCTTTCGTTAATCTCCAGAATGCTTCCTCCTGACTGTGAGAGAGATTTTACTCTAACCTATGTTAACCATGGGATATTCAACTTCATTCAATTTCTCACCATTTCCGCATGTGTGTGTGCATATATATGTGTGTGTACCTTACGGAATTGCCCGTGCCTGCAGTTAGCGTGAAATACTTCAGGGACAATAGTTTACACCCTTCTGCTTCATTGCTCATTTAACCATACAAATGTTCAAGCTAAGGAGATTCCTAAGAGATCTGCTTTCTGTCACTCAGATAGAGGCCTCAAATATCAAAGGAAGGCATCACCACAGTACTATCACAAGTACATTAGCACAGTCTCTGAAACACAACTTCTATGGCTTCTATTTCGTTTTAACGTGCAGTAATGTTTTCCTTCATGCTCTGTTTAAAAACACGTGTTGTACAGACCTAGTTATTGTGATCTGGGCTTTGGACAGAATAATAGCTAAAATACATCTTTGGGCACAGCAGGTTTACAAAGGCAAATGAGCTACTCAACTGTGTTGTTTTTTTTATTAAGGCCAGAATGCAGCAGTGCCGTATTAGATACCACTTTGATATAAATGAGCTTTATCAGCAACAACAGGCTTTGTGGGAAACAAGTGTTCTCTGTTCAGGGTACGTCAAAGAGAAGTCTTTGGGGATGTGCTATCAAAAGTCAAACATCACGCTGACGCAATGCGACTTTTTTGACCACATTTTCAGTCTTAGGTTGAATTCATCCAGAAAGAGAGTTCTAATCCATTTTACCTTGAGGTTAATATGTAAAACTGGAAAAGGATTTGATTTTAACTAATTTGTGGATTCTTCTTAATGCTGAAAACCAAGTTCTTATGTACTTAAAGACAGCATGCATCTCATTTTAAATTTATATTTGTATATATGCTTTTTAAATGTTAATACTCAGGTAATTTAATTTAATTTAATTTAATTTAATCCTGGGCTAGGCAAGAGTAATACATTTTATTTACAACATAACAACATATTTGGATCATAGAATCATAGAATATCCTGAGCTGGAAGGGACCCACAAGGTTCATTGAAGTCCCTCTCCTGGCTCTGCACAGGACAGCCCCAAGGGTCACACCATGTGCCTGAGAGCACTGTTCAAACACTTCTGGAACTCTGTCAGTCCTGGTGCTGTGACCACTCCCCTGGAAAGCCTGCTTCAGTGCCCAACCACACTGTGGCTGAAGAACTTTGTCCTAATATGTTACCTAAAGCACACCTGACACAGCCTCAGGCTGTTCCCCCGGGTCCTGTCACTGGTCACCGCAGAGAAGAGATCAGTGCCTGCCCCTCCTTTTTCCCTCGTGAGGAAGGTGTCAGTCACTATGAGGTCTCCCCTCAGTCTCCTCTTCTCCAGGCTGAACAAGCCAAGTGACCTCAGCTGCTCCTCATACGGCTTCCCCTACTGACCCTTCCCAATACTCTGGACACCCTCTAAGAGCTTTAATCTTTCTTATATGTGGTGCCCAAAACTGCACACAGGACTTATGTTGAGGCTGCACCAGCCCAGAGTAGAGTGGAACTATCACCTCCCTCAGCCATGCTAGAAGTGATTATTACTTAAATGCCTAGTGTGAAACTTACTAAATACACTTCATTTTTTTGCCTATTTACAAAATATTTAGGTTCATGTTCTCACCAGCCCTCAAATGAAGTTCTGGGCCAGCATATATTCATACTTTAGTGATCTCCACCAAAACACTGTCTTGCTACCACCTTCAGAAATTATCTTTCTTCATCATAATTTACCTAAAGAAGTCAGACTACCCTGTCACACTCAGAATAAACCTCCTCAGGGAAAGAACTTCTGCATACAGAAGACCACAATGGCATTGAACCATGATTACTGTTTACACGCTTCTTGTACTGGCCTTTTACAGATTTTTAATCACAGTGTCTCCTAATGCTTGACAAAGAACAGCATGTGACTAACCAGGGAGAGCCATAAGCCTAATCTGGCATTAAGGAACCAATATTATCAGTTTTTACTTTTTTAGACTGTAAATATTTCTTAAATTGTTGCTACCAAACAGCTTGAGGCATCCTGTCTACTCTCAAACACTGAACAAGGTCTTGGCCAGGAGAACGGCATAGGCTTTGCAGGATGAGAAAGATACGTGGAGCCACATGTCACTGGCATACCTCTGGCTTTTTAATTCTTACCAGATCATCAACACTCCTTAAAAGGTTCATTCATGTGAAGCAAAGGCAGCAAATTCTGGGTAGAGCCCGAGTGGGAGACTCCTGCAGAGCACACAACGGGGAGAACTGAGGAGGTTGGCCATCATGCCCCAGGTAAGCCTAAGATCTGTTGACCAAATAAGGGGCTGCAGTCCTGCTTGTAGCCATCCAGAGAACACAAAGAAAGAAAAAAAGCCTCCATGTTTGTAGTAAAATAACAGGTCTAAAACCATGCTGAAAAAGTGCAAAGACTAGCAAATACAGTGGTCAGTTATAACTGGAATTTACATCTCATCACCTCTGCTGTTATCAAAATTATTAATCAGTGTGTGTTACAAAAAGTTACACGACAATTTGCTCCAAGAACAAAGTACAGTTTACCCAAGTACAGTATGATAAAGAGATTAGACCAACGACAGGTTTAGTGTGTGCCTCTCATCTGTGGGACCATCGGACTCAGTCTTTGCATTGGAAAGGAGTAGTACTTGCTGTTACGAGAGCACAAATGCCAGCAGACAATACTCCCTGTTGCTCCCACATGCTGGCATGTGCCTAGGGGCCACAAGCTGCTCCTACTTTCTCTCTGTAGCCCACAGGGAAAGGGACGAGAGCTGAAAACAAGGATGTGATCCAAAACAAGCATTCAATCCCCTCCCAGGTAATTCCTTCCATCCAATGTATCACAACTATAAGCGGACTGTGAACAATTAAGGGCAGTTGCACTCATCACTGTCAGACACCATTCACTGTGAAGGCACACACTTCCTTCTCACACATAAAGTAACATGATTTCCCAGCACTGAAACAGGATGTTCTTTATCTCCAGTTACATGGTAACAGAGAGACACAATTTCACCTTATTTACTAGGATGGATATTTCCCCACATGACCCTCAGAGCCTTGCTTGGGTTGAGATTCACCCATTTTTAACAACAATTAAGCACCTAATTGCCCTGGAATTGCTTTATGGCAAACGAGAAGGGCACTTTCAGAGAAACACTCAGACCAGGTGAAACTGAACAGATGAAGTTGGCCTTCATCTCATTGCTACTTGGCTTCTCCCTCTGGATTACATGGTGGTATGCTTATTTCTTGTTATCATTAACATTCATGAGGTATTTTGTCTATTGTGCTGTTAGGAAACAGATAAGAGCTTACACAAAAAATATTAACACATACTAGCTGACATAATCAGCATATTTTGAACAGTCTCCCGAAACTGAATTCCAAAGACCAAACTACTAAAGACAAACATTTCCCAGTTAAAAACATGTAATTTGTATCCATTAAACAGCTCTTACCACCAGCTATTTCAGGATATCCTGACATTAAATCAAATATTTAAGGAAGGGCTTACATTGCTTTTTGACTAATGATGAATATATCTGCATATGTGCTCTTGCTGGAGATTTATAACTAGGGTTAGCATTATAGTGAGCAATTTTAAAAGCTTGAGAAATCACAAGATCTGTTGAGGTCATTTCTCAGACATCATATGTGGATTCAATACTGAACATAAATTTCACAGATCACATATTTGCTGATGTATAAAAAGTCACTCATTCATGACCAATGCTCCTCCACATGATTATGATCAAGAGATGACACTATTAAATATCCTGTTAACTAAGGCAACCAGTGCATTAAAAGCAACAGATTTCTGTCAGGGCTGAGCTGTGGGTTGAGTGGTGGGCTCATGCAGAGCATTCTCACAGCTGCATCAGTGGCCACAGTGGAAATCAACACACCCAACTTTGGCTGTCTAGAAGTTACCTGCTTAGTCTAAACTCATTGACTGGCTTGTCTTTCCACAGTTGGACAAGGCAGAAGTATCATGAGAGGAAATTAATCTCATCTGGAGACAGACGTATCACACAATTGCCCCCTAGGACAACTCTCATTCCACTGTAAACTGGGAGAGCCTTTCCTACTGCCTGTGAAACTGATGTTCAAACAACCAAAATGAGCTGCGATAATCTTCCTCTACAACTTTAGCCAAGGTAAGATTGTATGGTCTGGCACACTTTTTGCTTGCAACTTTTCCACATGCCTGAGACACCACACACATGGCATTTTCTTTTAGGGAAAGAGGGGCAAATAGAAGAAAGAAACATTCTTTTAAAGTAGTGAATTTGTTTTAAGCAAGATAATGATCTTGAAAGGCTTAAAGAAGACAAGGGCAGACAAAGTAGAAATAAAGAGAGTAGTGCTGAGAACATATTATAAGAAGGACAGGTGTCCAAAGCTGAGTTACAACACAGGCTACGAGTAACAGAAAAACTCTCTTTTTTCTAAATGCATTGCCCAACATTTGCTTCTGCTTCTAGTTCTGGTGTGTTAGTCCCATGTTTTCTCGTTGTGAAAATAACCAATTCCACTCATATAATGATAAGGCCTACACTGATAAAGAGTTCCAGTAGATTTGTTACCTAAACATAAACACTGAGCAGGTATCTATACATAGAGCATTGATAAAGGGAAGCTCAAGACTCAACAACACAATATTTAGTAGAACTATCCTGAGCAAACACCACTGCCCCCAGCATTCTCCCAGAGAAACTGGCAGCTCATGGCTTAGACGGGTGAACTCTGCTGAGTAAAAATTTGTCTGGATGGCCAAACCCAGAGAGTGGTGATTGGATGGAATTATATCCAGCTGGAAGCCAGTCACAAGTGGTGCTCCCTAGGGCTCAGTATTTGGGCCAGTCTGTTTAATATCTTTACTGACAACCTGAACAAGGGGATTAAGTGCACCCTCAGTCAGTTTGCAGATGACACAAAGCTGGGTGGCAGTGTTGATCTGCTGGCGGGTAGGAAGGCTCTGCAGAGGGATCTGGACAGGTTCAATTGGTGGGCCAAGGTCAGTGGCATAGGGTTCAACAAGGCCAAGTGAAAAGTCCTGCACTGGAGTCAGAACAGGTCGGGTTGCTGGATATGAGGAAAAATTTCTTCATTTAAAAGGGTTGTCGAGCACTGGAACTGGCTGCCCAGGAAAGTGATTGAGTAACCATCCCTGGAGGTATTTAAAAGACATATAGATGCTTAGGGACTTGGCAGTGCTGGGTTAATGGTTGGACTTGATAATCTTTGAGGGCTTTTCCAACCTAAATGATTCTATCACTGAACGAAAAAAGCACTTCCATCTTCTTTGAGACTTCAGCTGATGGCTTTAAAGAGATTCAGAGTCCAACAGCAGCCTACTGAATAAGGATCAAATTTCAGCTTTAGTAGAACCATCCTGTAAGGTGCTGAGAACCTGTGCTGAGTGACTCTCCAGGCCTGCAGGCACATGGATAATGCTCCTCAGGAACTGAGCAGCTTGCAAGGCCAGCCAGTTGGAATGACCAACAGTATTTCCCAGAGCACATGTGGTCCAACAGGCAAAAATTTTGCTCACAGAAAATTATTCTGCAAAGGTCTTCAAAGACAACGCAGAAACTCAAACAGGAAAAATTTAAATAAAGCGCTTTATGTGTAGGCTGCTGTTTAAGGTCTTAAAATAGAAGCCAAATAATGGGAACAACATGTCTGTCTAGTAGTCATACTTTTCTAGCTGTGAAGAACTGGCATTATGAATTAAAAGTAAGTTAAGTGACCAATATACTCAGTCTCTGATTTCAGTACCATCACACTGATAGATCAATAAGTGATTTGGAAAAACAGAACTTCTAAAAACCATTATATAGCTACATATTTATATAGTTATACTGAAAATACATGTATGCATGACTTTTTTTCCTTCACCACTTAGTGTAACAGACTGAAAAATACACATGGCACATACCATGCAGGCAGTCACACAAGGAGCGATTTATAGCCCTGTTTTAATGACTGTATTTGCCAAAGGCAAAAATCTGCTTACTGTTAACTGTTATTTCTAGCAGTAGTATACTGGACTAAAGAGTCAGTCTTGTATTTAAAAAAAAAATCAAACCCAAATCCAGCATAAAACACACAGTACTCTTTTATGTTGCTACTAAGTGGTTTGTGAAATCTGGTTTTGTGATTACATTTAAGATGTTTTATGCATTCACTATTAGGAGAGTATCCTATGCAGGGGCAGGAGGGACCTCTAAAGTATTCACAATAGGCTTGAAATACTACATGTAAGTCAAAGCTCCAAGCATCGCAGAAGTCCATACACCATAAAAAGATAAATAAATAAAAGCAAGCAAACAAAACAAGGCTTTGCTTTCTGGAGAATATCTGAAGCTGCTCAAAGCTGACAACAAAAACAGCCTAGACATTCAAATCCCTACAGCACTATGTCTTTAACAAAACCTCACCTCTAACCTCTAGTCATATAAGTAACACTCTAATATGTAATAACACAGTTGTGTGCTAACATACCAGGAACAATGCTTTGAAAACACAAATATCGCTCGCTAAGTTTTCAACAGGTGTCATAAACTAAAGACTTGATCCTGAAGTTAGAGCAATGAATGTAACAACCTGCATACAGGATATGAAACTATTTCTGATGGTTTTCATGTGAAAACAAGGGGCACGATTCATAGAGAACCACAAGCCACTGCTACAGCATCAAGTATTACATTTTCAAACCATCAGTCATCTATACAAAGACTGATGGAAAATTTCACCCAAAATTTTGTGCTCAAACTCACCTTTCAATACTTATCACTCTGCTTTACTTCTCTGAGGGTTTTCACTTTTCATACTAGAAAACCCCAGAACTACAGACTTTGGTCCCTTACAGCCACACTCCTCAAACCAAAAATTCTTAATGCCTTTGGAATATCTCCCACCTCAAGAGCATCACTATGTCTTAATTACTTTGTGACTACAGTTTTCACCAAATAGGGAATTTCTCACACTTGGAAGCATGTTCTTCACTCTCTTTCTCCCTTATTTAAAAAAAAAAGAACTTTGCAATGATTTTGCTGGTCACTACGTGGCTGTTTTTTAAATGCATGGTTTCTGGTTACAAAGACAAGAGGTCACTTTTACCATACCTGGAAGGCTAATCTACGGTGGCTGTTGCAACCCCAGCTGCTGCCCTTCCAAAACACAGGTGCCCTGGAGGCTGCACACACTTGTGCTCACCACTTAAGCTGGGCAAAGCCTGACCCCACGCATCAACCACGTTAAGGGTCTTACATCAAAACTCTGCCGAAAGTTACTTATTGCTACTGAAAGCCGAGCTTGTGTCCTGAAACCAAGAACAAGCACAGGGGAGAGAAAAGGGTGAGGTTCCAAAAATCCACTAGGACTTGGTGGCAGCCCTCTCTTTGGTAATTTTCCCTACACTCTCACAAGGGAAAGGGCCAAAACTGCATTTGGTTCTATTTCATTTCTATTGTGGGAGCATATATGTTTTACCCATAGTCTGTGCCACTACAGAAAGGAACACACTAACACAGCCAGGCACATTTCAAAATCACACAGAAGTATTTCCAATTTGTGTCTTTCACTGTGGATACCTTATCTGCCAATGACTAGCAATCATGATCCTTTAGGAAATAGATTATCAAAATACTGTTTATTAACAGAGAACAAATAGCCATGGGAAAGGTATCTCACTTTCAGGAATCTCACTTTTCACCTTCCTTGACCCAGAATTTGAGACACACAGGTGAAAGTCTGAGATAAAGATAGAAGTTTCCATAGAGCTAATCCATCAGAAACCTAATTGCATAGGATCTGACACAATGTCCCATATGCTCACAGCTTTAAGTACATCAAACAAGCCCTGGACACTGACAAATTTAAAACTACATCTTTCAGGCAGTTGAGGTGCACATCTTCAGTTCAATCGGCATTTAAATCACCACTGAAACATCAGCCTAATTTCCTCAGTATTCAAGTTTCAAAAGTGTGGTCTCAAAGTAAGACTGAAATGTGAAGTAACATAATCTGCAATGATTAGCTGGGACAATCTCCAGAGTACATCCATCCTGCCTGAATCTTTACATCATTTCCATTGTAACTTTTCATACACCACCAGTTACACTAGTTACATGATACTAGCTTAGACTACAGCACCTGGGAGCATACCTTCCCCACTTAATTCTCATACTGCTACTAAATCACTTCACATATTAACCTCTACTTAATCTTCAGAATGAACTGTTAATCAAAAGCATGTGCATACTTTTGATTACACTGTTTCCTAAGGGCAGCATAACCTTATCTTGTTCCAGACTATGTTACTTCTACTGTTCTGTGAGTCAACATTTGAACAATATGACAGGCCACTGTGTACTGAGGATGGTTTATAAGATTAAGGTAATTTGAGACTACACTGATTTAGTGCAATTTTTCTCATAATTTGCAATGATGAAGATGACATTGACCACACCTGAACAAAAGCTAGGTGTCAGGAAAGCAAGCAAAAGCAGAAATAAACTCAACATTATACACCCACATCAGTAGAAGCATGATGTTAACACAAGAACAAATGGGTATTAGCTTGGCCATGAGTACTTTTGGACTAGAAATCTACACAAGTTTTTAACTATTTGATTAGTGAGCTTCTGGGAGAGTTTTCCATAAGGAATATGCAGGGTAGTAAGTACTAAACATACTGAAATTAAAGGTACTTTAAATAAATGTAGCCAAACAAAATTTCATATGGGATTGTATAATATGTTTGCATGCAATAAGATAGGACCACTCTCAGTAACCCAGAAAATTAAGTCCCATCCTATATTCCATAAGACAACCTAAAGGAACCAAGCAGTGCCATCTCATGATTCTGTCAGAAACATGGAATTTTTCTTCTTTAAGCCACCATTACTGAGACTGACTTGAGAATCTGTTTCACATTTGAAGAGTGAGTAAATAAAGTGTTAGCCTGGGGTTCAAGGTGAAACACTTTTAAAATATGAACTCTGCAAGCTCAAAAACCAGAAGGCAAATAAAAAGAACAAAACATCTGTTACTTCTTAAAATCTCATGGTTTCTAAGCCACTGGGGGCAGAGGAGGGCTGATTCATGATTTCTGAATGCTTAGGTTGACAATTCAAAGAAGCAAAGTGTGAAGGAGTCCAAAACTTAGCACACAAAAGCACTAGGATGCCTAAAAATGGAAGAGTGAAGATAGCTAATTTAAACATTCAGCTTTCAAATGAGACTTCTTGAAATCTGTTGCTGCTGCTGTTGCTGCTTTTGAGCAGGAAGCAGCTATGAGTTCTGACCACAGCCCTCTCACTGGCCACGAGCTCTCACTCAGCCTGTTGTCCTGGCCACAATGTTTTCTGTTTTTCAGCTGCTTTGAGATCTTCTTCCTTGGTTTTGTCTTGATTCACTGCCAGCCACAGTTCTTCCTCCTCTAGAGGCTGGTCATCTCTAAGTAAATGTCAGTGGACCGATTGAGAAAAACCCTTTAAAATTATGCCAATTTGTGAGACAAATCCTGGACTTTATTCTGTAACTAAAAGACTCATAAAACTCCTGCTAATTTTAAAAGCTTTAGCACTTCCCAAGGTTTAGACTTGCTTCTTCACCTCTGTTTTTAAAAGACAACTTACCTCTAATGTTTACTTATATTTTCTCTGCATATCTGCACTCAAATGAGACCAATGTATTAAAAGTCATTGTTTGTTATAATTATAAAATTAATTTCTATTATTTCCAGCAGACTCCTGAGAGTAATTTGTTTAACCTCCAAGGTGGGATCAAACACAACTATTTGGCCAAGGTAATAAGAATGACTGATAATTCTCACATGTTTTTGAAGTTGTGCACAGCAACAGGTTTCAAGTGCAAATGGTGAGTCAGTGAAGGACTCCTTTTGCAGTACTAACACAGCTGCTGTGGCTCTCTCGTCTCATCCCTTCACACTTCCTTGATATTTTTCCAGATTTGACTGCTCTGTCTTTTTATACCATCTGCTTCCTCTGACATGACACATCAGAGAAGCAGGAATCTCTTCCTAGGGTACAACACCAGGACACAGTAAGACCTCACCACCACCTTGACAACTTGAGCAAAGTGCAGCTACGAGGAGAAAAAAAAACACCAATAAAAACAAGCCATGCTCTCTGTTACACTAAGAGCAGCAAGCCCTGACCCCTGCGTTCCTTACACACCAAAATATGCTTCAGCATTTGATTAGATCCTTGATGGGAAGATCAAACCTCCAAACTGCTCAATCTCTTCTGCGACAAACAATTCAATTTGTTTTGAATTTCATGCAGTGCAGGTGCCACACTGTAGGCTGTGCATTCAAATTATATATGATGAGTTTGAAGGCACTTTGGACTCCTATTACAGTGGGTAAGCAAGCATCCCGTTACTGTCCAAAGGGAATATTTGTCTAAAGAAAAAGAGAAGGTCAGGTACTGACACCAAGCATGGGAACACATTCTTATATACTCCAAAAGGAGAAACTGGGAAAGATACTTCAGGCAGCTTTGATAAACTGGGAGCATCAAATAATTCTTTTAAAAATGGGCTACATAAAAGGTAACACTTCAGTGTGTCAGTAATAAAAGAATAAGTTCATGTTTTACACTTTTTTTGCTATTTATGGTTGTCAGCTCACACCCAAACTCCTCAGCTTCTTCCACCTTTATCCTACCTTATGTTAATGGCAGTATGAGTCAGGAGTTAATGAGTATCAGCCTCTCAGTCCTTTCACAAATACATTCCACCTGGGCACAGACCTGGGCTTTGGTCTTCTTCATGCCAACATCAAGTACACTTCCTATCAAAATCAAGATTACTGAGAAAATACACCCACGACCTCTGGAGCAGAAAAGTGACCTCATGACTGCAAAATGAAGAATTTTCATAAGCAAGGTCCAAAGCCAAGTCCCCTCAGCCTGCTCTCTGAGAGGCCATAAAAACACAGAGGGGCATGTAGCACTCTCTTGGCTCTCTGCTGGCGGGGGTCAGGGTCCCCACTCAATGCAACAAATGGAGCACTCTGCTCTTGCTGCCCACCATTTCACACGGCTGACTGCCCCTCTCCAGGTGCCCAGCACCCAGCAGAGTGAGCCCACAGCTTCACAATGAATCTCTAACACAGTTACCACAAAGAACCAGTAATGAACAGCATCACATCCACGAATAGAAAGATTTATAGATTTATTTTCACCTTCCAGGTTCCCTCTGTATTTCAGAAGATAATTACAGAAACAGAAAACAAGACTATTTTTAAAATTCGCATAAGTTTGTATTTGCTACTTGTACAGTAGGGAAAGATGGTCATTAAGACTAGTCTGAACCATCCATTTCCCTCAACTACTGTGGCTGCTATAGCAGAATTGCTGCTTTGGATATAGGAACCAGTTACTGACCTTGAATTTGCATGAAAAAGTTAAATATTTTAGTGGTAACAAAACAACTATTCTATGAGTAATAGTTTTATATTATCCCAAGGGCCATGATTTTGTTTATAATTACTCAGAAATAACTTTTTCATAATATAAACTCTCTTAGTTGAGCACATATCTGCAGCTGCATTAGCCTGTTGTGTCTGCAATCCAGAAAAGGAGAATTCAAATCCCTTTCCATATTTTTTTAAACATTGTTTCTGAATGCACAATTGGAGGAAAATTACACAAGTATAACCTTGTCTGTCCTTCTCCCGATCTGAACAGCAAACTACAATACAGATACCAGGCAAAAAATCTGCTCAGGTCTTCAAGAAGTCCTTAATCTATAATTAATGTCAACATCCTCTAAAGTCTGTAATTCGTGCATCTCACATTTATATTTTAAAGGTACAGTAGTTCTGAGCTATGCTGGATATGGAGATAGTTTAAAAATTAATGAAATCGCATCACTTTTAACAGATAACAATAACAAATAGCATTGGTTTTCACAAGGTAGGAATGCTTTATTTTTCTTTCAAATTCAGAAAAAAAAATTGTTAAGGAACACTTGACACAATTAAAATGCCTAACCTTTTAATTTTACTTTCATAATCACAGAAACATTTAGTCTGGAAAAGTCCTCTAAGAGCATCAAGTCTAACCACTAATCCAGCACTTCCAAGTCCATTAAACCATGTCCCTCAGTGCCACATCTACATATCTTTTAAAAACCTCCAGGGATGATTACTTAATCACTTCCCTGGGCAGCCTGTTCCGATGCTTGTTAACCCTTTCCATGAAGAAATTTTTCCTATAGCCACTCTAAACCTTTCCTGGTGCAACTTGAGGCCATTTCCTCTTTGCCTTCTACTGTATGAACAAATAGTTTGCATGCTACTGTTCCTTAGCCCACCACAGGCATTGCTGTAAACTAATTTTTCTCCACCAAACCTAATATTCAGCAACATACCAATGTGCTCTGAATTTTTAAACACATACAATGACTTTCTGGGTCATGTCAACTCAAAAAAGATGTAGCCAAATTTAACAAGCACCAGTTAGGTGCATTTCAAAAAAATATTCAACTCACCATTGGGTCTGTAACTAGTCCCTACAGCTCACAAAACTATTGCTTTGGTAATGAAACCATCACTCTCCTGAACTCTGTGTGCTTGGAAATATGTTGCACATGTAAAATCTCTGCAACCCAAATGTTCTTCAATAAAATAATCTTTTTGACCCTGTTTGAATTTGTCTACTTCTAATGAAGGCACTCAAGTTTAATCCCAATGCTTGCAGGACTTAAAGTCCTTACAAGAATATCCTTCACTGAGCACAGGACTCTTTTGCCACCAGTTAAGAGAGGGTATACACTTCATTTCTGCTACGGAGAGGGATACTCAAATCCCAGCACAGTGTTGCTTCCCCACTGGGGTAAGAAACACAAAAGAAACTGCATGCCAAGAGAACAGGCATCAACATGATTGTAGCATTTGTTTCTGAGCCATCGGTACTGGGAAAATCAGCTGGATATGGCCAGCAGCAGAAAGATTTTTTAGTCTTCAGGACTGCATCAGCAAAAATTTGAAGATGGCAACTCTGGGTAGACACTGCCAGTGAAGGAGACTAGAGGCAGGTGAAAAGGGTGAAGTGTTATCATTTCAGTTTGGATTCAGTTTGGATGGAATGATGCTTGCAAACAAAGGGACAGCTGCAGGTATGCAAGCCATAAAGCCTCCAAAGGCTCCTACATTCATTTAGATAACTTACTTTAAGTAGATGGCCCATAAAAAACATGCTACACGCCATAGAAGTAGGTAGTGCCATCTACAGTTGGGTTGTCAGGCACTTTCTATTTTTAAACACTGTTTTCAGCTACTTTAAAATTCTGCTACATCATGTTCCACCCTAAGCAGATTTTCTTAGGGTAGTTTCAACCACAGCAGTTTAGGCATAGTACTAAAAATGAGAAGAGGGAAACATCCACTGTCTTTCAAGTATTTCTTCAAAAAGGTTCAGTTGGTATCAGGCTTCTGAGGAAGTGTTCAAAATCTGGACCAGATAAAACATAAGGTCAGAACCATTCCAGGAAAAAGTATAATGTTTTGAGAAAGTCTTATTTCTGGCCTAACATGGCTGTATCAGAACGTGGAATAAGGCTGCAGCTTATGTTTTCAGGCTTAAGCTAAGAACAGGAACATTCTCTTAAGACATTTTTATTCAATAATTTCAGATTTATTTATTTTTAAAACTGCTTTTGTGAAAGCTCCATCCCAATGAATCCAAATGCTTCACAATAAAAGAATCAACACATCCACCTCTTCCCAACAGAAAACATCCAGAAGATTGATGAAGAGCTATAGACAATGAACAGAGTGAAAATTATTATCATATGATTGTTTTCCCTTTGCCTCCAACATTGTCTTCTGGAAGGACTTAATGATTTCAGCTTCTTATAGTCTGAAACCAATGTAGGATTTAGCTTTATGACTGTGGAATCTACTGCAGCATCAGATGTTTTGGCAGTAGAGAGGAGCACACACTGAAATTATTTTGAATCTGTAATTTGCATATACTCAGACAAGCACGCAAAACCAAACTGAGATACTGTTCAAAATCCCCTAGGAGATTCACACAATTCAATCTCTCTCTCTCCCTGCAACTACACTGCTGTGTCCTATTAAAAGTCGTCTCAGTCACAGAGAAGCTTGCATTAGTAATTCCCAAGAGGGGCTGCAGCTTGTATCATCTCTTGAATGCCCAGGAGAGCTGTGCTGGGATGCCCAATACCTGAACATCCTCACACCTATGGCAACTGAAGATCTTTGTGTGTGACAGTCATTCTGAAATGGCCCCTAAACCCAGATGAGGGCCAGAGTTGAAAACGCCTTTACACAATCTGAACACAGAGGGAGTGTAATGACAATAATTTCTTTAGCAATATGTGAACAGGACACCAAAATCAGCTTCAGTTGTACTGCAGATCACAGTCAGGAGGTTTTCCCCTTGTCTGTATCCCGCAGCTCTGAAGGACAAAGTCCTGCCTATGAGCAATAGGTTAGCCCAAAGTCCTGGAGGTTTGCCTACCCCTGGGACAGCATATCCAATAAAAAGAGCATTCTCAGGGATTCACCTTCATTCAAATCTTCCAAAATCTTCTGCTTCTCAGAAGGACAGAAGGAGCATTAATTAAAATGTTATTTACTACCCTCAACAAACTTGTAGAAATGCTAATGATTTTGGGGTAGGATTAAACTGTCTAGTCACTTCTTCAGAGGTAAACTGAACAAGATAGTGTCTGCCTGCTGCTTAACCAAAGAGAAACAATCTGTCAGAGGAAAACACTCTTCTCTCTTTGACAGGATGACATTCAAGTCTTAGGTGAAGTCTCTTCCTGTGCTGAAATAGATCTCAAACATCGGCACTTGGCAAATGTAGTCTATCAAAGCAAATAGAGGACATTAATGCATGCGGTCCATTGCTAGCTCTTCTTTCAGAGTACATGGTATCATAACTTTGCAATAAAAACAAGAGTCAGCAACCATGAAAACAAGAGTCGGAAACCACGATCCCCAACACTGGCTGGGTCACATACAGCTTGGCAGAATCAAACCCTAGCAGAGTAGGAAGAGTTTCTGAAACGGGTCTTGAGGTTTGCTGTGTTCCTACACCCATACTGGCAGCAGGACCTCCAAGGAACAGCTGAATTTGTGGCTGCTATCAGTCCCAAGCTTCTGCTCCAGGCTGCCTCTGTGCATGGTGCCCATCCCTGGTACACCCAAGTGGGTTTGTTGGATGTGGGTGCTGCTTGTACCAAGCAAGCTTTCTTAGAATGAGTTGACCCTTTAAAACATGACATCCTATTTCTTTCTGCTTAACCCTCTGCCTTGAGGTGGGGTGACCCTAGCTGGTAGGTAAACACCCATCCAGTCACTCTTACATGAAGACAACTAGAGTTTTCTTTTTTTCCTTCTTAGGTTGGTACTTGGACTTAAAGATCTCTAGTGACAACATGCAGACTTACACAACTTCTACATATAAAACTTCCCCCACCTTCTGTAGCAAAGAACAATCTCCAGAAATCTGTAGTATCTTTCATTTGTTAGAAACACAGATCCATATTTCTTTTACATGGACATGTTTAAGCATAAGCAATGTACAGGCCTGTTAAGTCTCACACACATAATATGACTCTTGCTTTTGGCCTCCTGCAGCTCTCAAAGCCATGCTTTTTATACACTGACAAATTCATAACTTCCCTTCTGCTCCACATGGCTGTCATTTGGGCTGTGGCTTCTTGGCAAGACCTTCACTGGAAGAGATGTTTTTTGAGCACATTACCCTCTGTTGCCATGGCTAGCTTCTCTTCTGCAATGTCAGCATGGCAAACAACCTCCCTGCCTTACTACAAGTCCCTCTGACCTGGTTTCTCTCAAGCTGAATTTTAGGAAAGTTCATCATTCTGAAGAGACTCTCATGTGGAGACCAGAAAAATAATTACACACATTCACATTCACAAGCTGCACTTGAAGCATTGCTTCCAAAGTACAGCATCATGAATTTTATCGTGCAAAACCAACTGCATATTCAATACTGAAAATTTATAACATTTCTGCAACATTACATGCTACCTCATGGAAGTACATACATAGTTTCCTGTAAAGACCTTACTCTTAAATGGGTTCACAAGCCATTGTTCCTCCCTTTCCTACCATTCCAAATAAAAAGAATTTAAAAAAGGTCTGCAAAATCTTCATTAGTACATATTCTGCCTATAGACACTGTAAACTGCTAATTAATCTGAGGACTTCATCTTCTTTGCCTATTGTACAGCAACCACAAGCTGCATACTATCTGCTTACACTTCTGTTAATTCATCAAGAAAGCTACCACCCACGAGAAACAAAATTCCTGTGTTGGAATAACTTTCTCATCCCTATTCAACAATTACAGAAGGAGGGAAAATGGCAGTGATGCCTTTTATGAGCACTTAAGTGTGCCCTAGCACTGAGCCCTTAGTGTGCCCTAGCAAGCTTTGCAGTATTCAGAACTGCCACTCAGGAAGCAGCTTTGGATTTACTTTCCATTCCCTTTCAAGGATTCATAAAGCCCCACTCACCATGCCAAGGACAGAAAGAGGCACAAGAAGAAACATCTCATATCCATCTTTATCAACATCACATTAATCTTTCTAATGAGAAATTAAACATAATGAATGAGATAAACGTTTTATTCCTTACTCAGCTGTCAAGAGGAAAAAAAAATTATGGTTACTGTCAAATACCTCACTAAGATGTATGAAGATCACTCAGGTAGGGTGCAAAGAAACTAATATGCCACATTACACAAACAGAAATGAAGGAGATTGACTGGGAAAGTTTCTGAGCCTGGGTTATGCTAGACTTCTCTTCCCCCTCAAAGTACTCAGTACTCTGAACGGCAAACTGAAACACGTGTAAACATAAATTTTGTGAATGATACATTAGGAACACTGAAATCTCACTGTCCTTTTTCCTGTCAAAACCAGAAAGAAGTAACATGTTCTAGAAAGTCACCTGAGTTTATTCCCTTGCAATCTACTTCTTAAAAATAAAATAATTCTGCTACATCAAAGACAAAATTCAGAGTTCATACACACCCAGATTACCATTTTTTTCTCCATGCTGTTTGAAAAAAAACCCCAAACCACATCAAAATGCACTATTTGTTCATTTCAGCATTGTATTGCCAAACATCCTTGCTGCTGGCACCCTGTGGTTCTCCCCCTTCTATCTTATCACCTGGTCTCACCACAGCTCATCAGAAAACCTTCCTTCACATTCCCTGGTACAAGCTGAAAAGATAAACACAAACACAAGGAAACCCTCCTTTATTGTGGCTTAAACACGCTTAAGATTGCTTAAGGGGTTGTTCTGAAACCTACACAATAAAAAATCAGATTAAGGAATGAACATGTAATTTAACAAATGCAGGTGTACACTTTTCACAATTTAAAGCACACAAGTCTTTCTCAAATAAGCTCCACGGACTAAAAGGAAAGTGAACACCTTAGATTTGCCAAGAAATACTTTCCTTCTCTGTTCCTTGATCAGCCCACCCAGCCTCCCTTGCCACCTAACAACTAGCACTTTTTTCCCCATAAGCCACTGGGGTACAGCTGCCAAGCCCAGTTCTACCTCTTCAGCCAAGGCACTGCCGTTCTACAAATAACTTCTCTCTGGGCACATCTGCTCTCTGAACAGGCAAAACAACATACACACACTCAAGCTTTGAACTCACTGTCTTTTTTTTTCTGTTGGGTTTGGCGCTATTCTTTTGAAACAGATCCTCAGGTCCTCAACACTTTCAGGTCTCCTGAAACAGCAGAGACAAAGCACCAGATCTTCTGTCCCTGCTGAAACCTTTGCATGCCCTTTGGTAAGGTGTACCCTCAGAATTCCCCTTTCCCCTTCATCTGTCTGGAGCAAAGGCAATGCAGTTCCAGCTAGATAAACACTGTACTTGCGTGCTGTGACCAGCACACAGCAGCTTCAACTCAAGGATAAGTTACACTTCTCACAACAACAAGTTAGCAGAGATCAAAAGAGATGATAAAGAACTTAACTTTGCCATGCTAGTGCTTGCTCAATAAAGCCCATAAGAAGTTACTGAATTATTTATTTGAGAACCAAAAAAAAATAAAAAACTTTTACATTTGAAGGTGGCAAATGGCCTCATTTCCAATGCTGTTAATTCAACACCCTTAATCAGCATCCCAGAGAAATGTATTAACCATAAAACGAGGCTTCACAGATTTTACTTTCTCAGCTGAGTATTATTCCTACTATGTGGGGATTAAAGGTATGTAGAACTATCATAATTTCTTTTACCACCCAAAAAGCTCTTACAATTCATTAAACTCCTTATAACCGAATTTTTTGTAAAAAGGTACCTTAATTTTGTTGTATCTTTTCTCCTCCTGGTTTTACTACCCAATTATTTTATTATAATTACTAATTATTTTTTCTAGTTTCTTTACCGTATTTCCAAACAGCTTTGTATTTTGCACTGCTTCCTGTTTTTCCATGGGCTGTGCATTCCTACCCCCACCATGGTTCTACATATTCCCTGTAAAAGTGTTCACCCAGACAAGACCCCCTCACCTCCCCTTTCTTCCATGCAACTCAGAAGGCACAATGCTGACCCATTCACACAGGCCTAAAAGCAAAAGGCAGATACTGCAGGCATCCTAATGGCTGTTCCTAGGAAGCAGGCAGCTGCCAGGCAGGATGTTTATCTCTCTCAAATGCAGCTCCATGCACATTCCCACATGCTGTGGGCTTCTGGAGGAGGAAGGGGGAGGTAGCAAAGCGCAACATGGCTAAGCATTTTGGAAAAACCTGGGCCAAAGGATGGAATCATTGACTCATTAGTTTGGAAAAGTATTCTAAGATCATTGAGTCAACTGTTAACCCAGCACTGCCAAGTCCACCATTAAACCGTGACCCTCAGTGCCACGTCTACATTGCCAGGGATAGCGACCTCCACTTCCTGGGCAGCCTGTTCCAATGCTCAATAACCCCTTCAGGAAAGAAATTCTCTCCAACATGCAATCTAAACCTCCCCTGGTACAACTTGAGGCCATTTCCTCTCATCCTGTCACTTGTTACTTGGGAGAAAAGACCGACCCCCACCTCAGAAGAGGCAGTACCAGGCCAACCGACAGACCGCAGCTTCTGAGCAAGGTCATAACATGGCAACAGAATGATGCAGTAAAGGCAAGCCAAGAGATGCTGCAAATCCTTGACCGCCTGAGACACTCAGCTGTGGCCCTTGTGGAACCTCCTACACGAATCTTTACAGGCTTACAATGGTTCCACCCGCTCAACCGCCACCAGCTCACTCAGCATTGCCCTCGCCCTCCAGATGCCTCTCCAGCTGTCTGAAGAAGTGCCTAATGGCAGCCTAGGTCAGAAGGCCTCTAAGGAAAGCCACCATAACCTCTGCAAGGGCACCACACCTTTCCTAGCAGTGATCTCTTTGGCTTTTCCCCTCCTTGCTTTTCCCACTACACTCACACGCAGGAAAACAGGAGTACATACAGTCTTCCTCATTATATAGTTGCACTGCCTGAAACACAGGAGGAAATTCGTATTTATCCACTGTCCAAGGGAATAGCAGGGGAAAGAAGTCAAGTGTTTCCTGCTCACTTAAAGGAATCACTACAGGGATCCCCTTCAGTGAGCCCTCTTCCACTCTACTAACTCTTATCCTTTTAAACATCTGTCTTATCCTTTTAAACATATTTTCCTAAAACTCCAGTATCTGGAATCATGTTGTCCAATACATTGATAATTCATTCAGAAGAAAAAGCCCGTCTTGCTTTCACAGTTTCATGTGAAACATTAAAAACCGAATACAAATACCATCTAAAATTTCCAAAAAACACAGATAAACTTTAGACATTTAAATTATTTTCTGATATTTGGATGTAGCAATATCATGTCCTTGAACAGACCACAGGGACTCTGTCTTGCATAGCCTATGACTTGCACGTACCTGCCTGAAAGTTTCTCTCCACTACTGTTCAATCACCCCATGTTCCCCACAGGCTCTCTGAAGAATGAAAGGTCACTCTTTTCACATTTGCTCTAATTCACTCTAGATTTGCCTTCTGAAAGGGATAAGAGTAATAAAGCATGACATACCAGGCTCTTTCCTATACTACCCTTCCCCCTCTCACTGACATTCATGTTCTTTATCTGTAAACACATGCCTGTCTTCCACTTTGGGTAGGATCTTACATTCTGCTAAGAGGGACAGAAAAATATCACATAGTGAAGCAGAAGATAATCACTTTCTTAGCCCTTCTCAAATACTGGTTGAACTTGAATGTTTTAGAGCTTCCCCTGATTGCTGTTCACCATACAGTGCAAGTCAGGTGCAGGTCAGCAGACTGGGAAAAGTCATATAGGAAAAGGATTATTGGTTATCCTACATTAACTACACAAGCCCTGAAACTCTAGATTAAAAACAATTTCATTGTGTCCTCTAGTGCTTGACTGAGATTTATGCAGAGGGCAGAGCAGGACAGCACCTTTCAGAGTGACAGCTTACTAGACTGAATTTTGATGAACTCTGCTCACAGAAGCTAGGCTCAAGCAGCCCAGGAGCTGTGCAGCACAGCTGAGACACAACAGCAGTACTGTGCATTACAGTCTTTAAACTCCTGCCCATTTTATACATACTTTCACAACGGAAATTTAAAATATAAGTGCTAGACATGCAAAATAGTTTATCACATCACCTGTAATGCTCACAGAATGTACTGCATAATATAACATTATGAATCTCCATTATCTGTAACGGCAAAGTTCCTGCACTAACTCACTGAGTGTACAGATTATGATTCAACAAGGAATGGAAGTTAAATAGACAGGCCAAAGAAAAACTGGGAAGCCTAAACAACACCTTGTAAAACCAACAACTGCCAAGAAAAGGTTGGCAGGTGAGGGTGACACCATTCTTTCTTTCCTTTTCTTTTCTTTCTCTCTTTCTTTTCTCTTTCTTGCTTGCTTGCTTGCTTTCTTTCTGTCTTTCTTTTCTTTCTTTTTTTTAAAAAAGAAAGGTGGGGGAGGGGGGAAAGAAAAAAAACCCACGGCTTAGAAAACTGACACCTACATGCAAACTCTGCTTCAAAGCTTCCAGCACAATCTCCAGGGCCAGAACAATAGTGGCTCTGTGCTCACAACCAGCTCAGGCTGTTCCAGGCAGGAAGAGGGTGCCCTCACCTTTTACAGCAAATGTATTTTTGTCTGATGTTCTGGTCTGTGAAATCTGGCTCAAGCTCTTGAGAATTCATAGTCTAAGAAGCAGGACAGTGGGCAGCAAGTGCGTACTCCAGTGACTCAGGCTGTGATTAGATGCTTTTAGCAAATTTGTCTACCCCACTTCTGCTCATATTCTGCAGTACTCAGGCTGGAAAAGAGGCAGAATGACATTTAGAGATAAGGCTGCATTTCAAAGCACCCCTTGTTCCTCCAGTGGCCTTACCATGCCTGTAAGCCAGCAAAAGGATAAGTGTGCAACAGGTACTCACTATCTTGCTAAGTAAGAGAAAAGCACAGATCTGGCATGAGAGCTGTCTCTCTGCAAAATGAAAAATAAAATTCATCTGTCTGCTGTCAGGTTTATTAAAAAATTTCTGAAAGCAGGCCAGTTAAAGAGAGTTCACTTATTAAGCTGCCACAGGATCTAAAAAACTCCTCTCCACAGGTTGTCTCAAGGAGGGTTGACCTAAATAAGAATTTATCAGATGCCCCAAGATCAGCGTTGATCCATTCAGGGCTTTAAATGTGGCTCTTGAGCTGTAGGTTCATCTCAGAAACAGACATTAAACATATCAAATGTTATTCTGTGAAAACCAGTCTCTCTCAAGCAGGAAAGTAAAGAGAGCAGGTACAACAGCTACGGCAAAGAGCTGAAAGCATTTCTTGAAGTGAGCCATTCAAGCTTCTGTGGCTTCTACCCAGTTTTATTGCATGACTAGACAGATGCTTGTTGTTTGATCTGCATGTGTACGTCCCTATTACACATCATTAAATTCCTGGAAGTATCCCTGATGAGCACCTTGGCGGGTACAGTCCCATCCCAGGACTTCTGGTGGAAAAAGCCCAAGGAGAAAAATGCAGGAGTCTGTAGTGCCACAATTTCAACCCTGGACAAGTCCGAGCAGTTGTGAGAAGAGGACAAAACAAGTTGCTGGATGGCTGACCTCTTGCCAGAAAGCTTCTTGGGACCATTGGTTTAATATGGCATGCCATGTAACATATATAAATGTTTATCACAAGATTATTTCAATCAAACACATTGTTTTAGGATGGTGGGAAAATAAAACAACGCAACAAAGTTGTTTATTTAAGTAGCAGCAGTTGCATACAACCATCCTGTTTGATAGGCTCTTCAAAACTCAGAACACTGGGGTTGATGCAGCTTTCTTTAAACAAACTCATGCAAGTTTTTTCCCCAGAGTAGCAGATAATTTTATTGCCACGAAAGACTTGCAGGACTGTTTCTGCACCATGGTCTAAAAAGAACCAATGAGAGAAATGTACATTCAGAAGATTTTTGCACTGCTGTACATAGAAAAGAATTGTTAACATGTAAGGGTCCACGACTTGCATGTTAAAAATGGAAAAACTTGCTGACAGGACAAAATCATACACTAAATCCTTCCTCACAAACTTAAACCCCTCAAGGGAATGGAAGATCTATGTCAAGCAGGTTACTCTAGACATATACTTCCACATCTTGTAATGCAAGTGGAGATTATGGTGTGATGTTTACAGTAAATGTTCCATAAGGAATATAAGTTTTGACTACCATTTACACAAAGTGTAAATGATACAAAAAAAAAAAAAAAAAAAAAAAAGCCCTGCCAAAAAACCAAGAAAAAACCAAACCAAAACCGCAACCAACCAACCAACCACTACAGAAACAATGGTTCTTTGGAAATATTCTGAAGTGAACACTTTTTAAAAAATCTTGACATCTTATTTTAAGTGTAATGGCAACGAAATGCACTGAATTTGTCACAATATTGAAAACATTAATTTGCTCCTGATTTATGCCCATTCTGGCTACTCTCCATTAGAATGTTCCTTGTCTCCATATTTGAGAAAGAGCAACTGGCACAAAGGGAAGTAATTCAGTTTAAAAAGTCACAACAGGTTGGGCCTTCTGCCAAATGCCCGTGGTTTCTCAGGACAACTAAGCAAACAGCCATACTTCTGTTAGGACACCTGCAACAGCAGAAATGTCATCAAATCCATAAACCGCTACTGACCTGACAGAACAAATGTCATAAAACAAAATTAAGGCCCATCACCCAGTTAAAAGGATTTCTGAGAGCGATTTACAATGGCAATCTATACACGCATACGCGGGGCAGTATGTGATTAGCAGCGCTCTGCCACAGCTCATCTGGCATCTTCCAGCCCTCGCCATGCCTAGGGCTTCATGGGGCGGGGAGCACAACCTGCCCTCCTGTTAATAAATACCAACTCCCATTCCAAACTCCAACTTCAAAGCACTGCTTAACATCTCCTCAGAGAGAAAGGCTGAGCGACTTCTCTTCAGCTGTACTCATCTGTAGCACATTTCCCTATCACTAAGTCAATGTGTAATTACAATCATACATCTGTAAAAGCTGGGGGATGGAAAGAGAAAAAAGGGATGTGTCCTTATTTTTCAGGCATTAAGGAGAGAATCAGGGATTTTCCAAGAATCCAGAAACCAGAGAACAAGAGCGATCAAAAACTTGTGGCCGTCATTCCTTTGGATATGTATCTGGATACACACAAACATATACATGTGCACAGTACACCATGGCTTTAAATGGTAACAAGGAATTACCAGATCAAGATGACCTTCACTTCAGAACACAAAGCGCTTGCACCACCAGAGGTGTCTCAAAGTGACTCAGTCTGGACTCAGGCTCCATTTCTTGGTCTATTCACTCTGGCAAGATCAGCTACTTGATAAACATTCAGAGAGATGCTTATCGCACGGACTCCAGTACCTCACTGCTTCAATAGAGAATCACTTGCCTGAAAAGACCAGCAGTTTAGGAAGCAAAATTTCCCTGTTCCCCTGGATCTAGGAGAACTGTATTGATGGCAAACAGCAACCCCCTGCTGAAAGCTGGTATCTCTTATTTAGCCAGCCCAGAAGCCTGTGAAGAAAACCGCAGGAAGCCAGTAATTAGCTCATGAGTGTCAAAAAACCCTAAAGGCTACAACCCAGAGAAAAGTTACAGAGGTAGTGATTACCCAAAGATTCACAAGACATGTAGCCCACCTTCACACAAAAAGTTGCAAAATAAAAGCTACAAGGTTGACATGAAGGAAATGAAATTAAATGAAAATAGTTTGAACAGAAGTGCTATAAACATGTAAACCAGAAGTTGATCAAGTATCAATATTCTTAAGGTGATAAAGATAATGCTGCAAATTTTTCAAGAGAGAATAAAATAATCATATGTCAAAAAGTCTTTTCTCTCAGCATGAAAAATTTTACGTGGCCCATCAAGTAAACACTGAGTCAATACAGATTTCTCCAAACTACAAAAGTAGGTGTCTGTTTGAGGATAATCCGTACAAACCCCAAAATTCCAATGCATTGATTTGATCCCCCACAGATTCAGACAAAAAGAAGGAAAAAATCAAAACAGGAAACTGAAAACAACTTTATCTTGAGCTGAAGAAGCAATTTAAACTGAGTACTATGTCAAAACCAAATAAATGCTATTAATAATATAGAAGGCTCTGTTGTGTAATTGTGACAACAAATGCAAACGAAGTCTGTAAAGGCAGAGAAGATTATTTTAACAGCTCACAACATGAAAACTTCTCTAACATCAAGGAAGAAGAACAGTGCATCATTTAAATTTCCCCTTATGCTATCAGCCAAGAGTTTGTGATTTCTCTTTTCACCTAAGTCAGAACTTTTCTAGGAGAGACTGTGGAAGAGTCACTAAAGGAGAAAGGTCAGTGGTACTTGCAAAAACGCAGACAGATGGAGAAGAAAATCTCAGAGGCAGATGAAGAAATGATTGTAAATAGGTGACATTCTTGCCACCATCGTCTCTGAAACAACTGTTTGTTTATAATTCAGTAAAAGCAAAAAAACATTCCTGGAAGAGGTAGTATGGGAATCCACAACATCACTTACTTGACATCTTTTACATCCTGTCTCCCTTGTGTGGAAACTAAGAAGGTGTTTTGGCTGCTGATCTGGGAAAAACACTCTTTTAAATTTTTTCCCTGCCCAGTGTATTCAGTAATGATATTTTTTTTGACAATTGGAATTTATATAGACTCTGTGAAGTGCTTAGGTCTTTGAATAACAAAGTTCACTCACTACAGCATACTAAGAAAATTAAGAAGCAGCTTAAGAGAACATGAAGTTGCAATTTTTAGTACCACTTGCTGAAGCTGCCATAGGACAGCCTTTTCAGCACTGCAGATGGGTTTTAAACATGCAAAGCTCCATTAATTCTAAGGGAAGCCAAAACTCAAATTGTATCCTATCACAACTCCTCAACTTTTGTTCCTAATGTGGAGCCTAGAAAAGACCGAGTGAAACATCCCTGAAAAATAACGCAGAAATTTGGTTCTTATCTAAGAGCTGATGTATCCAAGAGATCAAGTGGAAATCTTTTGGTGTAAAACACAATTTGCACACAGTGCCACCAGCATATGTTTAATTATTTGTTGAATACATAGAATGCACAGAACAAGGACCTCTCATCAAAAAAAGTGCTCCATAGTAACTACATACATAAACTTCTTCGCAAACCATGAGCTGGAAGGTGAGTGGGGGAAGAGGGAATAACTTCAAAAAAGAAGTGGAAGAAGTGGCAAGATTCCTTGCTTCCCTCTGAAAGAAAAAAAAAAGCTGCTGGAGTGAAGAGGTGGGGGAGGGGGAATATTAAATCAAGGTACATAGTGCTGAGGTGAAAAAAGCCCAGCTGACGAAAGGCAGGCCCTTTGCAAAGGGCAGTGCAGGGATTTTTTTCTACCACAACCATTTGAAGCAGTTGTGCTATGAGGAGAATGTGTTCCACATCCCATTCCTGTTCTCACAAGTTCTGGGCAGTTCAGCAAACACTTACATGCACCAGGTAAACATAAAATAAAACTGATAAAGGGTTCATTTGCTTTTTTCTCTGACCAGCATCATTAATTACCAGTAAAATGCTAAAACAGTCAGTCCATCTAAGTTTACTTTTCCATGTTAATCAGCAGTACAGGTCAAAACACAAAATCGTTCATTAAGGACGATTAAACCCATGTGGTCTGACCCACTCTGGATGTAGTTACCCATATGCTTTCACTGAGGATGAAAATCAATCTCTCCCCTCACATGCTTCAGGGCCCATGACCATCCTCCCCAGGCTGAATGTCACAAACAGAGCAGACCACAGGCCACTCTGACCTTCTGTGGAGAAGGTTCATCCCAGCTGCCCCTGCCACTGGCATCGGCACCTACAGAGCCATTCAGTGCACTGAGGCAAGGCGTCAGCCTAACCAAAAGGGACCTCAGGGGCAGCAAAAGCATAGAAAAATTAGGGTATAGGCTGATCAATTCTCTGATCAATAGGGACAGCAACCAAGTTAGAGAATTGAGTGCACTGGTAATTGGTCTGTGTAAATGAAGGGGAGAAAGGAGAAAAAAAAAACCCAAACCAAACAAAAACCAGAAGGGAACAAGAGTAGCCCAAACAGGCTGTATCATAAACCCCACTTCAGTTGCAAGCAACCATTGGGTGCTTGAATTTTGCTTGAGTTTATACAGCACACTTTCATCCAGGGGCATGATTGGTAGAAGGAAGTGTTGTGTTATTTTTGTTTAATTAGACCAACTGTGATTATTTTTTTTTGCTTGTTTTTAATTTAATTTAACAAAGGAATGCAACTGGGGAGGACAAAGTGAGAGCAAGCCATGCCTCCCCCCTCGGTGGGGTGGCTGTGACAGCAGAGCTGAGCATCAGTAGTGGGCAGTCATGCTGGCAGGACAGAGAACATGGGAAACACCAATGGAACTGTGGCATCAGTTTCATGGGCACAGCAAAGCAAATGTTCTCTAAGATCTCAAATTAAAAATTAAAAAAAAAAAAAAAAAACCACACCAAATCAAACCAAACCAACCACCAAAAACTAAAAAAAAAAAAAAATCCCAAGAAATCCACAGAGCAAAAAGTCCAAGCTTTTGTTCCTCTTGGTCAATAAAACCAAAAAATACTCCTCTGACAGCTTTGTAAATAAATACAGGGCACCATGACAGGGCAGGTGATTTATTGGCACTTTACAGGGGTGACAAAGCACTGCAACAGTGGAGTACCACAATCATGGTCATGATAAACTTTTTTTTTTAAGGGGTTTATTACAGAGCTGTAAAAGTAAACTCTAGGCTAGAAGTTGGCATGTGAGTTCTCTCTACTTTTGAAGTATTTATTGACAGTAGAAACTTGGAAAGGAAAAAGTATCAATTTGGAAACTATGGTTTCATCAGGCTTTAAACAACAAGTGTAAAAAGGAAAGGAGATAAAGGGGAGAAAGAAGGGAGGGATGCTGTGCTGTTAGGATGAATAATGTCCACCAAATCATTTTCCAGGAACATCTTTTGGGATCACCTTTTTCCATCCACAAGTGACTCACAAAGCAGTGGTTTCTACAAAGTTCCCCAGTCTTTCAAAATATTTGTCCAGCCATTTCCATGCAGTTATTGGTGTGTAATTTAGAGCTTTTCACAGCAGGGAATGCAAGTCTCCCTGGGATAACACATGCCATTGAGAGCTGCAGCTCTCCTGGCTCCCTGCTTTCACCAGAGAAGGAGGAATCTCTATCCAAGCGGATCAGCCCTGCCAGGTTACACATCGGCAAGAGCAAGGGGTAAATCCCACCTGGCCTGATTCTCCAGCCAGTGCTAGAGCTTCAGAAGTCTGGTCCAGGCAGAGGGGGCCGTTTTTCCATCCCTGCAAGCACTTGCCAAATGTAGGTACCTCTCAGATTTAAAACCCAGAGGAGACCACTGGGCGCTTCCTGTACAGGAAAGGCCATTCCATTTTACAGTTAAATGTCACCACAGAACCACTCCTGTTCAAGTCACCTGCACAGCATTTCTGTACCATGAACTGGGGACACTGGAGCATCTCTGGAAAGGCCTGTGCTCAGTGGTACCTTTTAAGCTAATTATAGAAAAGGGTTGCACAAAAAACACTTGGGAAGGAGTTTACCATCCAGGAGGACAGCAAGGAAACATTAACTCCTCCACTGGCACCACCCAGAGTCGCACTCTGAGCATGTTGCAGCTCAGCATCCCATTTTGATGGCTTACACATGCCCACATGCACTTGGTGCATCAGTGAGCTTGGATCAGGGACAAGAAGCTGTCTTCATTCATTGTCGGGCTCCTCCAATAGCAAACCCCACAGTGAAGCCTATTTGGTTGAGGGAAATGACCTGGAAATCAGCTTGGAGCATCTCAAAACAAGTGATGAAGATGAACCACACCTCAAGCAAGCAGCACAGGAGAGGAGACACACTGATTAACGTCCACCAGCAGCCTGGCCTGACACTCTGGGAAGATGATGCTGTTTTGTCTGCCCTTTCCATATCCACATTCACCACTGAAACCCTCCCACATGCTGAGTTATGGGCTGGATGGATGAGTCCAGCTTGGAGCAGATGTTTATCTAATTTGCTTCCACATTTTTTTAAATATTTCACATGTAGGAAAACGATAAAAGCAAGAAGATTAAACATGGATGTCCAAAGTCTAATTAACATCCCCACTGGTAACTTGAGTGTGTTTTATCTGTAAAACAGAGTGACAGCAGCTTCCTTTGTAACATGCGTGAATCCCAGGGGGAGCAATCAGAAATAACACAATGATGTTGTTAAGAATCATTTATAATTATTATTACTGCTAGCTTGAGTGAATCAACTCAGTAAGATCAACACAACCTCTGTGAATCACTTAAATTCTATTTTAAGGTCTTGAATAAGACTTTGATGGGACTCAGTGTAAAAATCTACATATGGGTAAGATGCAATTATGGAATTTTGACAGGGGCATTTGACCAACCCAAAAAAATCCATGCATCAAACTGTCATCATCCCCAAATGTGCATGCCTCAGATTTTCCAGTTCAGCAAGGTTAGAGAACATTGCAGCTTTTTATGTATTTAAAAGTGAGAGTTAAAATATAATTATAATATAAAAACATTATAAAATAAAAAGCTTACTTTTTATAAGCTCGCCACACTGGAAAATTTGAGGCACAGCAATCTTCTCTATAGCAGTCTCAATATTATGGTTCCAAGTTCCTCACACCTTGTAACATAATTAAGCGTCCTCCCAAACACTTTGTCGCGCTTTGATTTTTGCAGACTATGGCCAGGAATGGTGGGTTGGCCTCCACTCTCTCCAACCATCCCGACACTTGGTGGCTTGGAAATAGATTGCTCCAGGAGCAAGTATGAGAAGTGAGCCCTAGGGGTAGCTTTGGCCCTATAAACTCACTGCATACAGGGAAAGAGAGAGTGGTCAAATATTTTCTTCCCAGATGCAAACGTGTGAGCAGGTGCCAAATGGTTCTAACTACATGACTTTATTTAGCCTGGTGACAAAATAAACCCCTGTGTAGGAAGATACAATAGTTCAAAGCAACAGGTGAGGGGTTTCAGTTTAAGCAAAGGCTAAATAAGTTCTTATCAGAGGGAACAGCATTAATATATAAAATCTTTAACAAAATATTGCCCCTGAGGTCACATGCCTGAACTGCTTTCTGTTCCTTATGTTTTCAAATATCCATATCCCGCAGCTGCAGTTTCCATGTAAGATTGGTCCATGCTGCCAGTCCTGTGGCAAAGGAATATTAGCACCTTGTGGCCACTTGTTGGACACTGGTTATTCTTTGGCTCAAAAGCTTGTGCATCTTTGAACATCTGGGCTGAAGACCTTAGTGAAGTAAATCAAAACAAGCTACAGGAAATTCTAGACACAGCAAAGATTCTTTACTTGAAGGATTAATTTACAGATTGCAAGGAGTGCTGTGCTGGTTTTAGCTGGGGTAGAGTTAATTTGCTTCATGGTAGCTGGTATGGGGCTGTGTTTTGGATTTGTGCTGAAAACAGCAGATGGGATGTTTAGTGATGGTGTTTGTCTTCCCAAGTCACTGTTACACATAATGGATCCCTGTTTTCCTGGAGATGGCTGAACTTCTTCCTGCCCATGGGAATGAATTCTTTGGTTTGTTTTGTTTGCACACATGGCTGTGCTTTACCTATTAAACCATCTCTATCTTAGCCCACCTTAGTTCTCACCTTCATCCCACCGTGGGGAGTGGGTGAGAAGATGGGTGGGTGTTAGTTGCCAGATGGGGTTAAACCACAACAAAGGTCTTACATGTCAAAATATGTCCAGTTACAGGCGCAGGGCTTTGCTAAAGGAGCACAGAGGATGTTTGGAGTATGGATTAGAGCATTCTGTACCAAAAGGACACCCCATCCTCCCTATTTATTTCTGGCTCTGTGGACCAGATTATGCAAGCAGAGCAGAGTTTCCTCTCAGGACTCATAGCCTATAGTTGTCATGAAACCAAATCTTGAATTCTCAGGGGCTATGTGGGTCATGATGTTGACCTGGGAACCAAAGGATGGAGTGGAGAAAAGGACAGAAAGGCTGTGATGTCCTGCCCAAATAAGGAAGACACTAAATGGGTCTGACTGTGGGGGCAGAGAACATGTCCCAGTCCTGCTTCCCACGTAAAACCTCATCTATGTGCTGACTCCATGCCATTCTTCAAGAAAGTTTGTTTTTCTTTGTAAAGATATCCAGGAAGGTGGTCAAAGAAGAGCTGAAAGAGGCTCCATTATGCCCCAGCTTTTGGGTGACATAGTATGCATTGGCTGCTTCCCTTTTGATTCAACCCCTACTAATCCTGAGGGACTACAGGGGTAAGGACCATCCTTATTACATCTCTGGGGACATATCACAGAGGGTGGATACAACACTGCAAAAATGAGCACATTATGACAGCTTAGGATGGATAAAAATAATCTGCAGCATGTCCAGGGCTGACTCTTAGCTGTTAGGGAGGGCCATAAGGAAGGATACTCAGATTTTGGAAGACTGAGTGGAACATTCCAGTTCTTCCCAAAATATACAGTGGAAATATTTGGGCTCAGAGAGAGCAAAACTAGAGCCAGGGCAGCAAGAGAGACAGTCCCAGTTCTGGCAGTGCTGGAGAGGTTGAGAGCTGACTCAGAAGGAGGATTATCTTTCATGCTGCCAATCGCAACGTCCTTGCCTGGCCTTTGGTGCTGCATTTCACTACTGCACCCAAAGCCAAATCCCCAGCTATGGGTCAAGCCAAAGAGAATAGGCTTCAACATGGGGCAACTGGCAACAGAAAGGTTTCTCCAGACACTGACTGTGGGCCAGAGGTGAGCTGATCCCTGATTGTTATTGCAGGCTGAGAGGTGCGCTGTGCTTGGCAGCTGCTGTTTCCATCAGCTTGCATGGGCTGGATGGGGGAAAGCAGAGAGGCAAATTCATCCAGGCTACTGTCTCTGGTTGCCTTCTAAATAAACCTCTCAGTGGGACAGTCTTACCTGGTTTTTTGTCCCTTTGCACAAGAGGTCACCATTCATTGATGGAGTATTTCTCACAAGGATATTGCAGCACCAAGAACCACAGGACAGAGCAGTTTCTTTTTCCTTGTTTGCTTATTCCATTCCACCCAAACTGTCATATGGAGTTCTTAGTGTTTTGTTCAAAAACGTGGACTGAAGACAGTGATCTGCTTCCAGCCTGGCCTGCAGTCGACCACACACCCCTGTAGTGTCTCTGTACATTTCAGGTGTCTCCATAAAACAATTAGCGATTAATAATCAAGTTATTAGCAAATAATTTTCAGTTAAACTAGTAGATTACACTTGGCATCCCATCCAGGTGCCCCCTGGGCACCAACACAAAGCACCTCCTCAGATCAACATCAGCACACATAAAGCCAGTAGCATGAGACTGCAGCAGTTATTCCTTCAACTGGTGGGAATTTAATCCAGGCAGCAGCTGGAAGACCAGCTTCTCTTTTCCTTTTGGCCTTTGCCATATCTAAATATGGGTTGGGAAGAGGAATTTCAGATGGCTTATTACAAAAAGGACTCCATGTTTTGGGGCACATCCCACAGTACCACCCATCTCATCAAATCAGGAGATCAACTAAGGACCAGAGCTGATATTAAGGCCATATATCCCAATTCCCTTCCCATGGCAACCAGTCATAAAAGGCAAAACAGAGTCAAACATGCATCCAGGAAACATACTCAAGTCCCACTGTATGGGCATCACCATTGGCTTACTCCAAAAATATGTGATGGTGAAGCTATTTATGAGACTGACTTTTCCCCACCCTCACTGTTCAAATTTACTATTTTTGATCATCATGCAAGAAAGTATAAATAAAATCCTCTTAATGTCATAGTTACTTTTTGAGCAGGAAGTGATACAGGTTGACACCCAGCCACTAATTTGACATGAGGTAGTAAAATAATTTGATTCTGCTGGCAGAATCTTGTAGGAATTAACCAGCTCGAATATTTATGGTCAACATATTGCTTTTACTGTAAAGGCCAGTATAAAAAAATGGAACATTATCATTATTTATTGGGAAAAGGAAAAAGGGCCTTTACTTATTGACTTATGAAAACAGTAACCTAGAGAACTTTTGCATTTCTGTAAATATTCCCCATAATTTTACTCTAATTTTAAAATTATTCACAAAAAGGGTGTTTTAGGAGACGCAGATATTGTAGATAGGGAACTGGGTGGGTTTTAGTGATGTGTGAACTTTGCTCCCAAAGAAAGAAGGAGCACATGTGCTACAGCCAAGATGATGATGGCCATAAATCAAGTGTCCAGATATCTGATGAAACTTGAGGAGGTCACAGGAGTCTTTGGGCCTGTGAACACCTTCAGCCAGGCCAGAGAGAAGAAAGGATTGAAAAGGCTGGAGTCTACTTGTCATAGCCATAGGCCCTAATCCCACCATGCTCTTAGCACAACCCCCCAAGGCCAGGGAAGGACTCTTCACAGAATACATTGAGTCAGAAGGATCATCAAGTCCCACTCAGCCCTGCACAGACCCATCCCCAAAAGTCCCATCATGTGCCTGACAGTATCTTGTGCACCTAGACTCTGGATTGGATCCTGCTGGTCCTGTTCTGGAAAGCTTAACCAGCACACCCTATTACTTTGTTAAGCAAAGCCTTTACATGCATGAGGACTCTCTCCCCAGGACAAAGTCTGCAGCTCACCCTCTCACTTGTAGGCATATCAGAATAACAAAGTGGTTGTGTGCATGGAGGGGAGCTTGGCCAAGGGGCAGTTGTGCACATGTCTCTTTGCAGCCCCGGATGGCAGCGGAGCAGGGCTGCACTGTCCCCCACCCTCCTGCTGGACACTGAGGTGAAGGTTTCCCTCCAGCTGGGGGGAAAATGGAAGGCAGGTGGAAGCATGGGGAGATCTTTATCAGGCTGCAGTCAACAGCACCACATCAAGCCTTGTCCCTGATTTATCAGACCACTCTCCTGAGATGAGCCAACTGACCTAAGCCGGCGCTCCCTGTGCAGCCTCTGCCAGCTCCCCCTGTAGTGTCACTCCATGCAGTGGCCACCTCCTCACAGCACCACCCTGCTCCTTCACGCTCTGCCACTGTCTTGCTCACTCAGCCTTAATAACTGTATTCTCAGCACTATTTAAAATGCTGCAGGGAGGGCAGGGACATCTTCCCAGCACCTCCAGAGAGGAGTGCAATGTGGATGCTTGCACAACCAGTCTCACCAAGAGGTGACCGCAGTATTAACAATCAGCAGATGAAGGATGATGCTGGAGTTCCTGGGAAGGGCTGAGCTGCCAGAAAAGGACAGTAAATCCCACAACAGTCATCCCTGTTCCTTTGGCTCAGGCCCCACAGCCACATGTACCCAGCTGTGAGCCACCATCAGCACAAGTAGCACCACAACCAATGCATCCTAATTTGATTGCTACAGCACCTGCCCTAATATGGTCATATAATAATGTAGAACATGACTAATAAGAGGCACAGCCATGCACTAACATACTCAGGTGTCATCTGGCTTACATCCCATCATCTTGGAGCAAGGTGGAGCCAGTTCTGATCTGCAAGCAGAGCCAAAAGCTCATTGCTTTTCTAGTGTCTGCATTGCCTCTGTGACGCCTCATGGCCAAAATTCCTGCACGAACCGACCCACAGCGAGAGGGCCTCCTCACCAAGGAGATTTATATACTCAACAGCAGGAGATTTTGGGGGAGCAGATGTAGAGGGAGGGTCATGCAAGGTCACATTGGAAATTTACAGCAGAAGCAAGAGCTTAGCCCAGTTGAACTAAATTCTTGCTCAATGGCAAAACCATGAGACCATCCTTCCTCTTAAGAGTTTTTCCATGCCCTAACAACCCTGGTGAGGAACTTAATGACATCTGCATGTTCTTGCCTGAGCAAGGACTTCATGATTTGGCTGGATGCCATGAAAAAAAGATGTCCAAAAGTTATGAAAATAAAGGTATTTATCTTCATTGTTAGAAGCAGAGACTGAGCCTTTTATTTCCCTCTCTTGGAGGATTAAACTCACAGATTTCCAAAGAACTGGTTGATTACCAAAATAAATACATGGTCATGCCAATTTATAGGACACAAATGTAGGAAACCCATCCAACCAAATCAGGCAAAGTGTAATTCATGTGAGAGCCCTCAGCATGTGCAAAGGGCACAGTGCATGTGGAACAAAGTACATAGGGAAAACATGCTAGAAACCTCTATCTGCAGGAACAATTCCCAGCACAGCATACAATGCAGCTATAAAATAAATGGCTTGGCTCTCCACTGGAAGCAAAGCCCAACTGTTCTCAATGAGAAGGAGGATCATGTATCTTTATAATGAGAATTCAGTCATTTTTAAATGTTGGCTTTGCTCATATCACCACCAAATCTGTCTGCAGAGCTGACAAGCTGCAGACTTCATTTGGATTTCTAACTGATTATACATGGCAGTGATGGATACCACAGGGTTTTCTGGGGCTTAGGGTTTGGGGCTGGCTTTTGTTTTTCAGTTGTTTGGGGCTTGGGATTGAGTGAGCTGGTGGGGTATTTTTAGTGTCACTGTCCAGTGAGGCTTAAAGAGCTCTTTCCTCAGTTTAGTAGTTCTGATAATGCACAAAGATGAAAGCAGACCCTGAACAAGCTCTTCTTTATATTGGCAAAGCTGCCCCTTCTGCGATGAAACCCAAGAGCAGGTTTTGCTTTCACTGCTCAGTGAGATGGAGCAGAACATGTTTACTGAGGCTGAACATACCATTGCCCTCAGAGGTGTAAGTACCACCCTTTGCAGCAAAGGTGAGCCTCAGAGCACTAAAATATCTACTTGCTCAGTGAAAAAACAACCCCACAATCATATTAACATTCAGGAGCATGGAATATTCAGGAGTTAAGGGTCCTTTCCTCTCTGTTGTTTCTTACAAGGCAGAAATCACTTTTTATATCTGATAGTCCACAAAGGAGTGATGCATTTCAGTCACATCAGCTCCTTTCACAGTTCTACCTGGAAAAACCTGAAGTTGACCATTAGAAAATGAGACAGCCTTCACACAAGGCTTGAAGCCCCATTTGGAATCTGTTCTTTCCCAGCCCTGCCATCCACCTCACTGCACAGCTACAGACAAGCAGAGCACTTGCATTACAGTGGATGCAAAGCAAGAGACACTATAGCAGCCTAGAGCAGTGATGTCCAAGACTTGACAGGAAACAGGCACAGAGAGAGTATTTGTAATTTTAAAAGTCAGTTTCTCCAAATCTTTGCCCCTACTATTAAGACAAAAGAGCAGAATCTCTTCTACTTACTGCTGGGGAAACCAAGTCAGTGCTATGATCTCTAGGCACCACAGCCTGGTCTCCAGTGGGAAAATTAAGTGGCATAATTTTGACTTCTAAACAGCAGTTCTCCACACAGCCTGGGAGTAACATCTCTGAATTTCTGACATGAGACATTTAGAAGCAGCAAGCCACCTATTAGCCTGATTTAGGGCACTGTTAGGCAGACTGGAGTTCCAGCACTTGGGAAGAGGGGATTGACCTGACTAATGGAGACAAGTTCAGTGCATCCAAATCAGTGAACTGATGACATACATGGAGTTCACAGCATGTTCTTTGCAAGTGGACATGAAGCAGCTCATAAAACTGTCTCAGAGCAGCAGTCAATATCAAATATTCTCAGCTAAGATGATCTGATACAGCACAGGGCAGGGTCTCAAAGAGGATCTCTCCCTTCTTCAGAGCATTGGGTGGTCCAAGGCATACCAGCTCTGCACAGGAGCCGGATAACACCTTGGGCTCCAGCCTACTGTGGCCTTCAGAGCAGCAGTGCATGGCCAGGTAGAACAAAAGCAGCTCAGGAACATCTAGATTATCTCACAGTCCCTGAGGTGATGGGAACACACCAAGAGAGAATCATAAAATCATTAAGGTTAGAAAAGTCCTGTAAGATCAAGTCCAACCATTAACCTAGATGCTGTTCATGCAGGGGTAAAACGCTGGTTACAATGCTTCTGGGACTCCCACCCCAGCAGTGAGTATCATCCTGCCACTACACTGACAGAAAATTTAAAGGCAGTAATGACAAGTCCACACTTCAAATCAAACCAAAGCCCAGATTCCCTGCAGTTAGCTCAGCAGCACACAGCTGTATTGCTCCCAGCACCCCAGCCAAATGCTGCTGTGGCACAGACCAGCTGCAAGTGTTTTGCAAAGGAAAGGGCACAGAAAAGCCAAGCAGGGCTCCAGCTTTCCCCAGCAGCATGTCAACTGCTTCAACCCAGCACTCCTTTGCGAGCTCTAGCCATCTGTGCACAGGCCTCGAGGCCAAAATGAGGAGCCTTCCCAGCCACGGCTTTTGGAGGAGGCCAAAGTCTCTGTACATTGTGAGCTGTGAAATATATGAACTCCCCGGCTTTACATGAGCCTCACTCTTCTGTGCAATATCACAGAGCTTTTGGATTTGTCTGCCCTGTCCACCTCTCCCATGTGTTTCCAATAATTGCTTACATATGGAGGGGTTTCTTTTGTTTGCCCTTAGAAGGGACAAGCTGTTGTTCCCCCCCTTCTTAGATGAGGCTACAGACATACATATCATTTTTATTGGTATATTTTATTGCCACTACTTCTTTACAGCACATGCCACCGGTCTCCCCAGCCTTCCCTTTCAGTCCACTGTTTACCCCTGCCTCTGTTAGGTCTCCTCATTCCCCATCCTTTCTCAGTCAAAACAGGGGCCCCTAATTAAGAGAGTGCCTTATAAATTTCTCCACATCCAAATAAGATCCAGAGCCTGGCTGGAGAGACAGATCTGGAGACAGTGGGTAGGTCTGGCATTCCTCATGTTGCACACAGGCTTTCTTTAGCATCACTCTACTTGGCACATTAGCTGGCTCTTAGCACTGGCAGCCAGTGCCAAGACCCAAGCTCATGTACCCACCCCTCATAAAGGAACTACAAGAGGAATGAGCTGGAAACAACCCATTTTGACCCAAAACCTTGGTTATGCAGGACAAAGACCCAAATTGGGATGCTGACCCTGCAGGAGAGGCAGTCACATCATCTAAGGCTTCCTTGCAGGACCTTGTGGTGCACACTGGTAAGAGATGCGGGTAACAATCTGTCCCCCAAAAAGCTGGAGGATTTGGTGCTCTCCCAGAGATGTGGCCAGCAGATCCATGGGGCAGGATGTGAGATGCATTCAGAGGTTCTTCTTGCTCTTCTAGGGCATATTCTATCATCAAAACTCCCAAAACCAATCCAAAAACCAGGATGGAGGTTTCCGCTATGAAGCCCTGCCTGGATACAGCCTTGTGCCCAGTTTCACACTGACTGGTGCAAGGCAGCTCCCAGGTCAGAACATCCATCCCATACATAGCCCACCACCCAAGCCCCCATGGAGGCGCCCAAGAGGTTTGCCCTGGTTTGGTGCTCCCAGGTTGCCTCTGCTCTTTCCATCGGTGCTGTGTGTGCACAGGGAACACAGGGGGGATTCATGCTGTGATTTGCACACTGATCACCCAAATTATGTGTCTAAAGCAGAATGCAGAAGTACAACCCTCAGAACTCGCAGTAACACCAAGCACCTCGCTGAAAACCTGTTCCTTGTGGAATAATGATGTTGGAGGCCTATAACTCAAAAAACACAAAGTGTAGTAGTGGCCTGAGGGAGAAAAAAACCGCTCCACTGTATCACCACGTTACTTTTGTCCACAGTCCTGACTTTTGATCAGTACTGTGCCTGCCCAGGGACTTACGCCCAGCCTGCAATGGTGTCTCAGCATTACACTCACACACAATAATTTCCTGGTTGTACACATCACTGGAAACACAGCCAGTGCCAGAATTCCCTGATACCAAATCCCTCCTTGGGCTAGTGCCCAGTACTCTGAAAAGGCCAGCAACATCTGGAAGCAGTGACACTGCACATCTGTAAGACCCTCAGAATTACAGGATGGAGGGAGAACTACCTACAGGATTAGTTATGCTGATAATTAAATCCCAAATAGGAGGGCACTACATGTACTCACCTTCCCTAACACCATAACACTTGAACTATTGCATGACCCACACACAATGCTGGGGCAAACAACCCTTGGGATAGAAGTAGATGGTAATTTTGCTTGCACTTGTAACAGAAGTGCAGCTGGGGAGGCTGAGCAGGTAGGATAAATCTGAAGAAAACATCTCTAATTATCAAGGGAGTGATTTTGAGTCTCTTATTCACATAGAGTAATAACAAAGCAGATCATTGCACTAATTGTCAGCATGACTCTGGGGACTAGATCCAGGCTCTAACCACAACCAGGACCTCTAGCCTCTAGGACCAAACCAGGGTCATACAGAGCTTCTTCAGGCTTTTCACAAACTTTGGAAACTGATTTTCCTCCTCAGACTTCACAAGACATATTTTTTTTACCCTACCCAGCAAGACACCTTCATGTTTCCAACATACTGTTTTTTCTGGGTGCCTGGTATGAAAGAGCACAGAAGAATACCTTGTGGTTTTATTACAAACATTCCCTATTTAGTCTTCTGGCATAATTTATACCACAACAGACAAGGCACAGGTTTAGAGAAAGGTATCTTTAATGCACCTTTTTTTTTCCTTTAAGACATTTATGTTTTTACTCCTGATGAAGTCCTGATTTCCTGGCAGCAGAGTCAGATTTAGCAGAATGAGAGGGTAAGAGGGACTCTGAGCACACTCTGTGGTTGCCCCAGCACTGCAGCCCATGCTATGGCAGAGGGGCTTTGCTCCACACCCCATGCTGCATCTGGCCTGATTTTTGCAGACACACACACTTCACATACTTGAAAAACCCCAGTGAAATCTGTGGGGCTGATGGTGCTCCTGATGCTCTGTTTGCTGCACTGAAATGTCTGGGATTGGTGACAGGAGTTTTATCAAGTCAACCAAAAGTTAGAGAATTCAGGAGAACTTAGAAAAGGATTACTTCAGCTGCTGTATTTGTGTACTAACACCTCCTACTTGACTCAAAGTCTGTGAAATTTCAAAGGGGCATTACTTCATTTATCTATGATTTTCTATTATTTTTACTTCTTCAAAATGCAAAACCCACCCCTTGATAGCCAAGATCAGGGATCTCAAGCACCCCAGCTACCCTGGGAGCTTGGGGAAACGTTTTCCCATGGAGATTCTGAATAGAAAACACATCTAGACCAACAAACCACTGCTGATGCAGGCTATAAATGAGCAGAAGCCACCTGTGCACGCTGCAGGAGCCATACTTTATACACACCACAGACAGGCAACAATTTGCACAAAGAACAACATTCGCAACCATGATGAAATTTGAGGTAATGAGGCTTCCTGATGCTTATCTCTGATCGGAGAGCTAGGCCCATTCCAGTTGTTTTCTAAGTCATCACAGATGAATACTGCTTTGCATTCTTAGTGACCTAAATCCAAAGCTTTTGCAAAATCAGAAGCTCTCAGGACAGCCTCAGTAGCCTTCAGGAGTATGTTTCAGGGAGGGTGGGTCAGACTTTCTGCCTCTTTTGCTAGTGAATAAACCTATTATGTGGACACCCAGCACTGAAACGATGAGAGATCTGGGTTCAAAACGAGGTTTTTGTTTTGCTGTAAATCCTATTTATGGCTTAGGGTGCAGCTGATACACTGTTAGCTTTTATTTCATTGATAATTCTGTGATTGTACTTGAAACCTTGCAACTTAATGAGCTGATGTTATTACTCATACTGTGTGGCCATCTGGAACCAGTTTGGTCAGAGAGCCCAAAGCACCACCAGCCACCTGTAACGCATTAAGCCTCAGTCCAGTACCAGCTCCGTGGATTGGAAAAGCCAGGCCTGCATAAATACTAACCTGTGAGAATGTAATTGGAGAAGTGATATTTAAGAACTTATAGTTTGCCAGAAATGCTCAGTCTCAGGGGAATGTATGCAGAGGCTTAAAGTTTAAAGCCAAGTGGTTTTTAGTTTCAGCATTGTGAATCAAGAAAAATCTTTGCATATGGATGTTGTGGGACTGTCCAAACCACCAGGTCTGTTCAAACAGACCAACCTATGCCAGGGCTTTTCAAAACCAAGGTTCCCTCCTCACACCTGAGCCTCACACTGCACATGCTGCTTATATTACTGAGGTATCATCTCCACACATCCCTCCAAAGGGACTAAAGAAATAAGGAGTAAATGCTCCACAGTGCTTTACAGCTACAGAGAATGTGCTGCTGCCACAGTCATAAACCAAAATAAATTGATTACTGCAGAGCTTTCATGTGCACAACACCCAACAATTTGGAAAGGCACAAACCAGCAAAATATTCTGTTGAAGATTGTAATCAGACACAAACTGCCTCTGAGTGAAAAAAACACGTGGAAGTAGCTGCCTTACCTGAATTTCACTGCTGTGTCCTAAGCACACCCATCCTTGGTGACCTTCTTGCAGGACAGCACAGGAGCTGCTAGTGGCTCTGGCACTGCTGCACCAAGAAGGTGCCTGTGTTGCCAGACACATAAAGTAGCATGGTTAATTAGCATGGTAATTAACTGGTTGCTCTCTAATCATTGCTGATTTACACCAGCTGGGGGTATGAAACACTACTCAGGTTTCAGGGATTAGGGTAAAATACAATTCAAGTAAAATGCATTTTCGATTCTTTTGATTTTTCCAAACCTCTTTGGCATTTCAATGGTAAAATATATATTGGGAGTTGCTTTGCACACTTTCCTGACACAAACACTGATGGCTGGAACTCACACACAGGCTGTGACACTGACTGAAAGCAGTTTTCCTGGTTGTTTTCCAATGGCTCAAGGACAGTGGTTTCTCCTGCTGGGACTTGATGGAGCTGGACTTCATGATCCTTATGGGTCCCATCCATTTGAGATATTCTATGAGTCCAAAGTCCCTGGATCAGTTAAAAACACACAGAGCTCTGATTCTTCAAGGTAGGAATGCAAATCCAAAGGAATAGACATGGCTCAGCCCTTGGAAGGGTTTCCATTTGTTTTCCTCCCCTGTTTGTCCTGCACAAGGGAACTTTGCAGAGCAACTAAACAGCATGTCCAGTCAATACAGGCCTATATGAAGACACGACTTGATACGTGAGCATTTTGTCTTAGTAGAGACCCTTAAATGTTTTACAAGTTCCATGTAAATATATTTAACATGACATTTGAGTGAAAATTGCATTTTATTCACCATCATGTGAATTTTACACACACAGGATACACCACAAGGGCCCAGCATGGCCAGCACCATCACATCCATATGTTTTGCCTTGATTTAGATTGTGATTTATTTATTTATTTGTTTTATTTGAGTGCATTTTGGTGACAGAAATTTATCTGTTTTAGATGAAGGCTGCAAGTACCTTATTTCTTCCCCCCTGCCTAATCCTGAAGTGCTTTGAAATTCACAAAGAGTCATAAAAAAAAAAAAAAAAAGCCGGGGCCAAAGAGAATTTTTTCTGGTCTGGTTTTGATACAAGTGATGCAATGCAATATAAACCAGCATCTATAGAAAGCTCAAGATAACAGCGAAAACGTGAAGAGGTTTCATTTTAAACCCCAAAGTGTGGTGGATATATTAAGTAAGAGTTGGGGAGGGTCATGCATTCCTCACACACAGATGCTTTCCAGTCCCATCCCTGTCTGAAAAACACCCTGATCATTTCCTCTCCCCCATCCCCATGGCCAGGCAGGAGCTGCACTGGAAGTGCCACATCCCATCTCCATGCCCTTGGGAGAAGAAGTTGTCCCCTGGCCATGTTGACCAAAATCCCTCAGTGCCACCACAGAAAATGGGGAATAAAAACAAATCCCAAAAGAAGGGCTGAATTTCCATGTGGATGAGCAGAAGATTGATCCAGTGACTCTTTTAATTTATTTCCTTTGTTCTGTGTCAGAATATATTATGATACAAACCTTTTTGGCTCCCAGACATAAAGCTTTTTCTTGTGGGACAGTAGATTCTTATTTCTTCGTGATCATTCAGAGTCCTTTTTTTCCCCAAATTTCAGCAGATTTTTCAGTATTTTGTGGTGGGGGGTTGAGTAATTCCATGCATAGAACTGTCCAAGGAATTTTTTTTCTCAATAATTCTTCGTGGGTTGACTTCCTGCAAACATACTTGAGTGAGTGCTCCACCAAAAATGCTAGTGTCTCTCAAGCTGGGTGAAGATTAAGATGAGAGGATAAAAACCCACAAAAATTTTGAAGTTTCACAAAAGCATTTAGAAAATTTGCTGAAAATTCCCATATTTTCTGGGAAATTATTATTTTTTAAAAAAACCAACCCAGCAGTGTTCTA
>JAWWEU010000001.1:78861213-78879333 GCA_035583155.1 Acropternis orthonyx | reverse complement strand
TTAGAAAATTTGCTGAAAATTCCCATATTTTCTGGGAAATTATTATTTTTTAAAAAAACCAACCCAGCAGTGTTCTACCTTTTCCCTGAAATGTATTTGTGGCTTGGACTGTGATAGAAATCTCTCTTGCCAAAATTTTGTTAGTCTGAGCACCCCTAACTCCATTTATGTGAAGGCAACAGGAAGAAATCCCACACAACCTGGTCTAGTGGAAGGTGTTTCCCATGGTGAGGGAATTGGAACTTGGTGATTTTTAAGCTCCCTTCTAACCCCAAATATTCTATAGTTCTATGATCATCCCCTGCAATCGCTGCTTGCTGTTGGAAACCTTGGGCTTCCACCCTACCTTTGAACCTCCAGATAAGTCCTACTTCTTCCCTACTTTTTATTTCAAGTCACCTTATCCAAGGTGTGCATCCCACACATCCCATATGCCATTTCCCTGACCATGTCAGCACCCTTCCAACCCCCTCTATTGCTACTCCACCCGTGTTTCTTTGATATATAGAATCTCTGAGACTTGGATGGAAAGATTTTTGTTCCAAATTTCTTTCACACTTAATCAGCCTCATGAAAAAAAAAAAAGAAAAAGATAAAAAGAAAAGAAAAAAAATAAGCATAAAGCAAAATTCTCGGGAAGCTCAGTTTGAAAAACATCAATCACAACATCCTGAAATCCTCCTTCTCACTGATAACTATGACAGTGAGCAATGCCACCAGCTCACAGCTGGTGACAGCTCCTGTTCCATGTGTGCCCCCACAGTGACAGCAGGGACAGAGCTTATTTCAATCCTTCAGGACAGGGATGCCCAAGCACAACCTGCAGCAGACGCATTCCCATTGCATCCAGGAGCTGCCCTTAGACTGGGATCCAAGCAAAGACGTTGGTTTTTTTTGCCATGGTATCTCATCTAAACCACTTGGATTTGCTCTAGGAATAACAAAAATGCCTTGCCTTTGCATTTTATCCGTTCACAGCTCAGATTTCCCAGAGCTCAGAATTGTGGGCACACAGGCTTTGCTCACAGTCAGCCCAGCATTTGGCTGTCAGAATAAAATTCAACCTACACTCAATGCCTACGAGGAAAGAAAAATAGGGAAACCCATCTAGATTAACTGACTCACCCTGTGTGCCACAAGTTTTCATTCACAGCTTTCACTGCCAGCATTGCACCGTTACAAACCGAATGGTTCAAAGCTTTGTTTCTCCAGAGGCTTTTTCCTTCCTATAAAATACAGGTTATTGCAATGCATCCCCATGGCACCGTGCCAGCCACCATCAGCCCTCTGCACACACCACAGCAAGGAACTCACTTGTGCTGATGCAAAAAAAAGCAACAAAAAGCGGGGGAAAAGTTCATTCATGGACTGCATGGTGTTAAGCGGAATTATGAGGGCAGTATCTGTCCTGGATGCCTGCTCAGGGTTACCTCCAAACCTCAACAGCAACTGGGATATCTCACTTACTTCAAGTCTGTCCTATGTGCTGCTATAGTTTCCCTAAGCTGTTCCAAAAGCAAAAATAGCCCCCACTGTGCACACAAGTGCCCTTTCCAGTGGCAAACCCAAATTTCTGGGCTTAGGTCTCCACAGAGAAACCAAACCTGCCTCTGACTCCCCCAGAAACTGCCTTCTCCTGTTACCCGAGTTGCACCTTGCTCCCTCCTATCCCTGGTGTGGTGCCTGAAAATCTAGAAAACAGAACAACCACAGTTTTATAAATGATATGAGGAAAAAACAAGCAACACAGCCAAGGCAGAGAGCTTGATGACACATCCTATCCATGGCTTGTCCAATCATTTTTGCAGTACCTTACATCTTTAGGTGTTTCTGACAAAGGGAGGGGACTTGGATCTAGATGATCTTTAAGGTTCCTTCTGACCTAAACCATTCTAGGATCCTATGATTTAGACCTGTGTGCATCTCCCCACATATGAAGTTGCCTGTGCAGCCCAGCACTAGGGAGAAACCAAGGAGCAGGATAGGGATTTCCAGCCTCCTTCAGTTAGTACATAAACCACTTGATTACTGATATAAAGCAATACAAAATTACAACCTCGCTATAAGAAAAACAAAGCACAGTGTTGCAGACCCACGACCATTTATCCCATTCCTGCTCTGGGCTTACAGCTGCTGCACACTGTCATTCATCTTCCAGCAACCTCCACTCCCACTTGAAAAAAACAGCACAACATGAGGAAAAAAACCAGCATTCCACATACACAAACACATGTTTCTCTGTAAATATTTAGAGAACATGCAAATCCTCAAGAGGATGGGGCAAAACCCGTGAGAGCGTCACCAATGGTTCTCATTGCTTTCCAAACCCCAAACACTAACAGTCATAGTCTTTCTCCATCTCTGTCTTGTAAGGAGGGTTTATCCTTGCCCCTGTGCATCCCATCACCGTGGTGTGGGGATGCTTGACACTGTGTGCCTGACACGTTGAGCTCTGCTTGACACTTTATAGGACTTTCAAACAGCAGGTGTGCAAGATGCAACCTCGGGTCAGTCAGTGGGGATGAGAGGCTCCATCCAGTCAAAGGAAACAAAACAAAACACAAATACTCCTTTTCATGGCTTGCAGCTGGTCATGAAAGGGCCGGAGTGCTGGAGCCCTCCCTAACCTCGGGGCTGCCGGGGTCTTCTGCGGGCGGCGGATGGGAGGGGAGCGGCTGTCTGGCTCTGCCCACCTCTGTCTCCATGGAAGTGCTTATCAAGTGGAAGGAAGTTATAATAAAATTTACTGCAGTTCCACAAAGTACCACTGTTTGTGTGTTATTAATCATTTACGCGGGTCCCCGTCGGAGGAAATGGCAGCCCCAACAGTGATTTATATGCTATTTAGATAACCTGAGGAGAGCACGTTACGAGCTCCGTGCCCAGGCTGTTGTCTGCCAAGGGGTGTCCCCTCCTCCAAACACCCAGGGGTCCCCTTGGACCCTCCCTTTTGCCTTCAAAGCCACCGCACGCCTTATCAGGGCCACCGCCAAAGCAGCGCTTTCCAAAGGCATCCAAAGGCAGCAGCTTTTCCCATCACTGAGATCAAACAGTCCCTCCTGCCTGCAAACACAAACCTTTCTGGAAAACAAAGTGGCTGGCCCCTGCCTTGAGTGCTGAGGTACTTCAAATGCAGGCAGATGGTGATGCTGCTGTTCCCACCTGGTGCTGAGCAGTGCCCAGCACAGGTCCCATCCAGCCCCAGGACCACCCCAGCATGGGACAATCCCATCAGGATGCTCATTTTGAAGTGATAGAATGGTTATTGAAGGGATGTCAGTGTCCTGTCAGAAAAAGAGTGACATTAGAATCATTTATGTGTTGAAAAAAATGCTTTTTATTTAAAACTATGGCTGGGTTGAGCCTGGGGCACAATATGTTTCAGCAGCAGATGCTGGGATTGCAAGCAATTCAAGGGAGGATTGTGCTGAAGGGACTGGAGAAGGGACCCTGTACTGTTTGCAGTTACTGAGACCCAGGCTGACCGTCATCCTTTTCTCTTCCCAATTATTCCTCCAGCAGAGCTTTTTCCACCCACCATCCTTATCCCAGAGCATTTGAGGTGCTCTGGATGCTGCTCTGTGCTGCTGTAGAATGAGATCTTGCTCTGTGGTCCCTTCCTGAATGTACAAGAAAGGATCCATCCGGGTTGCAGGATGGATGTGGCTCACTCTTTCTCCAAAAAGCTGCACAGTTTCTGTTTCCTTCCCTTTTTTCCCCCTTGCCTTCTCCCTTTGTTACCTTCAGACCAGCAGGAAGGCCCAATTTCACCCATTCAGTCTGAACCAAAACATTCCTCTGCCCAGAAAAGCCCTCAAATCTCTCTTTCCATCCTGATTTTTTCCCCTCCTGTGATGTGGAAGTTTACATATCCTTGGAAAATCCACGTCCCTATTTCTGAGAGAGCGTAGAGGAAGCATTTTGGGGATAGGGCAGCAGCACTGCTTGTCTCAATTTCAGTAAAAGGGTTGTTTTTCTGGCCCCTAATCTCTTCTGTGTATCGCATTTCCTCTCTGTTTCATAAATGAACAAATTTACTGTAGTCATTAGAGTTTTACTTCAAAATTAAAGGCAGGCTAATACAAGACTCTGCACATATTAACTTTGACTTTGCTTTTGTTAAGTCAGATGTTTCTTAATCAAAACCATATTTTTTGCGAAGTCTGGTAATTTTAGGCACCTTAAAAAAAAAATAAAAGGAAAAAAGGAGTTAACCTTCCATTAAATATCAACCTCTCTTCACCATAAACAACTCAGCTCTACATCAATGGTGTGACATTTGCTTTCCCAAATGCAAGTGTTTGTTTCTAACATTTTGCAAACAGAGGTAATGTCTTTGTGGCCTTTCCATTTGAGCTGACATTGAGAAATGGAGTATAAAGATGCAGCCCAGACTGCTCTGGCTGCAGAGCTGCCTCTTTTGGAGAGGTTCAGAGTCCCATGCTAAGGGTGGCTCTGAGGTTCAAATAGAGCTCCATGGATTAGAGTGCTTGAAATCCAGAAACTTCCTCAGAAGTTCATTTGGAACACCAGGGCTGATATTTTGGCTTCTGCATCACTCCAGCTGGGGATGCAGAAACGCCGCCATGTACTGCAGGCTCCAGCCAAGCCCCAGGCAAGCTCAGGCCCCAGGATCATGCATTCAGTAGGGCAGATGCCCTCACTACTCCCTGGATGATACAAAGCATGATTTCCAAGAAGCAACAGAGGTTGGAGACAAGGATTGGAGAGAAGAGGCCCCGCTGGCTTGTGATTGTGCTCTGCCTGGTAAGGGACCTCTTGCTTCCTGTATTCCACCTTTCAGTCCCATGGGGATGGTTTGGGTGCCATTTAAACAACATTAGATGCCTGTGTTCAGCTGAAACAATCCCTTCTTTGACCTGGATTTGCAGCTTACAGCAGCCTTCCCGTTTATGAGGTCCTGTCAAAAATCTCAGTTGCTTCTGAATATTTTGGAGCCTCAATGTCTTTCCAAAACAGGACCCTCTGCAGAGGCAAGGGCAGATCCCCTCAGAACCCCACGACAGCACTTGTCTTTAAGCTTGGCAACACTTCAGTAAACCCTCCCCCAAAGTGGTGGCCTCTGTGGAATTGGTGCTCTTTCGCTCTCCTCACCCTCTGGAATCACTGAGGTTCCCCAAACAGGGCAGTTACCCCTCATGTTCAGTATCAGGTCTGAACACACACATTTTTTCTCAGTTCCAAGTGCTGTGTTTGCTGGAGCTTTTTTTGCCCTAGTCAGGTAACAGCAAAGAGAAGACAAAAACACTGCCAGGTGAAATATGTCCTCACATGAGTCAGGTCCAGGAGCAATAGGGTCAACATTGAAATACAGGAAGATGACAGCACTAAGTAAAAGATTCCCTTCCATTTTCCCACAAAACCTATTGCAAAAGCTTCCTGCTGCGTGCTTTTCATCATTCTCAAATTTAGGATTTGCGCACGAGGCTGTTGATGCCAAGCCCACTTTTCCCATTTTTCCCCACTATCCCATGCTGGAGCTCTAAGCTGCTGCCTGACACAGGTATTAAAACTGCCAGAGAGAGGATTTAACAGCCTAGGAGACCTTATGCACCCATGGCATCCCTGTCTCTGCTTCAGCCACAGGCTCCCACACTGGCCACAGGGCTAAAAATAAATTAGTGGTGTTTAAGTCAGAAAGCAAGATGTGCTTTTTGTCTCATCCTGCAGGTTTGAGTAGTTGCAGCGAAAATAACAGATTTGTTTTGTTGTTTTCCTCAGCTTATTTTAATCCTCATGTGGATAAGTTATGGAATTGTGGTAGCAGATTTATTGACCCAAAGTGTTCACTCAGAAGCTGCAGACCACCGAAACCCACAATTTTACTCATGAAGCAATCCCTCTCCAAACAGAAGCCTCAGTTTCATGCTCATAAATAACAACAGTAGAGAAAGAAGAAAGATCTAAATAAGATGGGGGAAGGGTTCAATAACAACCACAGCTCACTTTTCAGAACAGCCTTATAAAAATGCTGTTTGTACCACAGGTCTCAGCTGGACAATATGAGGAATGTCAGGAATCCGATTTCTAGAGTCGAGTCTTTGGGGAAAAGGCAGTTTTTAAGACATACTTGATGATACGATCCTGAAAACATTCATATAAATCACAGCTGACTCAGCCCAGCAAACAGCTACTTTGGAGCTCCACAGCCATGGCAAGGGATGTGCACTTACCTATTACTTTGGGTCTGTGTCTGTTGCAGGACAGTTTATTCCAACTCCCAAGTGCTTTATGATATCTAAAGTCTTCCAACCAACAGACTGGAGAAAGGTTTTGTGCTGAGGTCTTATGTCGGTGGGTTCATTTGGCTGGCACATCAGAAACGAGAGAAAAAATAACATTTTTGTGGTACTAACCCTAACTTATTTACATCAATGTGAAAAATGTTTACTTCTCTTCCCTGAGAGTGTGGCCAGCACAAATGACCCACATGTGGTGATGTAGGACACCAGTGGTGGTACAAGTGATTTGTGACTTGCCAGAGTCCTAAGCAGCAGTTTGACCTGGTTCTGAGTCAGCATTTCTAAAAAACTTTATGGGCTTGAAAGCCATTTCTGAAGGTGGGGAAAGTGGGAGGTTTGCCCCCGACCTGCACTCTCCTAAAAGAATTAGCAGCTCTCATCTACTAAACTGACATGACCCAGTGATCATTTCTACCCCCAGTCTTCCTTCGTACATTTATCTCCCCATTTCATTTTCCTCCTCAGCACACAAAATAGCTACTTTTCCTCACTGACTCATCATCATGGTCCCATGAGGAGGAAGCAAGAACAGTCCTACCTGAACGGGCATCGCTGAGAACCAGCAGAGGACAGAAACTGCAGGAACTGAGCCCAATTTCCCTCATGGCACTTCCTAATTGGCAGCACCAAGAAGCAGAGATGTAAAGGCACCTCCTGCCCGTGTGAACCCCCCCAGTCCTGGGTTCAGTTGCACCTCTAGACTCCCCATGCCAGCAAGGTATGAAAACAGACATCTGAAGTGAATCCAAGACCTGCTGGATGTGAACCTCTGATCATTGTGTGCCTGCCATGCAGAGCAGAGACATGACACAGGAGTTCCCTGAGGATAGATGGGCTAATTAACATGCTGACTATCTCTGGGGAGCTGGATGGAAGGAGCTGGCTTAAAGCACGGAGGCTTGATGAGCAGGCAGGGAGTCTTTGAGCTTCTTTAACATGTTGCAATAGCAGTTTTTTTGTGAAAAATTTTGACAGCTTCAGAAGCTGAAGGATCAGACCAGGGAAAGAAGAGAGAAGATATAAATTGGGATGGTGCCTGCACCGGCATGCCAGTGTGTGGAGACATGGTCCTTGGAGCCCCATCTCCCTCCTGGAGGAGAGGATGTGCTGGCCATGAAGCAGCAGATTACACAGACTGGGTTAGTGGTCTCCATCTGCCAAGATGAAATGACACCAATAGAGACAACAGCGGAACAAGGCTGGGTGTTGGGAGGCATCCCCCTCACAGGTGGTCCGTGTGCAGGAACAGCATCACAACATGACTCTGTCACCTTCCCTTTTCCAGAGTCTGTCCCACACCATCTGTCAGACAGAGCAGGGAGCAGAGGCTGCTGATGCCAGGGACAGACTCCCATTCCCAGCAGATCAGGGCTTCACAGGAAAAACCAGTATGTTCTCTAGATACATCTCATGTCCACCAGATGCCACAGACCTGTTCCCTTGCTCCACCATCAGCTCTGTCAGGACACCCTCCCTGTCCACCTTGGTGATAACCAAGTGCAGCTTCCCTTCCTCAAGCCTCAGCTGCAGGACACTGGGGTGTCTAAGCCACTGCTGCTCCATATCCTCAGTCATATCCAGTGTCAGTGGCTGAATTACCCCTATTTGAGTGCTGCCCTAAGTGATTAACCAGACAAACACCACCCTACGGTGGACCAGCTGGACGGGTGACTTGAAAGCAGTTCTGCTTATGACATGCCTGGACTTTGCCTGGTGAGATCGAAGGGTGAAGCTAAAAACATCATTCACAAGAGAGCACATTTTTGCATTTCAAAGAAAAAACAATTTTACTTGCTAATAAATGATTTGTTTATTTACCCTTTCCTCTCAGAGAATGGTTTCATGGCTGCAAGTCCAGATAACTTATGCTTCTATTTAACCCGTGTGTGACTTTGAGGTCATCCATTCAGGGAAGTGTAGTATTTCTTAGCATGGTATAGAACAAAAATAGGCTGGACTCTTGCCAGATGGGAGGTTTGCATCTCCCCACACTGGAGACACCAAAGTGGCAGTCTGGCTGGTGGCCACAAGGAGCGGGGAGGCCGGGGGCCATCCATCAGGTTGGGTCCTTTCTGGGTGAGCAGAGCCGAGCAAATAAGTAGTTAAGCCTGCCTGCTCCATCCCTGGAATTGGAAAAGCCATTGGGAGTGGTGCTTTCAGTACAGCGCAAGCTGTCAGCCAGTTTGTTTTGTTTGCTAATGTAGCCCAACAAGCCGCTGGTGGGTAAACGTAATCGGTTTGAGAACACACAGTTCCTGGATAGGTTTTGAGATATGCCCAATAGTGACCCCATTTCCCTGGACTGTGATGAGGGTTGGGGTTTTGGTTTGTTTGCTTCCCCTTTGCTTTGTTTTTAACGCAGAGCAGACTTCATTTATTGTAACAGGAAAACGGAGGGCTCTATTAAAGTCACTACTACACAGTTGCCAAGTGTTCAGAATGTTAGTTGGGATTTTTTTCAACAAGAAAAATCCCCCTGCACCCCTTCACAGACAAACCTGTTAAACACTTTTCAAAGGTCAGTTTTCCTTCCCATCCGCTTTGTGTCAGAAACATTTGTCTCATATGTTGGAAATTTTGATGTGAAAATATTAATATCTCAGCAATTCAGAACTGAAACATCCATATTCAGGTTCTCAATGGAAAACAACATTTCCCAGTAGGACATTCCAGTTTCTGCTGGAGCTCCAGCCATCACCCAAAGAGAAGGCTGCAGTGCTGCAGATGCCATCTGATTAATCCTCCTTGCACCCTCAGTGTCCAGAGGGGATTAACCTCAATTTACAGATCAGGAAAATGAGAGAGGAAGAGATGAGTGACAGCTGTAATGAACACATTGCTCCACTCAGCCAAGGATTACAACCCATGAACCCCCAGTTTGCAATTCCCTAATTAGTAAAAGACAGAGTTCCGCCAATGGACCAGAAATGAGTATTTTGGAATAAAGCAAAATGTTTTGCTTCAGATATTTGGGTTCCTGCAAAATATTGTACTACTGAAGCTGCTTCCAAGCCCTGCTTCTGCCACTGTCACCTCTCCTGGTTTTGTTAATGAGAAATTCATCTTCAGGGTGGAAATATGTGCTGTCACACCACGTCATAGGAGGAAGCATTACAGAAATGTAGCTATTCAGCAATTCAGGGGATCTGACTGTGCCAGGGACTGTTCCTTGCAGGCTGATTACGGCTCCCATGCTGGTTTATTTGCTGAGTGTTTAGGTCTTGGTGCCAATGGAAATCCAGTTTCATCGACAGTTTTTTCTGGCATGAGAGTATAAATTTGATTAAAAATTAATTCAAATCACTTCAGTACCATTCAAGAGGTTTTTAAAACTCTGACAAGTGCAAACCAACACTTCTCTGGAGATGGGATAGTTTTTTGCATACATTGCATGCAAACAGCATCTCTTGGCAGCAAACCCAGCCAGGAGAAATCCCAGGGACTCCAAGGCATTGCCCACAGCAGGTGATTTCACTGCTGCATCTCTGCTAATAGACCAGAAGAAGAGATCACAGTGCCATGGAGAAGCCTGTGTATTTATGGCTGTATCCTACCTACCCATACCCACTGAATATTTCCTATTTATGCACTTTTAAATCTCAAACCTTCATAGGCATTTTGGGTTTAATAGAGTGGGTGGCACATTTTCCAGAAGAAAGTTGTTTGGCTGTTGTTTTGCTGGGACTTTTTCCCATAGGAAATGAAACAATATTCTATACAAATCTATGAGCTTCACAAATTTTATATAAAAGAAAAATCCCCTCCACAAAAAGCATTCTGATTTTCCTGCAATGGAAGGGTTGGCATGACACTGACTGGCACATTCCGTCTTCCTCTTCCATTTGCAATACAACGATGTAATTTTAGAGAAGGAAAAAACACTTTTATTAGTGAAAAAAAGCCATTTATTTTTGGGTTTGAGATTTTCTTCCCCTTTGGAAAAATGTTTTCTTTCCTGTAATTTCAGAACCTGTTTTCTCCAATTTCAGATTTTTTCCATAAATAACAATTCTGATTCCTGCCCTGCTCTATTGCATCCTTTATTCAGGATCCTCCCAGGAATGGCATGCCTCAAGGATTAAAGAGATGTAATGTTTGGAGAGAGATAAAGATTAAGTTCATTCAGTTCCTAGACCTCATGCCGGCTCTGAGCACAAGACTGAATTTCACTTTGTATGAGTTATCACAACTGAAACTGCTCTTCGGTGGAAACCACTCTGCAACCATCCATTTGCAGTTGTAAAAGTCAATATATTTAAGCCTGCGGTGCATAACAATGACCCCTATGGATCCTCCAACGTTTTTCTTGGATCTGTATAAGCCTGTTTTTAATATATTACTCATCTAAATTGTTCCTGGGACTTGATTATTTGCTGGAGTTAAATATCCAATCTTTAAAGATTTTTAAACATGTGCACGCTGAATTCCCCACTGCAATAAGCTTCATTTAGCTCAACTAAAACTGCCGTGCCATAAAAAAACGCTTTAAAAAAATCCCAAACTAACTGCTCTCCTGGTTGGTGGAAGCTCCCCAGGCAGGATTCCTTAGTGATGATAATCTCTGGTTTTGGCTGGCTCTGCTTGGTCCCTGGAAGAATAAAAATCCAGTTTTCACTGAGCTGCACACTGAGGTGAAAAGAGAGGGCACAGCCATCCCCTCTCCCCTGCAGCGTCCTTCCCCATAGTACATGGATACTGGATGTTCCCCAAGGAAAAAAACGTGGCAAGCCAAGCAATCTACAAAACAATATTGATTTATGCTCTGCTCTGAAAAGCAGATGAAATCACCCTGGTTTGCATTCGCCAGGGCTCGCTGCATTCCTCCCGGTCACCCCGGCCCTGGAGAGCCCTGCTCGCTATTCAAAGGCAAATCGCTGCACACCCGGCCCAGCGCAGGGTCCCTCCCTTTGTCACCATCAACTTCTGGAGCAAAGCCTGTGGAATCCTAAAGCCCATCAAAGGCTGCTCAGCCTTTGCCTGCTTTGCTTCCCAAGCCCCAGCTCGTTTTCATCGTGCTGGTGTAAATTAGGGGCCGGTCTATTGAAGGAGATGAAGTTGTAGCAGAAAAGAAGAAGGCCAAAAAAATAATCCAAAATCCACTGCGCAGAGTTCAACAGGAGACCGTTCTTTCTCTGTTTCTTCCGCAAAGAAGGAGAACTGGGTCATCGTGAAAATAACTGTACAAAGCCCGGCATTTCCCCCGCCTCTCCTATATGGAAGGGCAATTGGGCAATCATGCAGAAAACTGCACAGAGTTCAGCAAAATGTGGGGTGTTTCTTTCCCCCCTCCTTCTCCTTCTCCTCTGAATAATCTTCCCTTTTCCTCTACAACAATGAATACTAACAAGGTGATTCCAGTGCGTTTTCAGAGCATGTTCAGAGCAAGTGCCTAAAATTTATTTCCAAAACTTGCACTTTTGTAAATTGTTCGCCTCTGTGACTCTGAAGTCTGGGGGGAAACACCCTAATTTATGTATCTTTAACTGATTTTTATGGATATTCAGAACGTCTTTATCTCAGCCGAACAGTCAGATTTCTGTGGTTTTGGCCACAGAGCCTCCCTACATTTTCAACAGCTTGATTTCCAGAATTAATAAATCTGATATGTACATGCTTTCACAACCCCCTTGTCTTATTCCCCCAGGGAAAAATATCATCTGCCCTATTGTTGACTGTTCGAATTTACCCCCACAATCTCTCTGCCATCAACATGTGATTAATCACCCTAATCCAGCAGGCACCTTTCAGGAACTCAAGACCTTTTACAAGCCTTAATTAAGCCTTGCAACATCCCCGTAAAATAGGTTGAAGCCGGGGTTAAATGATTTGCCGGAGGTGACAGAGTAAATCAGAAGCAGGGATAGAAATGAGATGGAAAGCTGCTGCTTCTGAAGCACATGCACAGCTCCCAGGATCGATGCAAGATACCAAAATCTTTAGATTTCTCTTTGGAGAGAAGATGCTAAAGCCACAAAAGCCATGACAGCCACGCCGTGAGGCTTTCCTGTCTCTCCCTCACTGCAGGAATCTGACTCAATCCCTTCAGCCTGGGCATCACCTGCCAGCCCAGCCTCTCTGCCCACAGTCCATGTTGCAGTTCCCCAACTCGTAGAGGCTTTAACTGCTGTAAACTGGCAGCTGAGCCCTGTCCCAGAACTGACTCTTTCATGAGCCACCTCTCCCCATTTGACACCCAAATTGAAGTCAGACCTTTGTCACTTGGCACATCATCAGTTCTGGAGAGCGAGTGGGGAATCAGAGCCAGGTGTGAGCATGCTGAGGTCCAGACTTCTCTCCCATCTTCTGCACAAGTAGAGGGGAAAATCACATCAGGGAAGGAGAATCCAGTGACACCTTCTGGGAAGCAAAAACAGAATGAGGGGGAGAGGAAATGCATAACGTTTTTTCATGGTCTGGGAGTTTCTGTTACCTTGCCCAGGGGTCTTTTTGTAGGATCACTTATTTTCTAGACTCAGAATTAGAGTCTCATGCAGGTGGTGATGAGGGCTGTCCGTGTGCTTTCTTCTCCTCTGAGTTACGAAACACCATGTGGCTTTCTGAGGTTGATCTTCTTTTTCTTTCTTCCCAAGAAAAATCTTTGGGGTGTGTTTTTTTTTTTTTTTTTTTTTTTTTTTTTGTTTAATTTGCCCCAGATTTACACGGCGGAGCCCAACACTAAATAAACAAAGCAGCAACCCAAAGTCAATGTTCTCTCAGCTGGTTTAGTGGTTTCCTCAATGACCCAGCAGCAAAAGCAGATTGGCAGAGGGGTAGGGAGATCTCCCCATCGCACCCACCAAAGTGGGCTGTGTTGGGAAGGATAAATACTCACAGATCCAGGAAAACATCCCTTTTCCCAGGGAAACAGGTTTTCCTTATCCTTCTCTATGCTGCTCATGTATCTCCTTCAATGTACTCCTAAAGGTCATCCTAGGAGACATTATTCCTAGAAAGTTCTTCCTCCCCCAGGGCTTTACATCTCCTCTCACACAATTCACCCAGCTTGGCATAATATTGAATAAATAAAACATAACAAATTTATGAGGAAACGATGGTCTGAGGCCCTTGTACTTATGCTGCCACTTGTTTGGTGGCTGTGCTGGATGGCAACTCAGTCAGGGGCAGTGGGAAGGAGTAAGAGGACAGACCCCATAAAGCATTACTGAAAGCTTTAATTAGAATAAGAAAAGCCAGCAGATTCCCATTTCTGATGGCATTGGTCTTAGCTATTTTCTTGGGGGCCAGCTCAGATCTTTGGCATATATTTAGGTGGAGGGGCATACCAGGAATATCTTACCAAAGAGATTAATTGTTCATACAGAAATTATTGCCCACTGCTGTGATCCCCTGAGCACAAAACACCTTTCCAGCCCGGTGGCCCGGTCTACCATGTGTCCCTGGAGACAGGGGAGAGAAGGCTGGTGGAGCTGGTGGCCCCACACAGTATCCCTGGGGATTCTCTCACGTGCCTGTCCATGAGGGCTACTCCCAGGAACAGCTTGTTTCCAGGTTTGCTCTGCTCACACCACGGAATGAACATCTGGGCTAGTGGCATAACCGCAGAGCTCAAGCATCTATGCCTTGAGAGGTCCCCTGGGAGCTGCATCAAAAAATCCTCTTCCTTCTCCACTGCTGCTCCACAGTTGTATCAGCCACCCTGTCACACACATGCTGTGCACAATCAGCACATGAATTCCAGGGATTCAGACCATCCCTGTGTGATTCTCTTGGTCTGGAAGTAGTTAATACACAAGGTGCCAGGAAATGGTGCTAAAAATACTCTGCATGGTTGCTCCGTAGAACATGCCATGCCTTCCACACAGCTTTTTCAGTGGGATTCTTCAAACCAGTCCTTACAGAGAATGTTGGGTTTTATCTTCCTGCACCTATTTCAACACACCAGACAGAGCCACAAGCAACAGGTGGGTTCTTCCCTATCCTCTTTTCAAGGTCAGTGTTCCCAGCTCCCTCACTCCTTCTGGTGGGTTTTGCAACACTTGGCTGTTTTGAAACCCCAAGATAAATTCCAGGCCCATGTTTACAGCAAATGGCTTGAAAGCACAGATCCTAAACTCCAGAAGGCAAAGAGACACAACTCTAAAAGCAATGTTATTCTAATTCCAACTATTTTAATTAAGCATTCAAGTTGTCGATAGGATTGTGAGTTTTTCCTGCCTTTTGGAAACACTCTCAGAAATATGAATAGTCTCAACAGTTGGACATGAAAATCGGAAATCGTAAGTGTGAGGAAAATGATAATTAAAATGGAACCAAACTGACAAAGGCTCAGTATTTTCCATGCCATGCTTCCCTCTCTGGCTTGGCTATTCCAGACTGCACTGGTAGCTGGGCAAGCAGCATCCTAGGGCTGAGACTTTGGGAACAGAGATTTTCCTGTTTCAAACACTCAAAGATGCAGGTCATAAAGTGCTTCCAGCATGGATCTGATTGCTGGGGTACAGCCACAGGCTGCGAGGACCCTCATACCACCCATTTTCCTAAGCCAACTCTAGAAGTGCTGCTGTTATCAACTGACTAAAATACCACGTGTTGCACAAAAAGCAGCCAGGAAACAGTTAATTCCAATTAGTTCAAACCAGCAGATACCACTCTATATTTTGGCAGTTCTCGTTTTGAAGGAAAAAATATGTTTGTGTTCTTGGAGTCAGTCTGAACAATAAAATCGGATGCCAATTTTCTGGTCTAAATTAGGTGAAAGACCAGACTTTTTATCATATGTGTGTGTCTGTGTGTGCTGTTGGGTTACATGTTTATTTTATTCCTCTGCTTATTTACCACCAAAATCATGGGCTGCCCAGTGAATGCCTAAGCCTGGCAGGGGAACACAACAGCCCAGCTCATTCACTAAGGTTGGAAATTAAACCTGGCACCAGGAAAACACGAGACACTATCGATTGCAAAAGGAGATATTGCCAAAAGATAAACATAATAAAGTCAGTCATTGTCAGCGTATCAAGGGAAAGCCTTTCCAGGGTGTATGAATAAGGGGTTTAAACTTTTGCACTGGTTGAAGTGTTTTCATGTCCGATTTCAGTGGGAGCTGAAAAATGTCCAAACCCTGGACTTCAAAGAGGCTAAAATCAAAAGGATTAATGAGTGGTAAAATGCCATGGGAAAAGGAAGGAGCCTGGCACATCTTCCATGGGACATTGTCCGTTGTGAGCCTGTAGCCAAGGTGCAGGCAGCATTGCCCTCGTCAAAGGAGAGGGAAAAGAAAATATGAGTAAAATAAGGATGTTTTCAGCTCCACTCCACATGCTGTTCCCATCTGCTGGAATCAGCTATAGGAGCCTGACCAGGGGAAAGCAATGCCGTGATACCACCTCTCTGCTGGGCAGGTCTCAGGCTCTCAGGACACAGGATGGCAGACAATGTGCCTGGTGAGAGGGGCACAGCCCAACCTGCTTGATCCACAGGAAGGCTCCAGTACTTTTCTTTCCATACAAGTGAGCTTTCCATAATCTTGTTTTCATCATTCACTCTCTTCAGATGTCACTAATTTTCAGGACAGGCGAGAGGATGCCAGACTCGCAGTCAGCACAGACGCCGGCACGCAACGGAGAATCTATTCCTGCAGCGGAGCAGAAGATACAACACAACCCAGCCAAAACACGCTGACTTCTCAGCCAAATCAGCCAGTGGCAGCTCTGCTCACAGCATGCTGCTCCCCATCCAAAATTCCTCCCAGCCCTCTCCTCTGGCCATCCGCAGAGGTGTGCAGCTCGGAGGAGAGCTTGCTGACATCTGTTCTCTGCTCGCTTAACTAAGAGAGTACCTTGGACATTAAATTTTGACACTTCATTTACGTCTTACTCAAAGTGTTTTCAAAACACTAGAGGGAGACAGGATTCGAGTCAGGTTTTGAAATCAGAAATCAGTGTTTATCCATGACAGAAACCAGCCAGAAATACTCACAGAGCCCAGAGCACCCAGGAGAATGTAGATGCCACTTCTGAGCATGGCCGGGGCAGAGCAGACCCTTTGCAAGAGGGGATTCAATAGTATTTTGGGTATTTCACTCAAGAAATGCACATAAAACAGATAAAAATTGACACAGGCTTAAATTTAAGAACATACTGAAGAGCTTGCTGGCACAAGGGCTCAACCAAGGATTAAGAGCCACACACCACATTACTTTTAATTGAGCTACTGTCTTCCCATATGGTTTTCCTTGGGGAGACCAGTGGCTGGCTTATGAGTTCAAGTAACAACATCGGTTAAAAGAGCATTCGAACAATTGCGGTTGGCAGTTCTCTGAATAATATGAATGTTATAGAGTGTCGGAAAATGTCGTATCATCAATTTTCTGGTTTCCTGCACTCATTGCTTTTGATCTCCACTAAAAGATTTATTGAATGGCTTTCATTTTTACATTAACCTAGTCCAAATTACACTGATTGAGAGCTAGGATTTTTCTTTATTTTATTTTATTTTTTTAACTTACAAAGCTTTTTAAAGCTGAGGTTTTCCATTCCTTCCAGTTTTTATTGTTTGAAGCACAGGGCTGTTTTGGCAGGTTTATGAGAGGGCGTCTGTTTTGCTGACAGACATGCCTGATAGATTGCTTGTTCGGGTTTTATTTTTGGAGCCATTGCCGTGTTATCTGTGTTTGAAAAACAATTCACTTGGATTAAAATTTAAATCAAATACATGAAAATATCAGCCTTGTTTACCATGAGATCTTACACCTCTCCTGTTGAGCCTCTGTCCTCATTGTAAGCAAAGTGGAATGCAGCAGAAAGTGATTCCTTCCCCTCCAGTAATGTCCATGTTCAGTCATTATTGCTCACAAAAAAGGAATAATTCCTCCCCCCAGTGCCTTGAAAGGTGAATAAAGACACTTCTTGTGCTGCCTCGATGACTTAGACATGCCATTGATGAGTGTGAAATTAAAACATTCATTAAAAAATAAAATTAGAGCAGCCAGGACATTTGACTGGGATGATTTCCTGCAGCAGTGAATTTTAGAGGGACCACAGCATGCATGATTAGTGATGGATTGGATGTGACGAATTATAAGGATTATTACCTTTCATTTGTCCCAGGTATTTAATCATTCATAGTTTTTAAGCTCTGCCTTGAGATCACATTCCAAGAATTTGTTGTTGTTTAACAAGATTACTTTCACTCAGCTGTGCCACACCATAAGTTTGGGGTGAGTTAGAGAAATAAAACTGAGACGTTTCAGTGCCTCTATGCAAGACAGCTTGCAGGTCAGTGAATCAGTAAATCCTTGGATATCCTGAGTTGGAAAGGACCCACAAGGATCATGGAGTCCAGCTCCTGGCCCAGCACAGGACAATCCCAAGAACCCTGCCATATGTCTGAGAGACCCATCTAGTGCTCTTCCTTCAGGTTTAAATGATATCTTTTGCCATTCTGGGAGGTCTTCCAAGTCCATTTTAACTGCTGTTAAAAGAAGAGAAAATTAGATTTTTCATTTAAGATATATAAAGCAAAGATGCCTCCTGCAACACGTCAAGACCTTCAGTGGCTGTTGTGAAAAGCAAAAATTAAAAAAAGAAAAAGGAGGGGAAAAAAAACTGAAGAAAAGGAGCCCATTTTCTTCCACTGCTCTTTGCTTTGAGACAGCCCAAATGTGTTACTTCAATGAGCCAAGTTCACCCCTCAAGGTCCATCTGTGACAGAGCTGATGAGCTTGGCCTTGCTGATGCTTCTTGAAATAGCCTCCAGCCCCAAAATAGCCCTGCACACACACCAGCACCGTTTCCTGAGTGGGAATCACAGGAATGGGGCTGGCAGGGAAATCTGGGGCAGCTCATGACTGAACATCGGAGTTGAGGATGGTCCAACTTCCTATAAAACCGCTAAAAAA
>JAWWEU010000001.1:78836614-78861113 GCA_035583155.1 Acropternis orthonyx | reverse complement strand
GCAGGGAAATCTGGGGCAGCTCATGACTGAACATCGGAGTTGAGGATGGTCCAACTTCCTATAAAACCGCTAAAAAATGTCTCTGCATTCCTGTTGTCCCTTCTCCTATCTCAGCTGAATTTTCCTATGAGCTTCCGGAAGACGCTTCCCGATTTCACACCATAAACATCCTCTGTTTTTATTTGACCAACGCTTCCTATGCTGTGAGCCCTTCCGCCCTACTCCTCCAGAGCTGCTTCTATGCTTCCCCCATCTTTGATATCTCAACAATAAATGAAAAACAACCTTTCCTGTGCCAGGTACCGACATGCTCTCAGCATTTTTATTCCTCCCCCTACTTGTTGAGTGCAGGTCACTTCATGCCTGGGTCGCTCCTGTGCTGTGAGAGTTCTTCCAGACTCACATGAGTGGAGATGCATGACGAATGGGACTGACCTCTGCTAGAAGACAGAACATCCCAGCCACCGTGGTCTCTGTGGGGAGCATTTGCTCTTAGCCACGTGTCACTGTCTTCGGATCACTCCTCCTCCACTGGGGAATTCCCAGAGCTCAAGCCAAGGCCAGCTGAAGGTGAGAGATGTTTGTGTTGCTTCAGCAGCCTTCAACAAGGCTTTCTACAAGGAGAGTTTCCTGGAGAGCCAGTGCTGATGGACAGAGATGCTTCCTCGGGAGACACGCTGCTGCCAGCCTGGTAAGGTGCAACCTGCATGCCGTCTCTTCCTACTCTGGAGAGCTTTAACCACTGATGGAGACCAATCATGCCCCATCATATTATTGTTCTTTATCAAGTTTTTATTTTGCCACTCATTAACACATAAACTTCCCAGATCTTCAGCCATGTATGACGTTTTGTGGAGCCATGAGTGAGCGAAGAAAAAGGGCATGTCCTTCACTGCAGGCAAGTCATACAGCATGGAATCATGGGATCATTTAGGTTGGAAAAGCCCTCTAAGATCACTAAGTCCAACCATTAACCCATCACTGCCGAGTCCACTGCTAAACCATGCCTCCAAGTGCCACAGCTACATGGATTTTAAATCCCTCCAGGGATGGTGACTCCACCACTGCCCCAGACACCAGTGTTTGACAACCCTTTCAGTGAAGAAATTTTTCCTAATATCATATCCTTTTGGTCAGCTGGGGTCAGCTGTCCCTGCTGTGTCACCTCCCAGCTTCTTGTGCCCCTCAACCTCCTCACTCATGAACACCCAGGACCCATTTTGTTGGGCTGATGGGTACGGACTGGAGCTGGAAGAGCAATGTTCAACCATGCTGGAAGTCAGCCTAACACCAGGGCTCAGGTGGTACATAAAGATCTAGTGTGTGACTCAGCATTTGGGTGCTTTGGTGGCCTGGGAGTAGGATCTGCAGCATGCAGAAAGGGCCTGAATTTTGGAAACAGCATCATGTAGGAGTCTGACACGCTCCAAGCAATTCAGCTCTAATTTAAGGAGAGGCCGTGTAACCTCAGCTTCTGCAAAAGTCTTTACAGAGGCATTTGGCACTTCAGCAGCAGCTTTGGGAAGGTATTCTGAAAAGAAAGCAAAAGAATTTGCCAGGAAAACTAGGATGAGGAGCAGCAAGGCTTATTTATGGAGAGCTGCAAATGGGCTGTCTTTACTCACCGCGATTGTATCAGAGCCACCAATGGACAAATGCCCTGCTTCTGATGTAAAAATGAGAAAACGAGGATTAGTCTGAGACCTACTATATTTTGTTTCAGCCACATTTTGTGAGTATCAGATGCAGCCAGGGATATACTACCCTACCTCAGAGTGGCCAAAGATAACATGCAAAGCTTTGCTAGAAAGGATGACTGTGAAAGATGAGCGAGTGATGGGGAGGATGCAGCATCCTGCATTTAACCAGCAGCAGACAGGCACGAAATCCTTGTCCTATTACCTGTCACCCACAGTCTCTCCCCTCAAGCAGATGTCTTTTTGCCACGCTGCAATTCCTAACTCTCATGTTTAGATATCATTTGACTGCATGTAGCATTGTTTCTTTTAAGAAACTTTGGATAGAAGCCAAGAGCATTCTTTGCTTGTTTGCCACTTTTGATTTGTAATCAAGGAAGCAGCAGCTTCTCTGACTGTTCACATAACACAGGAAAACTGGCAAGGGAAGCCTGATGGCTTTAGATTCAGCACCCCAGCATTTATTATTGCAGATAAGGCACACTGATGAAAAGAGTTTAAAGTCATGAAATCCCCAGGATGCAAAAAAACCAGCAGCAAAACAACTTAGAAACGCAGCCTCTAAGCACCACACAAGAGAAAACAACTTTAAACTCCCTTTCCCGCCAACAAGTTTTTCCTTGTGGTGAGACTCAGTGTAGAGGTTAGTTAATTTTTCCAATACACAGAACACAACTGTCCAGCCCAATGCCTGCGTAATATTTGCATGAACAAAACAAATGAGGGACAAAATTAAAGTTGAACAGCCCCAGGAATGGGCTGCAGGAATCCTTGGGAACAACACACTGCCACACAGGGCACACCAGGAGAATACTGCTAGTGAAAAATATCAAAATACTGAAGGCTGGACTGCACCTCTTCAGTATCAGTTCTGTATTCAGTACACATCCCTTCTCAAGTGCTGGCTAAAAACAAGTTATTAACACTCCAAAACAGGCAAGCAAGACTTTTTCAAGAAAACAGATCTGGAGATAGTCAACAGGTCACAAAAAAACCCCAACATTCTGTATTTTCCAGCTTGTCCTTTTGGGCCAAAGCCTTCCAGATGCTGCATGAACCAACTAAATTTATACCTCAAAAAACCTCAGAGGCTGCATTTTATTTTCTCCAGGATTGGAAGATTCACCTTCAGACAATGTTGTGCATCAGAGCTGTAATGGGATGGTGGATGTCCTTTCCTCACGGGTCCTGGGCTCCCACCTCAGCTCTGTAGATTAAGGAGGGGATCACACTATGATCAGAAGCGTGGTGGGCAAGGGGAACAACAGCACCAAGAGTCTCAGACCAACAGCAAAGACACCTTTCTCCTCCCCATGCCATCTCCATTGACTTTCTCCAGACCATTCATGGCCCTTTTCACCTCTCAGTGAGTTACCAGCTCACAAAACAACCCCCCAAAACATGGAAACTGGGGGCACCATTAACACCAGTCGGGGGTGAGTATCCTCTGGCATCCTTTGGCACAGCAGGTTTTGGTCCTCAGTGCAGGCAACTCATGCATGCCTGATGCACCATTGCCCTCACGTTCTCCCAACACAACCAAGACCACCAGGTTGAGCATATTCACCCCAAGCCAGCTTATTGGCTCCCAGCAGCTTGCTGCATTATTAAAATAACACCCTTTTGTCATCCAGGCCCTAAACACCTCTCTGGAGCACTTGTGAAAGGTCTGAATATCCAAGGACTTCTTCAAGGGAAGAAGAACTCGCCCTTCTCACAGGAGCTGGGCTGAGAAGGCTGATAATCATCTTGTGATCACAAATTACCTTTCATAAGGACCATTTATGAGGTAACAGTTGGCATGTGGAAAGCATTTCATTTCACCAGCAGCTTACTGAAAACGAAACATGGTGAACCCTAAAAAGAAACCGTGAATCAAAGGCTGCATTCTTCTCTCCCACAGTGACCCCTTTGTTTGGATCTGCCCAAAAGTTTCATTACGAAAGTCTGATACAGGAGCCTTATTAAATTGTGATTAAATGACGTGTCCATGTAGAAGCCTGCTCGTTCTGCTGTTGATGTGGGCTGGATTTCTTAGACTTTTAAAACATACAGGCTTATGAAATAGCTGTAATATCTTTTCCCACGATTCCTAGGGAACGGAGGGTCTTTACTCCTGCTCTAGTCATACCTGGCCTTGCTCCAGAGGATAACATTTTCATTAAAAGTGCATTAGGTGCACAATTCACCACGCAGACGTCCTGATGAAGCATTGACCTGGCTGAGAAGTCTTAATGGGCTTTGCTGAACTTTGCTGGCCTCTATAAAAACAGACTCACCCATCACTGGACTGACTTTGAGCTGTTTTTACCATCATTTGATCCAGTTTGTTCCCGCTGCTTCCACCTCTTTCTCTGTTTCAGGAATTTAAAAAAGCAGCACAAGCTGGATCATGGCTCAGGCCAGAACACTGCTGATTACTCTACTGGAGCAGCACAGCTGATATTGTAGAGTTGGGACATCTTAGAGGGGATTAAACAGTAGAAAGTCAAACTCAATGACTCCCCACAATTTTTGAGCAAGTGTGAGCTCTGAGCCTCCAGCAAGCTCACAGCAGTGATGCATCTTTCCTTTCAGATGACTCACTTTAAGTAGTGCCTAGTGATTTATGCACAGAAAAATGTATTAATACGGAAATGCACAAATTTGTACGTTTTAAGGCCAGAGGAGCCATCACAAATGTTCACTTGGACTCTCTGGAGACTGCAGCCTCACCCAGCAACTTCTGCCTGAAATGCGTGGCTTCCGTTGCAGTGAAGGCATCCAAGTATCACAGTGGAATGCTTAAAATACTTTCTCCTAATATTTTTCAGAAGGGATGTTGCAAAAACAGAATCATAGAATGGTTTGCTTTGGAAGGGAATTCAAAGATCATCCAGTTCCACTCCCCTGTCATGGGCAGAGACACCATCCCCTAGACCAGGTTGCTCAGAGCTCCACCGAACCTGGCCTTGAATATCCAGGGATGGGGCAGCCACAGCTGTTCTGGGCATCCTGTGCCAGGGCCTGCCCACCCTCACAGGGAAGAATTTCTTCCTAATATCTAATCTACTGTCAGTTTGAAGCCATTCTCCCTTCTCCTGTCACTGCATGTCCTTGTAAGAACAACTCTTCTCATTCAGTCAATAGCAGATCAAGCTGCTCAGGAAGGTGACAGAGGATGGCCAGAAGCTTTGATGGCAATATGGGTTATTTCTGGGAGATGCTGGCAGCCTGCTTAGCCGAGTTAGCAAGAATTCTCCACGGGACTTGTATCACAGGCTGGCCGCCTCACAACCCCAGGACAGAGGGTTGGATCACAGAGGCACCATCTCATTTGTCCAGCAAAGGCAATTTAAATCATGCTTTACAAAGCACAAAAGTGTGTAAATATTTGTGTAAAATAAGATCGGTGAGTGGCCGAGCAATATTTCAAAGAGCCGAACAAGGGCAAACAACAATTTATATGTACTGCTCCAGAAAAATAAAATTAGGAAATGCAGCAATGTGTTTATGTTAGGGTAACATTTGCTCTGGAGTGGGTTTCTGTCAATGGATGACCCACACATGGAACAGGCAGTGGAAATATATGAGGGCAGGGCATGTAAAGAGATTTATCTGAAGATCAGTCCTGAATCTCCTGAGGGACTCCTAATCAAGCCATTCACCAGCCACAGGACATCAAAAGGCTTTTGGGAAAGGGTGGTGGATCTGTCAGATTGACATACACAGGCACAGGCAGCTGGTTGCTAAGTTGTATTTTATTCAGAGCAAACACACAGTGAGCAGGAGATAATGAGATAATATCTGAGATAATCAATCTTTCTTTATTCAGGAGACAGTGTGTGTTATCTAAAGTAGCTGCATTGCTCTCTGACAGGGATACATTCCAGATTTGCTCCTTTTAAGTTAATATTTTTCATTAATACTTAGAGCCCAGGGTCACAACTCTGTGGACATCATTAAAAACCATCCTGATCTAGAGGCTCACAGAGCTGCTGTACCACTCTGCCCCCCTCCACAGATGAACGACACTAATGCTGACCTGTGATGCTGTGACACAAAAGCAGAATCTGCTCCCAGAGGAGGCAGAAAAAAGTCTGCATATTTTATAGGTCGGAACCAGACAGGGTCAGTCTCTCAAATGGTTTGTCTCAAAGAAGGAATAGCAACATTCAGCTCTCCATAAACCCCCTCACATTTCCTAGGGATGACCACACTGCAGTATCACATGACTGTAAAAAGCACTACATCGTTTTTATCAAGACTTTGTACACCTCAGTTGCATTTTGTTTCATGAACAAGATCCTCAGCATCCGTTATTCACTTTGTCTAAGACTTTAATTTACAGAAGTCAGCAGAACTTCTGCCATGATGACCTACACCTTCACACCAGGAGCAAAACCACCTGATTCTTCCCATTACCCGGTGTTCAAATCATGCACAGACAGCACAAGGTTGTAGGTAATCACAGTGCAATGACTTGAGATTTCTAATTTTACCCGTCAGATGTGAATACATCAGACTACATGACTTAGGCAACAAACAAGAGAGTCAAGCAAGCCACCACGCTCCGACCACCAAACAACCTCCTCCCTCTCTCCACAGCTTGACTCCTTTTTCCAGATGCTTTGCATTTTCCCCTTTCCTCTGCCAGGTGTTTTTAGCACATCAATGCTAAAAATTTCATCATGTCCTAAGATCCCAGCCTGCTTTTAACTAAACTATCACAAATCTGTCTCATGGAAGATGTTTCTTGCCAGAAATACTATCTAATTTGTAAGCATTTTATGATTTTCTAAGAGTCATAAAGCACAGTATTAGGAAACAAATGGGCAACGGAAAAGATCCCTTCTGGTAGCCAAAGTGACCATATAATTGATTTTTATGAACAGCATCTGAAGAAATGAGTCACAATCCATATGGCTGTTTTGGAATCCAGATATACATCGTGTTTTAAGCCTCTCAGAAGATTTATCCAAGTTTTTCGCATATAATCAATGGTCATTAGAGGAGGACATGAATCATTACAGTTCCTAAAGCTGAACACATGTTTCAAGGGTGAAGGTTTCACACATTCTCGCTCTATAAATACCCATCCAAGGCTGTGCAGAGCACAAGCAACTCACATGGCAGAAAGTGAAAAGGTATCACAGAACAAACTGCAGACTCACTGCAGAACCCAAGGCCTCCTCCCTTCGATGGTGTAAATGTTATTAGCTTAGGACACAGTTCAAACTTCAGTTGAAGTCAGACGGAAAAACTTTACCTCTAAGGCAGACTGTGTATCCTCTTTCTCCATGGCTTTAACCATTTTCTCATAGCTTGGCCCCAGCCGGTGACGAGGTTGGGTTACAAATTTGCTCACTCAACGGTGATGCTATGCAAATAACACCCACACAGTTCACATGTGCACACTCTTCCCATGGACATCTGGGCTGTCCAGTGGTGCAGAATCATCCCTCCCGTGGGTTCACATTTGCACAGCCACACACACCTCACACACCACACTCACTGCCGGGTACCTCAGGCACCTCCACCATTTCAGCCCACACTGCTTTTTCCTGCACCAGAAGATTCACATTCATTCAGTGTTGACACAGGACTGCATCCTGCATATTCTGAAAGATGCTGAGAGCTCTGTTTGCAATGGCTCCAGACTTTTGCTTTCCAGTTGATCCAGTGGGAGAATTTTGTTTACAATGACAGTAGACGCAACAGGTACAGAACCTGGGGCAACTCAAATCTCCTCAAACATTATTGCAAAGTTAAATTGTTTCACATTCCAGCCTCAGGTGCTGGTCCACAATACCCTTCCTCTGCTCATGACTTGCAGCACCAGGGCACTTACACGTCACACGTTGTGCCAGTGTTCAAGAACTCCCAGAGAGGGGAAATATCTCCCAGTACAAAACAGCCTTCTTGTTCCCATGGAAATCTCAGCCAAATAAACACTTTGCAAGTTCACTTGCTGTGAAAGAAAAGAGTGTAAGCCAGGATTTATGCATGATGCTTCAGGCAAAACATCTCCAGTGCATTTCTCTTCATTCATCAGACTTCCATGCAGCCACGCTTTACACACACGCACAATAGCTGCCCACAAAAATCAGAGGTGTTTGGCCTAGATTGCACATTTATACCTTTGATAGACTTATAGAACCAGAGAGGACCATTATTATAGCCCCATCCAGCCTCCTATAAAACACAAACTGAACAGTCTCAGCTGATAATTTCAGTATCAAGCCCTGTGACATCTACTTGAACCAGCACCAGATTCATTCCCAACATGCTACAGCTACTATATAATGTACCTTCCAGTTCCTATAGTCCTCCAGGTAAAGCAAAGGACAGAAGGGAGCTGCAGTCTTTGTTGCCTTTTTGCCCTGATAAATGAGGAAACCAACTAAGTGCCAGCAGTAGTTTTAAAAGCTGCCTGGCCTCGGCGGTAAGCAAAGCCTCCGCATTCCTTGGAAACGGACGATCGGGTGATAGAGAATGGACCAGGATCCATAATCTCTTATACAGGTTGGACTTCACAACACTCACACACATTCAGATCCTGCTTTAAAGGGAAGCTGAAGGATTAACATCGGCCCCAGACCGCGCCTGCTGTAACAAAACCCTTTGCCTACAGTTTGACAGCGGCACTAATGGGGTCTTTTAAGATGACTGCCAAGGGAAGGTTCCAAGACAGACTAAAACTTTGAGGTTAAAATTTGAAAGGCAGACAAACTTATTCTCATATTCATGCTGCAGCACATGATAAACTATTCCAGAGGGATTTCTTACCAGGATGCTAGAAGAAATTTTATGAAGAACTAGAGTCATTCATCCAAAAAGAGGATGAAAGAGTAATGTATTACCTGGGAGGAAACAAAGAAAGGTAATATTTTGCCCTCAATTTTATTAGGTTTCTAAGGCAATTCAGTCAGATAAAACTTGAAAATATATTTGAAGTTGAAAAAGCCTGTTAAAAACAGATCCAGATGATCATAATTTCAGGAAATATTATGCCAGTTGTAGCAAAAGTAGGAGTTTTCATATTTAAGTTATTTGATATTATTATGAAAGATACCAAAACTAGCATTCTTCAACTGGGACATTTCCCAGATTTCCCACCCACATAGAAGCTAAAATCGCTATATAAGGAGCCATTCCCTAATTTACAGATCAAAGCCACCACTCCCATGCTGGCAGCTCATCTAGAAATAGAGCTGACATACAGTTTAGCATCTTTAGTCTTGACTTTAGTAGACTGTGAGCCTTTCTGAGCACGTGGAAGATGTTTTCACTCCCAAAATATCAGGGGCATCTATCTGGTTGGTTCCCCAGTTATCACAGGTGGTTAAATCACCTCTCCAACATGGGTTGGTGCCTCCTGCTGATGTGAGGCTGGGGTGTTCCATCCCCTTCAGTGCAGCAGGAGTCTCCGTGGTGCTGAGGAGCCATGTGAATGCAGCCAAACCCAGCCTGATGGCCTTGGAACTGCTCCTGTGCCAAGAGCAACACTAAATAACCTGCTCTCAACCAAGAAGCATGAGCATTTCCAAGCTCAGCTGGGGCCTCTTCCTTTTTATTTTTTTTTTTTTTTTTGCCTGAGAAAAGTCAAAACGCTCCGAGATGCCTTGGAAATACAGTACAGCAAGTGCTGCTGAAGGGGATATTTGCAAGGAACCCTGCCATGACCTCGGCTTTTAAATCACTTCAATCAGAACCACTCAGAAGTCATGCCAATGCCAAATTATCCCCATGCAATACAAGAAAGGAAGCTAATCCCTGCTCCTTGATGATAATTAGCACAATAAGAAACACCTTTCTGACATGATTTAGCTCAGACCCAAAGCCCAAGCTGTCTCAGAAGAAAACTTCTTCGAAGGAGCAGATGATGACAAAGTCTTGAGTGGTGCATCACACCACACCAGAGGTGTTCAAAGAAACAAAACACCTGGCCTTCCTGGCTCATCACTGCATCTGGCCACCAGCCATGGCTCACCTCCCCACGGTTTTGGATGCAGGCAGGAATTTCTTCTTCTTTCCAGTGGCCAGACACACTTGATTTTCTAGATATTTCACTGAGGAAATAATCCCCCAGGTGATTATGTGCTACAAGACTTTTCACGGTGACTCAGCCCTTGTGGCTTTTAGTGGAACTGACTTTACTAGAAGATTTTGAGGGGGAAAAATATTTGTAATAAATGTGACAGTGAATAAATGTGGTAGTTAAACTCCAGGCAGATGCAGGTTTAACTCTCAGGTGACTTTCCATGCACCTACCCTCATGACCAGGCTGGATTGGTTCTTTTTAAGGGAAAAGAAATAACATTTTCCATATGGATAATTCAGAGAGATTGACTGGAGTTTTGTCACTGGCACCCACAAGATGACAGGTGAGGGTTTCAACCCGAGTGCTGCCAAGCAATACTGGGGAGAGGATTACACCAGAACAGAACCACCTCAGACTCAAAACCTCAATGCTGCTGTTTCTCAAAGAGTTTGAGGCTGGAAATCCAGAAATCCTTCTGCACCAATCCTTTCCAGCCATTCCCCAAAGTACAGGGCAGGGGAAGGATTCATTTCCACTTGGACGACTTCATCATCTCTGACCCATTAAACTGGAAAAGAACAGCAGGGCCAGAAGATTTAAAAGGTTCTGGAAAATCTGGGAATGCTTTTCTAACATGCAAAAAGCCCTAGGTGTCCATGCCACCCACCACAGGTACCACCTGCACGCACAGTCAGAGCAGGGGATGCACCTTTAGCCCTGCTTTCCCAGTACAAGGAGTGAGCAGGGTGTACCTGCAAGGCAATTTAGAAAACAAAAAACCTACAAAACACAAAAGAAATCAAAACAAACAAACAAACAAAAAACAACAAGAGACGTCCAAAAAACAAAACAGCCAAACAGAACTGAATTCTGTTCAGAATCAGTTCTCCTCTGGGAGCGATGAGAAAGAGCAAATCACTTGTGACAGATGGCAAGGGTGGTAGGGAACGCACTAATGGGAAGCACACACATCCCATGAGGATGAAAGCAGTATAAAACCTTATAAAGAACTGATTGCATGTTTTGTTGGGCTGCTTCACTGTGGTTCCTTTTGTAAAAGATATAATCATTTAAAGTTAAATCTTGATTTCTGTCATGAGCCCATTATTACACCAGTGCCTTGAACTGGTGTTAGTGTAAATCTGTATACACCCGCAAGTATATTGGACCCAGATTTATACACTCAGTGCTACAGGAAACTAAGTACTCTTTATATTTAAATCTAAATATTGAATTCAGTGCATCAGCAACACAAAGTGCAGGGAGCTGAAAAGCAAGATGCTGGCTGCACTGCAGCAACCCACTGCAGCTACATACAGTATTTGTGTCCAGAGCCACTGCTGCTGGGGCTAAAGGCAGCATTTTCCCCTTTCTTCCTCTTTCCTAGTGGTTCCTAAAATTGGGATTGTTACAGGAGTCCTGCCTTTCAGCAGTGTTGGTGTCAAATTTCACCTTCAGATCTGAAGTTAATGCTTTGTCATTGTGGGCATGCAGAGTTTTGATGGAAACTCTTTTCCAAGCCCTCATGCTGACTGCTCCACCCACAGCCTGGAGATTCCCACTGCTCCACCAGGCAGAGCTTGTTTTGGCTTCCTTCACTTTGCGTTCTCCAGTTGTATACTCTGTCCAACTTAGTGTTTCTCCAAATCCTGCACAGCCCCATAGCACATTGCAAAGGTCCCCCAGCCTGCTCCAAGGCGGTTAACAGGACACACGAAGTCACAATAGCCTGGTATGGTATCTCAGTTGAAGACAAATATAAATCTATCTCACATTTCAAGTTGCCTGGTGCAGACTCCCACCCCAACTGGTACAAGCAGGGTGGCAGAGGCACTCTGCATCCTTGCAGGCACTACCCATCTCCTTACCTCCTTAGCACAGGGAATACTGGAAGGCACTTTTGAGTTTCATGAGGACACGTGTGGTGTAATGTGAATTTAAGGTGTTCAGAGGGCTGGAGCACCTCTGCTGTGGAAACAGGCTGAGAGAGCTGGGGCTGTTCAGCCTGAAGAAAACAAGGCTCCAGGGAGACCTTAGAGCAGTGCCTAAAGGGACTCCAAGAGAGTTGGAGAGGGACTTTGGATGAGGGCATGGGGCATCAGGACAAGGGGAATGTCTTCAAACTCACAGAGTGCAGGATTAGATGGGATATTAGGAAGTACTTTTTGCCTGTGAGGGTGATGAGGCTCTGGCACAGGTTTCCCAGAGAAGCTGTGGCTGCCCCATCCCTGGAGTGTTCAAGGCCAGGCTGGATGGGGCTTGGAGCAATCTGGTCTAGTGGAAGGTGTCCCTGTCCATGGCAGGGGGTGGGATGAGATTTTCTTTAAGGACCCTTCCAACTCAAGCCAGTCTGCAATGCTGTGATTTATTGTTTGTGTCTTCTGATACAAACACCCCTTGTACCTGCTCCTAGGATGCGCAGGCATCCCAGCAGGCTGCGAGATACAAAAAAAAAACCTAGCAAAGAACACTGCACAGAGAAAATTGCATTCCAGTCCTTAGTGGTTTAAAGGACTGATTTAATTTCTGAGATGCAGCCCACTGCTTTCTTAACAGCACATGCTGGTTTTATGAGATGATCCAGAGGAAAACATCCAGAACACTTATCAGCTGAAACCACAGGTAGCACATAGGGAAGCAGATTAAGGGAATAACATGTTTTGTGCCGGCAGCCATGCCCATGTACACGTGAAAAGCCCAGGGGATGGTTAACCCTGAGTGCAGCTGCTCAGGTTTAGTACTACAGACCCACAGAAAGATTTATCTCTAATTCTCAAACAGGCAGGAGTTTGGTAGGGATTCAAGGAAAACAGTAGTGGGTCCTCTTTCATTTAGCATCCTGAGCAAATCTGGGCAGAGAGGAAGTTTCAGCATGAAACAGACACAGGTAGGAGCTGCTAATTTTTTGAATGAAGCTCAGACCATGGGAGGTCAGTAGTAAATCATGCCTGTCAACCCCTCCATGACGTGTTCAAACCAGCTTAGCCAGAGTGCTCAGGAACCCCGAGACACCAGACCCTAAAGGATTTTGCGTCATTAGAGTCAGGAGATGATGGAACCACCTTCCATTCTGGGAATTGGAGTTAAGAGTACATAAACAGCTTTTAAGATGGGTCTTGACCAATTTATGAAAAAAGATTCAAGATGTGGACTTCTCCAGCAACAGAGGACTCTGACCCAGGACTTCTCTCTGTCCAAACATCCAAACATTTGTGCTACTCACAGCAAAACTTTTTGGGGTTAGATATTTGCTGGATAAGCTCCAAACTGTCGTCCTAAACAATTTTCTGTGATCCCCACTATAACATGTTGCTCTTTTTCATTACATCCCGGTTTTCCATCCCTGGGTGTGCCTTACCATCATGAAATCTGACTCTGCCACTTAATTAATACCATAGCTGCAGACTGTAACCACTTGCCCTGTGCCGAGCACCATCCCCACACTCTGAGGTATTTGTTGCTGCGACAAGGGAATACAAAGCTTTACATGCAGGAGATGAAAAAGGTTAAAGTCAATATTTTGGCTGGTGGAAATATTTATGGAAAGAACCCATGAATTAGTGAGCTGTATTCATTCCACTGACATTTCCTAACTGGGTTAACCTTTTATATTTCTTGTGGTTGGCTCCTGTTTAATATGTTCTAATTATATGAGAACTAGGAAGCAAATGAACGGCTGAGATTAAAGTTAAACAACAGCCATAAATACTGCAGGACAGATTCTCAGCACTGAGCCTGTAGATTTAAGCCTCCAAGTTCAGTGCTGTGCAGATGAGACACATAAGGCTATCAGACACATGTGCAGAGCTCACAGTTTCTTGCCCACTCTCTCGTTTCAGGGCAGAACTTGTCCCTTTGATGGAACTGTGTTGATGTTTCATTGAGCATATAGTAAAGCACATCAGTTCATTCAAAGAGGGTTACCAGAGGACAAATAACTCCTGCAAAAAAAAAAAAAAATCACCATTTCCTCTGGTCTTCCTACAATGGGAAAGGCAGGAAAGGAAAAAGGGATTCAAAATGTGATTCAGTAATGATGAGCAGATGCTCTCCAAGGCTGTGGCTGTCACAAATTCAAGCTGGCTGGAGATGCTGACCTGTGGAGCAATTACACCTCTTCTGGAGAATTACATGTCACTTCAGTGTGAGACACTCAACCATTACCTTCGCTTTGGAGGTTAAGAATGACAACACCAGCTACACCAACACTTACACGTGGCCAAGGTGCTGTCATTCTGCAGCCCTGATCACATAACCGTCCAGACCTGCATGTCAGGTTCCTTTGGGAATAGTATGGGATAGATGCTTACAGGTGGAGAAAAGAGATTTAGTGGGATTATGTGGTCTACTTTTGATCTAGAGACCTCCTGCCTCCTCACAGACAAAGCAGAGATCTATGCATAGCAACAAGGCAAAAGGGCCTCATCTTTTATCTGTTTGGCCTGTGTAATACATGTTCTCTCAGCTCCCTGCTCCCCTCTCTACACATGGTCCATATGATGGCTCAATACGCCCAATTGTTGTCTTGTATCACAGCTTCCTATATGATGCAGCATCAAAGGGATTCATGCATGTGGTTACAATTAAATCCATGCTTAAACACTTTGCTGAACCCAAGCATTCATTGAAGTGCAATTGTTTCTGAAGTAGGGACCATCTTTTCCTATAAGATGCCTCACACGGAGAGTTTGACCTCAGTTGGCCTTCTTCATCCCACTAAAATAAAAATAAATTACTAGGAGTAATAATAATAAACGGTGTCACTCTGGTAAAAGTTTATTTCCTTTGTGTTTCCAGGAACGGTACACAATCTTCAAGGAGGGATGTTACTGTCTCCTACCATCAACAATGTCAAAAATAAACAGAAATTAAGTTAGAGAGTCACGTTTCAAGCTGCATAAATTCGACTACAGCAAATATTTTGTGTGGATGCGGTATAGTGTAGAATCTAACGTGTTTCTTTATGGTCTATCTACTTCCTCAAAAAATATCAACCATAATCACTCCACAACAGCCAAGCCTAACACAGCATAGCAATTCAGTAAACATCTCTATTCCGCTTTTGCTTAAGGGGCAAAAGGAATTCTAATAGCTCTGTAAAGGATTTTTTGAGAGCAAATCTCTTGACTGATCTGTTAAAAATCCCTGTGTTTGTCTTGCACAGCACTAGCAGAATCTGTTCATAGCCCAGACAGTCTCTGCTTTATTTTCAAGAAGTCTGATTCCCTCCCCTTGCACCCTTTTTAAGTTATTTAATATAGTGATCTTGGGTACTTTTTGTGCATCTGGGAAAGCCTCTGCTTCTCGCTGCATGTTCCCCATTTGTAAAGCTTGTGTTGTTAGAGACTTGAAACACTTAATGCTTTAACATACTTTGGGATAAATAGTGTTACATTAGCACAGGTGCAAATAGCTTCCTGATTATTATTAATTTAATAATACGGTTCTGCTGGCACATGCTAATTAGATCCATGTTGTTCTATACGAGGGGAACAACACTAGAAATTTCCACAGCTGTCAGCTGCTGTCTTCTCTCAATTGCTATGGAAAGGAAACAAACCATGAAGGCAATTCATAATTATTACAAACACTCCCTAACCTAAACCACGTTGACATTTCTAAATCAGAGCTGCATGCTTGCTCTTGTCTGTGGTGTCAGAAAGGGATTGGAGCCAGCTGAAGGACAACCAGCTATAGATAATTTAAGGACCAAGCAATTAGTTTGGTTTTAATGAGCTGCTTTAACATGCAGAAAGTGCTTCCCCTATCGGTCTGACCAACCCATCCCACCTCTCGTTCCATCATACTGATCTTAGCGTGAGACAACCTTTGGCTTTCCAGTGTTTTCTGGAGTTTTCCTGCAAGGTAAGTGCTATCCTGGTTGGAAGAGGCTTTGCCATTGATATCCATGGGGATTCCTTCCCCCCAGCTAGAAGAAAGGAAGGAGAGGTCCAGTTTCCCCTGCCTGCTGCTGAGTCCCTCCGGGTTTTTCTCATAAACTCATTCCAAGAACATGGCTTAAGCTCTTAAGTGATATTCAAAGCCCTCAGCATGAGGTTTATGGCTTTCAACGTCTGCTGAGAATATAGTTATAACTGACAAGTTCAGAGGCAGGTATTTGGATGCTCTTCCACAAATACATCCCTATAAAACAGATCTCAACTCTGACACTGACCAAGACTTAATTTAAAGCGGTTTAGTAAAAGCAGCTGACAGATTAAAAAAAAAAAAAAAAAAAAGGTCTACATGCAGAGAAAAGCCTACAGGGCTGAATCTGCAGCTGAATGTCTCTCTGGCAGAATCAGAACTCTCTCACTCTTCTTTGAACTCTGTATCACTCATTGATTTTGACTTTTTAAATTTAAATTGCCAGTTGTACCCTAGAAGAGAGGAAATCCTTGCTTGCTATTTTTCTTATATTATGGTTTCATTTAGATTTCATTACAATAATTTGTGTTTTGATTTCCAGTATTTCCTGAATGAGTTCTTCTTCTTCTGTGAAAACCCCCAGAGGATGGTCAGGGCTGACAAGCCCAGAATGTGGGGATCAAGAGGCTCTCCTATGGGACACGTATCCCCATGCTTGTTGCATCCTTAATGGATGGACATGACTAGTGCAGGGGGATGCACTGAGAGGGAGGTGGCAGGGTCAGCCCATGCCAGCCTCAAAATTGGGGTGACCCCATTTGTTATCCCCATCAAAGGCCACTCCAGAGGACTCCACAAATTCAGCAGCATTAGTAGCAGGAATAGAACCAGAGAAACATGTCCCAAGAGAAATCCAGTCCAGCAATGAGCAAACCTCCAGGCTTGCAGCACAGGAGCCCCCAAGAAATGGATAATGTTCATTCACACATTCCCAACCCTCCTGCAGGCAGAAAAACCAACACTCAAAAGAAACCCAAGCTCACTTAGAACCTTTTTGGTTAAAGTGTAATTCTGAATCCTGTGAAGTTCAGTCTGACATACAACATGATATTCATAATCATCAAACAATCACTGAATTTGGCTGACAGCAAGAGCTTTGCAAAATTCATAAAAATTCCAGAATTGTTTGGGTTGGAAGGGATGTTAAAGAGCATCTTGTTCCAATGCCCCTGCCATGGCCAGGAACACCTTCCACTAAACCAGGTTACTCAAAGCCTCATCCAACCCTGCTTTTTGGATGCAGTCCTTTTAGATGCAGCGAATTCAGACCCTTATTTTACATTTACTTTAGTGTAGCACCCAGAGGCTCTGTCACATCAAGGACCTGCACTGAACAGCATAACAGGAGACACCAGTTTCCAAACATGCAAACTGCTCACTGTTTGAGCAGGACAGAAAGGACATCCACATTGTGCAGCACAAACACACCTGGGCCAGCGTCAGACAAACAGGAGACATGCCCTCATGGACACTGCTCTGTGAGAAACCTATCTGTGCCTTTCGCAAAGCTCTCTCTTTTTGCCGAGACAACACTTTCACCCCGTGCCCAGAGCACTGATATGAAACCAGACCAAATGAGACCTGGAACTAACCTGAAGGATTATGTTTTGCCACTGTAAAACTCTTGTCAAAAAGGCTGCCCTCAGCCCCCAGCTCCTCTAAGCCCCACGATGCTGAGAAGCTTGGCCGTGGTCCAGGTGGACACCTTCACCCTCCCTGCACTTGTGTTCAAGCTGGGCTCAGACAAACCAACAGGTGTGGGACATGCTGGAAAGTTCTGTTGGCTCTTTGTGGCCAACCAAGAAATGACTGCTTAATTGGCCTCTTCCAATCGCCACATAACCCTTAGAACTCCTGCACACCACTGAGCGTGCAGGCTGAAAAGCAAAATAAACTGCCTCATTCAGAAACTTTCCTTTCTTTTATATTACACCGTGAAGTTTGAAACATCATTTGCAAGACCTCCCACGAGTGTCAAGTATGGTGAAAAAGACCATTTCTTCCCCACAGACTGATTCCCACTTTGAACCAAAAAGCCCTGTAACACACTTTACCAAGGAAATCGGATATGGATACTCTTCTCACACTTTTACTAGGTCTCCACACAAGCATACAAGTTTAACTTTCTAGCCAAGACCAGATGGGAAAGTCCTGCTATTAAAACACTAACAGGAAGCTGTGGGGTCATTCAACATCCCTACCCTCAAATAAAAGCTCCTCTTCCACTGAGATGTAGCTGAGGGCTCTTGCTTGTCTTTCCCAACCACAAAACTGGCCTGGATGTTAATTTGAAATGGAAAATGTACCCAAATGTGACGACAGTCTATTAAAAAATAAAATAACCTTAATGTAGTAAACTCTTTCTGAGTACAAGAACCGCATGGTATAAACACTGTGGGCACTCATAAACCTTCAGTTGGCTTGAGCAGCTTTTCTTTCAGCCTAGTATACCCCTAACAAAGGACTTTTTTAGTTCATTGTGATCACAGTGAAACATTTTTCCTTAACAGTTACAGAAAATGAAAATTAAAAAAAATTAGAAAGTGTATCTTTATGTAGATCTTAAAACAATCCCTCAAAAACTCTCCTTATGCAACGGTGCCTTTGGGAGCCCAAAATCTTCCCCTCCAACCTTCGTATGAGCCAGAGCTCATCTCCTATGATGTGCCAGGTGCTGTCCTGCATCCTGGGAAATAGGGCGTGTGACACAGCTGAAGCCATCACCACTGCAGCTCCCACAAGCCTGGCAGGCAGCAGGGAGTGCCTTGAGAGTGGGCCTAGAGAAAAGGTGATTTGTCAGCACCTAAGCTATTTCTGGACCTTATGTCCTGTGTAAGATGTCTCAAGACCAACTTTTCTCTACCTGCAATAGGGTGGAGTTAAAAATTGGCACCCAGCAGAAGTGTTGCTGAGCTTTTTAACCCTGGTCCTGATTTAAAAACTGGGATCAAACAAGAAAGTTTCAGCCACAGTTTATTAGACTGGAGAATTTATATCGTTTTATCTGGGGATATTTCCAGTGTAACTAAGTACATGAGTCCCTTCATTTCAGTGTTTCACATCACCTGTTCTTATTGGGCCAAACAATCCTTCTTAAAACAAATCAGAAATATGGCAGGAGTAAAACTGAGAGAAATGACGCTGGGCAATATTCTCCTGTCAGGGACAGATCATTTTGGGGTAGGATAATTAATCAGCTGCAGTCTAAATGGCTTCTGTCTCACAGGACTTCCTTCTCCTCCAAATGTCTCCTCAGTGGGTCAGAAATGCCAGTGCAGTATTATCATTCTGTCTTTGCATTTGAAATACTAGCTACTGTGTTGGTGAAACAGGCCTTTATTGAACTTCAAAGGCCCATAATTATATATCCTTTCCTTGAGCTTTGATATTTTAATATTCAGCTGGTGAAATTATTATCTATTCTAGCCACAAAGCATTTATTTATTTTGCTTGCTTTATCTCTGTTATTTCTGTGGTGGTAAGAGGCTGAGGAAGAAGCCCCCCTGCTTATTGGCAGCGGCAGAAAGTGGGAATTGAATGTACCAGGACTTTTATCTCCAGGAGCTGAAGAACGAAGCGTTTGAACTCCTCCTCAAACCCTCAGAAACTTCTCCCCACAGCCAGTTCCTCTCATTTATGCTTTTCAAGAGCCAGCCAAATTTCTTTATATAGGTTTCCCTGTGCCATAAGGGAGCACAGGAGTCAGGGAGACACCATTCAGCACTAACGATGGCATGAATTTTTCATCTGAAAAGGGCACTCTGTTTTCGGAAGCTGCAAAATAAAATCACTGCTTGTGTTTGCTCAGCTCCAGGCTCGCCAAGGTGGATGGATGAGCAACAGGGGCAGGAATATTTTATGCATACATACAGCCCAAACATAAATACACACAGGTAGAGCACAGCTCCCTTGCTGGCTGACAAAACAAGGTGATGTTTCATGGCTCTGAATCCCTCATGAGAGAGCCCCTGCGAATATTTTATGCCCTTCTTCCAGGGTGTTCCAACAACAGAACTGAGCTGCAAAATTCAGAGCAAAACCTGGATTTACCAAGCTCAACTCGCAGACCTGGCCCAAGCCTTCAACAAAGCCAAGAGAAGAGTGCATTTGCATCCCCAAGAGATTTCAAAATGCAGTAAAACTCTCAGCATTTTCAGAGTATCTCTGCACTTCATTGAAACAGAGCTGTAGCAAGGAGGTGTTCGAAATCACACCGGAATGATGTTATCAGGACATTGCAGAGCAATTTCTGAAATAAATCCCCTCAGATGCGCCTGGACCTCTCTCCTGGTGAAAAAGGATGATGGTTGATCCTGTGCAGGCGTTTCTCAAGAGTCCTCACAAGCCTTCTCTCTCTCCATTGGGTCATTTCCAAATAATCCTGAAATCAAACCTGCGTTAGATGAGCCCAATATCCGCATATGGCTTTCATCAGGTCATTTCCATGCTGTTGAGGAACGTGACTTAATTGCACTTCACAGCAGCCCCTGATGGGCTTCAGCAGCCTTTGCTCTGCCTCTCTGAGCTGGAAACTGAGGAAAAGGGTCAATGTCACCCTTCCAAACTTGCAATGAGAAACTGCAGAAATGGCAGAATTACCACTGAGAGGTCTGAGCTCCTTGTCTCATGCTTCCTGGGACAGGCCTCCCAAAATAAGCTCCATTAAGAAAGTATTTCCCCACAAGGGAGACAGAAAGAGCTAGCCAGTTGGAATAGGACATTAATGGCAAAATGTTCCATAAAATTGCAATCGTTCCCTTAAAAAAAGAAAAAAAAAAAAACCACCACAAATTAAAAAATGAAATGATGGATGCTCAACCATGGACTTTCCCATCATTAAACCTGAAGAAGCTCCTGCTGCAACATATGGGATGAGTGTCCAGGCCAGAAATCCATCTCATTCAGCCCTGGGAATCCAACCTGATGACAGGGGGGCGGCATTAGAGGATGGAAGACTTTTGGAGAGGTGCACGTTTCTCACACATGGCCTTCCATGGGCTCTGAATATGGCTGGGTCTGTCACCCCTGGGCACCTCCTGTGGCCATTCAAACCTGTGCCAGGGCTTGCCAGGAAATGCTGGTAAACATGGACATTTTCCTTTTCTACTGAGCTGTGCTGTTCTGCCCACACAGGGAACCTTCCAGAAGGGAAGGCAAACAGCCAGGAGCTGCTCCCTGAGCAGCAGACAGTGCTCATGGTGCACATCCCAGTGGCTGGAGTCATCCAAGCCCGAACTACTTCTGCTTTGTGTCATGTGAGCCCCAAACCTCAACCTCACTCCTTGAAGTACTCCAAAGTACCTCACATTCCATTTGCTCTCATTTACCCAGCATTTCCCAGCAACTGGTGAGAGTATTCCTGGTTGACTGCAGGAACTTGCTTTCCAGGATTAAGTTGTTTATCTTCTTACGTGGGCCTTCGAGAAAGCTATGATCCTGTTTATGCCACAGTGTTGCCGTATTCCAGAAACATTAGTGCCTGAAAGAAATAGCGGAGCACCATCTGGGAGAATGGGGCCATTTGCAGGAGCAGAGAGGTGACTAAGAGCCAAAGGCCCTTTCTGTTGAGCAATGGCTTGGCTTGGTTCTCCAGCTCACAGCTAAGCGATGCTCAGCACAGGAAAGACACAACAGCCCCTTAAAGCCAAATTAGGTAGTTACGTATTTACCGGGAATTTGGGAAGGAGGGCCAGGGGGAACCTCACAGGGCACATTGCTTTTGCAAATGAAGGAACTTGGGTTTTAGTAGTAGTACAAAATATTGGAGGTTTACTTTCAAATTTTCATACAAAAATGACTTTGTATTCGGAAACGGTAACGCCTGACTTTCAGCCCCTGAAAAGATGCAAAGGAAATGGAAATCTAAACGAGTAGCATATGCCATCCCCTTGGCTCCACCAATGAAAATATTTGGCTTCCACTTGCAGCTACCCCAATCAAAAAGAAATTTGGGTTGCAGGAATGTAAGTCAAAGTGAATGTTAAATTTACATTAGATATTTGTTAATTAGCCAGCAAATGAATCACCCCCATGGACTGGCATGGTCCACACAAGTTAAAGCAAACACTGTTGTGTCAAGTTTAACTGTTGCCCTGGAACTGACTAAGCAGAAACATTCCAAAATGGAATTATTAATAAGAATTTCTTGTCTTATTAAAAACATCAAGATTAAAATACCACAGTGGATATTTACAGGCAGGGAAGTAGGAGGGAGACTCAATAGGTGCTTATTAAATCCATTTCCACATATACATCCAGCCATACTGTGCTCTCCATTCCCCTGGAAGCAAAAACCCTCTTTTGCCTGGAATCTCTCCCTGTGGGTACCTCTTCGACTACGGTCAGCATGATTTGTTGGATTAATCAATATTCAGGTCAAACACTAATTTCTTTAGCAAGAAGGAACTCTGTCACCCTTCTTAGACAGGAATATTTTCCTGGGATGTTAAAGGAACATTCCTGAGCCTGTGCCTCAGTGGGTACGCAATAGTGCTTAGAGCTGGAGGGGTGGTAGCACGCACAGATCTTGGCTACTGAGTCTTCCTCTTCCTCCTGAAGTTGCTGACACCTGAGAAACGGCTTTGGTAGGACTAAAGAATCACTGTGGCCTCAGTTCCTGGTCCCACATGGCTTCTCTACTGGGTTTTCTCCCCACTGAACAGCCAAACTACCCAAACAAAGCTATCAGGGATCTGGCTTTACTATTGACACAGGGACCCTGGTAAACTTTCTTGTACACCAACATCTGAGACTCAAGTGCCCCAAGACCTTCAGGAAAGGATATCTTTTTTTTTCCTCACTTCCTTTGAGCCTAGGCCAAAAGCCAAAGTCATAAATGGAAACAGTTATTCTGGGCTCAATATCACCTTTTGTGCGATGACAAAAATAATGTGTTGTTGAACTGTTTGGCATGACTGCCCAAGCATGTGACAAGAAACTAATTACTTCTGAAGTCAAATCCACTCGAGAAAACAAGAATCCAACTTACAGCAACTCATATTTTGCCAGTTTTGCTGCTCCAAATGCGTATTTTCTTCCATTTTTCCTCTCTCTCATGATATCCTTTCCTTCTTTTTTTAAATACTAATGCACAGTTTGCTGCTGAACTTGTAGACAGTCTCTACTGTCCCGCTCTCCACCTTGCCCAACCCACGTGATAACCAAACCCATCCTGCAGAGCTGAACTCTTCTTCCACCATCACACAGAACATTTGCTGTGTTCCATCATCAACCCCTGGGTCCTCATAGCAGAGAGAAAACTTAATTTTCCACTAATGAAGGTATAAAGCAGGTAATTTTTTTTGTCCTTTGGTCCACAGAAAATTTCGCTTTATAATACTGTGACAACAAATAAAATGCAAAGAAATGCTTGGGCTGCTAGTTTTGGTCATAAGGTGGGTGATCAAATAGGAGGCTCTTCAAGGAAGGAGCAGATTTCAGAGTTTTAAGGAAGTTTAGCCAAATCCAACAGTGTCTTCATAACACAAGCTGGTCATTCCTACAGATATGTAGTTCTAGGGAAGGTACAGCTACTGATTTATTATGAATTGTTACATGGCTTTTTCTACTGCTCCCCCCAAACCATTCCCTTCTTTACTTTCACATAAATGCTAAAGAAAAAAAAAACCACAACAACGTCAACAACAACTAAACAAACCCAAAGAAAACCTCAACAAATGGACAACCAACCAAATCTCAGACTCCAAGGTTTGCAAAAAGGTTTGCTTTAAGCGATGTCCCCGAGTCTGAGACTGCAAGCGCAGCAGGGGGTTTTCTGTCCCATGAAATTTGCTTTGCACCTGATATTTGGGAGACATTTTTCTTTTTTCCTCCCTCACTTTTGAGCTCTTACTTCTAATGTCAAACACAGGCAGTAGCTTTGAAGCTTTTCCAAATGCAAATGCCAGAAGAGTCCTGGTTTTCCAGTCAGCCTGCCAACTCCAGCAATTGTTAATTTTATGTGCTAATTTTAAAGTTGATTGTTTTTGTGTCTTCGACTTCAAAGGTAACTCCTGTGAAAAAACTAAAATATGCTTAAAAAGGTAGAAAATAATTCTCTTAAAATGTCTTTTCTTGCAAAAAAATTCCGTTATTTTTATTTTAAAGAACACAAGTTTCCTTCCTACAGCCTGCATAAATGTTGCTGAAGATTTCCATACCAAATATTTGGTTTATTGCAAAGAAGGTCTTTAAAAAGCCAGTTAAATAAATCAGACTAAAAGTGTTTTCATTTGCTCCACTGGTGGCACTATGGATGTTATTAGTGAAGTGTGCGTGTAACATATGTGCAGAGCAATTATGTTTTTCAGTTACAAAACACTATTCATTAGATTAAATAAAATGACAGAGATTTCGGTCTGGTTCTGCCCTCAGATATTACACAGTTACTTGACTGGAGTACAATTTTGACTGTTTTCCCAGCTCATCAGCACATTAAAACCAGCTGTGGGTCTCGACAAATGGTTTCAGCAGAACCCACTGAAAATATCTGTATTTTCCTTCTTCCCAGCCCAGCAAATGAAACTTTGAGGTCATTATGGTAGTTTTAATTATGATTTGGTAGGGATGTCCTTCAGAGAAAATGGTAGTTCCATAAACAACATGTTTCTTCTGTCATATTAGATTTCTTTATTTCAATTGCAAAGTCACAAAACCATGTGCTTCCCATTTTAGCTCCTGGACCCCCTGCTACATTTATACACATGAAGGAGTGGTAGCACAGGGAGAGCAGCAGCCAGGAGTGTCCAGGGCCTTATTCCTGCTTGTGAAAAGATGTTTATTCACTCTGCAAACAGCAAAAACAAAAATAATGGGGGGGGGGGGGGGGGGAAGAAAAAAAAAAGGAACAAAA
>JAWWEU010000001.1:78821175-78836514 GCA_035583155.1 Acropternis orthonyx | reverse complement strand
TTCTCTAAGAGCTCAAATTAAAAATTAAAAAAAAAAAAAAAAAACCACCAAAAAACAAAAACACAAAAGCGCTGTTCTTACATGGTCTGTTCCACCATGAGCTGTTTCCATTTTAACATTGTATCCCCATGTTTAAGGTTTTAAGACTTCAGGCCAGTTGCAACAGGAGGATGTACCAGAGTTACTGGAGGGCTGAGAGACACTGAAGCCCAGCAAAACTGTGCCGGGGCCTTTATGCACATTAGCTTTAGGAAACTCAGGACTGCAACAGTGTTAAAAATGCCGGCTATTCTAAGGCATGACTCACGCAGCAGCCATGCAAGGAACTGCGCTCGTTTATGCTCCTGATCTCCTGGGGAGCAGGATCCTGGCATATTCCAGCAACCTGTCCTCTCTGCTGCTTTCAAGGTCAGAGCCAGCATGCCGAAGCAGGCATGCCTGAAACCATGCAGTCGCTGGGACTGCTTTTCCAGTCCCTGGAACAGCAGGTATTTTCACCTGTTCGCTCAAACCCCACATGGGCTGCAGCAGAAGAGGCACCCTACACTCCTTTACCTCCCCCTGCCCCGGGGAGGGACCCAGACAAGCTATCCCAGGTACCTGTTTTCTCAAGTACACCTCTCTAAGAGGCCAAACAATTGTTCTCACAAACGTAAGCACCCAGCCTACTGGCAAAGAGGAAGATGCTTTCAAACTTAAAAGGACTGTCAGCTATACTGAATCACTGACCACTGGGACAAAGTTGCAACTATGTGGCTGTGATGCTGTGCGAGAGAAAAGCCATTTTGGAAAGTTTTAACCAAGTGCAGAGCAGGGGCAACCTTCACGAACACCAGAGACATGCCAACAAAGGAGAGAGAGAGTGCAGATTTTCTCATGATGCACTGTCATCAACCCAGAGGGATCAAATGTGAATTGAGAGAGAGAAAATTTAGATGGTGCTTACAATACATACACTTACATATCGTGTCTTGAATCTTCCACCAAGAGTGCAAGTGAAGAGAAATTTGTTCAATATTTTTTAAACTTAGCAGGGAACTACTGCACTGGGGGATGGTAGCAATATGAATCATATTCCAGCTAATGACCATGTGACAAATAGGCTCACACATTGTCATTAATCTGAAGCCTTCATCAGGTCTTTGAACAATTTTTAGCAGCAGAGGAATTTAGAAACTACATGATAAACTTTGATTCACTCTGATGTGCTTGCTTACTGTTCTGCAACTTTCATAGTATTACTAAGGTATAGCCTACTTTACTGTTGTATATTTGCAGCCACAGTCTTTGATAAAGTAATCTTCAGGCTTATTCTAAGCACATTTTATTTGTGACTGAAATGAAGCTAAGCAGCTAAGCTAGCAGAAAATAAATCATACCAACTGTATGAACTGATTCAGTGGCTGAGCTCAGGAAAGTTCTGCCTTCCACTTTAAACAACATAAGAGATGGCACAAATCACTTGTAAATGTGTAGCAGAGCAGAAATTCTCTAAATGCCAGCTATGTGAGATTACCTGTACTACCACAGTTATTTTCTGCCAAACAGTGTTTGCATGATCAGTTCTTACTGTTGCAGATCACCCTGGCAATGCTCCGACAAAAACCCCTCAAAGTACATGGGAATTCAACTCACCCGGAACATCTCAGAGGCTTTGCATGCCATGTGCATGGACCTAATACACTGATTCTAAAAAACCTAGGATTACTCTCAGCTTCTCATGTCTGCAAAAATACCTTCAAGGATATTCAGCGAAGCACAGATTAGTGCAATGGTGTATTCCAGAGTCTGAGGCAAATTGACTGCTCTGAGGAGTAACTGAGGAGCTACAGCATGGAATTTTTAAATCTCCAAATGGCATAGCTGCTGCTAAGCTGAGACCACTTGGACAAAAACAGACCAGGTGGGAGTTACATCCACTGAACACCAATAGCTGTGTTACTGAGGCATGAGCAGGCACAGTAAGGTGGCCAGACACTGGCATAAGGGGAAGGACCTGGCACACAAGTCAGAAAAAAATTGAAATTCCTGCTGGCCTCCCCCAACAATAAGGAAAACAGAGACAGAACCAGCAGCTAGAGGGAAGTAGAGATTCAAATTTATCAGCAACCTATATGAAGAGAATGAAGTTGGTGTTTCACCATCATCTTCAAATCTTTTAGGATTTACCACTGTTTTATACACGTCAGTAAATACCACTTTATGAAACTTCAGAAATCTGAAGTATGTTAACACTGTGGGATTGAAGCTGTTTTGTCAACTACAATTTATAGAGGGTGGGAAGACGTTTGGAAGCCATCAGATCATTACCCACATGAACTGGGTGTAAAATAAGCAGGTGGTTGACATTAGGTATTGTGCTGTCAGGAAGTTCAGCAAGAGGTTTGAAAGAAAGACTTTACTTGCATTCACAGCAATATAGCACTGCTTTTAATGAACTAGGTAATTATCCACTCTATAAAAAGAAGTATATCCCTGAGTGTTCAACATCAAAAGCACTATGCTCATTTGCAATTTAAAGGCAAGAATCAGGAAGATCCTATGCACTCTTTCCTCCCATTTGGAGTCAGTGGAAATGAATGCCACCTAACACCTCTTAGTGTCAGATCCAAAGGAAGAAGCAGCCATCTGATTTAAGTTACCGCTTCACTTGGAAAATATTTAAACTTTTGAAGTGTCCGAAGGAAAGTAAATACTGAATTTGTTGTGGAAATCCTCGTTTTCAGGACAGGTATTCTGGGAACATACAGGGAAATGCCACAAAATCAGCTACTCCACACTTTCAACATCTGTGAACTGCAAGTTCTTGAGGAAATCAAGGGAAATTTAGAAAACTCTTTAGAAACTATGATGATTATCTGTTGAAGCTCTTATAGGTCAAACATAAATTATGTACCTTATTACTGACACATATCCATTATTAATTCCATCTGCAACATCCCATATACTCTTTTGTCTCAACTTCTGCTTTACCCTTATCATTCTTCTTCAGGTAGACCTTGCCTAAACCTCTAGAATGACTGGTTTTAACACAGTATCCACACAAAAAAAAGACAGCCAAATGCATGTATTTTAAAATTTCTTAATAAGCTAAAAATTTACACTGGCATGTCCAGGCCCTTCCTCTCTGTTCTGAGTAAATGTTTTATATCTGCCCTATTGTAACTATGGTTAAAATCAGCCTGCAAAGTCTTACATGGCCTTATCTGTTTTGGAAGGTGCTTGGCACACCTTTCTGCACTAAAAAAGGTAAGAAAAAAAATGTATGAGTGTATTGTGTATCAACTCAGATCCTAATGTTGGTGAATACCACCAGGAATACTTCAATGACCTTAGCAAATAAATACAGTCAGAGAAAAACTCAAGACTAACAACACACAATTCAGTCTCTGTACAAACACGTGAGACAGCAAAAGGAAGGAGCCAGGATGGCACAGGTCAGCAGGTTTTCCACTACATCTCTCCAAACTGCAGGGAGGAACAAACCAGACAGCAGTTTTATTTTATAATACATTTTCTGACAATCGGGGGATGTCCAAAAGGAAAGGGTCCAGTTTTTCAAAGAGTGAAATTTCCAGAAAGGGAACTCAATAACACTTTGACTCTGAAGGGATTTGTGCTGTTTCCATCACTAGTATTCCACTCCTCCCTGCTCAGAGATGGCAGAACAACTTGTGACGCTTGCAGTCAGCCACTGAATTGCTAGGTATGGATTCATGCCTTAGAGTGTCAGGATTGGCATAGCTAAAGCTTCACATTTTGTTGAAATTCAATTGCAAACCTGAAATGTGAAATGACCTATGCAAAGCCTACAGATCTTTTGTTCCTTATAGGTTTCACCTTTACACCAGTGGTTATTGCATTGAAAGCAGCAATAATAAAAAAAGCTTACAGAACAAGTCAGCAACATCAAGAAATTCTGTTACTGATGGAATATTTGTCTCCTCTCCTTCATCCCAATTTTGAAGCCAATCTAACTTGTTCAGATCTCGCACTTCAGGTTGCCTGGCAGAGGTAATGGAAAAAAACCCCACAACTTATCCCCCATTGTGCAAAACTCAGTGATTCCCCTCTGCTTCTCACAAGAACATCTGGAAAGCAACACCATACAAAAGATTTGCTCAAGGGTAGGAGGGCATGAGAAGAGAAAAATCCTTCTGAATAGTTGTGCTATATTTAAACTCCAGACCAAAGCTTACACTTGGAGTGAATGTCTCTCTGCTGTGGGAATGCAGAATTCCAGGCACTGAACAAGGATGTGCTAAGCTTTTCACAACATGCCCCAGAGCAATGGCATTATTGCAAGACTGTAAAAATGGAAAGTGCAGTGCCTCTAACTTCCATGCCAATTGTTGCAGGGACAAAACACAGAGCAAAAGGAAATTTCAACAGTGCACTGGGGTGGGGGAAAATCATAAGTTTTCAGCACAGAAAGTTCATCAGTTTTGCAGAAATACCTCCTACAAGGAAGGTGTAACCGGAGCAGGGAGGATACAGTAAAATCAAAGCAACTCAGACAAAATTTCAGAAGAAGGTGTCTTAGTTTGAAATTCAAAATTCACATAAAATTGAAGAAATATCAGAATCAATAGTCAGTGAAGGTAATGAGAGCTACAGATACTTAACTAAGTTGGGGAAAAAATACCCAGGACATGCAGTCATATTAAGTTTACTGTTTAGGTCCATAAATCTAGGCAACTATCTTTTGAAAAACAAACTGGCTTATTTTTCTAGTGTCAACTCACCTCAACATGTTCTTTGTGCTTCCCTCCCCTAGCCTAGCAGGAATAAAGGTGTTGTTCATGCTCTGTACAAAGCAGCATGTAGGAATGGCCAAGATCGACACAGGGGGACTACACAGAAATCTAACTTTTTGGGGAAGCATATTCCCAAGATGAGTAGTTCATGTTGTTAAAATCCTTGAGGGGACTAGTCATCATATCTAAATTCATTAGTACCAAAATTAAGTTATTACCAAAAAAGCAAGAGCTTCTCAGTCTGAACTGCCAGTAGTACACATAGTATTTGAGACTAACAGTAGCCTGTTCACATGAAATATAAAAGAAGTCAATGCAGCTTCTCACAACTAAGTTGGGGAGCTACACTGACTCTCAGGATCAGGGACACTGTAGGAGTCAACGAGCAAACTTACCACTGGAGTTAACTACCATTTTATTTTCCTGTATGACTGGAGACGGTGACTTTAGTCATTGTCAATTCAAGACAAAGATATGTCTATGTGACACCCACATGGTGCCCTAGAGCACCAGAAGAGATGTACCCCTGGCAACACAGAGGTGTGGGCTGATGTTCTCTGCTGAGGAGGATAACTCCTTTTACACAGACTGGGAACTGCCACCACAGTCACAGTGCTGTTGCTGTTTCTACACCATGCTGTCAGATGCAGTACAGACATGCTCTTGCTCCTATCAAGATGACTATGCTTACAATAATGCAAAAGGTATTAAACAGTGACAGACGTCCTACATGCATCAGAACTCAACACGGCGGAGAGTGTTTTCTTTTGCCTGTGTTTTTCCAGTGTCTCAAGTAGTGGCTAATCTGTAACACTGAGGTTAGAGGGTTTAATGTACAAGTTCATAAGTAAAGGCCTGCTTCTAAACTGTGCAACAGATAAAGGGGAAATTCCAGGATAAAGCTGTATGGTTTAAAACACCACACTTCCTTTACTATTTTTCAGCACATAATCATTTCAAAATTAGGGCTAGATCTTACACTTGGTGTATGTTAATTGTGGGCCATTATTAATTAAAAAGCCCATTCTCTTCTTAATTAACAGGACTTTACTTTTATCCAAGTCAAAAGTCTGGTTCCCATAATGTGCTTAGTGGTGTCTACAGTGTCACTCATGCATCTCCCTTTAAGATTTTAGCTTGTCTGGTTTTTATTGAAAACAGAAACGGGAAAGAGTAGAAAAGTCAATTTTGCAGGTATTCTGGTCAAGGTGGAAAGATTTTACTGGGGTGAAAGCTTGGGCCTCATGCTAAATTTTTGGGGCTTAGAGTAGTGCTCAGGAATTTGTTTTCAAATGAGCTCTGCAAGTTTGCTCAGCTTGAAACACAAATTATCATGAAAGTCACATCCTGCCAACTTAGTTCACTTCTACAGCTGCTTGAATAAGTCCTTTCAGTGGTTATGATATTGAACTTTTCCAATATATAAAGAACTGGCTACAAGATTGCCTCTTCCCAGTCACTAGGTACACTGCACATACAAATAACATTTTTAATCTCACATCCAGTTATACTGGCACACAAACGCTCATCAGTGTCAATTACACTCTACAGAGCTTATACAACAGTATCAAACTTCTACTCAGTTTGTTTTTTGGTGAATTGTGTCTTTTGGAGCATTCCTACACGAAGCAGCTTTGATTTTTGCTGTATTTATTTTCACATGAAGTCTCTTCTGGGCCACACACTGAACTATTGGCAGGTTTGCTATCCTGGTACAACATGGAAAGTTTTAATTAAAACCTGCCTTTCTACTCCTTACTCCATTAATGTACATGCTGTTGTACTGAAAAATCTAACAACAAATGACAAAACCTTCCATTTGTTTTCTGTATATAAGAATTATAGAGAAGCCACAATTGCTGCTCATGATTATTACTGCAATAACAGGATGGAACTATTTAAGTTCGGTGTATTTTACTTGGTTGTAAAGTTGCAATTAATTAAGTTGGTTCTATCTTCAAAAGTCACACCATTGACCACCTTATCATTGAGATAACTAAATTACTATGTTCATTTTCATACTGAGTAATATAAGTAGTGGAACATATTGTGACATTCATAGCTTAGAAGAACCTACACATGTAAGGTTAGTTTGCATTAAGATTGGCCTGAGTTTGAAATGCATTAGCTATGAGTAAGTCAAAAAAGGTAGAATTCCTAAAATGTCACCAGATTAACAGGAACCATAAAAAAGTGACACAAGATAGAGAGATATCTGTTATTTTACTAGAGTAAAAGTCTTCCCCTGAAGTTATCTTCTCCAGATGGAGAGGTTTACGAATGACGAAAGTGATCATGCCCTTGAAATCCTCCTTGACCACAGCTTTAAAAACAATGTACCAGAGCAGAAGTATCACATTGTGCTTCAGCTGTGTTTTAACTTGGGCCTTCACACAGATAGCCTAACGCATGTACATCTCGGACAGTGCAAGAAAAATATGTGTAACTTATAAAATGCTTCTGTGGCAACATCACAAGCGAGACACCAATAAAATACAACCCTTTCCCTACCTCCCTGGAAATGCTGAAAAAATTAAGCAACCACAAAATATTTCAGCAATTTAGTGTCCACCCATTTGGAAACTACCTGAATCAGAAGGAAATTTGTAGTGCTTGCACCAAAACGTTTGCTTCCCCTTACCCTTAGATTTAAGTGTCCTTATTACTTTATGCAATTTTTTTCTTTTGTTAACAAACTGCATGGGCAGTCTCTTAAGAGAGAGTGCCACAACACCAACAGATTTGTAGTAAGGCATGATTTGCATATCAGCATACAGTATTGGGAGTAAGAGACAGCTTACTGAATCATTTTCTGATGAAAAAAATCCCCAAACCTCGGCCATCAGGAAAGGTGTCCAAAACTAACAGCCAGAAGCAGATTTCAGAGGGACAATTACCATCTGCTTCCAGCCAATATGGCCAACAATAACTTATATCATTCTACAAACTGTAAATTCAGCTACTTTTACTTTCTACTTCTTTTCCTCCTCCAGTTTATCTTCTCTGAAATGTTCAAAGTCTGACAGAAAAGGGAAAAGACCTTCATAGATGGAAGTAGAAAGGATCCACATACATGGAAGAATGGACATGAGAAGAAATACCACCAAGGAGGTTTCAGCTGCCAATATTCTTCATCTGCCAAGCTTTTAACTTCATACTTTCCTTAATTTGTCCTCTGCACAGTGAGCAGATGGATTCACACTTAAGTATCTGGTGGCTTCACAAATCAGTGAATTTCAGGTTGACTGAAGTCTTGGAAGCAAGAAACCGATTAATTATTTTAAGCTTCCAGAAGCCAGAGAAGCCAGAGGAGTTTTGCCAAGCAAAGATGGAACAGAATTTATGGATGTAATTGTGAACTTCTGATAAATTGACATTGATTGGAAAAGGTCTGGTTCTGATCTTGCTGTTGATTAATCCTTGTGCAACATTCAGGTTAGGTACACCTGCTGCTTGTACATCAGCTGCATGACAGCACTTTCTCTCCTTCACTGCAGTGGAATGCTTCACACTGTGCTGTTTCCTCTATTACCACAATCCAAACATCACATCAAGCTTTGTCTCTGAAAAGATCGCCTGTTTTCCCCAGCGAGTTTTTCGTAATCTCTTCCCTTATTCACTCTTGCAGCTCTTTTCTGAGCTATCTGCAAATTAATCAGCTATCTTCTTCAATGCCAGGCACCAAAACCGGCCACAGCACTCCAGTGGTATTTTTCTTAATGCCAAATGCAGATGTAGTACAGCCTTGCAAAACCTGCCTGGCATTTTCCTGTTGATGGATTCATGGAGTATATTAGATGTCATGATGGAATAACCTCACTTGCAGCTTTTGCTTATCTGACTATCAGCAGTGATCCTGCACCAGGTCATGTTGGTTTTTTGCTTTCTACAGACTGTAATGGTGATGTGAACATAGTACAGAAGCAACACAACAGCAAAATGCTTGCAGGGACTCTGCAAGCAGGCCTTTTTTCCCCAAGTGTTTCTCTGAAGTGTACAAGTACTAGGGTTGACTAAGTAAACAGATTCTCAGGTTGAGCAATGAACTCTGATCTCTTTCCATCCTCCCACTATACAGGTACACATATTCTCTCATACCGAACTCATTTAAAAAGACATCCACCAACCTCTCCACCCAAGCACTACATAGCAGACATCTGTGAAATGAGGCAGCAGGTTGCTATGAAATGTTGGGCCAACTACTCCGCATTCTCTGTGGGACAGCAGGGATGACTGACCAACTGGCAGACAAAGCAAAAGATAAACCTGGCTTGATTATTTACAGATTCCCCTACCCAAACCCGATAAGAGTCCGTAATGATTAACAGCCGGCTGCTGAGCAGAATTGCAGCAGTCCATAGTTTGTAAGGAGCAAAACTGGTGGTGCTTCAGTGGGAGATCAGAGCAGCGAATAACAGCTACCATGTGCTCAGCTTCAGGCAATTTGTGCATGGGCAGAAACCCCTGAGTTCTCCCCCAATGGAGCTGGCTAACTACAGTCCATTTCTGCTACCTGTGCTTTCATAGGCCTTGCCTCTACCCTGTCAAGGAGATGAATTTGCCAACAGCAGGGCCTAAAATGCCTTTTTCTATCTTTTCCATGATTTCATTTAATTTCATTTCATTCTGGTTTCTATTCATTTTCCCTTTAGCAAAGTCAAGAAACACAAAAGAGTTTTGCAAAGAAAAAGTGAGCAGACTAAGGAATAATTTGCGATTCTAGCATCCCTAAACAAAAAGTCCCCTGAATTCTCATTTATACATTTCAAGCTTTTCTTTGGAAAAGGCTCTTCCTGAGATTGCTTCTGCACCTTCCCAACAGGTGACTTACCTAATACCTACAGAAAGTGTGCCATCAAGTACAATTCATACACAGAAGATCCCAAACACTACTAAGTCCCATCTGGAGCAGTTTAATGGTACTGCTTCTCATTGGGATAACATCAAAGGAGAGATTTTTACCTTTCACAGGTGAAAATTTCATACCTGTGATCAAAGCAGCTATTTTGAGAACTTACTCTTACAAGCTACAAACCCCTTGCAAGTTTATGCAGCTTACACAGAGACAAGAGACATGAAATTCTGTGCATTAACAGAATGAAAAAGCAGTTTCACAGCAGTCAGCACTTACAAGTGCTAACAGATACAATTCACCTAAAAAGTAAGAACATCTATATTGCAGAGGCTTGGTTTCCCCCCTGGAATACTAATAGCATGTACTATTATTTAAAAGTGTCTAAGGCCCTATTGCTAAACTGCTTGGCTGCCTAGTAGTTGTCTCAAAGTGTTTTCCTGTGAAGAGCCAGGAGTTGGACTCAATGATCTTCCTGGGTCTCTTCCAGCTCAGGATATTCTATGATTCTATAAGAAAGTCTAAAACATCTTTGCTTACTATTTGTAGAAATAAAAAGGTTTCCCTATAAACTCTTTATAGTACTGATTTGTGCCTGTGGACAAATGTCTGTAACATTATATACCACAACCCTCTACACCTAATCATGGTGCTGGTTTGGTCTACGAACTTCTGACAAGATGAGCATCCAATTTAAATGGTGGTGCCATGGCTCCTGAAGAGTGTTAGAATGGTTATTTGGAGAAGTTAATGGGAAGAGGTATTGAAAAATAAACTATACTGGATTATCTCTGCTCCCCCTGCAGACATGCTGATCTGAAATAAAACCCACTTTATTCTGAAAATAATTATTTCCCTCACAAAGCTCCGCAGTAAATCAGGTCTTGAAAGGACTGAGTCTTTTCAACTCACAACACAAAGACCCACAGAATATGAACTTCATGCAAATATCTTGCTCAAAGGAAAACTGGAAAGTTGCTTGCCTTGGTAGACACACACACACAAAAAAAAGTCTGGTTTTAATCAAAACATTATCACAGGCTGTAATGTGTCTTTTTACAGCTAATGAGCAACTCAATGATGTCAAGATTCATTTTGATATGGTGGGCTTCTGAACAAGGGCTCTAAGTAGCCCCTTTCTGTTCTTTGCTGGAACACATGTAGGAGGGACCAAGGCACAGGCCCCCATTTGCTTCTCCTAGGACAAGTAGCTGGAGAACAGCTAAGGTCTAGAACTGTACAAGAAGTGGGGAAAAAGCTAAGGAGAAGTAGTTTACTGGCAACAAATTGCTAAAACCCTGGGGGAAAAAAAAACTAAATTGTGGCTCCGTAAGAACAGTACATTCCTTGGGAGTCCTGCAAGGTTGCTCAGCAACACACCACAATTACTATGGGTCAAGTCCTCAGGACATAATCTAGCCTATTGACTTTAATTCAACTACCTCTGGCATAAGGTACTGCCAACTGTGAGGACAAAGAAAACAGAAGCAATGTAGACTGGAGAGTTCTCAGATGTTGGGAGGAAATTTCACAGTTTCCAAATGTTTTATCCAAATTGTCCTGATCTGCTCAATTCAATAGCTGTGTTCTATGGTCATTCTTTGAAAGAAGTAATTCAGAAACAAATTTTAGTTTCAATTTAATAGAAAAGCAAGAACCAAAGTCCACTGATGCAGCGAGGTATTTTTGAGTTCAAACCATTTTTCAGTACTCAGACTCCTGCTACAGATACTTTCTTAAAAAAACTAATACCTAATCTTGGAAGAATTCTTAATAAAAATACTTTCTACTCTATCAAGCATAGTTGTTTATGACGTGCTTGACCAAAAGCCACCCTTGTGGATAACTCGACTCTTCTGAAACCCATTCACCTAATACATTACTGGGTAACTTCACTGTTAAGACACAAGTTTGAATGTACCACAAGCATCTCTTCAGCCTTTAAGGAGGACAGAATTGCTTTGAGATGTGCATATATATATGTATATATATACATATGCTTCTTTTAGGGAAGGACAGCTATGAATAGAAGATGAGACCTTGAGATGGCATAAAGTAACACCAAGCATTTGGCTTTTGCATCGGCACAAGCAGCAGTGGTCAACAATCCTTCTGCACCAGTGTTCCTAACAGAGACATGAAAATATTAGCTTTACTATAAAGAGGGAGCTCATATGGATTGGAGGGAAAGAAATTAATTCAGAAAACATTTTCCCTCTCACAGGAGCTGCAGTAATGACCCTTAAGCCCAGGCTTACAAGGAATATTAGTCTGCTCACTGAAACACCAGTGTTGTTGGGATTCCCCCCAAAGAAATACGTAAAGTCAATTTTAAACCTACCATTTTTATTACTACCATTTTTATTATTCACTTTCAAATACTTAAGAAAATTTTGCTACAGTTCCTTTCTTTGGAATGAAATCTGGGTTTGAAGCTCACTATTTAAACCTCTAACAAGAGTAATGATCACAGGGAAAACAAGCACACCACCTTATTGCAATAAACAAAGCATGTAGTTGCCAATTTAGGGTTTTTGAAGGATACAGGTTTATAACTGATGGTTTGAAAGCTTGAATAATCCTAGATCCTGGTATTTCACACAAGCATATGTAATAAAGACAGTCAACATAGTCCCCTGGATCTGGTAGTCCATGGGCACGGCATCCCAGCCTACTTACCAACAGCAGCATGCTGCCAGATGGTCGCTCCCTACCAAAACTCAGTTAATTACTACATGGCATTAAGTTTCCTTCATGGACATGTTTCAGCAGAAGCTGTGAATGAAACTGAGTACACATTCATAGCAGGATGCACAGACACACAACTGTAAATGCACATATGTGTAATTGTAAACACACACCTATTTCAGCCTTGGTCTATAGGGAAAGACAACAAACATTTAAAATGCAATCTTTGAAGAACAAATCATGTGAAGAAAGCAGCATTTTGCTTGTGTCATTACTAACACAGGCATCTAAATATCTGAACTAGTTTCTCTGAGGGGCTAGTGTGTGCTCTGAAGTACATGCCTTTCAAAATATACCTATGGTCTTTCTGTGAAGGCTAATGATAATTTTATCTCTTCTGAGCCTTGCAGTAATAAATGTTGACAGCCCCAGATGCCAGGTCCTTGGTGAGAGCATCTGTTTGTTTATTCAGGATTAAGTTAAACTACTTAGCCACCATTACAGCAAATCCACCTCTCCTACAGACCTTCTTAAGAGTACTGAAGAAAATAATGAAACACCACATACTGTTGTGAGATCAATCATGTTCAGTAGGCTGAGAGATCTCAGACAATTTATTCTTGGTGTGGAGGAGTGAGGAATAGACTGTACCAAACATTCCCTGCCTTCCACCCCCACCCAAAAAAAACCCAAAAAAACCCACAACAACAACAACAACAACAAAAACCCCGCAAACACAAAAGGCAGTGTTAGCTGCTCTTTGTCTTGATTTTATCACATCACACCTTCATACTGTGGCAGACTTTCAACAACGGACTATAAAGCTTGATCTTGCAGTCTTTGTCCAACAAGAAATGGGTTTAGACACCTGAATAATTATGCTGTTATATAAAAAGGACTGGTGGTTGTTTTTTTCCCCTGAGGCAATTCACTGTAGCCCTTTTACCATCTTTCAATATTTGAAATGTAAAGACTTTCAGATTTAATTTCTTGTTCTGTATGGGCGTGAAGGAATGTTATGCTCTTACTGACAGGAATGCAATTTGAGATTCTGGATTATCTCTCAGACCTGTAACACTGATGCCATTCCTTCACAGTGGCAAAATATTCTCATTCATCATATAAAGATCTAAAGCCATGAGTGCATCAACATGTAGCAAGGCTATGGGTTACCTATCAAGCCTTGCACCACCAGTGTTGCTCCACCCTGAGCAGGAGAAATGTGGGAGGGGTGGCTGGCTGGCTCACAGCTGCTGCTTGTAACACCAAACACCCAGCTAGAGGTGGATGGCAAGACCGTCAGAGGCTGCATCTCTGTCATTGGGAACTCATCCTCAGCTCTTTGCATCAGAGAGAAGCTGCTACACTGATGTCACTCGGCAAATAGCTTCTGAAAACCCCCTGGGCTGTGCAGAGACCCAGCAGACTGTGCATCCCGAGGCAAACGCTGTATCAGCCCAGTGTAATTGGTCCCCAGAGGAAACGCTCTGCAGTGGGAAAAGCCATGGGAAGTGGCCCTAGGACAAGCTGCCAGGAGACCTCCAAGGTCCAGGCGGCAAATGAGCGGCTTCCTCTCTACAAGATGCCGCACAGTGCTTCCCCGGCAAGTTCATGGAGCAAAACATGATTGCAGGCAGGAAAAGCATGACATTTAGCAATGTAAATTGACAAGTTCTCAACAGGAATAAAACTATTTTTTCCACTTTGTTTCTTTATATAAATAGGTTTTGGTTTTTAACGTGCAAAAGACTGACAGCACACTAAGTATAAAATAGATTGTGATCTCCGTAAACCAGGATGGCTGTTATCAGATTGGCACCACACAAGGCCATTGTTGGAGCTAAACTTACTTCTCAGGTCTCGCAATACACCAAAGGACACTGTGTCCCACTGCAGACACACTACCTACACAGATATCCACTATAGGGGCCAGGAGACAAGGGTCTGGGAGAAGTGGAGACTGGACCACTCACCAGGTTTATAGAGCTAAGCTGACTCATTCTCAAGACTTGCACTCCAAATGTGCAGCAAACATTCAGGAGAAAGAGAGAAATAGTGAATATTTCTGGGTTTGACTCTGCTCACGGAGCACAGGTTGTTGACACCCTCTGATGTTCAAAAAAGACAGAACTTGGTTTATTTATGTCAAGTATGCCCTTGAAAGCTTGAAGCCCCTGCAAGCCCTTACTGCAACAGATAAATGTGCACCAGTAACATTGCCACCCACTATCCCTCTGATTTTCACAGTACTATTCATTTTTCTACTCAGTTAGAAACCTGAAGGACAGGGATGCTGGTTAGCACTTCCTGCATACAGAGGCCAATCTCTTATACACTGTCTTTCTTTTTCTGCAGCACCATTCATAACTTTGCCCACAGCCTCCAGAAAACTATTTCTGTAGTACTTGTCTCACATACAAATATTTAGAAAGGCATGTATCTTCCCTCACACTTTCATTGTCAAAATAATTTGACACACAGCCATCAACCGGAGTCTGAAGTATCCAAGGTAAATTGTAACACAGAGGTCAACAATTTCAAGAGAAAACCAAAAGCTTAAATAACCTTTTTCTGTGAGTTTGCCTTGAAACAACACCAGAAGTTGTTTAGAACCTTCTGTTTTTAAATTAAACTTTAATAGCATGTAACATATTTGAAAGACATCTAACATGACCTGAAAACAACTTGGAAAAAACTTATGACTCCCCAAGAATAACTTGAAAAACAATTGCTGCTTATCCCATGAATTGATAAGTGAGCCCTGCAAGCAGTAGAAAATGCATCAAGGAAAACCATTTAAAATATGGTTTGCAATGCAGTGTTGGTAAACTGCATAACACCCCTGTCTAGTCTGAGAGTCAGGAGTGGGCAGTGGACAGGGCAGAGTTAGGATTGGTGATAGGAGGGGAAGGCAAAGATGGGATGGAAAGAACATGAGAGAGCAGCCTGGAGATCTGAGTTGGCTGCTGTCCTGGTTATAGTGACCAGGACCAGTTTGTCACTGTGTGGGTGTGGCTAAGACTTTGTATTCTACACCCTCTA
>JAWWEU010000001.1:78805022-78821075 GCA_035583155.1 Acropternis orthonyx | reverse complement strand
TTTTTATTAAATTGTAGTTCTGACTTGCAGTCTTTTTGTGAGTTGGGTTCTTTTTCTCCTGCTGGTTTACCTTAAACTAGCACAGCTGCTAAAGGGATGATATTACAGCCAGTATGTGAAGATGGGGATGAGGGTCTGCTGCCTGTGGGAATGGCAGCTATGGCTCACACACTCTAATAATTATAATCATTAATAACAGAAGGCTTCCAGGCATAGATATAATTTACTACATAAATCTTACGCACAAGGAAGTATGTGTTCCTTATGTAGGATCTTATGCATGTATTATGCCCTGCAGGGAGGCATAAGCAAACAGCAATATACAGAGGGACTTCTCTCATGGCAGTTTAATGGGTAAGTACATTATTTGCGGCCAAAATGGTCATTATTCCTATTTGCAAAGCCTGAACAATGGGGAAGATAGAAAGGTTTGTAATGTGGTGGTTACTCATCGCACCCTCTCGTTCATTTAAATGTCCAGTACTGCATACATATATATACCTATAATATATACAGCATACATTACATTTTTTCTTACACAGAATCCATGGATATTTAGCAATATAAAACTGAACAAGGAATATGAATAAATAATTATTGCAGGTACAAGTATCTTGCCAGGTAGGAAGTAACCGGTTTAATGAGCACAATCAGAATTTTTACTAAAATAACAGCTTTGATTAGTAGCAGACAGTACTGCTCATAGAAGTCACTGATTTATTTTAATTGGCTTTCTTTGAGACCTACACAACATTAATATTTCCACAAATGAACTGCAAGTTTTTTAGTCAGGTTTAATTCTGCTATTGGTGATCTCTGTATTTGCTGCAGCACATTTCAATAATTGAGTGTCTTCAACTTCTCTTTGTTTTGCTAGGGATAGAAAGCCAGGGAATGAGTTTTCATTTAAAGGGTGTGGTGGAGCTGAGTAGTGGGGGCCACGTGTACACACACACATTAGTGCATGCAGTGCACCAGCATTTAAGAAAGTCCATGATTTCAACCCTATACTACATAATTATTTAAATATGTAGTAAAATAAGTTTCATATATAAGGAAACACTGCAGATGAAATACTCCTCCTTCCCATCAAGGTAACTATTTTTAAGGACTAACTTAAGATAATGTATTTAAACGATGTGTCTTTCTGCATAAGCAGAACATACTCAAGGACAGCTCAGTTTTGTGCCATTCATCATCTTTTCTCAGTTAACAGCATGTCAAAGGACAAACTTTCTTGACTATTAATGATGAGAAAAACTAACAACTGCTGTCCTGCCTCAAAATGTTCACTCCTCCAGCTGGCCACAAACCAAGCGGAAATTCCGCATTGGGAGGCAATTACTTATATGTGTCTCCTTCCAACCAACTCACTCCAAACCTTAAATTTGCTTCTAAGTGGGAATTAATCCTGCCTGGAATACTTGTAGACCCTGCTGTACCTTTACAGTAAGGTCAATAACAGTTTTTGCTTCATCTGGACTTGTGAGATTTCTGCCTATATTACTAACAAATTTAATTTTATTGTGCTTGAAAGAAAACAATTCTCCAGTTTTGGGGTGTATTTTTAAAACACACCATCACTCTTAAACTAGAATTCACATTCCTGCCTACTACAACCTGCTGTTGCAAGTTTTAATTCAAATTCTTTAATGTTTAAAAAGGCTCTTTTTATTTTTTTTTTTTTTTAATTCACAAGTACAAGAAAATGCCATTTTTACCTTAGGCTCTGTCTCAGTTCTCCAAGAGAAAAAGGATCCCAGTGACAAGCATTCACTATCACATTTTCTCCCTACAGTCTTTTTGTGGATAAACAACACTACTCACATAATCTACTGACTTGATCTTATACTTCTGGACTGAAATAAATGCTCCCTCTTGTGTAATGGATTAAGAGAGACTGAAAAACATGTCTCTTTTTTAATCACTTCCCTTGATGATGAGAACAATTCTTCATTTCATGCAGAAAATGTTTTTCCAAGTGACCCAACTCCAGACCAGAACAAAATACCATCTTTTCATACAGCTCTTGAGAAAGGCCACAGTACATGCAGTAACATCTGAAAAAATGATACTTATCCAACAGTGGGCATAGGCTTTAAAAAATCTAATTGGGGCTATAATTCGAAAACACTCCTTTTGGCGGTTTTGCAAGAGAAAGTCTGTAAACATCAGGCATTCAAATGCAATTAAGAGATCTATCCATAATACCAGGGCACTCTAAATTACTGCTGTAACACTTCGCTATTGCAGTCCAATCCCTGAGGAGATATAACATACAATATACAGACAAGAAGACAGGTCTCTTATAAAGCATGCAGTGTACTTTACTAGCATTGAGCAAAGCTCTCAGAGGAATCCTCAAGCCACAGCTAAGGCTGGCAGCCTTTAAGTGAATCTAAATAATCAAGACCTGTGATCTGAGCAGAAGGTAACAGGTGAGCAGTGCCAGACTCCTCTGAATTAACATTTTTCAAAGGACTACAGGCTACAGGGGATGAAAGTTGCTCCCTGTGCTCAGCCCAGCAAAGCAGTGTTAAAGCTTACAAGGCAAACAAACATGGATGAATGACTTCCTGAGGTTGTATGATCAAGTTGGACAAGGCATGGCCCATCAAAAAGAGAGTTTGCCCAAAGGACAACAAGGGTCAGAGCTGGCAGCAGCTGTAGGGAGCTGGCGGATATGAGGCAGGAGCTAACAGAGACACAAACTTCAAAATATCATTCTGAATGTGAAAAGGAAGCTCTCAGAGACGCCAAGGACAAAGCACGCTTTGTAGCTACCCAGTGACACCAGTCACCTCAAATAACAAATTATTTCTATGAAAAAAAGGGGTGTGTCTTATTCTGCTTTTTTCATTATCTGAGGTAAATGCATGTGTAGAGTCATAGATTTGGGATAATCCACAGACTATGACAATTTTAATTTTCCCTTGTTTCTATATGCTTTCACCACAGGGCAGGACCCATGAGCAGATACCTTCACTTTTTTCACAGACCAGAGCTTTGCTCTAATGCATGCAGAAATGTCACTGCAAATTTCAACCTCCTCCCTGAAGCCATCCAGCCTAGTGAGCACGATCTGTGCCTCATTTACCGTGTCTGCAGCTGGTAATTCTATTGAACCAACTCTATTTGCTAGAAAAATTATCATGATAACCCAAACAGCTTTGTCTTGGAGCACCATTGCCATTCTTTTTTTCTTCAGTGGGAAACAACTCAGTCATGCTCCTGTCTGCCTCAACAGTGCTTCAGTATTCAGCTGTCAGTTTATGAAGGCTAGCAACACATGGGAAGGCCTTTCTAGTTTTTCAGGGTAGGTTCTACTATCTTAAAAGAAGTCAAAACCTAAAGCTAGATGAAGAATTTATAAAGAATGTAAGGGAAATTGAACAAAATGGCTATATATATATATATCATTTGAAGATTCACTTTCAGTGAACTGAGTCAAGAGAAATTTAAATATACACAGAATAAGGGTCCTGCAGAGAGACTGTATTATGCATATGAGTTTTGAATGGAATGAAAGAAAAGCAAATAAATGGATAGTAATAAGAATAACTATGAGAATGAGACTAAAGAAAGCCTGCAAGGAGGTTTTGGGACAAAAAGGACGGTAAACAGGTAATAGAACCTGATCAGTGTATTTTTATTTGCTGTCTAGTCTCTGAAAATTAAATGTTCTGTAAGAAAAGGCAACAGATATAGGAATGAATCAGATATACAGACAAAGGCAACAGATGCAAAAAGGAGTTACTGATGACTTGGCTTCTTTCGTCTATACTGCTAGCATTTCGTTCTCCTAAAAACAAACAAAAAACCACTCACACCAACACAAACATTTAGGACAAGAGATGTCTTTTTCCTTCTGAGGAATGAGTTCTAAGGCCCTAAGAAATCTGGCCTTTAGATGTTTCCTGACAGAGAGCAATTTGCTCAGTTTGTCACCCTGTCCTCTGGTAAAATAGGTCAGCAGATTGAACAGAGAACATAATGCTGAGTAATCAGTGTTTAGGGTTGTTGTGTGCAAGCCTCTCCATTATAAACTATGTCTTTTGATTTTATCTGTATATTCTATTTATTTCTACATCACATCCTGATATACTGTGGGTTACCTCTTCCTCTTTTCGTGACTAGGTACAACAAAACAGCTGCTGGAAGCCTATTATCTAATTATCTTGTTAGATCCTGCAAGGACTATGGTGGTCATATAAGCAGATCACAAATGTTTTAGCCTTTTGGATCAGTATTTCTTAGCTAGCACACAAAACACTGTTGTACACTCTCTAAATGTGCTGGATGTTTAAATGAGCTCTCAGAAAAGCCTCTTCTTTGTCACTGTCACCACTCATGTTGCTTTAAGCTAGCAGTATCTCCCAGTTTAGAAAGAGCTGTAGGATTAGAGTGCTTCACCAGATCATGACCAGGACACAGCCCAGTACCTTGGCAACTCTTCCTCCAGGTGTCATGGCCTCTGGTGACACTAGGATGAAATCCTGTTTCCACTGTTGGAGCTGACAAGACATGTTGATTTCTCCTTGGGGTTGCTTGCTCCTATGTCTTTAGCTTAGGTTCTTGCTCTGAGCCTCAAGAGGCAGAACATGTCTGGATCACCATCAAATTACTTCAGATTATGGACTATTTTGAAGAGCGCATCAGAATTTGGTGACTGACAAGAGAAGCATTATAAGGTGATGGAAAACTGCATCCAGCACACTGTTGTGGTGCCCCTGCATGCATGGACAGAAAACAGAAAAGCACTCCATGTGGAAGGGTTGTCATCTCTAAAGAACTTCTTATAACCATCCCAGGTATCTCTGTTCTTGAAATGCTGACAACACAGGCAGCATGAGTAAACCATTCTTGTTCAAAAACTCAGGGTCATTACCAGATCAGCCTGCTCTCCCCTTGCTCTGCTAACTTCAGCTTGCTTTGCCATGCAGATAGTCTCTGAATTAAGAACCAGATAAGGCTGACCAATAACATAAGGTAGCGGAAAAAAATAAAGTCTGTCATCTCTAAACTCTATAAAAAATGCCAGGTCCTGGATTTTTCTTTTTAAAGCAAATCCGAAAATAGTTGAAAAATCTCTGAATGCATTCTGTCAGCTTTTAAAGCTCTAACCAGCAATTTATATTCTTTCCAGAAGGAAGAAATAAGGAACAACAGACTTTGGGCTATTATTTTATCCACTGCATGTACTTCATCTACTTTCCCATGCAAAAGAATAAGCTTCAAATACTTCAAATGTATCTCTTCAACCTTTATATTTATCTTGATTCTATCCTTAATTTTCAGAAATACTTGGTAAATACTTGTGAAACATCCCAATACAGATTCTGATTTGCACAGATCCTTTTAGCAGATAATAAAAGTTATACTTTCAGACTACACCTCTCATGAAACAGGGGCTATTTTTAACTACTGTGCTATATATATGCTAACCTATATTTCAATGCAGCCTTTGTGTCCAGTCTGCCTGCTTGTAATAGGCTAGAAGAGAAGCACACAGTTGAAAGCATGATCCACTATGGCAAATCCTATCAACAGTCAATCCATTTCAACACCCTGCCTCTCATGTGACCCTGCAGAGCAGAGCAAAGTCTTTAGTCACCTCCCAGCCAGTTATGATCTACCAAGCCTGGGGTCCAAAAGAACACAGATTTCTTCTCATTCTCCTTAAGACAACTACTTTATGCCCTGGTTTATTTTGATTAAATTTTTAATTTTATTACAAATACCTCTTAGCATGCATAGGTCTTGATACAGTAAAAATCACTTAGTGCTTAGAAAAACAGCAGAAATATTTGATTCCTTATCTTCCTGTAGCAGCAAGTATTGTAGTGGAAAAAAGATAAAATTAATTCTGTCAGCTAAGCTTTTGATTATCTAAAGGATTTTTAAAGCCTAGAAGGGAGGGTAAAGATTTGAATAATTACATTAAATGTAAGTAGTGACTGTTGACAGTTTCAAAACTTCATGCTTATATTGCACTACTTTGCCAGCTTCAGGGCAGCATAAACCAGAACGAGAGAAATGTAAAGATGTGTGATATATAAGATGTATTTGATAAAGAAATGTAATTCACTTCTAATTTTGCAGTTTTGACAGTAGCTGCGGCCTTCAAATATGAATTCTGGTACAAATTACAGTTTAGGCAAATGCATTGATAGAAATTCACTCCAATGGATTTGATGCACATCAAATGTTGAGAATACACAAGGCTCCTTTGTGAAGCAAAGTAAAAATGGTATGTTTAGACACTTAATTAGCCAGGAAGTGTCAATCTAAGACTCTTACACTTTCCTACTTGTCATCCTTTTTTCTGCTTACTATTGCATAAAGTGCTAATGTTTGCAGCCTATATACATTGCTAACATGACATCAAGTTTCGTGGCAAATGCATTACTACTATCAGTATATACTTAGCACTTGAATCTCAGCATGTCTTTAAATATCATTTTGTGCCCCTACAAGCCAGTAGACACATCTATTATATTGAACTTCCAATGTATTTGTACACAACTGTATTTATCCTCTTGTAGTAATATTTATCTGACAAAAAACTGAAATACGTTTTTGTGAGTTCTATATGCAATCAATCAGACCAGGAAATACTAATACGTTCAGCATATTCAATTTCCTTTAAAAAAACTCAAGTTGGTACACTGGTAATTTGATCAATGAACTCAAATATGCATTTAAATATAGGTTTCAGTTAACTGAGTTTTAACAAATAAATGATGGGAGAAATTCTGTTATTAATACAATTTGGAATTTTTTAATACCTGTTGGTAAGGGAAGTGTTTTGAAAGTGGCACAAGGTGAAAGAACCTGGTATCCCCTCTTCAGGCTAAGCTATCTTCTACATTGAGAAAGCCATTTTTGTGGAACAGAAGTGCATCTGACATAGGTGTGCTTACACCAGTCAGTTTTCACATGGGACATTCTGATTTGATACTTTGTCTGGTCTTCCTTTGACTTTCCTTTCCTCCACAATAATCCTCATTTCCTACCTGGTGTCCATATTCCTTTTTCTACATTCAGTATTTTCAAGAATTGCAGTGTGGCTGTACCTGAAAATTTCTGTCAGGAACAAATTTCTCAGTAAGGCATGGGTTTCTCTGGGTTTAAAGCCATGAACAGGATCAAACCAAAAGCACAACATACTGTATTTATAAGACAGGAGAAGAAGGAACAAAAATAGCAAGAAAGCAATTAATAAACACAGTCTACTTTTCATTCACACAGGCAACAAGGACCTCTGACTCTTCCCTCACCATGCAACCACCTACCCTTCATCCACCGGGTCCTGCCAGCCTACTGATTATAGCAGAATGGGGGAACCATAGCACACGGCTGTAGAAGTGCTGCTCTGTCCAAAACAATAATACCATGATGACTGCCTGACCCTGAACACCCCACACATAACACCACTCCGAAATAAGCTGTTCAGCACCCGTGCCTTGCTTCCTTTCCTCTAGAAAAGAAGCAAGACAATCCCAAACTAGGTAGTTGCAGACGCTCTTCTGGGTCAAGGCAGTGCCTCCCAAAGCTCTTCTTGCTTAACCCTGCACCTCTCAGCTCTTGCTGCTCTCCCAGGAAGGTCAATAAAAACCTTCAGGGCCAGCTGATGGAGAGTTAGATGTTCTCCTGGAGAAGGCAACACGGAAACAAAGAGGAGAGACCTTTCAAGAAGAGCTATCTTCCAGCAACAGGTCACTCAACAGGTCAGACTCTGCAATGCCAGAACAGCAGAACCAACTTTCAGCACCAAGAGTACAGGCAGTCAAACCTATACCTGCCAGGCTCTTGGAGCCCACTTCTCACTGATTCTCTAGTTTCAGCTATGCAGATTAGCCTTATCAACTTCACATACATGGGAGAAATTCTCTAGCTAGCAAAGCGATTCAGGGAACTGATTCAGCTAAAACAACAGCCTGACAAAGGAAAAGGGAAAAGTAGAAGCAGGAGGAAAAGAAGTAGAAGAAAAAGAGAATGGGCACTATTATTGGGCTGGATTAAATCCTGATATTCACTGCCGAAACAGCTTTGCTGGCACAACAGAATAGATAGCAACTCCAGGAATTGGCACATCAAAACCACAGCTCCTAATATACTGTCACTATCAAAAATGAGATGCTTTTCAATAACACAAGCTCATGAGAGATCTTTACTGTACAGATCAATCTGTTAATATTTTATAGAATCTGTTTGTACACGAGGTACACAAAAATGTCAATTGAGATAACTATCCCAAATGCAACTGCAGAAATAAACAGTAAAAAGAAAAACAAGAACAAGAATTCTAAACCCTCCAATTGTTCGAAACTATACATGGATTGACTTTTATCAATGCATTTCAGTGATACAACAGGGCAATGCAGAATCAACTGCAGGTCAAAACACATGAACTCATTTTCTGCATTCCTGCTGACTAGTGTGTGATCTCTATGTTTCTGTTACAAATTATCCAGCCCTTCTTCTCATTGAATGAATACAAGCCAACTTAAGGCTTATAAGCAGGGGGTTTGCTTTGGATTCTGAAAACTGAAGAGGTAATCAGCTTTAAAGAAGAGAAACTGAAACACAGATTTGTCTTGCTCTACCCAAAATCTGTGCTTTCTGTTCCTCAAGAAGTTAATTCTGTAAAATGAACCAAAACTTATTAAACCACATTGAAACACAGAGTGTCTACCTGTTGTGGAAGTTTCTCTATAAGCTTACCTGTATCCGACAGATAAATGCATACATGCTTTGTGGAGAAGGAAACACACAAATGCATTATAAAATTCTAGTCCAATATCTGTTTTTTTGTTTATAAGTATTTATATAAGTAAAAAGACAGTGCAAAGCCCGAGACAGTCTTTTGGAGATTTAAAGCTAAACAGATTTTGCCGGTAACACAGCTTGTGAAACAGAGTATCACAGCTGACAGGCATTTCAGCAAAACTCACGTCCTGTATTATATGATGAGCACAATTGCAGAGGCCATGTGATGATTCTTAGTGTTATCCTTCCCTTTGTAGGAACACGTGGAACTTGTTTTTTCATGTAGAGAAAATGTTCTTCCTTTAGTAAGTATTATACATATTGATTATCTGGATGCTGAGCTTCTCAAGAAGTGTTTAAATATGAAAGAAGGTAAAACACCTGGGAAAAAAATCTGCTTTATTTTAATACATAAATATTTTAAGTTCAGTCACTGAAACCAGAGGACTGTCTTCTGGCAGCCAACTCTACTGGCACAACCTTTGCTGGAAAAACATTTTTTAAAAAACCATCAGTAAGTATGGTGTCTTTGAGAGATGACTTCAAAAGCTCAGCTCCAAGCTCATTTCCACAATCATGTTACCATTCATAACTAAAATTCTGTGTCTCATTTCTTCCCCTGTTCCCACTTTCCTAAAGAGAAATAAATGTTAACTTCACTTATATAGGGGCTAAGGAGAAACAAAGTCCAACTTTTTTCCATGTGACTTTGAGATAATTTGTTTTGGAGGTGCAAATTTTCCATATAAAAGCCTGTGTGCCATGCCCAAGAACCCTCTCCCAACACGAAGAATAAGCTATACGTTTTTACAGGCTTCCAGGAATAAGAACAGTGTCCATACAATAGCTTTCCTTGTTAAAGGCAAATGGGTTTTGGAGCAATAAAACCAATTCCCTACAGACTTTTTGTTACATATTCATACATTCTCATCACCACAGGAACACGGGGTCCTTGTCCATAATCTGCATGCATTCCCTCAACTGTGCCAATCCACAGTCCCTGTTTCACAGCCTAAATACTTCCAGTTCCTCCCAGCCACAGCTTCATCAGCTCTTGCTTATGTTCTCTCATCACTCCATGAATGAGAAGCAGCACTGAGCTGTGACTCAGCTGTTTTCCCATCAACCCACACACAACACCACTGGTGAGTTTATCTTGCACCTTTTCCCTTAGATGAGGTAGTCAGTCGTGTGCCTTTCCTCTAACAAACCAAAGCTATTAATGAAATCTGCCAGAGATTAACACCATTCAGACCTCACTCTCTCCACCAGTTGGGATAGTGGATCATTGGCTTCAAAAAGCTCACAGGAAGGCAGATGGATAGTTACAGCCATCCTATAAACTTCAGTTCCTCAGAAAACCAGGCTAAAAATAGCTCATCTCAGAAAATCAGGGAAGAAACTGAACCCAAATTAACATAAATACCAACTGGAATGTTAAAATGTGTTGGCGCTTAAATATCATCTTTTTTAAAATGCTGTCTCAAAGGGTAAAAGTTAAAACAATATTTATATGTAGCAACAGAAGAACATTAATTTACTTAGAAGGCCCACAATGGAACAGGTTACAATCTGGGGTGACATCAGTGCAGATGAATGCAGGGTGCAATAAATGACATGACTGAGCAGGGATGTTTAGCATGTCTCCTCTTCATTCCACAGATGATTAGTTTGTCAGAGTGGGTACAGAAAACATCCAGACTTCAATTCCTTTTATGCAAAAGTGGATAATCTCTTGGTTTTTATCACCTGCTTCCTAGATTTCCAAAAGGTTTCAAAATTTCTTTCAATTCCAGATATTAGAATCTACTTGCTTCACCTGAAACAAATTTTGGTCCAGATCCTTCAAAGAGTTATGCACAAGGCTGAATTTATAATCAAACAAATTATTCAGAAACATATATAATCTCTGAGTTAATATTTGCCAAACCTGGGGATTGGTTTTCTTATTAACAGCAGATGACTCCAAATAACCCTTGAGATTCCCAGTGTAAGGAACATCAAACCTATCATATACAAACTGATGTTTCTTCATGGTGACATCTAATGGCAAAGTTAGTACCTACTGCTTTCCCAAATATCCTTATTTCACCTCCTCTACTTGGAAAATTTTGGATAAAGTACTTCTAGAATCTACATGCCAAAACTATCTTTCCTCTTCTTATCTCAAGAATAAAATAGAGCAAACCTATGCAGAGTCCTGAGAATCCCTTCCTCCAGGCATCTCAGTAATTTTAATTTTATTTCCCATCAAAATACAATAATAAGCATATTGGTCTAAGTCCAGAGAAACAAAAAAATCCTAATTTTCTACCAAGATCAACAGGAAACTAGGACCTTAAACACTTTCTCTCCCAATAATTTACATTCAGCTCACAGACTGACCAACATAAATTCAAGGTATCAGCAGGTATCCTGATCTGGATGGGCTACTAGTTTGTTAGACCTGGAGCATTATGAATTAAACAGTTCAAGTTTGGTTCTGAGTCAAAAAATGTAGTATTTCCCAAAATGTTTCTTTGCAAAATTTCCATTCTACTCAAATATCTAGATAACCAAGAATGCAAACTGCACAGAAACAAAAATCTAGTATTACTGCCCAAGACTTTATGGATTCAGCATACAATAAGGCTATGGGGGATTGAAAAGAATTCTGTCTAATATTGCAAATAGACTTCTCTTAGAATAAATATTATTTTTCTCATCTTTTTCAAATTCAAGTCAACTGACTGTCATCTTCTTATCTAGAATTAATTTTCATATGTTAGATGATGAAAGCAGGATTAACCCAACATCACTGAGGGATGGGGGAAAAAAGGAGTGAAGAAGAAATTTTGTAATTCTGCTATACTCCCCCATTACAGCTAAGTCACAACAAAAATTAAGGATAGTTTGGTTTGCAACAGCTTTTGCAAAGGAAGCACTGCAGTGCCTTTATACCTGCTGAAAGGGAATTGCAATAATAACTGCAATGACTGTGGTCTGGAGACCCATAACACTAAATTCTTCGAAAGAGAGCAATTTACAGGGGAAAAGAGAAAAACACACTGCCTGTGAGAAAGCAAAAAAAGTGACTTGGAACAGCATTTGGCACAGCCTAAACAGTAGAAAGCAGTAAAGAAACTGTATAACATTGAAGATGACACTGGAGTAAACTCTACATTTTTAGTCTAAATATATTCAACACATGGGAAAATCTTTATTAAACTGTAAGCCACAGGAACATCTGGTTTGATTTAGTTTGTGTTACAGCAAACAAACATGAAAGGCCATTGCCTATATTTCCCCCCAGAGATATTTTGGGGAAAAGGAGTACTGTTTATAATGTTTGTGCTACGATCAGAGAATTACAGAATAGTATAGGTTGGATGGAAGCTCTGAAGACCATCTGGCTCAGCTTCCCTTTCATGCCTTCAAAGCAAGGCCAACTTCAAAGTTAGACCCAAATTTAAAGTTTGGTTGGGTTCCTTAGGGCTCTGTTCAATTAAGCTTTGAATATCTCCTTCCAGGATAGAGACAGCACAGCCCTTCTTGGTAACCTCTTCTAGTGTTTGACCACCTTAATGGGACCTTTTCTTTGTCAAAGTGCAGGTTTGCTGGCTCATGTTCAACTTGTTTATTCACTAGGACCCCCAAAGCCTCTCTGCAAAACTTTTCCAGTCAGTTTGTCCCAGCTTGTAAGGGTGTGAAGGGTTATTCCTCCCAGCACCAGGACTTTGCTGAACTTCATGAGGTTCTCATTGGCCCATTTCTTCAACCTGTCAAGATCCATCTAATTTGTAGCATAAGCAGCTGGTGCATTAACCATCACTCCTCATTTTGAATTGGCTGCAAACTTGTTAAAGGTGCATCAAGCCCCATCATCCAAGCCCTTAAGAAGAATGGTCAACAGTGTTGGTCTCAAACAGTGACTTGCCTCTAGCTGAACACTGTGCTGCTGATCTTTGAGTACTTCTGAGCACCAGCAGTTCAGACAGGTTTCCGTCCTTTCAGTCCACCCTACCAACCACTTACCTGACTCATAATTCACCAGTGTCTATGAGAATGCTACATAAGACAGTGTCAAAAGTTTTGCTAAAGTTGAGATAAACAACATCCAATACTTTCCCCTCATCTACCACATCAGTCATGTCACTGCAGAGAATTGGTCAAGCCTAATTTCTCCTTTGTAGATTCAAATCCATGCTGACTACTCCAAATCACCTTCTTGCCCTTTACCTGTTCAGAATGGTTTCCACAACTATTTTCGCCATCATCTTCATAGGGAAGACAAAGTTGATCAGCCTGTAGTACACTCCAGATCTTCCTTCTTACCCTCCTCAAAGATAAGAGAGACATTTGCTTTCTTTCAGTCCTCAGGATCTTCCTCTGATCACCACAACCCTCCAAGAGCGGCCTTGCAAAAACACTGGCCAGCATTTTCAACACCCATGCACCTATCCCATCAGGTCCCACGGATATCTCTATGTCTAGCTTGTTTAAGTATTCTCTAACTTGATCCTCATCCAGTGAGGATAAATCTTCCTTACCACAGATCTTTTCACTGGTCTTAGGGGGTCTCATGGACTTTCCAAAGGTAAGTCTTACACCAGTGAAGACTGAAATGAAGAAGTCATTGAGTACTTCAGTCTTCCCTATGTCTATTGTGATAAAGTCTCCACTCCCACTCAGCATCACGCCTGTATATTCCCTAGTCTTCCTTTTGCTGCTGACATACCTGGGGAAGCAATACTCATTGCCCTCCACGTATCCTGACAGATTCAATTCCAGGTGTGCATTGTCTTTCTTAAACCCATCCCTGTCTATTTGGGCTACATCTCTATATTTCTCCTGGGTCAGCTGCATCTGTCCCTGTTTCCAGCTCTTGTGTGCTTCCTTTTCTACGCCTGAGCTTAGTCAGGAGCATCTTGTTCATGCACACAGTATTTCTGCCACTGTTGCTTGATTTCCTGTATATTGGGATGGACTGCTCCCAATCAGGAGATTGTGATTTTTTTTTGCCCAAAAAACCAACCAGGATGTCTTCCTCTAAGCGAAAGAGTGGTCAATCCCAATGTGTGGGAAATTAAGCACACTGTCCTACTACACAGGTCCTACTAATTTGATGACATTAAAACTACAAGATTTGTTCTCTACTGTACAACTGAATTATTGGAGATATCTATTCAGATTTAGGACATTCCCCAGCAATTATTGAAGGGAAAATCTGCTCTGGCAGAAGGAACCAAGTTCTGCAGATACCCTTCCCTCAGTTACTTCATTTGGTCATGGGGATGTGTTCAGGTTTTGTGGGGTTTTTCAGTGGTTTTTTTTAAGTCTACACAGACCCTGAGTATGTTCCTAGAGAGCTCCTTCTCATCCCGACCTCAGCTTGGGGCTGAGAGCAGCTGCCTTGAGAGAATTAAGATGCTAGTGTAAAGCCCACCCGGCTGTATCAAAAGCAAAATTGAGACCTTGTGTTTGTGGGTGTGTGCTCTCATACCATTCTCCATCCACAAAAAAATCCTTCACACCACCTAGGAGACATAAGAATACATTAGCTAGTGCTGGTGAAACAGCAGGAAACCCTTTATCCAAAATTTGAGCCTCCCAAAATGTTAGCAGGCACAGCAAAGCTTTTCTCTCTAGCTCACAACCCAGAACTGGTATCTCAGCACAACTGGGAAAAAAAAACCCAAACCCAAACCAGAATAAATACATTAAAATGTGTTAGTTTAAAATTCAGTGAAGCCTCTGTATTTATGTTACATTTTTTAAGAACTAGGAAGATGAACAAGGACATGATTATGATGATGCACAACACCTCACAACTTAACTGAATTTCTGCAACTTCATTAGCTATTTTTGTTGAAAAAGTTCAGAGAAAAATTTGGGGTCAAGAGAACACCCTTAATGAGACACACTGTGCATATTTAAAAACCTAGTACAGTAACAAGAGAATTAAAATGGTCTCACTGTGTGAAAACAGAATGAAACTTCAGTAAGTTGGTGGAACAAACTTCTCATTTACACCACCATAGATCATCACTCTATAGAGGCATTCTTTTTTTATGTAAAAGTTTATCTTCTTTGCTCTAGCTTACATCACTCAGCAAGGGCCTGAAGGGGAAAAAAACCCCAACCCTGTCAGAATCTAACAGGACTGTGATCTAGTTGTCTAACACGTACCAATGTAAACTGTTCCTGTGTAACCAGGATTGCTTTCCCATGCCAATCCCTTCCAAAGTAGGTATGATTCAGAGCTTGGTAGCAGTAACCTGAACTACTTCTTACCCACCATGTGGGAAGACAAGCCCAGTAGCAACTCCTTTCACTGGCAAGAAGCAGAAGGATGCCATCAATTTTGGGACCCTTGACAAGGTGGGGAAGGCACTTGAGAAAGGTGAAGAATCTTCATATGAATATTCTGTATGTACTGTAAGTTGAGTTTTTCAATTTCTGTCATATATCCATTTCCAGAAAGGTCAGAGGAAGTCTAAAAGCTTGAAGAAGAAAGATTTTTATGAACATAAGAACTCCCAGCATGGTTCTTAAGTCTTTCCAAGTGGATGTTTAAACTGGGATTTGGCAAATCTGAGAATATTTTTGCAAATGCCTTTTTTTAAACTTAGAAGTTGAAGGAGAACAAGTCACTTTTTGTAACTACTGTGGTTTCCATTTTTCTTTTCTTGTTTCCTCCTGCATGTGATTTTAATATTTGAATGGTTTTAATCGATTTTCAGTCCAAATTCCACCAGCTGCCCTGTGAGTGACTATGGAGAAGTGCTCTAGCAAATGTCTGGCCAGATCAGCTGCAGAACACGATCTTTGCTTAAATGATATTCAGATGCATTTCCTTAAAGGGAAGTTCTTCAAATGGTTAAGACACAATTAACAGATAAAGAGTTCTTGAGGTTTTCTTTCTTTTTGTTTCTTTCTCATTTTAGGCAGTGCAAGTCAGGTGGACCTCTGGAAAAACACACTGTACAATACAGATACAAATCAGGGCAAATGACAGAACTAAATCCTTCAAAACAGTACAGCAAGGGAAATGACATATACACTGTAAGAGTTTATTATTTTAATTATACAGTTCTTAACCAAGCTTGATTGCTCGTATATATTCTAAGTTGTTAGAGCTGAACTCCTAAACATGTCCAAAACTTACTAACAAATTAAGAAGAAAAGTGACTTGATAGGTAAACATTTTAACCATTAAGTGGGTTTTTGTTGGGCCTTTTTCTGTTTGTTTGGTTTTTTTTTTTTTTTTTTTTTTGGGGGGGGGGGGTTGTTTGTGTTTTT
>JAWWEU010000001.1:78774510-78805012 GCA_035583155.1 Acropternis orthonyx | reverse complement strand
AAGACTATACTGATGGCATGGCCACAGGAAGAGCTTATTTCTTTAATCATACAGTCCTTAACTAAGCTTCATTGCTCAAGATCATACTGAGTTAATCACTGAAGTCCTAAACATGGTCTAAAATTCCTAAGAAAGCAAGAAGGAAAGTAAAGTTTCTTGACAAATAAACATTTTAATCAAGTGGGGGTTTTGTTGGGTCTCTTTTTGTTCATTTTTTTGTTGTTGTTTGAATAGGACCCTTCTACTTTGCCAAGCCCATCACATGGCTTGTGTTCGATTCTGATAAAATACTTTGGTTCTTATAAAAGTTTTAGAAGCTGCTAGTTGGTGAGCAGTTACAGAACACAAAAAAACCCCAGGGACTGTATGGTTGAATTGCAGTTTACTTGGGGTTGAATATGTAAAAGTTTCCTTTCCTACAGCATTTAGTTGGCAGGCTCAGCAAAAAAAATAAAAATCCAATGTGTTATTGAGTTGCTGCCATTACCAATATGCTGTTTAGTACCGACAGCTCGCTGAAAGGTTGGCAAGCCTCTGTGCAAGAACCGCCTAAGCTTTGAGCTCTGCCTGTGGTGAAACCTGGGATGTACAAACCTCTACATTGTCTTTCTGAATAGTAATTGAATTCCTTCTGCTTCAAGGACTAAAAGATACTGAGTATCGGCGGGGATTTTCTGTAGAGAGCTTTGACTCTGAGAAGAATTTACTGTCCCTATTCTTGATGGCCATTCACACTTCACTACATGTACAAACTCCCACATTCAGAAGAAAAATCACTCTGAATGTCCATTGCAATACACTTTACTACAGTCAACAAAAATATACAATGGTAAAGCAGATTTTCACTAAGAAGTGCTATTCTCTCCATGCAGCTTTGATAGATAGGAACCCTGGTAACTATGACTACACAGCAACAGTTACAACAAATCCACTTTCATTTAATAACTTTTTTCATTTTGTTTTCCTTTATTTATGAGTTGGTAATCTAAATTTTATAATCTCCTTTGTTGAGGGATGAGAAAATAAAGAGCCTTATACCATGGGAAAATAATCTGTTATCAGGTATAACCTTCTCGTAGCTTGCTGTAGCAATGTTTTTGCCCGGATAGTGACTATATTGACTGACTGAAGTTCCTATATCTAACATGTGACAGAAAGAAAACCAGAGCAAACACAACATCTAATGAGAATATTTAGATAGGCTTGCATCAGGTAGGATAAAGATTAGTGGTGTATTTTGAAATATTAAGAGCCTTTTGCAATGACAAGCTGCAAGTGCTCCAATTTTGTTTGTATTTTGAAAGCAAATCTTATGGAAAATGACAGTCCAGCCTTCAGGCACTATACTGAGTTCAGTTAATTAATAGGCTAAATTGATTTTTCTTCTTAAAGGATGCTTGTTTTGATTGATTTGAAAGAAAAAAAGTGACATTGCTGATAGCATTAGCAGAGTGAGATTTTGACTTTGGGAGAGCAACAACACAGTGGTGTACTGGAAAGAGCAGAGTGTTTTTTTAATGCTGTGTTGAATGGTTTTTTTACTGAGATGGTGTATCTGCTAAACATGTTTCAGAAGTTAGAAGCTCTACTAAATCACAGTGGTAGCAGCAAAAAAGATTGACTCCAACAATGCAAGGATTCAGAATTGCTCCATTCATGTGCTGTTTCCTAGATAGGTGCATTGAAATGAAATGTGATGTAATATCCCCCAGAAAAAAAAATATCAGAAAAACACTTTATGCCTTGATATTTAGTTTCCTGATTGGAAACAAAATTACACTCAGCTAATAAGAAATAGTCCACTTAGCCTTTAATTGGTGTGCAAAGGATAGCTGCCTTTTACATAGAGCTGGCTAGGGTAATTTCTCTTTTTCATGAATACACATTTTATCCCAGCCTGTTTTCCCTTTCCAAAGTATATGGATTAGTTAGAACACTAAGGATACAGAAGCTTTCACAGATACCAGTTTTACAGATATCTATTAGAGAATATTTGTATTTCCTTTTTATACTTACATAACTTTATCTACCTTCAAAGTCTAACAACCTACTGTTGGAGCCTTCCTCTGCCTCACCCTCAGCACATACTCTAAGTTGTGAGAAAACCAAAACTGACTGCTTTAAATAACCTCATTTTCTTCTATGTATGTTCAATATTGCACTGCAGATCCAAGCAGTGCTTCAGTAAGCCCTGCATACACTTTCTCATGAATAAAATGGGAAGATAAGAGTCTAGTTGCATTCCTGCAGAGACCAGAAAAATCAAAGAGAAGCTCTGGAACCACAGAGAACCCTTACATAAACTCTCTGAGAAGTCTCTGCATTAAACATCATAGCAGAAAAAGATGATGGTTGCACAACCACTTAAGGCAATGTGTAACTTTACAAACCTTGCTGTTTATCTTTTAGTCAGGAGAGAAACTGCAGCTTTTTGAGAGGCAGGGGGAAGAAAGGACTAGATATAAGTAAGGAGCTACTTACTTATCATCTGGACATGCCAGGAGCACACTTGTCATTCAGTCCTGCTGAGCTCCTGTGCAATGGGACTGAAGCTCGTGGACAGATAATGTACTGCAACCGACCAATTTCCATCCCCAAATCAGCTTTCTGACCTTTCTCTGTCCCTTCTGCCCTACATCAGCCTCAGCTTTTGTTTCAGTACATGCACTGTAACAACTCCTCTGATTATGGCCCTCCTTCCTGTCGATGCCAGGACAATACAAAGAATTTTGTTCTGTGCTCTTCCCCTATGCTCTTCTGCATCTCACAATTTTCAGGGCTGTTCAGTCCCTGCATTATACCTGTGGTGGAGGCCTGAGGGATGCCAGCCAAGGTTTGTGTCTCTTGATTTCACATTTTCCATGGAAGGAGTGGCCATATTCTTGCAGCTACCTTCTGTACCTGTGCTCCCCACCAAAGGGAACTAAGACTCAGCCAGGGCAGGGAGATTCTCTTTATGGAGAGAAAACCCTGGGAGGCCCACCTACACCACAACTGTGAGTCACTGGGGTTTGGTTGCTCTCTGAAGCACAAATAAATTAAACCTCAAAACAAATAATTTCTCTGTCTAGTATCTTTCTCTCCATTGCCACAATGTATACAGAGAGGTATTTATTAAAGAAATACTGGGTATTCGTAACAAAAAAGTTTCTTCCGAAGTACTTTCTATATTTAATGTTATTTGCTGAGGCACAATCATTCTCAAAATGCTCCCATGGAAATTATTTAATTCAAGAAAGACAGACACAGGAGTAGGTGAATGAGTAACAAAGATACTGATTGCATTCAAATACAGCAGTTTGCAGAAGGAAAACGAGAATACACTACAATGTTCTCTGAACCAAATATATGTCAAAGTTTTCAATTAGATTAGAGAGAACCTGATGGGTATTCTCAAAACCATTTGTTCTGCTTTCTCAACGTGTATCTGTTCATGCATAGCAGGAAAAAGGTCATAATAGTGTTTCCATATCAAAGCAACCATTCTCTTTACCACTTACAAAATAAAACTGCATGAGCTTTCCTCTTCTTGGTATATTGACTCAAGATAGAAGAGAATATTCTGATCGAGATTGATCTGGGAAACACACTTCAATAGAGATGCTACCCCTCTGACACAAGGGATTACAAAAATATTCCTCCTGCATATATTAGTCACTAGATAAAAAGAATTTGTAAAATCAATATAATGAAAAAGAAACCAACAGAACACTTTCTAAAACAGATATTTTCTATTCCTCTAACTATGCATACTCTTATTATTAAAATACCGAGCTATCTGCATGCATTCAAATTCACTGCCTGCATACCTCTTTGCAAACAAACTATGCAGTTATTTACTAACACTTCAGAAACTTTTGATTCCAGGCATGTTGTCATCTTGAAAAAGACAGGCTGTATTTAGAGACAGCTATTAAAAGCAATACATCATAAACAGTGAATTTACGGTACCCGTTTTCCAGAGGGAAGCAAGGTTAGTTTCAATGCAACCTCTGGGAAAAAAAATCCCAGGCTATCTATCATCCTAAATCCCTTCTTGTGTAAAGATCAGAAACTGCTCAGTCTTCAGACTGGTATCACCCTTGTCCTACCAAAGCCAACCTCCAAAACAAGTGTTTCCTGTGACAGAGGCAGGCAAAGATTTCTGCAGTCACTGCTATGTATTCCACGCTGCTTAGTTACAGCAAGAATGACCAAGTATAACAGTCAAGACTAACATTATGAGAACATAACTGGGACCTTATGTAATTCTAAAGAATTTGCCACTGAAATTTTTACTTGCCTTTACAATCTTCCAAGTTTGTCACTTTCTCCAGTTTTTGCCATGAAATTCTCTCAAACAGCACAAAACCAAATCAAGTATTGAGATAAAAATCCCTTCAATTTTTCACTTCCCTTCAATCTTACTGAAAGAAAGTAGAGGTGATAATTACAGAGAGAAGTTACACTTGATGAAAGCTTCCTCTTAAAAGGAGCAACAGAGGTGAAAAAAAATTGATGGGGTAAAGTGCTTAACTTCAAGGACTTCAAGTTTTCACTTTTCTTTTTTCCATGTAAAATGCAGTTAAGGACTGAGCCCATTTTTTCCTTGAGCCAACAATTTTGAATATTCATTGGAAAAGACAGACATAAAAAGCACAAGCCCGCTGAGTATGAATTTGCAGCTTAGTAACAGGCTTTGCAAGTTATCTGTAAAGTCTCCACTCTCCTCCAAAAGAGGTTGTCTAAGATGTTGCCTGGATATTTTACCCCTTTTCATTGTTGTTGAGAGGGGTCCAGAGGATAAAAGAGGAACAAGTTTTTAGATATTCATCTTTGGTAAAAATTTAAAATTAGTCAGATCTAAAAATTGTATATGGTATGCCTTACTTAGGATACTCTAGTTACAATATATTGTATTTCTTCATGCTAATCATGCCTGAAATCATGGACAGAAATGAGAGAAATGCAAGCTGAGTTTTCAACCCTACAATGCTATATTTACCAACTGCAATTAGTGAGCTTTCCCATCCTGCAGTCGCATTCTGCTGGCTTTTCAAATCCAATGGATAATAAAAGACATAACCACAACCACCTGGTTACATATTCAAATTAATTCAATCCAATCCAGATATAAATAGCCTCAATGTAAAAACACGAATTCATAAAGTGCTGAGAATTCAGTATCTTACTTCACTGCTGGAATTAATTTCTTTTCAACAGACTGGTTGTCTGGAGAATACCCGTAATGCAGTAAATGAAAACATGTGTGTCACTGCCAGCAGTGAGAATTCATGAAATTGTAACTGATGGATATTAAAAAACCAAAACTGTGGTGGGAAACGAAGGGTTTGGCAGTCACTGAAACAAGAATGATAAAGCTAAAGGTTCCTGGTTCTGGCTGTATTTTCCTCTCACTTAAAAATGAAATAAACATTGTCTCATATGGAGCTTGATCAGTGTGGTATTTTCAGAGAGAGATGTTTTAAAAACAGAAAATTCAGATTTTTGCCCAGCTGCAAAAAAATGGGCAGTGGATAAACTATAAGGAAAAAGACTTGCCTATTCCTTTAATCTAAAGAAGTGTTTAGAACATAAAAATTTTGGGGCCTTTTTAAAAACAACAGAATCAGTCTGAGTATTTTATGTTATCCTGTTCTACAGATATCTCAAAAGAATTACGCTTACACTTTCTTAATATTTTTTAGAGTAAGTTGTTCAGGCAGAGAGTTACTATATGCTTTATAAACACTTGACTGTGAATAACTTTCCTGACCGAAGCTGCCAACAGCTGCTAATAGTATTAGGTTATAGAGATAATTTGTCTTGGGTTTGCATTTGGGGTTCCCTTCCCATGTAAGGTATTTAAGTATGATCTTTTTTTACTGTCACACTGCACATGCCAATCAACAATTTAGGTATGTAAATGCCAGCAGGTACCCAAGTGAAACAGAAGAATCTGGCTACAGACAGAGAATATAGAGCAGCACAATAGCTGCTGATGCCAGCTACGGTCCTGCTTGCATTCAGAACAGCAACTACTGCCTGATTTAGTAGGTCAAGGTTAATGTGACAAAAATAATCAATGAAGTTAGTAATCCAGCATTTCTGACTTACTAAAACCCTTATTAGGAATGTTTGCAACAAAAATCTTGGACCTGAGCTAGTTTGGACTCTCAGAAAAGGACTTCTGCAGTGAAGAGGCATTTACATCCCTGCATAGTGCTATGTCCTTGCTAGCTGGGAGGCAGGGGGAAGATAAAGGCATATTAAGCAGAGTGAGTCTGAGTAAATGTTATGATTAATCAGGGACAGTTTATTGAATAAAAGCATCCCAAACAAATGGCACGTAAGATAAAACCAAGCTTAGTACGGCTGTAGGGGGCAAACTCCTAACCAAGCCTAAGTATCTATTTATCAGATGGTTTTGCAGCTTATGAAGTCTCATCCCAGGGGATTTCAGTAGTGTTTCCAGATATCTTTTAACTGTTAGAAATGAATGCAAATGCTTAATCTTTGGCAAAGAACTCTGCTAAAATAACCACAATTTCTCATATTACAGAAAACAGTTATTTTGTGATTACTGCACTCTGCTTCTGCCCAAAGAAACAGTTTTTTCACAGTTCTGACTCTTGTGTCACCCCTCCAATCATATTCCTTAATTTCTCTTCTTTTGAGAAGGATTAACGGAAGCAGAGAGAGAATAATTTTCTTTTCTGTATAGATTACAAATCAGAGGATTAAGCAGAAACTTTCTGCCCCCATTTGAAACTACTGTGCCAAATACCCCAAGTCAGTGTATTCCAGGGCTTGTATGATATGCATTATTGATTAATTCCAAAATGCAAATAATAATTTCCAATGCTAACACTATATGTTAAAATACATTTTGTGCAACTTCTCTTATATAATAGTGGGAACACTAAGAGCAGTGTTTGGTGAATCATCAACTTTTCTTCCAAGCAGTTTCAAATAGCAAAAATTCAAGTAATTTCTCCAGTGACTTACAACAAGTCCCATAAAAAAATCACCACTCAGAAGTAAAAAACCAAAATACACCTTTAAGACATGTAAGTCTGTAAGGACTTCTGGTGGTAATTCTGTTTTCTTTCAAAACACATACATGGCATCCAGTCCACCTACTTTCATGTAGGAACTGGCTCACGTGTCAAAGGTTTCTATACAGTTGATTATAGATGCCTTTGAAGCCTTCCTATATCTTTATGTTCCATTTGTGGCAGGAGTTCAAATGGAGTTTCATCCCTTTAACTCTTGGCACATAGAACTGGATTGTTTGCCAGCTAAACAGTAAAAGTTCCCTCATGTATAAAGTGAGATTTCTTTACCAACACTGCAGCCTTCACACCCCAAAGTAACAAGTGGGTATGTAGAGCCCTGCAGAGTGACTGCTGGTACAGCCATCAGTGACCTAGAAATTGTGAGGGTGACCATGCACTGGTACAGGTTGCCCAAAGAGGTTGAGAAGGCTCCATCCTTGGAAGTTTTCAAAAGCCACCTGGCCATTTTTCTGGGCAAACTGTGGCCCTGCTTGAGAAGAAAGGTTGGGCCAGATGACATCCAGAGGTCCCTTTCCACCTCAGCCAGACTGTGATTCTGTAATGTCATATACTAATACACACATACTCTCTCACTTTCTCGTTAAATAGTATATTAATACAATGTTACTGCTTGGCTGATAAAATCTAACTACTTCTGCTCAAAAGAAGAGTAACCAGCAAACTGAGCAGGTGATTCTCCCCCTCTACTCCATGCTCGTGAGACCCTACATGGAATACTACATCCAGCTCTGGGGTCCTCAGCTCAGGAAGGACAGGGACCTATTGGATGAAGTCCACAGGAGAGCCATGGAGATGATCAGAGGGCTGGAGCACCTCTCCTATGAAGACAGGCTGAGAGAGTTTGGGTTGTTCAGCCTGCGTAAGAGCAGCCTTACATTACCTGAAGGGGACCTGCAAGAAGGCTAGAGTGGGACTTCTCACAAAGGCATGTAGTGATAGAACAAGGAAGAATGGCTTAAAAGTGAAAGAGGTCAGATTTAGATCAGATATTAGAAAGAACTTCTTTACTGTGAGGTTGATGAAACACTGGAACAGGTTGCCCAGAGACGCTGAGGATGCCCCATCCCTGGAAGTGTTCGAGGCCAGGCAGGATGAAACTTCAAGTAACCTGGTCTAGTGAAAGGTATCCCTGCCGACAGCATGGGGATTGGAACTAGATGATCTTTAAGGTGCTTTCCACCTCAAACCATTCTATGCTCAGTGATCCAGAATTTGAAACAGATTATCTACTGTAGGAGAGACATGAGACATTTTAGTAATAGTCAGGTCTATTTTGCCTATTAACTGTATTCTTTTAATGCAACATGCAAGGTTGGATTTGTTGCAGAAGTCTGTAGCAAAGCTACCTCCCTCTGAAAAAAACAATCAACAGCTTTAGCTCCTATACACAGTAGTGAGTGCTTCTTCAGGTCTGAGTTCCTCTGCGCCCATGCAAGGGAGACAAAACAGACTCTGCTCTTGAGCTTTTCAAATGTGGTTAGCAAGAGTTTGAGACAAACTGGCAGGACATTCCTGCTCTGCTTCAAGTAGCTGTCCTGTTGTGAGAAAATGCCTCTGTACAAAAGAACAGAGGGAACTGGGATTCCTGATTAATTTCCTTTTTCAGCTGGGGACATTAGAAGTCTGACAACACACAGAGTGAAAAAACAGGACTGAGAGACATTTAAGTGCTCTCAACACTTGGATCAGAATTAAAAATAAACAACTAAAGCTTCCTATTTTCCTCTTCTAAATGAAACTAGAGATAATGTTTGGTTTTTTTCAAGTTAACTTCTCTCCTTAAATACAATTCTTCAATGTCTAACAAATTCTTTAAAATGTTCTCCTTATTGTAGATGACATACAGACTACTCAGTAACAAATTCCTGATAAAATTTTATAACTAAAAAGATACTAGTCTTCTTGAAAGCAAAGCTGAAAAATAGCTACCAATTTTTTAAAGTTGAAAAAACAAACAATACCCTGCTGAATCAAGTTCTTTAGGATGCATTACCTGTTCCTGAGAGCAGTGTTTGAACCCCTCTACTACTGCAGATGTTTTCTTACAGCTGTGGTTTCAACTTTTACGTTTATCTTAGAGTAAGATTGGGACTGTTATGTATTCCTCCTTCCCTCTTTTACACATATATGGCTTTGAAGCCTCAAGCAGTTGTGAGTCTGAAAACAAGGACTGAAATTCCTTCAACTTGCTAAGAGAAACCTGAGCTGTATCCATTCCCTCTTCTCTGAACAACTGAGAAAGCACAATAAATTCCCAACCCTCCCCTCATTTGTCCACAACGCTGTACTAGTAGCTGAAGCAAGTCAGCAAGCTGCAAAATAAATCTGCAAGCAAAAACTACACAGTACACTTGACAATGAGCCAAAGTTACATTCAATATCTCAATTAGTAGATACAGCTACATCATACATCTACATTTATATATATACTATTCCCCTATTTTAAATTACTTCCAGTGTGACTACAATTGCTACTAATGAAAGCTAAGGAAAAACGGACTTCAGATAAATGTACAACACAGTTCACCCACCTCTTTACAGTTCTGCTGTGTTTGAGGCAGATTAGTTTTTTGTATCAAATGGTGCCAGATAACTTTTAATTTGGTGAAGTGGACAATAAGACAGCACTAAAGCTAGCATCTACTATAATAACCTGTACTCTTAAACTGTAACCAGTTCATTTAGGGTTCAAAAGAGTGGTTTGTTTGGGTTTTTTTTATTAACCCATGTGACTTCACTGTGAACAAAGAAATCAGAGCTTACTTTAACTTTGCCAGTTTGGGAAAGGAGAGTAAACTGATACCAGCATTTGAGTGTTTTCCCCAACTCTACTCAGGTGAGATGATTTAAAAGTAAATTAGGGGAAAGCACTCCAGAGCAATATTTCCTGCCTTTTGAAAGGTGAGTCCAGACCATGTGAATATTTAGTTATCTTCATAAATGGTGACCCAAATCTTGGGACTTCAAAGGTTGGTACAATTATGTATTCAAAGAACTATATTATCCCAGTATATGTTTGTAGTGGTTGAATCTCTATGAAATGTTTGTTTCAAACACCTTTTAAGTACACAAAACTTCATTCATATAGGCCTCAGTAATTATGGTAAATATAATTTTTATCTTCAGGAATCATGGAAAAACTGAGAGAAGGTCTGTTACAAAATGCAGTGGGGGTCACTGAAGAGCATCGACAACCACAGAGACCAGACCTGATTTGTCCTTTGAGTCTATATAAGAGATCAGGATTCCCTCACTACATTACTAAAGACATCTCCTGGACCACCAGTTTCAGTGCTTAAAGGAGAAGTTTCACTTACCAGTCAATGGAGCACCCATACAGCATTTCCTGGGAGAGTTCATTCAAGGCAGCATATAAGGAAGAACAGGCTATAAATTAATGACCTGAGGCTTGTTTGTTTTAGATACTAGTACCTCAGCGTATTTGATCATCCACACCCAAAATTCATACCTATTTTTGTGCTAATTGGTTGTGCCTTCAGGCTGTTTTCACCTGCTTGCTTTTTGGAAATGGATGATCAACTGGATAGTATCTTTGTGTTGTTTCAAAACTTGGCATAATGAAAGAGTGAGCACTGTTCTTATGCTCTCTCTTCCTTGAACTTACCAATTACAATGGGAATTCCTTTCTTTACAATTAGCTGTTTTAGTAACCCATGCAGACATCTTGGCTTGAACTGTACTTATTAGGACAAGAAAGGACAGACTCCCGATTCCGTAGAACTGTCACAGCACTATTCTAACCAATGAGATACCACCACTCTGCATGCTGTTTCAAGCAGAACAAATACTGTTCATTCACTTGTGTGCAACCTTTAAGCAAGCAGATTCTTAAGCTATCCCAAACCATGGCACCTCTTGGGTGGTAATTACTCATATTGAAGTCAGCCCTTTACCCCTCTCCAGTTGGTGGCCTGGGCAGACTTGAAATGTGTGCTTTCTTCTCTCATTTTTTGGTTAACAGCCCACCTAGTTAAAATACTGAAGCAGTCTGTGCCTCCCCTCTTCCCCAGCAAGCTCAGCAGGCGCTCTGCCAACTCCTCCTTTTCAGTTGTGAGGGAGAACAAGAATATCCTGCAGCAGCAGCCAGCTGGCTACCTTCTCCTGTCAAGGACTTAATATACTTCCATAAAGTATTCAGCTGTTGCTGGATGAGAGACAGAGTGCTCTATAGTGCCTTCTTCAAACAGTCCTCCCTGACTAGCACAGACTGAACGGATGAAAGAACCATATGCCAAGAAACAGGAATGAGGCTACAAACACAGCCTTCATTCTTTGGATAATCAAAAGTCACCTAATTCATCTTAACCTTCAAGCCAAACATTTTCTCTCCAGAAGAAGGTTCACCAGACAAAATTCATGTGAACTTGAAAACCCTTTAAGGTACTTACAAGTTTTATTGTCTTTTCATCATACTTAGCTCAAGCTTGGCTCAATAAAAGCTTTCTTGTACCAAGGGTGAAAACGTTTCCACTCTCTTAAAAAGAATGCAAGAAAACGAAACATTTCCGATTTTGTTTTAAACATGAATATTCCCCTACAATGTCTCTATCTCAAACATTGCATCACTGAGAAAGTGAAAATGAAAGCAAGGAAGAATAAGTTAGGACTAGCCTTGCCAATTCTTACCTTATTTTCTTCATTAATTATAAATCAGTCAGCACTGCAACTTCTGTTGCCACGGCAGCAGGAAGCCTACCTTTCCGGTAATTTGAATTTACCTTATTGGTCATTTCAGACAGACACTGGAAAGCTTGCTCCAACTAGTCTTGTCTCACTTCCCTGCCCTTCTAAATATAGCTTGTCCTACAGGCGCAAGACTGCAACCTCCTCCCTCTGCTCCCCAAGGGTCAGCACTCATGCGCCAAGCAATACTCAGCATCCTATGGCAGTTCCTCCACTGCAGCGGGCACCAGGCTGAAATAGGGGCAGGAGCCTAGGAAATGAGAAGTTGAGCCCTGGAATGGGTGAAAGGGGCCAAAAGAGCCACAGGGTTCCTGCTCCAGTGTGAAGATGGGTACAGCAGAGAGGCAATGCACACATGTGAAGCCAAGTAGATAAAGTCACTCAAGCAGCTGGGGTGGGAAGTTCTTGGAAGGGATTGAAATCCCCCAGTCCTTCTGCATTCTAAGAACTCAAAACTGCCTCTCAGACAAACAGGTTCCAAAATAAAAACAAACCTTAATCACTCTTTTTCTTATGACTTGCATTTTCAGAAGTCTGAGTTTCTTCTTAAACTGCTGCAGCTCTTTTGCAACATTTAAAAGTATGGAACTGGCATAAGCTGATTTACACCATCTTACTATTAAGTTTACCACTTAGGTTTCATTTTGGAAGTCAAATGTTCATTGTTTTGGAATATTCCTACTCATTGGGTTATTTTGGGTATTTTTATTGAAGGTACTTACTTCACTCAAATATATTTTAGACCATTGTAATTTAGATTCAAAATATTATTTAAAAGACAACTCTCTTGATGTCAGCATTGATAATACCAAAAAATTGAGATTTGTCCTTTTCTGCCATTACAGAACATGGAAAGGAACAGGCAGTTACATTACAGCTGCACAAACAACTTTATGGCTCTATATGCGGTATCTTAGGTACAGCTTTTAGTTCAAATTAATCATATTAATGCAACAAACTTGCAATTTGCAGTATTTTTTTAAGAGCTACATCATTAACTTTCTGCTATGTGTAAGCATCTGATAGGAGGCAATTAAACAGAGGAGCTAGTGAGGGGTTCTGCTTCCCATTCTGACTAGACCGCACTGTGCAGTCACTGTTAATTTCTAGTACTCTTCCTTTATGTGACTGTGTCATGCTGTGATGTTTGAGACATGAAAGCAACAACCACCAGTGTTTTAAGTCCAGACAAAACAAAATTAATTCAGGTAAGTTACAGATTTATACAAGTCCAGAAAAATGCTTTCCCCCCCTTCTCTTAGTGAGTTTTTTTATACATCTGCATTTTCAGAGGTTCCTTTTTCTCACCTATCCTACCCTTTTTCTATTAATGTCTTGACTGCACTTGATCTGCCACTAAAGCAGATTTGTCCTTCACCTAACACTCTGCTAGTCAGTCCATCACCAGAGACTACTTTTCACTAAAATACAGTAATCATAAATAATAATCATTGGCCCATTTCTGTGAGGCAGTTTAAATAGAACAGCTCAAGCCTTACAAAGCAAAGATCAGTATTACTTCCATCAATTCAGAGGAAGTAAAAGAAGAAGCAAAGAGCTAGAACTTTCTGCCACAGAAGACCATGGAAGTAGGAGGCACCAGCAGATTCAAAAGGGGCTTTGAATGCTGGGTAATAACAAGAGAAGGGAAGAGGAGCAAGCTCATATGCCAGGTTAGAGACAATATGTAAAGCCAACCTTACTCAGTGGGGCATTTATGTTTCCATGAAATGATTTCGTCAGGGAGAGTAAGGGAAACAGAAACAACATGAGAATTAAAAACCAACGAGCTTGACATGCTAGAAGACAACTTCAGCTGTAACCCAAGGCTATTCTCAGAGTTGTAATTGTATCTTTATAGTTGTAGTTGTATCCTCAGAGCTGTAAATAAAAGAGGACAATGGAGCAAACTCAACTCCGAAGACCAGAAACAAGTGTAGTGACTTAGAGGCTGGGATGAGTCCTCACTCACAGCTAGTGTTATCTCAAAGAGGTCTCCTTGGAACAGCCTAAAACACAGCTAGAAACCTAATCAACGACTAAGGAGTGGGGAAAATCACGGGCCTAGGGCTCCAGCTCACTCTCTGGTCCTCTCAGACACCAGTATAGGAATGCAAAAGAAAACCACCGGGGGACTGAAGCCTGATAATGAGGCAAAGGTAATCCCTTTACAAAGAGTGCCTGACTTGTTGCTACAATGCTTTTCAGGACTAGAACTGTGTACAGTTGTGACAGATGAAGAAGAGTTAAAAATAGCTTATGATGCTGAGGTACAGGGCTATACACGTGCCCAAGCACTTCACGTCCCAGTGCAGTGGTTTTCAGCCCATGGCAACAATCACCCAGGGATCCATGGACCATTCCTACAAGAAGCAAGTTCATTGATACTGTATTGCCTTTCACATGCATGACCTTTTCAAAGGACTTTGCACCAGCACTAGACAGCCTTTTGGGACCTTCAAATGCCCCCGGATGAAAACAGTGGCAATTGGTAACCTCTGTCCACCTGGGAAATATCAATGTGAGCATCTGACAGCTACATAGGAAAAATTAATTACCTGTGAGTGGTACTGAGATGTCTGCACAAGAGGATGACAAGTTATTTATGATCAGGAATAGCCATAATTCATAGTCAAATTATCCAGATTTCTCCTGTTAAATGAGCATCTCCTGTTAAAACATCTTGCTGATTTGAAATAGAAAATTTAAATGTTAACACCTAAGCTATCAACAGATGAAAAATTATTTTAATTATTTTTAATTATTTAATCCTTTCATGCTACTTTATTGTCAGGTGAACAAGTTTCATTTTCAAGTTATTATTTAAAAGGCAGTGACTAGTGATTTAATTCTGAGTGCTGAATTAAGAGGTTGAGAACCTGAGTTCTGTCTTTTTTCTTCCCCCACGGCATCCTAAACAGAAGAACCTCAGAGTGAAAAAAAACCATATGCCAAATCCAAAGCATATACAAAACAAAGAATTTACTTCACAGCTATACCTGTACAGGAAATCAGTCATTTCACTGCAACAAGCAACAACAGTGCTAATTGAACCCTCAAAGACTTGTTCCCTCAGCCCAAGAAAATGATGAACTGTTTCCTCAGTAACCTTTTGTCACTTCTCCTGGCTAAGCTGCGTGTATGTGTTCTTTTCTGAAAGGAAACATAAGCAACACAAAACTGAAAGGCTCTGAAGAAAAGTGACCTTTCCACCACAAGTCATAGATATCTATTCAAAGTTACTTGTTTCATGAACAGATACAAAAAGAAATGGCAATGGCTAGAGTCAGAATATGTAAGTGAAACAAAAAGATTACCTGCTCCTAATTGTCTTTCTCTAATAACAGCAATCTAATGGCTTTACAGAAAAAAGGTCTGAAAACTTAGCTCTTCCAGAGCTGGTGTAAATTCAGGTTTTCATGAGATTTTCAGAGGGGGTTGTTGAGTTTTTGTAAGCAGATGAAGTTAAGAAAGTCTCTCCAGTTCACAAAGCCTGTTTTCCTGCAGTTTGCTATTTCTACCTTGCTCTTCCTGAGATTGCAAAAGTCACTGAGTTGAGCATGTTGTGACACAATCAGCCATTTGAAGCATTTGCTTTCCACTTGAATTTTATTTTTAGAATCATCCATAGTCTTTCAAAGCACACATACCCACGCTTTGACATGAAGTAAAAAACTACAAAGAAAACTTGAAGGGTCTGACAAACTCTAAAACGTAAGTAACTTTACGACATGTCTCCAGTTTATAAATGACTACTGCCTCATTTCTTTTATAAACCCACAGATATGGCTGCAAATCCTCATTTGCCACACAGAAATGTGAAGCTTTCTACCTCAGAGCTGCCAGTTGTGGGCTTAAAGTGACAGATCTTCAACTGGTGACTCTGAACTTCAACTAAGGGTCTCAAAGAAAAAGAATTCTAGAACACATTAGTCCTGAATCCTTACAGTTAAACATTTCTTAGGGACTGTGGGCAACTGGCTCACTGCTGGACCAGCCTTGAGCCAAGAGCTGGACCAGATGACTTCCAGAGTCCCCTCCACTCTGTATCACACTATGAGTGAGAATACAAGTGCTTTCATGAAAAGCATTCCCTTTTGCCAGCTGCCAGTATTTGTCCCTGACTGCAGAGGTGTTTCTGAATTACTGTGAGACATCTAAGAACAGAATACACTGGGGTACATATACTTTTGGTTGCAGTGCTAGTCTGTGTGAATCCAACACTAAAAACTACTTGGTAAGGTCCTTTTACAGTTGCTGTAAGATATCTTTTTACATAAGGTTTGACTGAGCATTCTCTTCTACATCAGTTCACATGTATTACCTTAATTAATTCTGCAAAATCCCTTTTATTTCAAATCTGTTCACCAAAATTGCGGTATTTGAGATTCATTCCAAATAAGCACTGCCCTTGGAGGAGACTCCTGGATCACAACACTGTATAACGTAACCCAGCTTAATTCTAGCAACTCCAGTCAACCAAAGACAATGTAAAGCCACTGAAGATCCTGCTTATCCCCGCCAGTAATCAGAGAGGCAAGGTACTCCCCTAACTTACAGTCACTCCAGATACAGTACCTGCTGCTCTGGCCAAATGTGCTCCTTGCAAAAGACCAGAAAGAGAGCTCTGCAAGGAGCTATACAACCTGTCCACACAGAGGATACAAAGATCAGTATTTCCTAAGAAAGGACAAAGCTGAGATGTTAGATGGAGGTGAGATGACAGAAGAGAATAAAACTGAGCATCTGCACTGGGAAATGATGCAATGAAATGTGTAGAGTCATTTAAGAGCAAAAGATCCCCCTTTATGCACAAAGAACTAGCCTCTGAATACTAAGCAACATCTACACACAAATACAGTTCACTATCTACTAAATGGAGATAACTGTAAATTCAGTAAGAACCATATGAAGATATGAGAATAAGACCAGAATTATAAAAGGAAGGCAAATTGAAGAAAAAAGAAGGAATGACTCCAGGTTCAATCAGGAAACCAGGTGAGAAGGTAACAGTGAAAGAAATGAAGAGAAAAACTCCCTGCTGCTCTGCATGAATATTTGCATCTGCCAACAGGCCATCAAAAAGCAAATTGGCACTAAGTCATAACTCACCATTTGCTATTTATATTCTGGCAGCATTATGTTTGTGCAATTTCTATCTGTCAAAGCCTCCATTTTGGGGATGGGGATCAGAAAAGGAACTACTGTAATCTACTTCTGAAATTGCTTTTTGTATTCACTGAGTTATCTGGTGCTTGATGTGTGCCTCATGCATCACTTTTTATTCAAAAATTGACATATTTATCCAAGAATGATTTTTAACACAGTAGCCTTATTCAAATAAGTATAAAAGCTTTGGCAGACACTTTCAGCCACGTATTTCAGGTGATTTACACATTGGCATGCAAAAGACATTTAATTGTGCGTGCATATTGTAATCACAGCCACGTCAAGGCAGCTTGTTGCAGCAGTGCAGACAAGTTTACAGGTAAGCAGTCTATAAATCAGTCCTTCTGAAGGCTTTTAAACCTGGGAACTGGTAAAGCCCCTTTAGACTGCACCAAGATAAGACACACTGCCTTAATCATTGCATCCTAGTTACAGGGGGTTAGTTTATTCTAAGCTACACAAATTTCACTTTAATGAATGAGAATTTGACTGCCACTACAGACAGCACCCCTAGTTCTGCAGTGCAGATTCAGCCTTTAGAAGTGATGAGCACTTTCTCCCCTATGCAGCAGAGCATGTAGCTTGTAATACATGGAGCTGATACTGTGCCAAGGAAGGACATCATCAACAGAGTGAAGCTGACTGAAGACCTAGGAGATACACTCAGGACTCCTGTGTATTTGCTATCTCCTGTTTGTTTGTTTGGAGAAAACCAATAGCAAGGAATTGAACTAGCAGTTGGCAAAGGAGCTGCAGAGAGGACAGGGAAGACAAGCAATATAAGGTGGTATGTTCTAGTGCCAAGAAAGAAAGGAACGAGAGGTACCAAATGAGAAAATGAAGAAAGTGCTAAATTATGAACTGATAGAAAGTCATATTCTTAAGCATTTTAAGGGTTGGAGGAGTTCCTAACATTCATTCTCTTTCCCACCTCTGCAGCTGTGTACTGCCACAGCAGCTTTACCCAAATCCAAACTACTGCTAACATGGTCCTCCCATCTGTTGAACCCAGATGAGCATCTATACGAAGCCCATAGTCATAAGCTAAACTGGTGAAAAGCAAAGCTTTTTGCATAGGTTTGCCCCAGTGGGCTGCCTTAGCACAGAATCAGAGAAGCATCCAGCAGCTTCTAAAGCTGTGCCTCTACCAGCTGAGCAACCCAGGCATCCTGCAGAAGCAGGGAGGAAAAGAGGGTCTGTAGCAGACTTCAGGTTTGAGGAAAGAAAAAGCACAAGTGATGACCTCTGACAAACACACAAGAGATGAATCCCAGTGCAAAAAAAAGGCTATTGTCCCAAACTCAAAAGCAAAGTGAGGTTGGATGCAGAACAAGAATCCATAGTAGACAATAAATAAATCTGGAGAGAAGCATTTCAACAGGTTGTGTTATCGCCAAGCAAAAATTGTTCATAGACGATCATGATCAACTGAATGAACTGAAAGGGTAATGAATGGACAACTTATAACATTTTTCTATTCTTTTATCTTCTACTGCATAAGCCTTTGCCTGCACAGATAGCTTTCCATTCTGTTCAAAATAATGGTGGAAAGCAACTGCATAGGGATCTCAAAATAAAGCTTCCTTCAACCCTTAAGCAGGTGAGGAACAAGTAACAGGCAGACATGCTCTCACTTGCCATTTAAATTACTGAAATCCAGTGCTCTGAATGTTCTTTGATCATGCTGTGTGACATAATCACATACCAGTAGAGCTTTACATACAAGCACAAGCTTTCTGATCTTTTGCTCAGTGCAGAACTATAAATCGGTTGTGCTTTGAAATGCCTGAACTCTAACACGAGATCATGCTCTTGACAAAGCATCACACTTATGGTGCATTTCTTTAGCTGTGGACAACACAGTTTTTTAATTCAGGAGGTGGAGCAAGGCAGCTATTTTCTTCCAGAAGTTTATTCTGTTCATTTATTATGTCCCTCCAGAACATATGTCCAGAAGCGTAGACACCTGTTTTTCATAAAGAGCTTAAGGAAAGTAACTTGAGCTCGACCACCTTGTGCTAACAAAGAACGGGCTTAAGTAAATCATGTCATGCATGTGCACCACTGCAGCGTAGCACCAATACACTCCTCCTCCACAGCACACTTTGTTTTGTAACTTTCACACTCCTCTCAAAGGTAAGTGATATGGGGAAGGGCTTGGGGAAGAGTAGCAAGAACTGCCAAATAGAAAAAGAGAGATGTCCTCTCCAATTATCAGCCATGCATCTAACCCTGCCTGGCTGCTGAATCTGCTTGGTTTTACAGATGATGATAACCATGGGTTGTATCCATGTCATTTGAATGAATGGAGGTGGTGAGGACAATCCTTATCTTGATACCCAGCTGGTCTGTTTCAGGTGTGTGTCATCCAAATCTATACTGGATCTACAACTAAGATATCACGGCATTTTTCCTTTAAGGTTTCTTTTTTTAACTGCATGATATTGCTATATAGTTAAATGTTACATAAATATTGTTTGACTTAATGATCTTAAAGACCTTTTCCAATCTAAATGATTCTATGATTCTCCATTAGAATTGGAACAGGGAAAAGCAACATATAGGGATATACAAGCACTTCCAGAGAGCAATTCTTCTCATCCTAAAATACATGTTTGAGACAGGCATGGTGAACAGGCTGCTCAATGTACCATGCTTTCACCCTCCTATGCATAAAAATGATTAGCTGAAGCTTTGACCTCTAGTCTCTAAAATCTTGAAAGATGGAAGAGATGAACCTCAGTCTCAAGGGGAAGGAAGGATGCACGCAACAGGCAGTTCAGCTCTCCTCCTGCCTCACATCAGAGGCAGAACATCCCTCCCAGTGCCCCTGAAACAGGAAAATGTACAGCTAGTTGAATCAGCCTCCACTTCTGCCACTAGCCACCCATACATGTACACTTTGAAGAGGAGATATGGCAGAAACCTCCCACTGTTCCTTAGACATCTGTCACCTCCAAATAGGTGGCCAAGGGAAACACTCATTAGCTGGGGAGAGAGCCCACGCTCCTCTCACAGACCATGAATCCAGCCTCACCAGTACTGTGCAAACCAACTTACAGGCACAGACACAATTACTGAAATTAACAGCAGGATTTCAATGACCCCTTCAATCAGTGCAGCAGAGTTCAGAAACACACACTGCCTCTTCACCCACAGCTGCCCCTTCCTGTGCCCACTCCATTCTCTGCTTTGTGACCACTCACACATTGGTGCATAACTTGGTGAGTCATCTGAACCAAGGGAGGTGAAAAGGCATTATTTGACAAGCCTTCCCTGATTACAAGTTAGACTAATTCCTTCAAGAAAATGACATTCATTTCCCAGTTATCTTCAAACTCATCAGTCTAGTCTGAAAATGGACTGAATCTGTTGGCACTTAAAATTGTATTCCCACTTACCCTATTCATTCTAGAGAATCTTAACAAAGAAATCAACAGTTTAAACTGTCTACTGCCTTGGGTTACAGAAGTTTTCTTGTCGATTATTCTCTCTCCTGTTTTGAAAAGCACATAAATTATTAACACAAATCACTGATATACTCTGTCTTTCAACAAAGACATTCTAATAATTTGTCAACAAAAATCAGTTTACTGGGTATCCACTTCAGCTATAAACTTCTGCTGAGAAAAATGCAAGTGATGTGTTTCAGAATTATAGGAAAAAAAAATGCTTTTCTTGTAATTTCAGAAGATGCAGCAGAGTTGTCGTGACAATAAGTGGATATTTAAATGCTTGATATTAATTGGAAATAGTCTGACAGCAATGGCCAAATAATTTCAGGCACGGGAAGCAAAGAAAGTCTCAGACTGACGAATAACTGACATTTGACCTGCTGTTCACTTCCTAAGCCGGAAAAAAAATGCAATTTGTAGTGAACTGAAGTTCAAGCTGGCTAAGAAAGCATAAAACTCTGTTTCGATTTCTGCGTTGCCTTACTGTCTCACACTCTTTTTATTAAATTGTTTTATTCACTGGTTGTAATTGCATATTTATGAGAGGGGTAAATACATAGGACAAAGCAATTATCATTGCCCACAAATGTTACAGAAAACAATTTAAACATTTATAAAACTGTGGCTGAAATTTTTAATTTAATAAAGTAAAGCAACACTTGTGGAAATTTATAACAAAGCATATGTAATCTTTGTTATTAAGTACTGAGACTTTCTAATATTAAGCTTTTCCTGGCACCCTTATACCAGCCTGAAGTTGGTGGGGAGTACACTTACTAAATGGCATATTCCCCACAAAGGGAATATGAGCCACCATTATACAGCTGCATGAACAAACAAAACCAGCCAAACAAAAAAACCCACCCAGAACATTAGCCTTAAGAAACAGCACCCCAGCGGGATTATGAAGTTCTTCTCTCTGAAAAATTTGGAACTTGAGGCACAGAAATTCCCTGCCAAGGTACTACATCCAAACTCCAGTGGAAGATATACAGTTGTAAACCAAAACCATTTGGTCTTTATTCTCAAGTAAGCTAAAGATGATGAAACCTTTCTCTTCTGAGAGAAAAGCAAATTGAAATGAAATGTTTACAAATGACGTTTACTATAGATTACACCCTCATCCTGCTTTCTATTAAGAGACTCCTGTTGCTTAAGAAACCTGGTGCTAATCCCCCAAAGCAGATGACATTTTCCAACCCTGCATATTTCACAAAGCTTGAATACATTCAGAGCGAAAGGAAGCTGACACAATACAAAAAACAGATGTTTAATAAACTTGAGTAATCTGACAAGCAAGTATGTTTTGGTCCTTCCAAAAGACAGCCACAAGAAGGAAGCAACTATTTTCTTCCAGACACAATCAAGAGGACTTTTGTTTGGTTTCAATTAAAGAGATCAGACCCTAACCAAAAGAAGAATCCTTACCTCCTGTGACATACTTTCATCTCACCTTTGACGGTAAAGGGAAAGAAACAGCTCTGACTTTCTACTTAGTATCAGTAGAATCAATCCTGTCACATCAGTCACATCAGCTTCATTCACCCAGAGAGGAGGAGATGATCAGTGACAAGTATCATATTAGTCAGGGTTAAACCTGGTCTGAGTCATCAAATCATCACAGCAGTCTAACAAGAAAATCAGTCATGTCTCCAGCATTACCTAGAAAGGAACAACACAGACTCTTTCCACTTAGGAGTAGTTTTAAAACAGATTACTTCTGGCCCTGAAACAACTATGAAAGTAAATAAGATATAAATGGCATAGACACTAAACATGAAAGGGCCTTCTTTCCCAGAAGGACCTGCAGTAGATGCAATCATCGGCTATTTTTACTGTTCCTTAAAAACTGTATTTCATTGTTACTTAAACTGCTTTGAATCTACAGGGAAGATTGTATTAAAACAAACATACAAAATCCATAAGTTTTGCTATGGCATTATGGAATCAATCCCATTCTCTTCCAACTAACTTAGATGAGAATAGCAGAAACAAAGGAAGAGCAAAATCAAGCAGTAGAGAACTGTACATCTCCACCCTTTATTGTATAATACATCTCTGTTTGGCAGTGTTGGGTTTTGAAAGTTTTAAGGCAGAAGTGTCAGCCTTTCAAAATGCCCAAGATCTATCTATATATGATTATCATTTTGTGTACGCCGGTGCAGGAATATTCTTCCTCCTTCACATTAGTCATTTTAGCTAAAGCTATTGTCCTCTTACCTAGCAAAAAGGAAACACATTTTCTCATTCCATCATGGAGTCATAACTCAGCCAAAAACTAGCTGAAACTTCAGGCTGTATTTTGAACCTCTGCAGTCTTCAGTTAGCATATCTAACTAATTTTTCAGTAAATATAGCCAAAGTGGAAATTAGAAACAAAAAGCAAGAGACAGAGATCTATTACACATTTGCAAGCAACCCCCTCCACAAAGTCAACATCATGACCAACAGCTGCAAGTGCTGAATGATCATGAACTCTAAACTCATGGCCTGATTTTCAGGCACTAATCACCAATCAACTGAAGTTGAAGCCACGTCTTGTCTGGGAGTTCAGGACAGACTCAAACTAAAGGTACAGAAATTCAATCATAAAATGCTGAATAACTTAAAGGGGGGAAAAATATTCTACATAATTTATTTCCTCACAGTTGAAGAGCCAAAATTTGCTCCAAGAAATAACTGATGAATATTATATTTTCCTTTTATGTTAAAGGCAGGAAATACAAAATGGAAGTCATGTAATCCTTTTTTTTGAAAACAGCATTGCCCATCTTTCCCTTTCCTCCTCCAAGCATCTACACAAAACCAGCTAACTGGGTACATGTAAAAAATCCAGGATTATCTATTCAAGTTTTCATTGGCTTTTCAGAATATAGGAATGTTGGTAAAATCTGCAATGAAATATCTTTTGTTAACAACATGCAGCATAAAAGATTTTTCTTATGCACTCTTCCTTTTATAATACTTCATTTGCAAAGATTTCATTGTGGCTTCTGTTTTTGAAATCTCCCATACAAACTCTCTCCACATAATTTGTGGGGGTTTTTCTAGCAAAAAAATATAATTTACGGGTGCATATGAAGACATGTGGATGTCTCTTCTCTCTTTTTTGTTTGTTTGTTTGGGGATTTTTTGCTTGTGGGAAGCTAATACAATAAGCCAAACATGGTATGATTATATGGCATCAAAGCACTAACAGCAAAAGAATTAAGTTTCCTTTAGAAACTCAAATGACACTAGAGTTACTCCACTTTTAAACAGCCCAAAGGGCAGCAGCACTGGGAGGTAATGGAAGTAGGTTATGTTTTCCTCCTTTTTTGTTATATACAGAACAGACATAGGAATCTGAAGGGTTTTCCACTAATAATAGCAAGTCATCTGTATACAATGTGAGTAAAGGGTTTGTTTAAGTGCAAGGATATTAAATCTTGTCTCCTGGAACACAATTTGAAAACAAACCAAAACAAAATTCAATAAACAAGAAAAAATAAATGAGCACACAATAAAAACCCAAAACCATGGCAATATTCAAACAAAACAATAACAAACCCAATAAAAATACCACACAGATAAGGTCTTGCAGCTAATGGGGTGGTGGTGGTAAAGGTAAAACAAGAGTAGCCCAGGAGTAGCACGGAGATAGGACTAGACAGATGGACAGTCCCAAGTACTTTACTACTTCCCCCAACTCAGGATGAAGTAGCACCAGTATCTGTTCCTATTTTTATGCAGACTGCATGAGCAAATAATAAACTGGCATCATTTGAACTTGATACCATTCTACAAGACACATTACAAGCAGCAACAAAACCACCCCAAAGTTTAGCTCATTTGCTGACAGAAAAGTTTGTGCAGCAAAATTCCTGAAACTGTAGGAAACACAAATCCTTCTCCATTTATTCTTGTATCATATTTGGAAAGTTATTTTCATAATCAGAGCAGCTCAAGTTTTGGAAAGTGTAGTTCAGACCTTCAACCACGCAAAGGCTTTAATTCTCCACTGAAAAGCAAGCCCACAGATGTGCTTAGGCACGTATGTTAACATCCTCTGCCCACAACCACACTTGCTGCTCCTGAAATATTTTGGTGAAATGGTATCACTTTCCTTTTCTGTGTACTATACACCAATCTGGCTTAAAACACTAAGCTTATAAACGGGAACATGGGTTTTCCAACATGAATTAACATTTCAATTTAGATGTATTAAAACCTATTTAGTTTTATGAGTTGGGACTAAATATTAACTGCAAACTCCATTTGACTACATGTAGTTTAAAGACAAAAGGCTTTAGGAATCTGCTGTAATAGACTTTAAAATATAGGTATCCTGCAAATCTCACCACAATATTTGACTTTCAAACCAAATGGGCTTTCCTGGAGTAGTGACAGTTATGAAATAAAAGCCTCTGAAAACAATCATATTGAAGTGATTCCCAACAGCGTGTTGTTTAAATCCCCAGGTCTTTCAGGTGTTGCCGAAGTCTAAAAACAAATAAAATGTTGATGTCTTCTAATATTAAAGATCAAAAAAAATACTGTTTTCTTAAAACTCCCAGAAGGAAAGCTGGAGTTATATATATGCACTACATCCACACATTACATATATTTTCTTCTAAACAATTTATTGAAAGGGACCTGATAATAAAATGGTTCCTGCTAAGTGATTGCACATCATTTTCAATTTTCAAAGTATGGTGAAGTAGCATCTGTGGAGGCAGGGTTAAAAACCCAGTTGTCTCTGGCATAGTAGGAATATTTGTACCACGTAAAAAAGCACCAAAACTTTTATTAGCATTTAATAATTTCAACTAGTGCACTTTTAAACAGCAATAATTACCTAAAGGCTGCTAATTTTACTGTTCACTATGAATATTTGATAGGCGTTCTGAAGGGCACAAATGCATAACCAGTTGCTACATACTCGAGCATTTCACTTGATGACAGTTCAGTTCACACACAACCTGCCTGCCTAGAGAACTTACTTTCAACTAAAATAAAATCTGAGACTGAATACACAGTTGTAGCTGGATCACAAACAGCAACAGAGATCAGACCAAAAAGCATGTGCATGTACACATACAAACAGACAAACAAAACCTTATGAACAGGTTAAAAACATTTTCTAATGACAGTTTTCTGACTCAAAATTCCTTTATCTTTAATACAGGGATAAAACTTTTCCGTATCTTATACGGGTAAGATCTCTGTATCTCACTGGGGATCCCCCATTTTACAGAAGGGAAAAACGAGCCAATGAAGGCATGGAAATTACCATAGCTACAGAAAATGCAAGTAACAAAAGATGAAACCTGAACTTAGGTTTCCGCTTTCCTATTCACTGAACCCTGAAGACTTTGAAAAATACACATTCCAGTCCACACTTTCATAACAGCAAGAGTGTTCAGCCACCTTACATGTTAATTGCGTAAGCATGGCATGTTAACATCATTAGTGGCTACAAATAGACAGATTGTGTGAAGCAGAATCAATCTTGGCATCAAAACCAATTCAAACTGATTCTTCTGATCACAAACATACACAAAAGCAGTAGTAACTCCGTGTCCTTGGCAAGAACAAACCTAGATTAATTTCAATGGGGTACAGAGAAACTTTAGAGGAGACTGCTTTCCTTCTTTCCTTGCACTCAATGTGTGTGAGAGCACTCAGTGCATATAAGAGTGATATAAATTACTAAAAACCTTGGTGATTTCGTGTCTTAAGGACTTGCCAGAGGAAAAGACCAAAAAAAAAAATCTATGATCTATAGATCTACAGTTTACTGGATCAAGAGAAAAACAGCAGCAAGAAAATACAACAGGAAGAGGAAACCACTGATGTAATATTTGAACTAAAAAAACCCAAGGACTTTCACCTCTCCTGAAGCTGTTCAAATAGAATAATAACTGTAATTTACAGTTCACTTCCCTGTTTAATGTTATTCAACTGCACAATCATCTATTTAATGCTGATATAACAACCATTTTCTCTGCAACGTGAATTCATTAGACAAAGAATCACAGCTGCAATAAAAAGAGAACTGGTTTGAGAACATGCATTTTTAGAAATGTCTGAACAATTTTGATCCACTCCAACCTCCACATCCTTACCGGAATGTCAAAAGTTTCTTGCGTGTCATCCAGCATCTGAATTTTAATGGAGACAAGTTTTCCTGGAGGTGTCACAGGTGGTTTCTGTCCGTGCTCCAAAGTACTGATCCCAGCATTTTCCTGAGCTCCTAAGCGGGATCCTGCTGTTGGTCTCTGCTCTGTTTCACCCATGTTTAGAGAAACACGTTTCTTATATCTGATAAAAGAAAAAAGGCAAAGAAGACCATATCACTCATAAATAAAATGCTCTGCACAGAAGCTTCGTGATATATATATTTACCGCTTGTAAAGCACATGACCATTAACACAAAGTAAGAGCCATCACCATTTTTTTCTTAATGTCTCATGTGAAGACTAGAAAACCAGGCAAACTTTATACTTCAGGCTAATCACCTGCTGGGGGTAATGCTACAGTACTGCACAATGGGAAATTATTCCTTTTCTCCTGCAAAGTAAACAAGACCACATAGGAAATAGAGCATAACAGTACCCAGATTTCAATCAATTTCATAAATTTTTATGTATTTATGAATCAGGCTGTTATCAGCCACAGCCAGGACTCCCAGATAAGGTAGAAAGGTGAGAAGAGCAGGTGAGTAAACTCCCCACTGACCATCATTCTCTTCCAGCCTCCTCTGGCCCTTTGCAAGTGTCACCTTGCTTAAGGGCCTACAAAGCAGGAAAGCCAAAGGGGTACAAGATAACAACAATTACATAGCCCAAATATTTTGTTTCCTTTGGGGACCAGAGTTGCTCTAGACCTAGAGCCTGGCCTGATCTCACTGATGAGCCAAGGACTGTGAGGGTGCACTACTGGGAAGGCCTGGAAAAAAAAAGAGGTTTTTTTTCCCCCAACACTGGTTGGGAAAAGCGTGGGAAATCTGATATTCCACAGGATCTGATATTCCAAGCAGGAGGGGAACACCGAGCAATACACCTTCCCTGCCATGCTAGGGAATGGCTACACTTGCACCAGCTCACCTGCACCACTCACTCAATGTGGATGAGTATTCCTCATCCATACAAAGTAACTGCAGGAACTGCCTTGCTACTTTAGTTTCCCTGCAGCATTCGCAACAAATTACACAGCAGGTTTTTGAGAACCAATTATTCTGCCCTAAAAGGGACAAACCTACAACAGAGTTTCAGTGTGCTATTTTCATTACCTGGCACAACTTTGAACCTTCTATTTTAATTCAAGCACCATCAGTTTTACACGTTGAATGTTATACATCACACTAGAATTTCATTTCACTTTTCCTACCCTGCTTTTTGACACTCCAGCTGGGTTTCTGATGAAATCCACTTCTACTGTTCATTTATATTTCTTGGTAAATGTATTTTCATTCTGCATGACTCTTACATAATGATCAATGACCAAAACACATATCACACAGAAAGAATGGAAATGTAACTTTCCAGCTGAATAGAGTCACAAGAAGAGTACTGCCAAACACTGCCTGGCTTGACCTCTGACGTTACAATTATTGGGAAGCCTACATGGGAAAAATAGGAAGCACAAGGCAGCCTATGCATTAGTGAATGCATCACCAGTTCTACAGTATAGTAAAAGAACAGTGACAGGTAGGAAGATACCAGTTCCCTCCGTAAGGCTAGAATAAAAACACAGGATAAACTATTTAGTATCCGTCACTCTTGCAAGTCCCAACTAATCTGTTCCCACAGATTTTTTACACAGCAAATATCTCAGACTAAAAAATTTTAAAACAGCACTTGGATTAAAATAAATGTTAGCTGAGAAGGAAGAGCATTAAAAATTAGGGATCCCACACTTCTAAGTATCGGCTCAATAGGCACTAATGAAGAAGAAAAAACCACAGGTGAGCTTTTGTAATGATTTAGCACTAGCCTACCCAGCAAGGTTGGAGACATACCAGTGAAACCTACCCAAGTCCATGCCAAACACTACTGGAGAGGCAAATTTTTCCTCAATTGATATTGTAATCTAAAAATGTAAAAAGAATCAGTCAAATTTATCTTATTCTTTAAAATTAATTAAATGCTTTTATAAGACAAACAGTGCCAAGAGGAAAGCTGAAGATGGAGGCAGGAATTTCAGAATTCCAAGCTCTACAAAGGAAGACTCCAGGCCCCCTTACAAATAAATCTGATTTTCCTGTGTGTGAAGTACATAGGAACATTAAAAAAAGTAACACAGGCATCTGCTCTGGAAGTGCCACTACATACATAGATTCTGGTTCATGTTCATATTAATTCAAAAGCTGTTTTAAGAGTTATTCTGAAGTTACCACATATCCCAGACAGCACCAACAGGGCAGAAAGGATCTCTACAACTGCTGTGTTACTACAGAAGTGTTTGGCTATGTACTGACAGTTAAAGTGAATGAAGAAGAAACCTGTTCTTTCCACTGAATAATAAGCATAGGAATCAATCCAGTCAGTCTGAGTGATACCTTTAAATAATCAACACAAGGAAATATGACAAAAATTGAATCTTTCTATAAATATTATTCTGACTAGATGATCTAGTGGCCCACACAGAGATTCAGACAGGCCAATAAACTTGGTGGAACGTGGAAAAAATACTCAAATTTAGGAGCCAAAAAAATAATGGAGGAAAGGTACAAGCAAAACTACTCCATTATACAGCTAAGAGGTTTTTTATTATTATTGACAATTAGCAATAGAAAAACTCTTTTTTAGCATATATATATATATATATATATAAAACCATTCAGTTATACACGCACACTTCCCTTTGGAAGCAAAGATATAAGAACTGTTGGCCACCCTGATCACAAGCATATGCTACTTAGAAAACTGAAAACAGACCTTTAATTTTGTAATCAGTATGTCTAAACATCAGCATGCTGCACTGGACATTACTTGAAGTTTTTTCTGCATGACACTAGCCTCACTATGCTGCTGTCATAACATCAGCATATTTTTATTATGCCTTTATGTAAGAGGCCTTAAAAACTACCCTCTCTGAAATAATGCAGCACATCAGTCAAGGTGCACACCTTTCCCTTAATCACTTTGATCTGGAAGACAGTGACCTAAGATCACAGAATGGAACAGAAGAGTATGAAGCAAACATTGAACAAACCTGGTGGGATTAGGATATATCACCATCTGTCATGGTGAAGAGATGGATCAGGTCTGGACAAAAGACAGAGAAATTCAAAGACACTAGTAGAAAGAAGACAATGAATTGGGGAGGGTATTAATGAAGAAGAAACCGCAGCAGCCACCAGATTCCAACATACACAGCTCTAAGCAAAACATATGTGGAAGTAGACAACTAGTACAGGAGCCAAGAGAGTGCCAAACAAAAAGAACTCATCTGAACTCTGAAAATTAAGAGTTTCTGCCTGCTCTGACAGCTGGTGAAACTCAGGGACAAAATCTCATCTGTTGTTTCTGTTGCACATTCAACTGGATGTCAGTGCCCTTCTCAGTGGTGCTGTAGCACATGCCAAGATGGAGAGAGACCACTGCAGAAAGCTAACCTGCATCCTAACCTGCTTGAGGGGACAAGCTATCTGAGAAACCTGAGCTGTTCAAGGGGGAGCCTTGGCCCCTTCGGCTTCTTCTCAGCTCCCACCGATGCAGTCCTGCCAGATTCTGTGCACCATCTCTCACCCTCCTTAGACTGAACCAATGTACCCTTCTAATCCAAAATGTTGTCCTGAAGGACAAAAAGGCAAGACAAAGGACCCCAGAAACTACAGGCCTGTCAGTCTCACTTCTGTGCCTGGTAAAGTTATGAAGATTATTCTGGGAAGTATTGAAAAACAGCTGAAAGACAACACAGTCACTGGTCACAGCCAGCACAGTGTCATGAGAGGAAAGTCCTGCTTATTGAACCTGATTTCCTTCTATGACAATGTAACCCACCTAGATGATCCAGGGAAGCCAGTGCATGTAATCTTTTTGGATTTCAGTAAAGTCTCTCACAGGATCCTTCTGGACAAACTGTCCAGCCCACAGCTGGATAAACACATCATGTGGTGGGTGAGCAATT
>JAWWEU010000001.1:78691204-78774410 GCA_035583155.1 Acropternis orthonyx | reverse complement strand
GGAAAGGGCCCTGGGGGTCCTGGTTGATGTCAAGCTGAATGTGAGTCAGCAGTGCCCTGGCAGCCAGGAGGGCCAACTGTGTCCTGGGGGGCATCAGGCACAGCATCTCCAGCCGGGTGAGGGAGGGGATTGTCCCACTCTGCTCTGCACTGGGGCTGCCTCACCTTGGATATTGTGGGCAGTTTTGGACACTGCAATATGGGAAAGGTATTAAGCTCTTAGAGAGTGTCTAAAGGAGGGCAATGAAGATGGTGAAGGGCCTTGAGGGGAAGCCAGATGAGAAGTGGCTGAGGTCACTTGGTCTGTTCAGCCTGGAGAAGAGGAGACTGAGGGGAGACCCTATTGCAGTTACAAATTCCTCATAAGAGGAGGGTCAGGCACTGATCTCTTCTCTGTGGTGACCAGTGACAGGACCCAAAGGAATGGCCTGAAATTGTGTCAGGGGAGATTTAGTTTGGATATTAGAAAAAGGTTCTTCACCCAGAGTGTGATAGGGTGCAGGAAGAGGCTCCCCAGGGAAGTGGTCTCAACACCAAGCCTGACTGAGTTCAAGAAGCATTTGGATGACACTCTCGGACACATGATGTGACTCTTTCGGATGCTCCTGTGCAGGGCTAAGAGTTGGACTTGATGATCCTGATGAGTCCCTTCCAACTCAGCATATTCTGAGATTCTGTGAAAACAATTCAGTGTTTTGTTCTTGGCTGGGTTAGCAAACCAAATCAGCCCTCAGCAGGCTGTCAAACCTAGGGCCAAGGTGAGCTAAGCCCACCCAGCTGCTTGTCAGGCCACTGGGCTGACTCAAGCCTTCTCACCTAATTTGAACTGAAGCACCTGGAAGGCACAGAAAAAAGCTACACCTGCCATTAGATAGATTAGTAGATGTTGGTTTGTCCTAATCACGCATTAACAATCCATTTATACAGATACTAAATGCTTAGATTAAAACTTTAAGGTCTGCGTATGCTTTCACAGTACCTGGCCAAAGGCCACAATGTGGCTCAGCCTTAGTACTCCATGTTCAAAACAGGCACATTTCACAGCAGCGGAAAGGTTCAGGCCAATCAAATTTTCCACATAGTTTTCTTTGGCAGGATGAAAAAAGTATCAAACTTGCTTAGACTAAAGGAGTATAAATAGCACTTGGGGAAGGGGAGGCAGTGGGAGGAACAGGAATGAAGGGTTGCAAAAATTATGAAACCCTGAGGAAAATAGAAGCAATAAGCCACTGTCTGAAATGAAAGCAAAGCTCATGTTGGAACAGATGCCACTCTGATCTGTTAACTACTCTGTTCTTCTGGACCGGACAAAGAGGCTTGGACATTTGATGCAAGATGTTCTTGAAACCTGAAGACTCCTGTTACAGGAGCAGAATGGTACCATGTACCTAGGCCTTTTCCACTTCCTTTGCTTAAAACACATTTTCACAGCATGAAACAGAAGGAAGGACACTGCTCACTACACTCCTCTTAGATGCGGAAGTCTGAGGCACAGTGGGATGGTCTGAGTGGCCTGTAAAGTCACTGAGCAGATCAGATGCAGGGCGAAAGCTGCAATCAGGGCCTCTCAGATGCTGGCAGAACACTGTCTCCAAGATCATATGACAACAGAACGCTCAAAAGAGATTAAAAGTAATCAATATAACACATAACCAGATAAGACAACTCAAAGTGACTCAATGGCTTATAAACCACCAGTAAGAACACAGAAGGCATCAGAGGAGTAGAGAGGAACAAATTCAATCCAGATTTTCCAAAGGATAACGAATGTGAAGCAGCAAGAAGAAAAAGGTGCAGTTCAGGCAAACTGTTCACACACACTTTTAACTCTCAGCTTCTTGTAAAACTTTTGGAAAGCCTCAGCTGTGGAGAGAACTACAAAAAATACTGCTTCTAACACTCCTGTCAAGTACTCATGTTCAATTCTAAGCACTTCCATACTTGCAGAAAACCACAAAAGTCGACAAACTGGAGTAAATTTAAGGAATTGTAATAAATAAGGTACAAGGAAAGACAGGATAGGATGTTCAAGTCACAGGTGGAGACAGCAACTGTGGCAAATCTCACTGTGAGGGTGAGGATGCCACCTCTCTCTCCAAGGCCCAGTCCACCCTGCACGAGACATGTGCAATGCTCCAAAGCAGAGGCAGCAGGACATGTCTACAACTCAGCCACCACACTGAAGAGGCTAATTTATCAGCCAAGCCCCCTTCTCATATGATGTGCTGATCCTTCATATTGTCCTTCAGATTTCTTTTTTTCCTTTCCATGAACAATAGAAAAGCAGGTATAAACACAGAGCCCTACCAAAAGCACATAGCAGACTTGTACACCTTCAGTAAGGGAAAATTCTATACATACAGCAGAAGTGGTCAATGACATTGCATTTTCATTCACATACAGAAATGCCATAGAAACGAAATAAGAGCACAAGCTTGAACAAATGGCAGATTTTCAAGTCATGCTACATGGAACGAGTGGTTCAGTCCCATTCCAGGCAAAGAACCACTAGAATTCCTTTCTTTAGTGGGAATTGTTATGTACTACATAGGACAGCTGTGTGGGAATACCTAGAAGTGATTTACACTTTTCACAAATACAAAACAAATACTTTCTGTAGGAAGGAGAACTCCACAGCAGAGAAAGAGGATGTTTTTTGAAAGCTCTGAAGTTACCATAATGTTTTGAGTCTTTGGCAGTTTCTCATGGGAGAATATCAAGGACTTTTTGGAAAAGCTTCTCTTTAAAGTCTGAATTTCTTAAAGAACTACCAAAACGCACAAACAGCTGCCTCACTAATACAACATTCATGCTTCACATTATTCCACACAGAACCTCATATACCCTTGAAGTTACACAAAGGTCCTTACAAAGAAAAACACACATTAGAAATCTGACATAAATTCAGAAATTTTTCATTAGGCTAATGGACCAGCATTTCTGTGGAAGCAAAGAAATGTGAAAAGTTTTTAATAGAAAAATAGCTCAAGGTTGAAGAGCAGTAGTACACACACAGGTACCAGATGTCTGTTCTCTGCTTCCACCCAGCAGACTAAGCTTGGCTGCTCAGACTCTAAAGGAAGTCTAGCAACTGAAGGTAGTTTGGGGATTTGTGTTCAGACTCCTGTCTGCCCTTACTGCTCACATCTGCAATACTGAGACAGAGAAGGAAGTACTATAAAAGCCAATTCATCCACAATATTCACAAAGAGAAGGAAGCCAATAAAAATCCAGTTCTTCCATACCATTGGGCTGTCTTCTAGTTCAAACAAAAAAAAAATAAAAGTTAACACTGTAAGTGATGGCTGCTTCAGGAGGAAGGGAGGCTCTAGGTGAGCTTTGGTCAAGAACATCAGCAAGAAGAGAGATCATGTCTAGTTCCCTGTACAATTAGCAGGAAAGAGGATGAAGGAGGAGCTCCTTAACTGGGCTTAAGTTCTAAACTCAAATTTATTTCTTCTTTTTCCTGTCCCTAAAGACACAGAAAATCAACCTTGAAAAATGTGCCTGCTCAAGAAAACACCATGGCTGTCTACTAAAAAGTAGACAGAGACTTGTAAAAGTAAGTCTCAGAATCAGATTCTTTAGCATTCTGCAGACTTCCTACAATTTGAAGAAATAAGAAATGCCTTCAGCTATGCAAAACTATCCATAAAAGAATAAAATTCATCACCTGTCTTGAAAATAAAGCAAGGCCACAAAGTTGCCTATCTTGGTCAGACTCTGAAAACCTCTAAATAATATTTTCTTATCCCTTGACCCAGTTTCAATGAGATGGTTACACAGATAGAGAGACTAAGTACTCAGGTTTATACAGCAATACAATATGCCTAATTGTTAACACCAAACTACCTAGAACATGAAACTGATGTCAGTTTAGGGACCTAAGCAGTAACACAAAGCTTTAAAAACTCAAACTATTCAGTATATCAATAATGTAGCCTGAAATTCAGAATAATGAACATTTATGAATTTACAGGACACAAAATGCATCCTGCAAGCCTATCTGTACAGCACGCAGAGTGCCTCCATGGATTTCTGCTTCTACCTTTAGGGCCACTGAGCTTCCCCCTGGAGCTCATTTATCTTCATTGCGTTCAGGTCCTAAAACTGTCTGCAATTCTGTGGCACTAGCAGCTGTCCCAGATTCCAATTCTTCTGCCAGATGTCAGCAAAGAGCAGTTCCATCCCCAACAAATCTGATGTATTCTCTCTTTTTTCCTCAACCACACACCTGTCAGTAGATCTATCAACAAGTGCAGCAATAGGTTTCTGTATGCTTTTGCAATTGTCTCTGTGAAAAAACTCATCCCTTATGCACAAATACAGATTGTTCTGTGAATCAAGCCAGTATGGTCTACAATTTTTTTTTTTAATCACAACATTAAAATTCCTTTTGACAACTGTCAGTGGTTTTAAAAAAGTCAGTAAACATATTGATTCACTGCATGTCATGTTTTCTGGACAACCTTGCATTAGAGATTTACTGCAGGCAAAGAACATTTCTTTTTCTTCCTTGCATCTCACATAAGCAAGCAAAGCCATTGTACATACGTAAGCGAGCAACTAAGTAAGTAAAACTTCATATGCTCGCCCTCTCAAAGGAACTCCTCTGAAAACCTCTTCATACAAGTTACTCTTGGGACTGGTTGTGATCATTTCCCAACCTCTGGAGAGCTGACTTCACTATTTGTTTTTCTCTACCCCTTCATGACATCCATATACCATGATCGACGTTACTTTCTTGAATCAGAATGGCAGCATCATATTCAAACCAACACAGCCAATATTAAAGTTTTTGATTCAGATTTTAAATCAGCCAGCTTGAAGACACTTTACAAACAAGTAATTCTGGCTATTCCTGGAAAGAAAATTAGTGTCTCATCTGCTAAGCCAAGGGGATGATTAGCTCCAATTGCTCAATTAGTGACTCTCACCCAACAACTATGTTTTCACTTCAAATCCAAAGGCACAGTCTGAGCAAAACAGGGAGCTTGTGGAGCCATGAATCTCTTAATAGACCAGAGGGAGATATTTCCACACAAATGTTTCACTGTTAATTCAAGTTAAAATTTGAATTAAATATTGCCCACTTGCTTTACACTTATTGTATCACCATTTAACTATCATGTATGTGTTTATAAATTACTTGTGCATGAAGTTCAACAATTTACTTTCCTGATTGAACATACCACACCTTTTCTACCTAATTTCTGTTTTACCTCAGGCCAGGCGCAAGATATTTCTTCTTTACTGTCAAGCTCCCAGCCTGCTTTCTGAGATGTTTTTCAACTTGTTGACAAAACTGCTTGCCTAAGAAATGATGCTTAGAAAGAAGTTGTAAGCTACTTCTATCATATACTTCCATGTTTGATTTTATTGATACCCCTTCCATTTTGCATAACCTGCCAATTCTGTCATTGAAAAAGTAAAACTCAACATGTTTGCACAAGTAACAAAATGCAATATTAAAAAAAAAAAAAATTCATGTGAGGAAAAATATTAACAGCAAAGAGTGCAATAATACATGCTGAAGTAAACCAGTTAATCCGTTACTGATGATAAAATGTGTTGTAGAAATGAGAGTGTACATGTTATTTTATTAAGACCTACAGCATTTTAAAGTTGAGATATAAAAGCATTATCATATGGGCAAAAAGCTATTTCACATTACGAACAGAAAGACTGTGAAAGCTTTACTGCCACATGGTAAATTCTAGGAACATATAAAGGGAGGCTAAGAAAACCTCTATTTCTTGTGTTTAGAGTTAGCACAGTTCCCTGATTAATTGGGTCATCACCTGAGCCCACAGTTTGTCGCTAGAAAACACAAGCAAAGTGGGTAGGAACTTAAAGCAGTTTGGTTCAATAGTAGTACAAATCACTCCTGAAGCCATTAAAAGCATTTTACAAAACCCTTTCGTGCCATCACTCTGCATAAATAAAGCTGCTGCACCAGCTGGAGTGCTCTGGGCTCATTCACCCATACAACACCTCATGTGAAAGCCAAGCCGAATGTGCTTATAGTAGAAGAAAGTAATCTGATTTACTTCCAGATTTAACAGAATTCTGAAGGGGATCCAACAACTCATACCCAGCTTCAAGCAAAATGTAGACGTTCTCAATGAAATAAAAACATGTCAAAAGAATAAATAACACACTACATTAATACTACTGTTTAGCAGTTGGGGGAAAATCTGATACAGTCCTGTTTTTCTGGGAAATAAAACAGCTCCGGGGAAAGGCTATTTCTCTGAATCAAGTATGAGTATATAGTAGAGGTATTCACACTGCCTAAATGCAAGCCAGCTCTTCCACAGAATGGTTAAACACCAGAGACTAATTCACGTATTCAGTGTCCCTTCAGAGGAGCTTCCCCATGCCTTGAGCATGCAGACCCCTAGCAGAAGGCTAAAATGCAGCAGTAAGCATGCCAAGATCACATGCTCCCTCATCTCTCTCCTCCCTCTCCTGTTGAGAGCAATCAGTTATTACTTGTTGCACTGATGGTGTGCTGTACGAGTAGGGAGCAGAAGCTCACAAGCTTGCCACCACACACGGAAAGGGCAGGCTCAAAACCACAGAGGACAGCGACATCACTGTTCAGCATTACACAGCCAGCGAAGACGACTATCAAAACATGTTAAATTGAAGCTGTAATGGCCTTGACTAGTTTCCTCTATGCCCAAAGCTTGTGATCAAACTCCCCCAAAATTATTGCACAGGTTTTCCACTAAGAAAAACATATTTATGGTCACAGTTATATGCTCAGTATACAACCCACTAAAAAACCAGAAAAAATTCCTGAAGTCTTTAAATATTTAAATTTCCATTCCCAAAAGAGACTTTTTATAAGTTTGTAAAATTGTTTGATATAATTGAATTTACAATGATTAGTTTGTTTGTCTATTTTTAATTAAGTCTTTAAACAGAAGCCTTTATTATTCTTGACCAAGGAAATACCACACTTGGTAACAACACAGTTCCCAGCAAGAAATACTTGTACCATCAATTAAAAAATTGCTTTTTGTACTGTTGTCCAGAAAACAACTTAATGGATTAATTTGCATCCTGGTGAAGATAAAATGGGTCATGAGGCATGATTGTATAATATCCAGATAAAAATATCTGTAGTGTTTTAAAATTACATCTTTATTCTTTCTTCAAAATTATTTTTAAAATTATAGCAAAACTTTCAAACTTACCTAGGTTTCTGTCTCATTTTTCAAGTGCAAATACTTGAACAGCTGAAAGATTCTATGTGTGCTGAACAGCAGTCTAGACACTGTCTGTCCTAGGAAATCTCTCCTGATCTTTCAAGGTACAGTACTTTTCTGTCTTTACATAATTGATAATACTGCATTTATTTGGTGAACAGCTATCAGAGGTGCTGTGAGACAGAGACACAGATAAACTGTTGCCAGGTTGCCCAAGTACATCCTCACTTTATGTCTGGTTAAAATATAAGTATCATATACATTGCATGAAGACAGACTAGGGTTGTTTTTAACATAAGTCAGATTTAGACAAAAATAGCTCTATTAGGTGCTGCTGTGTCTGCAGAATAAACGCCCTACTCCACTGTAACTAACTTTACAATGAGAACTGACATAAGTCACTCCAAAGCACAGTACTATTACAGCAAGCTTTAGAAGCTGCAGCTACAGAAAGGCTTGCCTGTTCAACCACCCCATTTTTCTCTATCAACAAATCTGTTTCAGTGCAGATTACATTCCCTGTGGCTTTTCTTACATCTCAAAACTAATTACTCACCTGCTTGGAAGTGTGAAAAAAGCATTACCTTTGGAACCTGTACTTTTTATTATGAAAGGAGACAGTGGGAAGCACCAATTGCCTTGTTCTGTTCTCTTCCTTGCAGTGTTCACAAGGAGAGAAAGCAGAAACTGCCAAAGTGGCCCACCAGTCTGCACTCATCTCAAAATGTCACTGGAAGTAACATTCCAAAACGGTCTTTACAATCCAAGGAAGATAAAGACGCATAGGGCTCAGATCCTTTTTAAAATTCAGATATTAAGAGGCAGAAGTTGCCAGTGAAAGATCAAGCAGAAAGAGGGACATAATAAATAATTTGAAATAATTTTAAATAATCCAAAATGAATGCTGCCTGAAAGACTTTTAACAGGTCCTCTCATTAAATACAAGGCTCCCAGTAAAGCAGCATGGCAGAGCACACTGCTGCACTAGGCAAAAAGGCAGGCTTGGGTATTAGATTGCTCTTCCTTCCCTTGGAGAACATCCTCTACTCCTCATATTCCTTTCTTGGCTCCTGAGTCTCAAGTAACTTTAGATTATGCTGAACACGGAAATCAGCTTTATACCCATATCCGATGGTAGCCCACAGCATATTCATGGAAGGCAAAGACCTTTTAAGAGCCAATAATTCATATCTCCCAGGAGTTTTCCCTTGCTGAGCAATGGCAAAGCAATGTCTACCCACAGAGCAGGCGAGCACGCGCCAGCCTGGGAACAGAGGAGTCCAAGACTCCTTTCATTTCTATGGCTGCCCAACTGGAGCAGGTCCAGGCTCTGGAGTGGGTCCAGGCCCTGGAGCGGAGGGAGCCCATCTTTCGTGTGCTGGCCGTGGCGGGGCTGCCGGCACCCAGGCAGCGAGGAAGTGGAAGGCATGCATCTAGAGTGCAGCAGGGACAAATGCCAGGCCTGAGGAACACAAAGGAACAGGCTGGGACAAGGGCTCAAAACAGGAGGGAGAGTGAGCGCAAGGGGCAGGGAAGGGAGCCAGGGATCCCGAGGCAGTGCACAAAACAAGGCAGGAAAAAAGATAAAGGTGATTGCACGCAAAAGAAAAATTGGGGAAGGATGGGGAAGGGGGGCCATGAGAGGCAAGGTGTCTGGTTTCTGACAATGAGTCTGGAAGGGAGGAGAAACTGCAGGTGAAAGATAAGAGAATAAAAAGCCAAGAGCTGTACACAGGCCCCAAAAAGTGAAAAAGGCTTGTCAGGAAGAGTAAGACAAATGAGAGAGGAGGGGAAAGTATGTTATACATGATAGAAAATAGCTTATTTCCTTGTGCATGAACAATGACATCAGGTTTTGTTCCTGACAGATTTCTCAGAATTTATTCCAAGCCTGTCAGAGATCAAGAAGCATTTGGACAATGCTTTCAGGCACATGGTGTGATTCTTGAGGCTGTCCTATTCAGGGTCAGGAGCTGGGTTCAGTTATATTTGTGGGTGTCTTCCAATTCAGGATATTCTATGATTCAGGATGTTCTATGATTTCCTTCCAGAGGTGAGACCTGAAGTCAACAGCCCTGTCCTGCATGTACACAACTCAGAGGTCTCCCACTCTCTTAGGGTGGAGAACTGTGCAGAGAAGCATGACAGTCTGCTGCCACTGCTGCTCTTGTCTCTCACCCCAGTGCCAGAAATCCCCATTAAAGGGTATAAAATTTATAGCTGCTATGGCAGCTTTCATTTGCAAACAGAACGGATTTTCTTTTTTTTTTTCTTTAAATAAGGGAAAACTGCACTACTTACAGGAAGAGCTGAGAATCAGGAATTGTTGGGTTTAAGCATGTCATCAAACCACAAATTATCCTTTCCTGATCTTGCACACCATAAGCTTTACCAATTTCCCTCCTTGGGCCTGCCCAAGACCACTTTCACTGCACAGGGAAGCACAGCCAGCTAGAATGAGGCACTCAGGATTTCTTTTTTCCATCCTGTTCTATCCTTGAGGCTTATTAACTCTTGAACTCTACTGTTAAGACAGAACAACTACCTTTCTGCTCTTTATAGCAGGCTGATTTACTCTGTCAAAAAGTACTTACTCTAACTTCACAACTGTCAGAGTAAGGAGGCATTACAATATCCTTCCTATATGAGGCTTTACAGACAGAAAATCCAAGTCCTCAGACACATAGATATTGCCTCCACTGGGAGTTTGGAATCCAAATTCATCTATTAATCTAGGTCAACTAGAGTGCAAACCCACTGGTTCTGTTCTCCCAAAGTGAGACTCTTAGGGTCAAATCACTCTTTAAGTATTTCACATTCCACAACTTGCTTTACATGTGATTACAGGCTACCTCCAGAAGCATGAGGCTTTCTAAAAATTAGCTCGCAGAATGTTCTGACTTGGAAGGGACCCACAAGGATCATCAGGTCCAACTCTTAAGTGAATGGCCCATACAGGGATCAAACCCACAACCTTGGTGTTATTAGCACCATGTTCTCACCAGCCAAGCTAATCTCAGGGTCTCGGATCTCAAGCTTATCAAGATTATTAACCATCTTCTGGGTGTTTAAATCACTTCTAACAATGCAGGGAACTCTGTCAAGAACTGAATCCGGTTCCTCAAAAACAGGAGGCCATCAGCCCTCTCTTGAGACACCCTTCACTTTCAACATCTGCAATAGGCAAGGAATGAGAGCTTTCTCACAGACAGCATGATAGACAACAGGTAGAAGAAGAACTACCATATCCAACAAACAAGATAAAGATTGTTACATGGAAAAAATGCAACTAAATAATTTAAGATTGTGTCATAAGTCACAAAAAGAGAGAATTGCACCTTTTCACTATGGAATTGTTTGCAACAATAATGTTCTTTAAACAGCATTTAACCTATTGAAAGTACTAAGATGCACTGACTTCTTACATTAACTTTAAAGAAAGCAAATAACATGACTGGCACTATCTGGAGAGTCCAGAAAACATTATCCTTAATTTTCATAACTCCTGAATATGAATATTTGAATTCCTACAAGGTCTACAAGTGAAGCATCTGCCTTCAAATAACACTCATTATCCAGACAAAACAAACAGTATATGATTTGATGTTTTTGGCATTGCTTTCACCTCGCCCCCAACTCCTTTGCTCTTGTAGATCCACCAGAACCTGAGAGCTCCTCCATATATATATACATATATATACACCTCCTGTCTCTGATTTTAGCCATCTGCCACCCCCAGATACACACACAGACACATGCACACCAGTCTCTTCATCTTTCAGTGGAGGAGGTGAACACTCATGCAAAGCTCAGCACATTTCAGGAGCATGCACACACAGAAGCTTTCCCATGTGGAGCACATTGGCGCACAGAGAGCAGAGCAAGCAAGCAGCTGGAAGCATTGGAGGGAAAAAAAATGGATGTAAATTGACGCAAGTGTTGGATAGATGGGAGGGGAAAGAGATGACCACCTACTATGCAGGTAGATTTATTTTATATAAGTTTATGCATATAATATTTCCAGGGGTTTAAATCACTACAACAGAAAGAAGGTCCACATAAAGAATATCTAAATATCTGCCAGGCATGGAAAATTTCCCCCTCTAGCATCAGACAGGATTATATTTTCGTAGGGTCACTGGCCTGGCTCTGCAATATGGGCTGGCCTGCATGAAGCAGTCTGCACTTCTCCCCAGGGAGCACACAAGTGAACACAGATGGTAGTCATCCTCTCATTCTTGGAGGCTTCTAGGAACTCCTTCAGCTTCAGTTTGGACTGAGAAACTGAAAAAAAATCACCAAATGTGAAAAGACTGCATTGCTACCCCTTAGTGCCAGGAACCATGTTTTTTATGAAAATTCCAGTGTGCCTCCTCTGAAAAGGATAGCAAACTCACCTCTGCTCCAAGAGGAAAAAGAGAGGTTCTTCAGAACAAAAACCTAACAGCCAGCCCAACCTGCCACTGCCTCAGCCCCAAATCCTGTGCCCTGTACTGATAATGAACAGGCCAAGGCAGGTCCCTGCCTCTGTGGAAGGCTGACACGGCATATTTCCCTCATCTGTACTTATGGGCTGCTCTTCTCTGGTTCTCCAGCTGCCAAAGTTGAGCACATAAATACTGCAGAGTATCACACAGAGGAGCAGGAAAGCTACCAAGCACAGCTTGCAGCTACCAAATGCAATGCAGCACAGCATGCGAGAGAAAAGGCTTTAAAAGGTTTTCTCTTCTGAATAGCAGTCTTACCTTAAGAGGTCCTATCCACAGTCCTATCTATCCTACACCTTCTTCCTAAATATACAAATTTTGTCCAATATGGTATATGGGAAAAAAAGCCATAACTCTGATCGGTTCAGAAACATGAGAAAGTTTGAAAGTATTTACAACCAGTAAATAAACGAAGAAGTGAAGGAAACAGCAATACACTGCAGCCATTCACTAACATATTTGCACCCTGACTTCACAACAGCCCGTCTCCATTCAGGCCCTACTGAGAAAGGTTAGGGCACCCTGACCACAAAAGCAGCAGCAGGAAGAAAGAAAAGGCCTTAGACCAGCAGCAACATGTGCAAACGAATAAACTTACCACAGCTTCTCTCGGGCAGACAGAGCCTTGGCAATGTAAAAAGGACAGGCAGAACTGACACCTTGTTTGCCAATCTACTGAGACCACACGGGACTTTTTCCCCTTTGCAATTAAGCCTAGAAGACTTTCCCTTTGCTCCAAAACCTGTCAACAAAAGCTATGAGTTGACAAGGACACTATGGGGCTATTTACTTGCTTTCCAACATAAATAGGCAGGACACTAGTCTCAGGAGCTGCACACGGAATACAGTAACACAGTATCTCCTCCCTCAGCTTTTGGCCCATCAATTCAACAGGAAGCAATGCAGGAAATCCAAGGCATCGGTGTGACTCCAATCCATGCCCTTCCTGTCCGGGGAGAGACATCTAAAAGCATCTGGGACTCCTGTTAACAGAAGCAGTCAACACCTCTGTTGAAGGTGAGGGGGAGGGAAGTTCAACTACACAACCCAAAGCTAAACATAGTTTGGGCGGTGCACACCAGAAGGGACCATATTAACTGCCATGCTGTGTTCCACCTCCACTTTTCTGACGTTCAAAGACAACAACACTGCAATCTGAAGGCTGTGAAGCCATGCCCAAGCAAGCTCTAAGCACACCAGCTAACGCTGTTGTAGCCATGATGATGTCTCAGCAAGGACAAGGAGAAGGGGAATCGGTGGTCACTTGGTTTGCCTCCCCTGGCTCCTTGCTGCTGCAGACCAGGCACTGCTGTACACAAAGCAGTATTTTAAAACTTGCCTTGCTTGTTACAACATGATCCTTAACCTGTCTGCAACATCCTAGTTCTGAGGTTGCAGGGGACATGGTAAAACTGCCACCTGGACTCTGGAACAGAAGCCTGTTCATGCAGTAGTACAGGCTGCTAAAGACATACCGTCATGTACTCCATAAATTTCCCTGCTGAGCACAAGGCAATGTCAAGGTTATAATTTTCAAAGGTATCCCCAGGATGGTCCCTTACACAGCTCAGACTATTGCACTGGTTTGTAATAAGCTACAGTCTGCCAGAGCAGCACTACTGAAGTGTAAGAGACAGGAGCAGGAGGTAATAGCTTTGGCACACTACCAGGGAAGTCCCTCCCCAGCGTATTAGATACTGCGATGAACTTTCCTCTTTAAAACAAAACATCAAACAAATTTGCCTGACCTGTCAGTCAATAAATCCACAACAACAAAAACATAAAAACAAAAAAGGAAATTCCAATTAGTTAGAGATGGGGGAGGGAGGGAAGGGAAGAGAATATTCTTTCCTGAATCTATTTTTAGGCTATGTAAGGCTGCCTGAAACCATGGCAATGAACCTGCTGTAAATCCCCTTGCCAGCTCGATGTTTTGTTTCCTTATAGACAAGGATAAATGAGTATGTACTACAGATTAAATGGTCTAAACCAGAAATGAATCAACTATCAGGTTACTGGAAATGCATTTGCTAGTTATGAAAACTACTGGTTAAGAGAGGCAGGAGTAGATGATCAGAGAGACCAACCTGTCCACCAATCTCATGCCTAATAAGCAATCCTTTACACCCCTAATAAACAGTACTGAGGTGGGATAAGCCTCCAGACTGCATCTCTCCACATCCACCACCATTGACTTCTGGGTGTATTTTGACATCAATGGCTGCACTCTCAGTGCCCACATTTTTCTAGTGCTTCTTATTAAAAAGAAGGAAGAAAAGGAAACAAGCAGATTTTGTGTGGGTTTTTTTTTTTTTTTTTATCTATACTCCCTCAGCTTTGGAATAAACAACACAAGTAGGAAGCGGAAAGAAACAATACTTTGCTCTTTTGCCATTTAAATGAGACTAAAAAAAATCTACCCACAGCTGGGAATTTAGATATTTCAATGTAAAAATCAACAGTTTTTAAGAAACATTTCAGAGCTAATAACTTCCATTAACATCTTTGCATCTGTTGCTGAAATAACAGCAATAGTCTTACATGGTTGGTGGTATCAAATTCATCCTGATTTGCAATTCTCTGCCGTGCACACTAGATTGGCTGCTAATCTGTGCTGCTTTGGAGGACCAAAACATCCTACAAAGCTCAGCTCTGCCTTCACAACAGCTTTGTTTGATATGTGAGGGAGGTAGACAGAAAACATACCTATCTCAAGACAGTTAATTAGATACCCAGTTCTTTAAAGATCAACATCCCAATTATATTTTGATTCTATATGCTATCAAGTTTTTCACACTTGCATATATCAGGAAGAATAGAGGAGGTACATGTGTAAGTCTACAAAACTGTTACTTGGCAACGTTAAAGGAAAAAAAAAAACACTCAAACACAAAAAGGTAAGCATGCTGAAAATGTTAGAAAATGCAAGATTTCTTCTCCACACAGAGCACAGGTAGTCTCTTTTGCTCAGTGCTGTTACAGCACACACATCACCCAGGCGGTATCAGCTTCCCAGCATTGCTAAGCAACACCACACCACATTACCTCAATTGATTCAAGGGAGGGAAGTTGATTCAGAAGCCATTGAAAAAGGCAAAATCTAGATAAAAATGGTTGCACAAACCTCACATACACAAGCCAGGATCCTGCAGTGAGAGCAAAAAGCAATTAAGGAAAACCATAGGCACACACACAAACTGAAGAAAAAATAAAAAATAACAACATACATAAAGACAGAAGAAAGGGGAAAAGGAACTAGGTAAAAGAGGAAGAGAATAGCACTGCTGTCTCACCTCAGGTATTCTAAGACTAGAACAGTGAATTGCATCTTTCTTTCCAGGGAGTAAAAACCAGTAAAACAGCCAGAAAACCATTAGAAACATGGCAGTTTGATCCCCATCAAAAATAGAGCTTGCACACAATTGAGGATCTTTGCTATGAATACTGAAGATCAAATGTCAGGAATTAATATGAAACACTGAATTGTGAACTGCTTCAAAATCAAAACACACTTTAACTCTTCTGAATATCCTTCCCTTCATTCTGATGGTAAATTCTGTTAATGTCTTATACATTTGAAGAGTTGCATTAAACCACAGCATCATTAGATCACACTTTAGAACCAACATCAGGCTAACAGATTTAGATGCTACTCATCCAGAAATTTTAAAGGCACTCCAACATACCACCACAGAACTATTAACCATGCTGCCCAGCTTCTCTCTCATAAAAACTTTAAAAAACAGATATAAAAAGCTGAGGATGTGCTGCCAATTTAAATAAAAGAGCTCCAGGGAACAACAGGCTGGTAGCCACAGGCTCCTGCTACACTGAGAAAATTGATAGAAATTGTAGAAGAGATTAGCAAGCATGCAAATAAAAATGACAGAGTAGTGTCATCATGGCATGACTTCTTTTATAAACTTGCCAAACATACATAGGTTAAGTGTGGTATGCATGATACATATAACATGCCTTGGATCTCTAACAAACCTTTGACAATGTCTCTTACCACAGGCTTTTAAAGAAATTGAACTGTCATGGGATAAAATGGAGGGTCCTTCTGTGGATTAACAATTGGCTAGATGAGAAGAAACAGCACTGGAAAAAATACCCAGTTTTCACAACAGCTCTGGCTTTGCATTTGTACTACTCAATATACTCATTATTTATGTGGAAAATGGAGCAAGCAGCAAGATGATAAAGTTTGCTGGTGATTAAAAACATCAGGGGAACTAACTGTGTTGAACTGCAGATAGATTTGTCAGGTGTTTATTCACACACACCACAGAGTAACAGTCAATATAGTGAATGGAAACCCTGGAGTCATTGCAATTTAATTAAACTCAGGAACCACACACTCACAGAGGACAAAATTCAGTGTTGGTTGGGAGAGGAAATGGAACATCAGGAGTGAGCAGGTCAGGGATACTCAATGCGATGGGGAACAACTGCAAATCCTTGGTGCAGCCTATGGCTGCTGCACCAAGGAATTTTCAGAGAAGGATATAACAGAGGAAGAAAAAAATTCAGAGTGACAACAATGGCAGGTCTGCAGCAGCTTTAACCTAAGGAGAACTAAACAAGCAACTACTTTTAGATTAGAAGGAAAGATGGATAAGATGACAGACATAGAGCAAAGAATGGTATTATAGAGAAAGCAAATAGGAAACCATGTCTCAGAATAAATGAATTAGGCAGTATAATACGAAGTTTATCAGGCAGCTTGTTTAAAAACACCAGGAAAAGGAGGTCCTTTTTCCATATTACAATTAATGGTAGAACCCATTGTCACAGGATGTTGTGAAGGTAAAAATTTAAAATAGATTAATACATAGTTAGATGTATTCACAAAAGAAAGCCTGTCAAGGATTGTTAAACAAAGGTGCAGACACATTCTTGCTCAAAGTCCTTGAAGTGCAGCCTGCCAATAGCTGAGAGGGATCACTGTTTTACTAGCACTTTTTCCCCATAAGCATTAGTACTGGACATTATTAGAGGTGGAATGGTGGCCTAAACCAGACCTCTGGCTAGAAATAGCAGGGCTAAATCCCATGTTAAATGCCCAGGAATCTTCAGCAAGATGTGCAGTGCTGGGAAACCCCATCTTTTGAGAGGGAACATCCACATGCAGCACCTGCTGAAGCCGCATGTCACACAAAGATTTGCTTCCTGTTGGAGAGCTGCACTTGATCAAACATGTTCCTCTTATGTGAACACAGCTATGCTACATGTCTCTACACTGGGTTAGATGAAGCTAGTCTGTAATTCTGCCTACACTGAACAGGCAGATTTACCTACTTCTGTTTTGTGGCCTGGTAATAAAAACCTCATTAGAGCCAACTTATACAAGAGGAGCTCCTGTCCCCTGTTTTAGGTGGCTGAGCTCAATTACGGTGCTATGCTACTGAATTTGAAAGTCATTTGAGAAGTTGCACAGTTCCCAAAAGTCAGCAGCAGAAGAGGATGAGGAAGATAAAGGAGGAAGAAGAAAGAAGCTACCCTACTTCTGCAGTGATTCAGAAGCTGATTGGCAAGGGAAGGTACTACAGACACCATTAAAGCTTGTTCTACCTTCATGTCCCCGGCTACCCATATGGCTTTCCTCCATAAAATGGCTGTCAGGCAAACTATGAATTTGGGAGATGTCAAGAAAATGACCTCTTGATGAGATTTATGAGGCATTAACAGATTTATTCAGCCACTCATAAGATGAGATACATGCCCACTTGCACAGCCTTACCCCCACATTATACATGCAATTATATTTTGTGCATAGCAGCTACCCTGTTGCATTTCTCACCTGTTGATAAAAACATGCTAAAAGTGCCTTAAAAAAGATATAGAAACTTTGTTTCCCTTTTAGAAAAACTAAGTGAGCTTCCAGCAAGAAGTGACTTTGGATTTCTCAGTATCACGCAATTTTAGCTCGAGTACCTAGAAAATATTTAGAGCTTATGTATGTTATGGGAGAAACTGACAGAACCGAAACTCAGAGAAAATCCTTCCCCTGGAAAGGAGGAATCAGTCATGCAGAAATTGCCAACTTGAAATCTCTTTCCAGATAGCAGACTGATCAACAAGATCTCTCTCACCTCATGCATTCTCTGCTTCTACACAACAATTCTTACACTTTTCTATTATGTTCTGTATGCAGGCAAACAAAATTTCACCAAAAAAAATATCAAACCCCAACTAATAAACCAATCTGTTCTAACACTGTATTGGGCTCAGCTGTCATTTAAGCTGCCCCACAAGTTCTCTGACATAAGGTGGCTTTCCTGCACAAATCACTTGAAGCAGCAGAGGCTGGAGATCGCCTTCACCACTGTCCAGACTCTCAGCTGTACAGTGCTGATTACACAAAGCTCCACATAAAACCACAGTTGGTTCCTACTGGCTCCCATGACAGGCTCGCAATGGAACAGCTGCCCACATTTTCCTTCCTGCATCAAAGATAACACTAACTCCAGCACAACATGAAATACATCTGAGCTGCTTGTTAAACAACAAAGCTCAGTCACTGATGTGCCTTATGTTGCTGAGTGAAGAGGTCAGCTCTTCCTTGAGATATCAGTACTACTTGTCAGATGGCAGTAAGTCTGTTAGTGCTTATTTTATCATGTTCTTCGACTTACTTGTCTCCACTCAGTGATTATTCCACAAATTTCACTATATATTCCACAAATGGCACTAAGACGACTGATTCAGTGACTTGCTCCTACCTCTCCACTGTGATTTCAACACAGTGCCAACTTACCTCATGAAAGTGCAACTCCATCCACAGCATCAACATCACGTAACTGCTTCCCTACCTCTTCTGGTAACGCTGTGTTCCCACAACACTGCCTTATCTAGTTTCTGCAAAACCATACAAGCATTTGGGCTACAGCTCTAGTCTAGTTCTTTGTACCTCATTTCTCTTTGCATAACTCTGAACTCCCATTAATTTTGAGACCATTTCTTAAATAAAAGCACCATTGCTCTGCTTTCAAATTGAGAAAACAAGGCACATCTCCATGAATGTTTCACTGGTACTACTCTGTAACTAAACAGTGCCAGATGCAGAATATATGACTCCAGACCATTTAGTAGCAGGTAATTTTTTATTCCAGAGACACTTTTAGTCAACCAGTCCAATTGGACAGAGATAGGCCATTAGAATACATGACCTATACTTTCCTATACACATCCAGAATAATCATGTTGATTCTGTCATGCCACCACCTGGCACTTTTACGGCTACCATAACATCTTCAGGAAAACCAATATTACCTTGTTCCATTTCTTTCAGCATTAACTCTTCCCCTTTTGTACAACACATATAGCCAGAAACCAGCCTTAACAGCTTCCTCTGTATTACAAATCCTTCGAAGTTAATGTTATTTTTTTCACCACCTGAAATTCCTTTCATGTTTCCAATTTCAGCAGCTTATGCTCCTGGTATTTTTCAAAGAAACCCTATGAAGGAATGGAAACAAGTATTCAGGTGGCATCCCAGCAAAAACTAAAAAGGTCTCAAAAAGATAAAGATAAGGCTTGAATATAGCCATGAGGGAAGCAGCTGAGTGAAGGGACGAGAAACAGGGCATGAAAAACTACTGCAAAGCCCCAACACATCGCCAAGAACATTTTTTTTATTATTCTCCAGCTTCACTAAGACCTGAAGGCAAGACAGCCTTGGACTACAAACAAAAGTGGAGCCTGAGCATTGGACTGAGTTGCTCATCACTCTGAAAACGAAATAGGGTCAGATACAGCCCTTTTTTAAGCATTTATGAGAATGTTTGAGTTTTCAGTCTTGCCTTTCTGAAAAAGTACCTCCAACATTACAAGGTATCCTTTGATCAGCCTCAGAAAGAAGTCTTCCTAGCCTCTGCAAAGGAAGAGAGAGTTGTGAGGCATAAAGACATCTACTGTTACTTATGTAAATGACATTTTGCTGTAACAGATTTTTAAATAAACTGTCTGCTCCCTTACTCAAAAAGCTGAGATTATCACATCAAGAAGACAAGTAGAAAATAAACATGGCCACAACAGCATGCAATTTCCAGAAATTCTGCTTGGGAGGATCTGCTTGCAGGTTATTTCATTCTCCCCCCACTATGTGAAACGGCAGGAAATTCAAGCTCATATGTGTAGGGCCCAAATCTCATCTGAATACACAACCAGACACACACAAAGCAGTCTGAATGGGAAAATGAGGTAAAAATATCTCAAGAGACAAGCACTTCAAAAGTATATCTGAGGCTCATACATCTCATAAAATGTTGAACTTTCCAGACTAGGACTAGCAGCATTAGTATCATGAGCCTTTCCTGGAAAGACCTGGTTAATTTCCTGCAGTGAATCACAGGTAATAACAAAACAAACCAAACTCACCAAAAACAACAACAAAAACCCAAACAAAAACAAAAAACCAAAGACCAAACAAACAAACAAACCCCTTCCAACAAAAACAAACTTCTTATGCATGTATCCTTCATCATTTAAGAAAGATAATTTTCTGTTGTAGTCTATGCCTTGGCAGTGTTCCTTTCCACTCCTCAACATGATTTAATACGTGCTCTACTAGTAGTACATGAAACTTGGTCAAGTCTAAAAAAAAAGACAGCATAAGACTATCCTTTTAAACATTTTTAGATAAATTTTATTGCTCAAATGAAATAAAGACAAACAGATGATTTAAGTCATTATTGAAAACTAAACATTAGGTAAGGACAGAACCCTACATTAAAACTGTTATTGGCATTTTCCTGTAGAAGTCCATTTCTATTAGTTGATAAATTTCAACAGTTCATTTGCAATTAAATATAGAGTTTACATTTACTTTGATTATTTTTTTCCACAACCAGTAGGTTACACAATATTTACACACTTTTTTAGTGTTATATTTACACTTACTACTTTTAAACCCTCTGTCTTATAAATTAGTAGAGGATTTGTTTCTTTATACCAAGATGACAATTTTACTATGGCTTTCAATACACTGCATTTGGAAGGAACTAAACTTAAATCACTAAGATGCCTTTTAAAAGTCAACTCTAAAAATGCACCAGGGAAAAGAAAACAAACCAAACCCCAAAAGTTTGGCACAAACAAGACTGCTATTTAAAAGAGAATGATTAATTATACAATGGAGAGATTAAAATTTAATGCCCATAATTAATCTTTCAATTCACTAATAGTAAAATTTAATGAAATATCAAGAAATTCCTTCACTATCTAAAAACACTAAGCTTGTGAGACACCTAATTTGTATCGTGTCTTCAGTTAGATAGCTGAAATTCTTTGTATTCTTCAAGCTTTAATGCACATAGTCCTAATTTTCTCCCAGCTCTGCAAAAATAGCCTGTAAGAATGCTGAAAAGTGGAGATGATTATCCAGAAATAAAGTACAGAAGTAGCAGGTGTTTGAAAAGAGCCCATTCACCTAATGATAGGCATGGAAGCTCTTCCTTCCTCCTGCCCCTGCAAGAAATGTCACCTGGAATATTTCTGCCTGGAAAAAAGTGGTATTTCTGCAGAAATCAAGAGAAGGCTGTATAGGGGCAACTTACGCCAACTTCTCAAGTACTTAGGGAATGGCACCAAAGAGGAAATCATGACTATGGTACCAGCTGCAAGTTTGAATTGACCAGCATGGGTTAACACTTCAGGGGAATTATGAGCAATCCCTGGGAGGTGTGCAAGCAGACCAGTTGCACACCACAGTTCATACGTAGAATAAATGGTTCACACCAGAAAGGACCTGAAGTCCTAACTATGTTAAAATAGACTCTAAATAAAAACAAAACTACTTACTAGCCTTGCAATAATTTTGATAAGCTCTACTTGCTGCTAAGAGATTACAGAAATAGAAGTGATTTTGCTCAGTAACTGTACCACAGTACTGAAAAACTACCAACACACAATCTTTACAGTAAGGAACAACACGGACAAAAAATAAAAATGCAAAAAAAAATTCCACATGAACACAGCATGCTGGTGTCTCACCAGCTCTAATTCTCCCCTTCTCCCAGAAAGATTTCTCCAGGTCACCTCCAGCGTGCTTAGGAAAACCACACTCTTCTCAGCCCACGCAATTTAGCGAGGTCAGCAGGAGCATCTCATGGGCGGCAAATGAACTGTTCCTACCCTTTAATTATCATCTGTGTTCAAGGCCAAACCCTGCAGCTTCACCACCCAGATTATCTTCTGGGTTTGCTCAGAGGGATCCTGGGTTTCATGCCCATCTACTAAGCCCATACAGTTTTTCCTTCCATTGCCTCAGAAAGTGCAGCCTCTAAGCGAATTACACCTCTTTTTCACCTAGTCAATTTTCCACAAAGCTGCTAGAGAAACCACTGAGGTTGTTACTAAACAAAGCATGCACAGTGTCAGGAACCTGACATTTTAAACCTTCCTGCAACAAAGTGTGAGTCTCGCAATTACTAGGACTAGTTAGTAGTCAGTTAGGGAATACTATGTGTACAATTTAGGAGGCTTTCGGCTTGGTTCTCATCCGTCTTAAGTTCTTAAGATGGGGAAATGGATAAACAACTACCTATGAAGAAGACCTAAGTTAAGAAAAAAAAATGGGATTTTTTTTTAAATGGAAGACAATGTAATGAAAATAAAAAGTATGGGTATGATTATTCAATCTTTTTAAAGTTTTTTCCCCCCAATTAGTAAATTCTAAGCATGAAGAACCAGCAAAGCAGTGAAATGCAGTTTTGCTTTAAGGGAAATAAATAGTATGCTACCACAGCCCTCAGCTAGCAAAGTGACCCTGACTTTTTGCATGTTCTGCAAAAATTAAATACCCTTTAGGCAGTGCTATTAATGGAGTCATTCAGCAAGGAGCCTTCAAAGTTGCATTTATCCAATAAAAAAAAATAAATTAGTGACTGTCTCAGTAACTTGGTACCACCAGGAAGCAGAGAAGCTCTGTTAATGACTATAGGGCATAGTGGCACCTTATTGAATTCCTGTAGTAAAGTCAGGCTTGTTTGAAGGTCTTAAAATTATCTGAAGTGTATAAATTAACTCCTTATTAAAGACAGTTTTTAAAAACAAGGGTGACAATTTAAAGCTTTAATACTGTAACATGCTTCTAACACCTTGCAGAACAGAATCCATGCTCAACTAACAGTTTTGGTATTTTAGTCCCCTTTTCTCTCTTGTATACCCAAGAAATTCCAAGATATGCTTCTGCTATAATCCTTCAGCTCAAGAACTAGGCACACTAAACAAAATAGGTCATCACGCCTCACTAACACAGATAAAATGACTAAGCATATGGTAACAAAAGGAACCTTAAGGTCATTAATCACAAACTGCTTTAGCTCAGCATAAAAAATGAGTAATTACACTTCAAGCAAACAAATACATTTAATATTTTAAATATCATGGAAGATAGTAGTTAGAGAAAGATTATTAAAATTCAGAAGAGAGACTGAGGGATCTACTGTCAGTGGTCCAGTAACTAGGTTACACATGATCTCTCTGGAAAGCCAGCTGCCATGAACACAAACCCCTACCCAGGGAGTCCTCCTGAAGTGCTCTGTCCCACAGGTAACGAGTCTCTGTACTAGAACTGGACAACCCGGAGCAGAAGTTTCCCAGGGAACTGAGGAGACTGCCACAGCTGAGCAGCAAGGGAACAAACTGTCCGTGGAATGATGAAGTGTAGGAACACCTAAGGGATGTCATCTGCAAGTTGAGTGGGAAGTTTAAAGATTTAGGAAGAACTAGAGTAGTTTTACACAGGCCAGTTTATCAGCAGGAAAAATCTCCAACAGTAAGACCATAAAGTAGGAAGCAGACTTTTATTTTCCTTTTAATGGAAGCAGTGGTATTCAAGACATCTGAAAGCAGCCTGAACAAAAACTCAAGTCCTTATAGGGAGCACCCTTGAATCAGACTATGAATAGAGAAAATACCATTGCCAAGGTTCTTACTAACCCTGGCTCAAGCCTGTAGTTACCTAAAACTTGTCCTTTAGTCAATCACTGAAAATACAGTTCTGCAGGCAATGAAAACAACAGGAAACTCATCCTACAAACAGCTGAACAAAACCTAAGCTAGTAATATCAAGGGTAATTATCAGTCAGAATGTAAGGACCTGCCCATTACAGAGTAAAAGGTACTTACTGATCAAAGTATCTAATATGTCAAATGACAAAAAAAGTTATTGACTTCTATATCCATGGAAAAAAAATGGGATTACTTCTCCTAATGGAAAAAATTAATGAATAAAATAAATAACTGAATACATCAGGGTCATTAATAGTTAAGATTCTCTTGATAGTTAATAACTGTCTGAAAATCAGTGCATGTTTCTTTCTTTGTATTATATGTACAAAACAAAGTATGTATCCAGAACATACATGAGAGACAGAATTTTAAAAAAATTTAAATTTGAATCTTGTGATGATCACAAAGAAAAACTTTAATTGACTGTATTCAATCACAAGGAAGAAAAAAAGCCTTTTAAAAAATCCATTAAGATAACTGTCCAAAACTGGGCTTGCCATTTGTAGTCTAAATCATACCAGTCATATACAAGACCTGTTGTAGCATGCAAAGGCTTCATGCCAAAAAACACGAAGTTTTATTAGACCATCAAAATACCAGATGCGCCTCCAAAGATGCGCATTCCTTCCTTACTGCTAAGAAAGCTGTAGGACTAATGGAAAAAGAATATCACTCAAAACTTACAGACTTACACATTCATTGAAGATATAAATGAACAGTTAACAAGTTCCAGGACTCTATGCCAGAAATAGTTTTGGCTATAAGCTTACTGAAATTTAAAAAAATCCCCCAGAACAGTGTGTTCTTCCATCACATTTACCTGATGATTATGGATATATATGAAAGAATCCTGTCACAGATAGTAACTGCATTAAAAAAAAAAGGAGTTGAAAAATAAAAACATGCATAGAATTCAAGAAGCAAAAACAAGTAAGTATTGAACAAAAAAATCAATATAGCCAGGTTTGGAGAACACTAAATAATCCTTACTACCTGAAAATCTGATGAAAGTAGCACCAATAACATTCCACCTTCATTAAAGGAATGATTCAGATTGCAGACTCTTCGCCCTTTATTTCTAGGGGGCAAGCCATAGATTCATTAATTTCTAGTAATCAAATACATTTCCCTAATTAGCTTTGGAACAGTGACAGTATTGCTGGTTTTGGTTGGGGTTTTTTTTAATAAACTGTTGTTAAAACTAAGACAAGAGGAATGGTTCTTCCCAGGACTGCCAACAGCAGCACACATGATGTACAGAAACAGAATCACAGAGACTCGATTTACATCATGTTTTTTCTTTCACTCTGAAAGAAATTCAGCCTTATTAATGAATCAGAAAAAACGCCATACATACTGCTAAAACACTAAGAGTCTACGCATATGGGAATTTTGAGGAGGGGGAAGAAGGGGAAATAAAAGAGTGAACAAAAGAAACTGGCACAAAGAAATGGGTTACTGTTTTTCCCTCTAACACAAACTTAATTGCATATTGGATAAGGATAATGCCCCACGATGTTCCATGCTTGCAAAGGTCAAGACTTTTGCTTTTCAGCTGTCCCCATCAAATATTATTCCCTGAAGAAACGAGTCTGAAGCTGTCCGAGAGCACACACACTCTCAGACTTGAGGGTTAAGGATTCTAGCCCTGCACAGTTTAATATTGCACCAGGCACCAAAGCCCTCAGTGAGGGCAGAGGAGCACTCCAACAGTGCACACTTAAGCAAGTACAAACAACAAGCACTGAGACAAGAGCTTCTAAAGGCTATTCTGTCTATTCCAAAATAACAGGGACATGCTATTATCATGCTCAGTTGCATTCATTGTATTCAAAATACCCATGTCACCTATGTTGTTGTGTGACTTTAAAAGCAGAGCTCCCATCTTACTGTTTTAAGAGCAATGGTGGTGGGTAAGAGTGGCCCCACTGGAAGCACTCAGCCCAGTGGGACCCCTGTGTCCCCATGCTGTCACTGAAGAACCACTCCAGCCACTGACCAGATATTAAAAATCTTTGTTTCTCAAATGCGGAACTGCCAGAACTGCATATGTATAAATATATATAAGGTAGAGTCGTCAATCAAGTACCTGGACTGTTGCTATTCCTCCCTGTAGTCCTCCACAGCAAGAACAATTTGATTAAAATTCCTCAACAGGAGAGCACTAAATAAACACTGTAAATTAAACAAAACTATGCTGATGATCTAGTTGCAATTACTTCCAATTGATTTGAGCCTTTATTGTTCCCTCAAGCTTTAAACTTCATAGATAAAAAAGGAGCAGGCCTTACTGGAGGAATACTAAAGAAAGACACATGAAACTTTCTTTAAACATATTCAAAAGTAACCAAACTAGCTTGTCCTCATGACAGTATTCCATTTGAATTTAACCTGGAAGTCTAATGAAAAAAGTAGGCTATTCCAGGATTTGCCATTCATTCATTGGTTAACATACACACATACAAATGCAAAATTGCTGCAGCATATCTTATTTCACAGAAGTCAGACCCTGCAATAGACTTTAGGAAACTTTTACCCAGCTGATACAATACAACACAGCTCTCGGGCATGTTAGCCTTTTCCAAATGGAGGAAAATTGTCACTTTATTGCAACAGGAAATGCACACAAATGAAATGGGTTTGCTTACTGCAGTTCAAATATTCTACGAGAAAATAAAAACAGATATTCTTATTCCACTCTTGGGAACTTCTCTGCAGAAAAATCCTGGAGATCCAGATTTTAAAGCATCCTCTTAGGTCATGATATATATATCATTAGGTTGCTTTTATAATTAATTTTCAGATATTAATTTCATTAGACTCAATCTCCTTGTAAGAGCCAGGCCTCTTATTCTGATTAATTTTCTCTTCCATATCTCCAAATCACATTTTCCTTGCCAAGCTGAAACTGTTTTCAGATCACCTTTTTCTGAAATTCTTTCTTCTCTGAGGTTAGCCCGAAACTGCCACAGATAGGAGGCTTTAAAACTTCTAGACACATTTTACATTTTTCTGTAGACAGTTTTTAGATGTATAGCTATCATTTTTCCCTTCAAGGTTATATCCAGGCCTCAGTTTCAGTCCTGGGGTGCTTTTAAGTGGAAAGAACTTTGTTCAGCTTGGAGAAAGTATTTTGTTTTGACAAAAGCAGGCAGAAAAGTACAATAGAGACTCTTCTTCAGGATTTTTTCTATTGAATTACATTTACATCAGTATTAACATTTTTTGAGGTTTCTTGAAGGACAGACATCATCTAATCCTGCAGATATAAAGATCCTCATATCACACTGATCTTGCAGCAAATTTAAATACAAAGATGAAGGAGCATACCTAGCTCTCCCTATTACTCTCTTTACACTACATGAGAAGGGAAAAATGTAGTTCTGTTACTTACATCCATCTATTGTGATACACACTCAAACAGCTCATCATCTCATCATCCCTACAGTTGACTAGTTCAGCTTTAAATAGGTTATTCTTTGTGTATTAGCTGTCCTGATTATATTTTCTGCTTTAACTATTTTAAATAATAGCATAGCACACATATTTTTAAACATTATTCTCACTTATAAGGAAAAGAACTTTGAAAGAAAATCTGCTGGTTTTATGAACTGTGCAAAGAAATTTCACCAACAGATTTAAGGGATTCAAAGCAACCCTAACAAATACTGGATTAAGAACAATACCGCCTTCAGTTTTAATGCTCTCACATACATGTCTGACTTTTCTTGAACATACAGACTATTGGGTCTCTTAGGTTTTTTTAAAGCAGAGAAAATGAAAAGTCTACTTTTGGTTCAAGAAAAAGAAAATGCTTCTGAACTCCCTTTTCATCATATGTAGAAAAACATACATACACTCTAATCACAACAGTGATCTAATTTTTCAGTCATATACTTGCAGCACGCTGCTATTAGTCCCTAGCTCGCCTCCATCATGTACTTCCTCTTCATTCAGGAAGACAGCAATGGCTTCACTGTGTTGGGTTTGCTCAAGCAGAGAGCCACCATCAAGTGTCATTTGCACGTCCATTGCTTCAGATGATCCTTGAAGTGTTGTTACAACGAGAAAGTGCTCCAGCGATTTCTCTGGCACCTCAGTGCGCAGCCACTGCACACAAAATTAAGGGAGAAATGTTCAGAGTATTGCCTAATGGATAATTTCTGGGTACAGAATTTTAACTAATCCTTGATGTCCATTTAAAAAGCTGGACAACTGGAGTTAAAAATCATGCAGATATCCTGCTCTTGCATCATCACTTTGGTACGTCATTGGATAAAGGCAGATTATTTCAGGGCTACAGGAAGCATTTTCCAGATAACTTTTGGGAAATTGTGCTTGGTGATAATACAGGCAAGGTTTTTGATAAAAATTTCACTTCCTGGAGAGGCTTCAGTAGTACTACATTTATTTCCTCCCCCGCTAAGAGCAACTATGTAAAAATACTGAAGTCTGATGCCCAACAGAGCTAATAAAAGCTGTTTTCCACCCAACTGATACTCTTTTCTCTACCTCTGCGCAACAAACAGCCAGCTGCTGCGCGGCTCGCTCCACCACACACCTCCTGCCCTGCCAGCCTTCCCCAGCCCTCTCCTGACACTCTTATTTATTCACTGCTAACTAGATGGCATGAGGCTGCATTTGCTTTGAGCACTACCTGTGTGACTCCTCAGCCAGTACACAACACAGGTGCCGATGGGGCAGCTGGAAGGCAACACAGATGACCTCCAGCAACAGCTGCAGTGATTTGAGTCTCTCCTCCATCTACCACTTATTTTTTAATTAAGGTTCACTGTTTGTCTAGCATGGCTGAAGTTGCCCAACAGTTTACAGAGGTACAGACAGAGCATAGTCAGAAACAAAGATGCAGCACTATCATTCAAGGCTTACTTGCAAATAGTATGAAAAAATTGTTGAGATAGAAAAACTTGCCCCATAAAGTTACCATCACCAGCTTCTCCTCCCCCACAGGTCTATTTAGAAATTCTTCTCTTAGAGGTTCATTTCCGACTCACATGTTTTAGGCAAACCCTGGGAACTGTGTCATTTGTGACTTATCTCAAAATTCAAACATTACTAGTAAAAGCAGAGCTGTGAGCAACACTTAATTAGAATGCCTTTTTAAAACCTTTTTTACATTCAAATGGTAGAGTCACTTGCCCTTCTCTCTGCTGAAATACCATCTGCTTTGCCTTTGTTTTATTTATTTATTTGCTATTGAGGCACTTAGAGGTTATTTTCTGCTAGCTTCAGTTTCAATATTTATTGACCGCACATTCTAGGTATCCTTTCCTTTTTTCTTATTTTATGTTTCTTTTCATGGTTTCTAGTATCTTATCTTTCATCACAGTACTGAAAATTATGCTCAACATTTCAAAGGACACAGAAGGAAAAAAAATGGCACTCTGCACCAACACATTAAACAATTTTATTTTCCACATTGCACCAATTAATTCAGCTAAGCTGTAATAAATGGCTGATGAACAACACAGGTTACAATGGCATACCCATACAGCTGATCTTCCCACATGCACATACTGATGCCTCTGTTTAAAAAGCACTATTGAATGTTTAATGTGTTAAAGGCAAACATAATGGTTTCAGGTCTTAAAAACACAATGCAACCCAGAGATTTTTTTCAGGAGGAATTTCCACAAGCATAAGACAGAACCTGAGGTCCTCAAATAAAAGAATGAAAATTAGCCAAGGAGCCTAACCTTACAGTTTCACACCAATTAAGTTTAACTTCTATAATGCACAGAGACTATTTGGTACATAAAATTATATGTACTCTTAATTTTCTAAAAGGTACAGCAATGGTATCCTTCCCACCCATTCTCCCTTTAATATTTTTCATACTGTTAAGATCCTGAATACTAAGCACTCCCTGGAAAATAGGAAACTTCTGAGGGGAAAAAAAATCCCAGAACTTCTGCAGAGTCTTACTTTTACAGGAGCTTTACCTTCCTTTTTAGCCTGGTTGTTTGAGATAATAACCTCAGGCAGGACAAACTAAACAAATCATACTTCTTTCTCTGAAAAAGCCACTGCTATTATACACCACATCAAGAGCTGGTCAGGGACTTCTCAGTTGTAATCACTGTTATTGCAATCATAAGACTGCAGAGCATTAACAAAATAAAACTAAATCAAGTTACATTCACTTTGATAGTAAGCCATAATCAGCAGCAAACTCCAGAATAACAGGAGAAAAAAAAGAGAAGGACAGAAAAAAATCCTTAACTCCCAAATGACATCCCATGCTCCCTTATAATCCTAGGAAGACCAGGGTGGCCCGGGAAATGCTCCAAGTCTGTCTAATACCTGCTGTGTTCCCAGAGTCTTTGAATGATGTGAAGCCCTGTTCCAGCTGAATAGTGGTACCACCATATCCTCTATTCCTCTTAGAAATTTATTTCCACTTATTTATTAATGCAAGGGAAAACAGCTCCTTTATAAGTAGCAGGAAATTCTGCTCAGCATTCCTGCCTCTCCTTGTGCAAGACTGTTTTAAACCCACCATGTAATGGAAAAAGGCAACTATGGAAGACATACTTTTCATTTCATGTAATTTAATAGTATCCTTCCCCTCTCCTGAACTTTAAGGCCAAAATCAATGTCACCCAAACCTGCTGAGCAGGAAGCCTAATTATTCTAACATGTGCAACCAAAGTGATAGGGAGTTTCACAGTAAAACTGATAAGGAGAGACATAAAAGACTAATGAGTAGCCTGTCGGTGCTCCACTACCAGGCTAGCAAAGGTCTCTGTGAAGCACCTTTGGTATTGTTCAGTGGGGAGATGGAGGCTGGGACACGTCCAAAACTAACACTCAGAGATTGAAAAAGTGAACACATAACATCTGCAGCTCAGGTTCTTAATCCAAGCACAGAAATAAATTATTTGCAAGAGCATAGACAACAGAAAAATTCCTGATGCAGAGCAGAAAGAGCGAGTTAAATCCACACAGGCTACTGAGTAGCAAGACCCTTTGTGCCACACTTGCTATTTGAATACCTTGACAAATATCTTGACCTGTGCCTTTTGTGCAGGTGACTGAAAATAAGGGCCTTTGATTAAGGAGCTGCAGTTGTCAGTATTATTAGTGACCAGTGATCGAACTACTGATCCTGCCAATAATCAGGTGTGAAAGACACAGAAAGGCCAACAGTGGCCAGCAGAACCAGCAGCCCTAGGTCAGAAAAGGAAGCATCCAACAATACCAACTCTCTCCTTTACTGCTAGGGTTTCCAGTTTGCAAGTAAGTCATCTTTTGACCTATAAAAATGTGTGTTCTTCCTTAGCTATATTTTGTGCAAGACAATCCAGGTACCCAAGTAGCTTGTCCCTGAGGCAGCAATCCCATATTCCCTATCTGTACAGAGCACAGTCCCTGCACTCAAACCCAATTGTTTCAAGCAGTGGTGGTTTGATACTGGTATCTCTGCTCAGAAAGTCAGTTTTCCTCAGATAAAATAGGTGACATCCAGGTGACATCTCCTGCTGCAGAATTTCTATAATACTTTGTGCATTATACACCTAAATGCCTTGTGTATTATAGAAATAGATACTTTGGGGAGACCTATATGAAGAGGAGGAGGGGGAAGGTCCCCTTTTTTTGCTCAACTTAGCCTTTTCACTTCTGTGTTAACATACCCAAAGAGGGAGAAAATAGCAACAGTGTCTCAGAGACAGAGTCTCACATATTTCACTGGGCTTTCACCACTACCCCCAATTTATAACCTGGGAAAGAACATATTGTCTGGAAACACCATCCCTACCTTATGCTAAAATACCACCCAACACCCTCAGTATTCCTCTTGCCTAGTAACAAATGTGTATTGTACAGAAATTTTCTCCTGTAGACCTCAGTATCCACATTTCATGTCTTGAGAAAGTTCTTTCCTTCATTTTACACAGTGACACAAAACCAGATTTTACTGTACAGGCTTCACTGTGTAACACTGAAGGGCACATTACAAAAATGAGTTCTCCCTCGAGATCAACAGAAAACAGAACTTTAGCACCCTCCTGAACTTCAGCAACAAAGCTTCATTTTATTTGACTACCAGCTAACAGAGCCACCATTCTTTTTTCCTCTTTTTTTGACAACCAACATTAGAAACAATTTCCCCCATCTAAATTTCTAGAAAAGAAAAAAAAAATGTAGTTGCATACTCTTCTTCTCAAATCCCACAAAAAGGCATACCATATTTTCATTTCTCATAACATTTAATCAAGCCTAGTTTGTTACAGACAAGGCCAGCACACTCATCACGCTGCAACTGATGGCAAACAACATAGTGCCCACAACAGATAAAGACTGACCTAATTGTCTGATTTGCCTACATTTCTGCAGTCCAAATTTACTGACATTTTGCACAAATTCAAAGCTGACTTGATCCTTATGACTTTTTATACCTCTGTAATTAGTCTCCTGTGCCTTTGCAACCAGAAAAACAAGCTGTCCCTTCACTCTCCCTAATTCAGCAGTCCATCTGTAAACTAGAAACTTCACCATCTACTCAGACACTCAGAAAAGTACACCAAAAAAAAAAAAAAGAAAACACACAAACTGCAACCTTTCAAAGTCATGAAATTGAGCCTGGAAAGGGCCTTTTAAGATAAACATGCCAATTTCTAAAAGAAGAAACAGAAAAAGCAGAACAAGTTGGTGGACCCAAATTCATTAAACAGCATTTTTATCATGCTTTTCTAAAAAAGTCAATATAAAATAAGGGCACCAACATAGACAAGCATCGTGAAAAAAGAGGGGAGGCGGGAAGGGAAATCAAACCAGAAACCAAAGCTAGTAAGTTTAGTCCCTATAGTTTACAGCACAGCATGAAAAGTACAATGCTAATACATTGATTCGGCACTAGAATTTAACCAAGATTAGTAATACAAAAGTTTAACTGCTGAAAACATCCACTTCTTTTATGTATATAATTAGATTTTGCAACCCAATCCTACAGTTGCAAAAAGTACTTCCTAAATATGAATCTAAGCTTATAAAGATGAGTTGAGTCAATTCCATGAATGTTCCGGATCCAGATCCCCACTTCAGTCAGCAAGATGCACATCTGCCTTTCCCCAAACGAAGCAGAAGGGAGGACTCGGTCAGATCACTGACCTGCACTTCAAATTCCAATCCAGGGAAGGAGGGATGGACAACAATTAACCACCAGAGAACAGGCAACATTGTTCTCTGCACAGTTTTCCACCTCACAAAAGCTGAGGGGACAAACTCAGCTGGCGATGCACATATGATTCTCTAGCCCACTGTCAGCCCTGAAGTGTCTCTGCTCAACAACCAACTTGTCACTGCAAGCACTATGAAAACAATATGGTCCTGCTGACCACCTTCCCCAGCTTCGTGCCCTAACAGATCCCAGTCTGGCTATCACTGCACCAGTTCAGCCCATTTAAAAAACACGTGCCCAAGGGCTGAGAAGCATTTCTTTTGCATAGCTCCATCACAAAGCACACATAATCTAAAGAGCTGCCAGAACTGGCAGCCTCATATTCACCAGTGTCAAAATTTTTATCTTTTTTTAAAAGAGCTGCTAGTTATCATCATATACATGATTTTTTAAAGAGAAAGTTGGGATTTTTTCCTAAGTTAAATTAGTCTAAAAATCAGCAGGGAAAATTTACTGAATAGGTGTATAAATTTAGAATTCTGTATCTGAATTTTAATGCAGAAATACATCTCCTAGAGCAAGCCTTTCTCTTTTCTTTTTCAAGCCATCACATTTAAGTGGTGTTTTCTCTCAGGTCATTTATCTTCCACAGTTTTCTTTCAAAAAGTTTGCTTACAAGTACCATGCTTTAAGATATTGGTTACAAAATGACTAATGAACTGTGTCAACCTGAGGAGGGAAAAAAAAAAAGGAAAAAATCTAATTTGAAGTCCAGCCATTAAATAAAAGTCAGTCTTGGATATTACACATTCAATCTCATACCAACTTTTGACATTTTGAAGTTCCATGTTACTGTTTGCTTAATATTCCGCCCACTTCCCTCGTTTGCTTGGTTGTTCAAAAAAATAAGAGTGGAGAAGGAAAAAAAATTGTAATTCATTGTACACAAGCTTTGGCAAAAAACAAGCTGAGAAATACAGCTTTCTAACCCCTTCCCATGATGATGACAAGCTGGCTCTACACCCAACTATCTCTTCCACTGGGATCCACAGTTCGAGATTTACACTGTGTTTGGACTGATATAGTCAGGTCCAAGCTTTCAAAAATAGCCATTGTAATACAGTGTTTTATACATAACCTCTCATCTTTGCTGTTTGTAAAGGAAAGAGGCCACCAAGTCCTTGAGCAAAACCATACCTATGAGAATGAAGAAATTAGAAAATTAGAAAACAACACTAGGTGGGATCCCTGAGCCATAGAGTTGTTACCCTTTGCTGAGCATCGGACACTTCTGATAATTAGGGAAGTCCAGGGCCAAGGGGGAAGACCGGTTCTCACCTGGCTTCTCTAATAGCCCGGTCCCCCCTTCATGTGCAGCTCAGGATAACTGCGAGCCCCAGGGCGAAAGGCAGCGGGCACAGCACACACAGCTCCCCGAGTTTCGAGAGCCCGGCAGGGCGGACACGTGAGGCATAGCTAAGAGGATTTCATACCTTCTTGGTACGCAGCACCATTTCTAAAAGGCTCAGATCCACTAATTAGCTAGATGCCGCAATTCTTGCATAAACATCCATAAGTAGGGGAAGGAGATATCTCGATTCAAAAGGACTTTTGGGGCTTTTCTTAACTGGCCTCCTTCTGAATTTTATTTTTGTTGGCTCGATTCCAACATCAGCTGCTTGCTGTGAATTGGAAGCAATACATGGAGCAGGAGTCAAAATATCTGAGGGACATGAGTAACAGAGCAGTTGAGAGATACTGTTCCTTTAGAGCAATCACTTTTCCACTCTCCAGGGACAAATCTCTCTGAAAGCAAGCCAGGTAAGAAGGCTATGACCGAAAAAGGTGCACCATGCAGTAATTTCATGTCAGCAATGAAGCAAATCTGTCAATTTTAAATAAACTCCACAGAATTTACGCCTGTTTTAAAAAGAGAGAAAGCAGCCGTACCACAAAAGCTAAGGCCTACTGCACATGAGTTCCCGCTCTGAAAATAAACTGCAGTTTACTCTAAACTTTCTCCAGCGGTTCCCGGCTGGCAAAGGCTGATCATAACGCAGAGCAGGCAACGCTGGGTTTGAAAGCGGAGAATTCCCCAGCCTAGGCACAGGCGAGTCGGCGGCAGAGGCGTCGAGGGGACCGTGCTGGAGCCAGCTCTGCGTGCCCCGGGGTGTGAGGGCGCAGGGGGGGCGCACCGGGAGGGCGCTACAGCCCCTCCGGGAGCCCGGGGCGGCGGCGCCGGCCGCGGAGCCCGTTCCCGTCCGCGTCGGGGCCGGAGGGAGCTGCGCTGCCCTTGCACGGCCCCCGGAGAGAGGCACCTCCCCGGCCTGGGCTAAACCCTGCCCCCGGCCGCCCCCCCGGCTCCGCCCGGCACGGCGCGTCCCCCCGGGGCGGCCGGGTCCCAGTTCGGGCACAAACAAAAGGCAGGGAGCTGCGCGTCCGCCCCGGCCGCCACCCGGACTGCGCTGGGCGCGGAGCCCGCCCGCGGATCACCCGCGGTGCCGGGATTCCGCGGGGCCGAGCGGGCTGTCCGCCGGGCTGGCACCGCCCGGGGAGGGGGCGGGGGCCCGGGCGCGCCCCTCGGGGCCGCCGCTGCCCCGGGTCCCGCAGCCCTGGCTGGCCGTGGTGCCCGCGCCCCCCGCGCCGCTCCCGCCCGGCCCATTGTTCGCCGGGCCGCCCTTACCGTGCGCGGGGCGGGCGCTGAGCGGGCTCCCGCCGGCTCTTCTCGCTGCGCCTGCTGCGGGGACAGTCGCGCTCGGCCGCCGGGGGTCCGAGCCATTAACAGCTCCGCGGGGAGGAGGAGGAGAAGGCGGCGGCAGGAGCGGCGGCGGCGGGGGAAGGAGGACAGCGTGGGGCTCGCAGGAGCAGGGTCGCCATGTCCGGCTCGGCAGCGCGGGCAGCCCAACGGGCCGGCGCGGAGGGGCAGGGATGCGGGCGGGGGCGGCGGGGCCGGCGCTGCTGCCGCCCGCGGTCCGCGGGAGCGGGAACTGGCCGCCGCTCGCCGCGGCTGCACCGCCCGCCCCCAGCCCAGCCCAGCCCAGCCCTGCCCCGCCCGGAGGGGGAGCCGCCGGCGGAGGAGCCGGCCGAGAGCCCCCTCCAGCGTCCGCTCGCATCGGCGCTGTCCGCGGCGGGGACACCGGGGCGCCAGCCCGCCCGCCCGCCAGCGGTACCCGCGCATCTCGGGAGGTGCGACCACCGCCCCGCACTGCCGAGGCGGCTCCAGATACTGTCCCCCTTCTCCTGCTCCTCCCGGGCACCAGGAGGGTCCAGCAGCGCCCAGGTAGCCGCGGTGTAAGGGAAGGGTTAAACCCGGCTGCAGTCCCGGGGCAGCGGGAGGCCTCGCGGGGTCCCTGCCCCTTCCTGTGGATTTTGGGCACCATCCGGCATAGGCTCCCACCGGGGCACCCCGCAGAAAGGCTGTTCCCTGCTGCCCGCCCTTGGAGAGGGAACAGGTTCAGTCACCGGGAGCTGCGGGGTTTAACTACGTGGGTCCTCGGGAGGAACCAGGACACTGCCTCGGGGGTGGGGCGGGGTGCATCAGTGGATACCCCAGCTCTTCTGCTTTAGGAGAGAGGTTTCAGGAGCCAGCAGAGAACAGGGTGGCACTTCATGTATCTGGAGCCGTCCCTCCACACTCACCATGCTCCAAGTGCCTGCCTGAGGTGCCAGAGAAACCGAAGGACTAGGTGTGTCCTTGTACTCTATCCACATTTACTAGTTTGTCGTAAACTCTTATTTTCTTCCTCGCTAGACAACGACAGATCACAGCACGGTAAAGTTTAACCAGGAGTAGCAATCTGGGCTTCAGAATCTTGTCTCTCACAACAAGCTCTGCTCCAGTAAGCGAGTAAAAAGGAGCCCACCAGGCAGAGGCCGGGATTGGGTGTGTGCCTTTTCTGAAGACCCTGTACATTCCCCCAGAGAAGATTTGGAGCTACCGCAAAAAGTCTGTCACACCTAGGGCCAGAAGAGCTGTCTGCATACAGCAGCTCTTAAATCACCGCTATATATTTGCATAACTGAAGTGTTAGGGCGTGCATCTCTCTGAGCCTTCTCTGGTCGTTTACCCAATGTTTTTTCAGGAAGAAGACTGGGTGGTGCACACAAATGAGAGATGAAGGGTAGACCCTTCAGGTCTTTGAAGTTCCCTCAGTGTCCCAAGAGGGAGCAGTAAACTAGGTATGTAAAGTAACCGTTCTGACCACCTAGCATTTAAAGATTTTTTTGAGGAGCCCTACTACTATATCTAGATTTTAATCACTGGAGGAAATAGAAATAGAAAGTAGAAATAGAATGTAAGGGGTTTTTTTTCTTTTTTTTTTTTTTCTTTTTTTTTTTTTTTTTGTCTAAACCCTGGCCTTGTTTAATACCCAAAAGACAAATTCTTCTGCTGTCAACAGCAGTGCCTCTCTATGCACAAACACTTCACTACAAATACCTCAATGCATGTGTCATCCAACCTCGTGAGATCAAGAGAACTTAATTTCTTTAGTCAACACTGAAACCTTAAGCAAAGTACACACATTACTGACTGAAAAGATGGAAATTGCCTTTAGCTGTCAATACTAGATAGGCAGTAATTATTATTATTTCCCCTAGACTTCTTCTTCTGCAAAAGGCACAGTCTCTAGAAAATCGAGAAGAAATATTACGTTCTCATTCTGACAATTTAGGATGAAAATGGAATAGAAACAGAGCAAGAGAAGAGACTATTTCAGTTGGACCTACAACTACAAAACAGTCCAACTACCTAGCCATATGAACTGTGGTTAAAAACAGTGACATAATAAAAAGATTGTCTTTTTCCAAATACTTACTTTGTTAGCAGTTTTAACTCTTACTAAAAGTGCAGTTCCGGTAAGTACAGCACTTAACATTTAGAATTTCCTGGTGCTTTTTATCTACACTTCAGATCACTAATGCCTCATTCACACCTAACAAAAGAGTTGTTGTAATCTACATCAACTGAGTGAGGTCATCTTCAATGCTTTCCAAGTTTGTGCGACCTTGAAACTTTTCGCAGTTCTGAACAGAAGTAACAGGTAGGTTGCCCTACAGCTACTGATCAATTATAATGGAGCTCCAAAAAGCACCAGTGAAATGACAGTGAAGCCCCTAGGACGGTAATATGTTGATAATTTCTCCGGAGCCACGGACAGGCGTGCATGTGTTTACTTAGTTAACCCATCGATTCTTGAATCTTCTGAAGGTATCAATGTCAACTAGGGACTGACATCTAAAAAGACAGCAGTTTTTCTCTAAAACGAATTTCTGTCTTGTAAATAGCAAATGGCAACCTTGCGCTCTTCTGATGCGGTAGCTGAGAAAAGCACGCATGGCTCCTACTAGTTTCCCGTAGTATGCAGGGTTACATTTCTTCCCTTGACTGAGATGTGGAATTTGTTGGTATATCATACAAATGAGAACTTGAGAGAAGCAGCATTTATTTTTGAAAAGTCACTGAAATTAGAAGAATTCTAAATTCTAGTTAGTTCATGTTTCTGAAAAAGAAAAAAACAGGTAAGCTTTATCTGCATCCACCGACAAAGACGAGAAAAGCTGGAACTGAATTTCAGGTTAAATAAGACTAAATTGACATGGTCATTCATTTCTGCTTTACCTGATAAAAGAGAACCCAAGGAAAAGAAAGGGGAGGAGAGAAATATGCTAAAAGGTTTCTGTTGTCTTGAGAGACTGCCTCTCTGAGCGTTCTACCTTTTCCCATTAGGAAAGAAATAGCAACGGCTACAATGGAATACAAGTACAGATCTCTGGAAAGCCTTCACTTTCCCACAACTCTCATATACTGGGATGATTTGCAGTTATTTTTTCATTGACATTTTCTCCTGTTTGTTATGGTGTTCTAGAAGGTGTGCAGGTATACAGGCAGTTTGGGCACAGTACATGCAAATGCACATTTTCACCTGCCATGTGGCTACTTATTTGCGTATCTGTGTGCTTTGTTAGACTAAATTATTGGACTCAAACCCCAAGTATGTGGACTAAGTTCTTTGTTCTGGTTTGTGCTAAGGTCAGAAAGGATTCTTCAGTGGTCCTTCCAGCCTTACAATCTATGCCTTTTTTGTAAACTACTTTAAAATATGTGTTGAGTTCAAACATTTGGCTCTGTTTCATTAAGGCGAGAAGCTAAGATGCTGCCCAAAAAAATCTGTATTTCAGAAGTCTAGTAGTTCTTTTTCATAAAACATTCCACAGATTTTTTTCCCTGAGCCTGAAATTTTGTTTCAAAGACCCCTTCAACAAATACTTCCATGCTAGATTTATCAGTGTGTTCATGTGTAAGTGTGGTTTGGGGCTCAATCTTGCAAACCTGCGGTGTTTGATTGAACAGTTTTAGGCTCTCATATGTTAACTTGTGTTAACTCATCTTTTTTTGCTAATTTCAGTGCAAGAGCATGACAGAACTATCCATCCAATCCTTTCACGGTTATTTTCATTACACAATTCATAACATTCAGGATTCCCACTCTTTCAGTATATTGCTTTTGTTTGCAATATACTTTTGTCCATGTCTTCTCAAAATATTATTACAGTCATCAGTTGTTAAGATTTCCCCTAGCTCTTCTGGTAAGATTACTAATGTTGAACCAATCTGCCTTTCTTGCTTCCACATCCGAACACTAGAAGCAGTGTGCATTGACAGTTTTCATAATAGTGTATAATACTAGCAGTAGACCATGTCTTAACTTTTGAAGGGGAAAAAAAAACAAAGAAAACCCCCAAATACTTAGCCAGGAAGCAAAGGAGTGAATTTCCATGATCAAACTTTGGGATTTCCATGTGAAAGAAATACTCAACCACTGAAAAGAAACCATTTAAGCACTTAAAGCCAGCTAAATAACAGATTTTGTTTACTGCCTGCTCAAAGGGTATAATATCATGAATTAAAAGAGAGCCTTTTAATAGTGTATGCAAAAGCTTCCCAAGTCCTTAAGAATTCATCTAAAGACAATTTTGCTGTTTCAAGCTGTTGGAACAAGCTCCTCTCTCCAACCCCAGCACAACGTCACACAACACCAACTCTGCTACGTGTCATCATATTCACCTTGTGTTGTCCAGTGTATTTGCCAGTCTCAGGATTAATGCGTTCCTTCCTTTAGCTGCATATCTGTGCTCAGATGATCACCAGTGCAACAGTTAATAGATAATAATAATCCCTGAAGCTTCAGAGCTAAAATATTCGTTTGAAAATTGTGAACAATTTATACTCCTCAAAACTGCATAAATTGTGTTGGTTTATACTTGCTTCACGATTGCTTTTTGCCATCTGCAAATTCAAATACAGAAAGAAATGTTAACTTTTTTTAACTACACCAAGGTTTCCAAAGTGCTCATTAATGGACAAAATTGTTAACTACTGCAATGTGTGTAAATGAAAAAAATTATTACGATTTTATCAGTAACCATTTATAAAATTACAAGTATCAGAACATTCAAGAAAATACAGGCCAAGGAAAAATACAGAGGTTTGTTAAGTTAAAAAAGAAATAATTTTGCTGTTCGTATTCAGGCTTCCTCTCCTACTTCCTCACCTTTTCTCCCAAAAGACGGGGAAAAGAACACTGAATATCAGGACAAAATATATATTCCATGCCAGTATTTCCATCAGAAACTACATACTTTCTCTGTCATGGTGAGTAGAGAGGAGAAAATATTTGCAGAGCTGAAAATATTTCATATGAACAACCAGCCTCATTAATCTTTCAGTACTACTTTGGAGAAGAAAACTAAATGTGTTGTTTGAAATAGAAATGGGTCCTTAGAATTCAGAGTCTAAGGTAGATCTGCCAGCACCATTTTTCATTCTCTTCCAGTGTTTTTGTAATTTTGGACAGAGCAAACTGTTTATCTGTTTAAAGAAAAAAAGAGAGAAAGAAAAAAGGAAGGACAGTGCAACTAAAGTCATTAAATGCTTTTGAGACCATTTAACACTGTGACAGCTGATAAGAGTCCCCTTGCAAATATGAAAATGAGAAGAATATAGAACATTAAACATGGCTTTTATCATTATCAGACTTAAAGACTCCCATGAAAACAATAGTCTCTTGCTTTCCATGCCTCAGTGCCCCCCTGCCAATGTTTTTGCTGAGACCTCCTGCAAGGTAATACATCCGGAACATACCAATATGTCTGAATAAATCCTTCCAGGATAATCTACACCTTAAAGTGGTGGGGGGGACGACCTTATCTAGTGCTCTGTTGCATTCAGGATCTCCCATGGGCCCTTTCTAACTTCATCTTGGGTGATAGACATTTTATTTTAACAATGGCTGGTTCCAACGTGTGGTTTAATTACTGTCTCCTCCATTGTCATATTCTCCTGTTTCAATGTTTAGAGCGTCTGAATCCGGCTGGGGAGAGCAACTATAAAACCTGTCAAAGCGAACATCAATTCAGCATATGATTTTGCTGTTTCAGAATGGAGCCTCTGAAGTTAGCCCATTCCTAAGCATCATACCAGAAGCCAGGTCTTTTAAGAGTGGCAATTTATATGCTTCCCATGTGAAAAACATAGCAGAATGAAGAGAAACATTTTCTATCTGTTTCATATAATTAACACCATTCCTTCTTCAAAAGGAATCTCTGAAACTTTCTGTTCTGAAAGTGAAAAGCATTAAATAATTTACAGAAATAACATTTTATTTTAGAACGCTTAGCGAGATTTGCATAATTTATGATTAATAAAATCAAATAATTGAAAGATCAGAGGCTTGAAAAGCATTTATTTCCTGCTTATTACCTTTTATTCAATGCAGTTATTTTTCTCAGAAATGAAACTACAATGAATGAAACTGAAACAACTGCTCTAGAAAGTGGAATTTAGATTAAAAAATATGAAGAAGCATTTCCACTTTACTGATGACAAAGATCACCTACAATGACATGGTCTACTTTCTGCTACAGTCTACTTTCAAATCAGGAAGGCAATTTTTCCTTGAAGGTCAGGTAGATTAAGCGCACACCCTTTCCTCCCATCAGCTCCCGTCACCTTGTGGACAAAGATACAGAGAACTCTTGGTCACGTTCTCTCCATGCAAAGGCGCTGGGTGGTCTATCACTGTCAAAGACACTATTTAACCTGTTCTGTAGCAACTTGGGCTTTGTCTGTAGCTTTTGAGTGATAAATGCCGTCTTATTTCCACGGTTCTGATGTTGAAAGATGTCAGGAGCAGGTTTTTTTTACAGTATCTTTATTTTCTGAGATGCAGAACACAGGTGAAGGGGGTTTTCCTGGCCTGTTTTTTTTCACCTAATATAGTAATTCAGAATTCATTACCACTGCTTCCAATTAGATAATTCTCCCACTGTACTTAAGAGAAAAAAAATTCCCTTATGTCTGTTGTTACTAGTATGTTTTTCTGTTTTCTCAGTTAGTGGTCTGCATGTCACGTACGTCTGCATGCCCTTGAGCATTATGGTGTTCCATAGTTTTCCAGTTTACTGTAGAGTTTTCCCCTTTATAAGTATTTTAAATGTGAGATTTACTGTTTGCTCTGACAATGAAACATAGAGAGCCATTGCTTCTGGTTTATCAGTAATCCTTTAAAAATATCTTAGTTTTTTCCAGTGATCATTTGCTATTTGCAACTGAAACAAACAAACAAAAATCTTATTTTTTATTTACTAGATTTTAAAATGAACATGACCTTAATATATAACTGGATTGAATTCACTCTGCTGAAGTAGGACAGGCTTAACCAGAATAGTTCCCAGGAAATGTTTTAAAGCACCAGGAGTTTTAATAACAGCTTGTACTAAATTTAGCTCATGCTCTTAAATTCTGAAATACATTATTTTGTTATTTCCAATTGCTTCACCACTGCCTGTTTAGTTTGTTCCTGCCACAGTTTCTCTGCAGTTAATAACAACACTGGGTATTGCACATCTGTACCATGCCATATCTCCCTCTGGCACTGGGGAGGAAATCTTAATCCCTATTTCCTGCTGTCATCTCTCCTCCTAAAGAGGCAGATGAGTAACAAAGGAGCTGCAGTTCTCATGAAACTGCCCAAATATTAAAATGGTTTAATCTTCTGCTAGGGAAAGCCAGAGAGTCTCACCACATGCCTTACTTTTTACTGCACTTTGATCCTTTGTGTAAGCTACAAAAATTCAGCATTTCAGATCTGCCACATTTGAATACATGAAAAAGTCCGTTATCTCCTTCAAAATGGTGCAGAGAATAAAGGGTAGACATTTTACTATGTTTTTATTTGATTATAGTTTTCTCTTTTATTTAGAATCCACACAACATGTACAAGTGTCAAGGTAAGAAAACCTTTTTCTGTCCTTCTCAGGCCCCAGAGCAAGTGTCTATACGAATATTAGCTCTGAGATATGTTTTACACCAAGCTATTCCTGTTTTAGTTGATCCTGTACGACCTGGGTGAAGAATTATTTCTATCTCCCAAAGCCCCATGCAAACATAGTGAGATTTTTGATCTGCACAAACCAAAGCAGTGAGGGAAAAGTGAAGAGTGCTGGAGTGAAGGATGTGTACAAAGGGCTGTGTGAAGGCCTGAGCAGAGAGCCAGGTGTCTAACGGGAGATGGAGTAAGGGAGCCTGAGGGTAAGAAAACGACAAATGGGACAAAGGTAGAGAGATCCTTTTCCTAGCCTACTCTCTCAGCTTCTGACAGCCAATGATTTATGGACTTCCTGAGCAAGTAGTTTCCTCAGGAGCAACTTTGCTTATTAACCATTCACACCCCCTTAAATAATTGGTCCAAGTTTTTTTTCGACTTCTAGACACATCCATCAGAAATTACAGTGTATGAAAAAATATTTCTTGTTAGTTTTAAATATCTGATTTAATACTTTATTTGGGTAGTAGTTGATATTTTGTTATGAGAAACTGGATTGTTCCTGATTCACCCATTCCCCTACATTCACAACAGTGTCGATCTCTGTCCTGCTTCCTCTGGAATCACCAGTTCTTTCCAAATTAGAGACTCTAACCTTTTTAGTTCCACCTCAGATGGTTGCACTGCATACTTCTTAAACTTCTCACCTCTTTCTCATCCTTTTCAGTTCTGCTATATTACCCATTTCAGGCACTGGCATCAGGACTGCTGTGAAGTCAAGGCAGAGGTGCACAGATGGTTATACAGAACAGCTCGGGCCACTGCAGCACCTACTGATCAACTCTCTCCTTAAGAAGGAAGAGGAATTCTTACAAGAAACAACAGCCTAAAGTCATTCACCATTGTCCTTTTTCCAATTAAAGCAATCATCCATAATTACAGTAGTACCAGAGAAATTTAGGATTTGGGAGGAAATTAATTATGATTCTTTTTTAGATGATCTGAAGTTTTCTTGCATTGGTTGCTGTTTTTTCCAAAGTTGGGGATAGTAATTCAGTTTAAGGGCAAGATGAATTAATTTAGGTGTCAAAGTCTCACAGTTTAGACATGACATCCTGGTGCTCCATTATCAAGAAATTAGTATTTTTAAAAATTTGAACTTCCATTGTCCTTTACAAAAGGAAACACGTTGGCAGCTGTGTCAAAGAAGGAAAACAAACATCCAAAACATAACAAATGAAACCAGACCATCTTTTCTACTGGACTAGCAAAGGACTCTGGTTCCAGTAAATGAAACACTACAGACAAAATGGCTGGAAAATGAGGCAGGGCAAAAGTTATCTACTGCACTTACATTAGAAGCTGTAAAACATTACTAAATGTTTATTCAGAAAACAGAAGTTACAGTGGGCAACTACTCAGAGTTCAGTTTTGTGATCCAGTATAAGAATGATGAGAAGAGTCCAATTATGGCAACTTGGAGATTTGGGCTAAGCCATTTTTATGTAATTTGTTTGGTTTGTGGGAGGTCTTTTGTTTGTTTGTTTTCCTCAAGGATAATAAATATTTGGGACTGTATTTTCATAGTAACAAGGGCAGATGAAGATTCTTTCTTTTGAAATTTAATGAAACTTCTTTACCAGTTAACCCATTTTAGCTTTCCACTTGAAATGCATTTTCTTACCACACTGCCACCTCTAGCTATGCCTTTTAAGTTTTTACTCATTTTAAGGACAGAAATCCACACTTGTTGATGTTAATACAGAGCTCAGAAGCTTATCTACAAAGGCGATGTTTCTTTTCACTTGCTCCCAGAGAGTGACAAGCAATCGCCAATGAAACTCATTTCCTCGTTACCCTGAGGAGGAGGAGGAGAGGTGACAGGTTCCAAAGACAGATTGGTCTCTGTAGCTGCAGGAGAATGTAGCTATGGCTGCCTCTTTCTGCAAGGAGTCATTTATTCATGGGCATGTACTTTATTCAGACTTTTTAATGATGGGAGAAACAGGGATAGGTAGAAGACCTATCTAAACTTCTGGTGACTTAACACTCTCTCTTAGTTTTTTCTCTAGGGTTGTAATAGGCAGTTCTCAATACAAGCTACCTGCTCTGTGCACAGGTTTCCAGTAAACAGATGTTAAACACTCTGCCTATACAATGGTCCTATTGAGAAACAGTCACACAAAAAATACGGGGACTGTAAAGTAGCAAAATTCCCCATGGCCTTCTAATAGTCAGTTGCATCATCTCCATCTACTGGCCAGAAGAAACTAGCTGGAGCACAGAACTGCTGAAATATAACCACTGCATCCACACACTTCTTCACACTATTGACAAAAATTAACAATTTTGGGTGTGTTTTTTTGTTGTTATTGTTTGTTTTCCCAGAATACCAACTCCTCAACAGACAAAACTCCACAGTAATAATGTCTCTTGGCATTTTATTCTCAGTTATTTAAAAATGGTGATGTTGCACAATTCATTTCAAGTAGTTCTGGCAAAGTTAGCTTCCCTGATTCAAGATCCTGTATTATATTATTTTTTACCAATCTGAATCCAAAATGTTAATTACATTCCAAGGGGTTTTTTTGTTGTTGTTGAAAAATTAGCATTAGTTTTTAAGATAGTATATGGATTTGCTATTAAACCTTTTAATTAATTTACATCAAATCCTATCACCACAAGATAGGACTGTGCAGATATTAAGCAACAGCATTTTGTCAACAGTACTTATTACGTGAAAAACCTTACTTCAGATATATTTAAAATAAAACTTCCTGTTGCTACTTAGGAAAAAAAGCAGCCACACATTTAGTGCAGAAATAGTAAGTTGAAGTAATATTCCTTTTCTTTTCCTCTTTACCCACCATCAAAAATCACTGGCCATAAGTCAGGAGCACTTCACGATCTACTTCTGGGTAGTGGTCCCCTGGAGAGTGTCTGCCAACACGTATCCTTCCCACTCTTCTGCAAGAAACTTCCAAAATTCTATTCCAGCAACCAGTATGGCTCATCTGGTGCCTCAGGGGAGCTTTGAACCTTCTGTGCTTAGCAAGAACACAAGAGACCACATCCTCAAAAAAAACCCCCACCAACAAAACCCCTTTAAGGCATTCACTGCTTCCTGTTAAATTTGCAGTATCTGTTGCTTAAGGAAGTTAAATTCCACTACACGTACTGGTGTGCAAGTAAGTGTTACATCAGCTTAAGTTACTCTTAAACCAAGAGCGGTAACAATACTAAGTTCAAATGACACTCTGATTTCATGGTTTAGCAGCAACAAAAATTCCACACACCTGAAGTGAGGTCATGGGCAGCATCTGGAGTGATAAAGCAAAATCACAAAAGTCAGAACTACTTTTCACCTCCTGGGTACTACCTTACCTCCCTGAAAACATACTGAAAATATATCACGGGTTTGAATCAGAGCGATAGGAAAAAATCTCTTGCAGAGATTGTAGTCTCTCAGAGCAGAAACTGGAATTACCTGTCTTGAAACCAAAGAAATTAATTTCACACTAACTTCAGCCTTGCTGGAGCTCATCAGGAGGAGATACCATTCCAGGGTGCCAAGAGCTGAGAGGTGATGTGGCTTCTTCTCTATCAGGTAATTACAAAGAGCAGAATCAATTCTGTGAGCAAAATCTGTGAACTCGTTACAAAGGTAAAGACCAAACGTTTGGGCCTCATGGTCTGTGAGAAACAAGACACTGCCTTTGAAGAGCAAATACTCTGATACACAAAAGCGATCTAAAGCTCGAGAGACAAACCCAGATTTCTACTGGAATAAGCATACTGTGACTGAGGTTAGCATTTTTATATTCAAAGACATGAAACACACAGCTTTCGTGTCCTGAGTGGGCCTCCATTCCTCACATCTCCTTTGCATCAGAGAAGATGCTGTAGAAACCTTTTCCTGAATGAATCCCGTGACTTTTATCCAATATTGAGCCCATACCTCTGAAGTCTCCACAGATGTTAAGCTGTGCCAAGAGATGTTCATCCTTGAAGCAACATTAACATCTTCATGATAATCTGAAAGGGAAAGGACTATACTAAACAGATGCTTATATCCTGTTTAGGGCTCCACAGAAAACAAGTAACGCATTTCTTAGAATTTAAGATACCATCAAGCCCTATACAAGTATTAGCTAAGTTAGCAAAGGAAAAGCAAACCAAATGATTAAATAGCAAAGGCTAAGGCTGCTTTCCAAAGATGTACAACAAAATACTTCTAAGTTGAATAAACATGGCATGGCAAATACTTTACTTTTGTATTAATAGCACCCTCATTGTATTTGGAAGACTCAGTGTATGTGTGCACCCTTATAGATACCCCTGCGGCAAAAATAAAGCTACAGTTCAAGAGCCTGAGGCAGCTATAAAGCCAATACATACATGCATACACAGAGTCGATAAGAAATTCACCTTCCTTAGTTCTTTATTTCATCAAAAATTCCAACCGTGCAACAGATTTTACTCTCATGCATGTACTCCATACATGAGACTGATAGTTCTAGATGTGTGGAGAACAACAGACAACATTTGGCGTAACAACAACTGTTCTATGCTGAGGAACACCAGCCCTTGCACTCAGCATTACTTTGAAGTCTCTGCAGAGAAAAAGCAATGACAGGATGCCACAGCGGTACACAAACCCCATGTTGAAAGCATGACGTCTACAAGTCACTTTCTCATATAGATTTTGCACAGGTTTCTCAGAGAGGATCTTGTAGACAAAGCTAGGCAAAGGAGACTAGATGTTTGTCTGCATTAATATCTGTCACGAACAACCTAGAGCTGCAAATAAAAAACAAGTAGCTTCACCTTCAGAACAATAAGAACAGATGGGAGTTTAGATGGGAACTCACCCACGCTTCAGGAGATGAGCTACTTTTCAAAGCAGTGCTCATGAACAATAGTTACTATCACATGCTTATTAGATAACCTAATGGAATTCCAGTACTGGAACAGTGTCCAAATGAATGGTGAGTTTTCTAGTTGTGTTTTATTACTGAGTACAACTTTGTACACTTTTGTGGATGTCTAGGGCAGATTCGGTATCTCTTAGTTCAGCCAAAGCAGAGCACTGCTATTGTTTGCAGTGCTCTTTACGCTACATTAGGAACATGTCTTAAACCATGCAATAGCTGAGCAGTTTGTTAAAGCAAGATTGGAGCTATAACCAAGAAAAATGGTTGAATTCAACCTACAGCCCTTCCCATATCAGTACCACAGTTAAGATTACTTCAGCTTCTTCCTAAGGATGACACCATTTTTTCATAGCTGTGGATAAAGCTACTGTTCTACTATACTTTCTTTGGGCAACACTACTTCAATGCAGTGGAAGAACAGGAATGGCTGACTGCTTAAAAAATCTGTAGTAAAGAACCAAAAAAGCCAAGATCCAGACAGCTTTTAATAGGTGGAAATGAAGTATAGAGTTTTTAAAGGTTGTGAGAGTTGACAAAAATGCTACAGAAGCTTTTGGATTAACCTGACAAGTTCAGAGGAGCAAGGCAACAGATCTGCAGGTATGCCCTGAAACCAACCTACCCATCAGGCTGACTTACTAGTTCTTTCATAGGACTGGTACCTAATCCTTAACATGTACCTTCCAGATGTACAAATGCTTAAATTTCTGACAGCACATGACTAACAATACTGAACAAAATGAAAACTAGACCAGTAGACACTTTGTGGTGCTATTTCAACTGCCTTTAAACAAACTGTACTTCAACTCACAGGGTTAAGGCAGTTTGTCTCACAACTACCCGGATATAATAGTCCTGGGCTGGTTTTGGTACACCTCATTCTGTACTGTTTTCTTTTCTGAAATATTGTCAAAGGCAAAACTAATTTATTCTTTAGTAAGAGAGGCATTTATTACAGGTAACGCTCTACTTTTCTTGTTATAAAGGAAGAAAATTTACACCGTCTGAAAAGATTTGCCTGTTTCAAGAGACAGTTGAGACTGACTTGCAGAACACTTCAGTAAACACTGAAGTTTTTAAAGATCAATGTATATAGTAACAGTTTTGAAGTAAGAGAGTGCAAAAACATCACTCACCTTTTGGTAGAAAATCAGACACTCTAGGCTTATATTTGCTGGTAAATGATGTATTGCTCTCATAGTACCAGAAAGACCTGAGAAGACTTTTTGATTCTTTCAGGTCACTGTCAACTGCATGATTGTTTTAAACACAACACAGGCTACTCTAACAAGATCACTGCCTGCCAGATCACGTTGCACATTTTCAGCTGGAACAACACTACATTTTATAAGTTAAGAAATGCAATTGCATCTGAACATGAAAAACATTTTAAAGTCAAGATATGTAAATTTACTGTGGTACAAGGAATGCCATTAAGTTTCCCTTCTACACATTTGGGTGAAAAATTTGTTAAAAAGTCAAGAAACAAAAAGTATAGAATCTGTAATAGGCAACAATATACAAAGTTTCAAATATAAAATTGAGACTTGTATAGTTTGTTATTTGCATTTTCTCACAAGAGTAAATTAAAAGAACCACACATCACTGAACTTCTACACAAGCTTCTTGTGTTTCAATGTCATTTATTGAGGAGCAAATGAGATACTGTCAGACATGCCAAAGAGACTTCACATTCAAGGGCTGGAAGCTGAACAGCTTTCCTCATTGAGTCACTATAGAAGTTGTTTTTGGGAATCGAAAGTGCGATCAATGAGGTCTTCATGCTCGATGTTTGTCTTCAGTTTTTCATCTTTTGATCTACTAAGTTGTTGGGCAGAAGGACACTTTCTACCCTACAAAGACTCACACTCCAATTAATACAATTAACACTAGATGTAGAGAAACGTTTATCTGTTAAAATGTACATCTACTGCTGAAGGTCTTATGTCTAATGAGGAAATTCAACTTGTTTCCCTTTCACCATCGTATGGATGGCTTATACCGTTAGAAAAATACTCTTCAGTGCTATTGTAGGGTTTACAGAAAACTTCTTCCATGATGTGGGATAGAAACAGATTTAAACACCGTTCTGAAAGGATGCTTCTCCCTGCTGCCACTGCCTGTAGGTTGCAGAAGAATGGCCTACACGCACTACAGTTCTGGTTTTACTCAAAAAAGAAACAAAAGAAAACTAAACAATAGGGTAAACGTTTATTTGGAGTTAGTTTTCTTGCAGATGATAATTAAGGCCCTTCAAGCAGAGTTTAGGAGCTCCTGTATGGCTGCCTGTTGATCTGCATTGAGCTGTGATATGCATTCTGTCCACAGTCCTCCGGATGTCTAGAAAACAAAGGAGAAGAGGTCTTTATGCAGGCTGACAAGCATCCAAGGCATATCCTAAACTTTCCTATGTTTACATAGCTCAACATTCACTCATCTTATTCCTATAATATATATGCCAAGGAGAGGAGACTGATGCCTTCAGTTACACGCAGTGGCACATAGGTTCAACAAGAGATGCTCCAAAAGGGTAAATAGCAGCAGAGTAATTGATTTGAAACTCCTGGGAGCTCACTATAACTGAGTCATCTGACACTTTTATGTTAACCACACCCTAAATCATTGTTGCTCTGTGTTGCACTGAAATTAACAAATCAATGTTCAGGCAAAACTGAACCATGACTCTATGTGAGTGTGTTTTGGGCACTGGTGCTGCAGTAACACACTCAGAACTTCAAAGTGAGCACTGTGATTACAGCACAATGTGCTATGGATGCTACCTGTAAACGTGCAAAATTCTGCTGCCAACACACAGCACTGCACTTAAGTGAAAGGAATGGTAAATTACTTCCCAGAGAGATATACACAGCACCTGTCTGGGTAAATGTAAACCCACCATCTGTGCTACCACAGCCCTTAGCTGAGACATTAGCTTTTAAAGTCACCATCAGCAGGGTGGTTCTAATGGTACCAAAAAATGCTGAAAATTAAACAAGGCTGGGAAAAAAGTATTTATTCACTTATCAAGAGAGGCTGGAAGCAGCTGGCACCCTGCTTTCCTGAGGACAATCATAGTGAAAAAAAATTGCAGGTGACTGACTGTAGGTCTTTAGATTGACTTTTGCAGTAACAAATATACCTGAAGGAAATTTAAGAAAAATTTTTAAAAAACAATTTACTTTATAGTTAGTATATTTTACATTCAGTTATAATATAATGCTCTTTTCTCACACAATTTCAAAAGAAAAAACTGATTCACAAAATTTAAAGGCTCTCGAGTTTAAGTTTGTGGGGTTTTTTTTTAAATAGCATTAGGCATTTTAGACTCTCAACGTATGATGACATATTGCAGAACTAAATGTCCTTTTTCAGCATTTCTGAAAAACATTTAAACTGATACTTCACACTGAAATATTTCTGGTCTGAGAATACTTAAGCATGAGGAGAAAACTTTATGTTCAATTCCAATTACGATCATAATGTTGCTTATGCCCGACACTGGCAGTGAAACAGCCAAGTTTTTCACCTGGAACTTAGGAAGCAGCAGCAGGCAGACTTGCTAGCAACTACACAGCCTTTAAAACTCTTACCATAGCATAAAACAATTACAGCACTTCATTAAAGTCAAAATATTATGTGTGAAGAGAGAGAGGATTGGCAAAGGTGCTAAAATAGTATTTTTTTAAAGACATGGCTTTTTAACATCTTTTCCTTCAGTCTGAAGGTAAATCATTTAGCCCATGTTGAAATCTTATTTCATATTCATGTTCCTGGTCATTCCTGGTCAAAACAAGACTTTGCTGTACACAACTAATCGACCATTGTATTGTTAAAAAAGTAATCATTATCTAACCTTGATGATTTGAGGTAAAGTGAATAAATGTGTTCGCATACCCTAATACAAAGTTACATTCCCAGACTTTAAGTACTAACAGCAAGGATTTTATCTCTCAGCCAGACATCTAGAGCAGCCATTTACAGCACTTTCACTCTGAAACTTTGCTCAATTTAATTATCTTTATGCCTTGAGAATTTTAACCACTCATTTTCTACCAGACATAATGGATCTCACAGGTTGATACACTTATCCAAGTGAATCCTTTCCAACATCAAGTGTTCCTAAAATTCCTGAACCTGAGTTTTGCCAAAGCAGGCCAAGTAGAACGAACAATAATTGAAGTGCTCCCTGTGTTTTTATGAGCGACATGCTTGCCAGGCACACTCCTTTCTAGCATTAGGTACTATGTCCACCTGACAATATTTGACCCTGGATCAGACCTGCCCCACTGCACTATCACTTACAACATTGTAGAGAAATGGTGCTTAAATACTTGGACATCCCCATCACCATGAAGTTACTCATAGCAAAAAGGAAGTAAACCTTAAGTTGGTTCTCCAAAGGCAGGGAAAACATTGAACAGCCACCTATATTTGCACTGGATTTAAAAGGGCAGTAGTAAATGACTGGTGATTGGCACTCATTCTCTAGCACAGCATCCATGCCTCTGCTGTATTAGTAAGTCACCACAGGGTGCTGGGGACCCTTACAAAAACCCTATCTTGGCTCAAACCCTGCAGTACAGTTCATTGATAAAAGGACATAGAGATTTCTCTCCAGATTTTAACTTCTGACTCAGAAAAAAATAATACTAGCTTGCATGTGAAGTGTCTAGCTGCATATAACTGCCTTTTTTTTTTTTTAATTGATAACCTTTATTCAAGTGCAAATGTCACCAGGTTTTATCATTAATCATTCAAGGAATGTCCAAGGATCTCAAAGAGCACTGGTTGAAGTGTTATTCTCTAAGGAGACAAAGCTCTCGAAACTGCTTAAACAGTTTGGTTACTTCTGAAAATATATTCTAAATGTTCCCTTTATACTACAGCAAGCATTTGTTTACCTGCACTTGGCGAACAACATTAGCCAGTCGCTTTGTACATGGATCTTCATGTTTGATAGCTTCATGAATTTCACCATCCGCAATTATACCAAGTATTCTGGGAAGGTTGGAGTTGTTGGGACCGAGGACAACTGGGTTATTGCTGTTACAATCAAAATATATATAGATTACAAACAAATTAATGCTTAACTAAAAATTATTAATGTTGTAAGCATTTTACATGGAAGTGGAGTGATTCTGTATGATCTTGTTCTAAAGCTGCTTATTTACATTTAATCTTCACACAGCTGAGTAAGTACACATAGCTTTTTTGCCTGCTGACAGAGTGTTCCCCCTACTGTTAATATTTAACCAGCTGAGTCTTTCATCAGCCTAAACTTTATCAGGAAGAAGTTCTGAACTTTACAGAGCAGCTGAGTTCCATGTAGATGGAACTGTAAATAACGTGACAGAAATACCCTGCCTAGAAGGGCTTATTCCTCTCTCTCCTTTCTGGCAGCGCTGCAAGGGGGAGGAAGTTGTGTGACTGGTGTCAGGAGTGCCAGTAACTTCAGCTCTGTACCAGCACTGTCACTGACACAGCAAGCAAGCAGTTCTGCTCCCTCTTTCAAAGCCAAATGTTGGAGTAGAGGAGTATTAGCAACCAGGAATGTGTGAAAAACATTATCTACCATCCAGCCCTGCCACCTATGACTGCTGGAACGCAGAGGCTGTGAATATAGGACTGGCAGAGCTTCAGGGAAGCAGATGACCAGGCTGAGCCACCTGCACAGAGCTGGGTACAGAACTATGCTAGTACTGCAATTCCCCATGTCTATATACCTGTGTGCATGCACACCTGTCACCATTATTATGGTGTGCCTACACACCTGTTTTGTTATCAGTCTGGGGACCTCAGTTGCCACCACTCAAAACTTTGCCTCAATAAAGCACCAAGAGATACAAGATATTCATGAAGTGAAAGAGGCTTTAGGGAATTTGAGTTACTTCCTTTATATTTTTCACCTAAGATATAATATAGTGCCAGCCGTAACTCCACATTCTTCACTCAGTTATGAAGTGCAACTCACACCCACACTAGAATGATTATTTTTATTTTTTTTTAATCCAGTGACCTATGGGAGGGAGGCACAAATCTAAACAAGCTGTGGGAACAGTAACTGCAATAATTATTACAAACTTATTAAGGGAAATAACACTGTACCATGAATTTGTCCTTATTATTTCTCAACTTTATTTTACATATAACTCACTTCTCATTGATACTCTAGCTTTTGGAGAGCAAAAAGGTGCAAAACTACTTTTAAAGGTTACAAAAAGAAGGCTGCAAGAGCATGCATGCAGCTCTTATGTAAAAAGACTGATCAGTTATTAGTGCTGCTATGTAAGCAGAGTATAAAAAGTTTTCTGGAAATTTTCTGTAGAAGTTCTCTGCTGATCCTTTCCCATCACATACATATAAAGCAGTCAGGATTTTTTTCCAGCCACACAGACCCTTGCTAGGATGAGAACTTGTTCGAGAAGAGCGATAACATCAGGGAAGGCTCACTTCTGACGTTCTGAATTATCTTGTCTAAACCATATGCAGATTAACCAGCTTTGGAAAAAGAATGCAATACAAGAACCTGCAAACAGGCTTGCTTATTTTCTGCATTAGTATGAAAACTTTGCCTTACCTCTCAAGTAAGTCACACAGATAGTTGAAGGTATGAACAGCTTCTTCTTTGTCTTCATGAAGTGGAAGCCATGATAACCAGTGTGGGAGGACTTCTTCAACGTTTATACAGTCAGGCTTGAACTTCATTATCTTTCCTACAGCTGAAATGCAGTTTTCTGTTGCATTGACATTGTCTTTGGTTTTGGCATCTGGTGACTGAATGACTCTCACCAGCAATGGAAGCGCCTCTAATTGTTAAACAACACAAGAATAAAGTTTAACTTAATAAAGTTTATGATAAAGTTATACTAATAACATCACAAATTCTACATGAGACAACAGTACATATTAAAACCAGTATTTTTTGGTGTCCCAAGTACCATAATCCAGTCATTTCAATGTTCCCCTACTTTGAGGTTCTCCTCTGCTCAGTAATTATCATATGAAAAACAAACACGTAAATAAAGCTCTGCAAGGAAACACAAGAAAACAGCTACTCCAAAAGTTTGACTTTTCTTCAGAAGCTCAGAAGAAAAAATTCTTCCCATGTCTCTCAATTGGAGTTATGCAATCTTAAATGTACAAGACACTGTAATTTCTAAGTAAAAACACAGATAACAAGCATTATCTTTTTAATCTAATTGGCTCTATAAACACAGGATGAGGAAAAGCACTGCTACAGTGACATTCACAATAATGTGAATTGTAGTGCATGCCTGCTGCAATCTATTGTTTGTGTGCACATATATATAAAAACATATACGTATGTACACATACACACCTCCTAGCCCTAAAAGGTGCACTAGGAAAAGCTCACAGGAGTAATCTCATCTGGTGATTCAACCTAGCATGGTTTAGATCACAAAAATCACGGAAAGGAAATGCCTTTCAATGAAGGAAAAATGCCAATTTTCTTGCTGTGCGAATAGCAATTATATTTTTTATTAATCATATGGGTAACCACACGCACACTTCTAAATGAACATTAATGTCATGTGTTTAGTTACTAGTGTCCACTCAGACTTCAGAGCACTCTACATGCACACAGGAACAATTGTCTTTGTGTTCTTCTGCTAAAGATAAAATGCTAAAGCTGTGAAATTCTGTATCAGCACAGAAAACATGTTGTGGAATTGGGCAGACATCATACTTCAAAATAACTCCAATTACTGAGGAAGAGAAAGATCTCGCATTACTGCATTTTAATAAGTAGCAGCTTTGCAGTTAAAGAATACACAATGACATTTGCTATATTAACTCCACTGAATTAGATTTTTGAAGAATTCAGCAGCTATGGAAAAATATCATTAACCCTAAGCCAGACAAGGATACTTTCATTGGGCTGATAAACATTACAGAACTGCAGAAACACTGGTCATCAGATCCACCAGCTTGGGTCTCGCAGGATGATAACGCTGCTGGACTATTCTGCAAAGCAGAATTTGTTTCAAAGAAGTCTATGATGTCCAGGAAAGTTGAGTCTGCATTTTACACCTTAGGTTTTCATGACTGCTGAAGCTAAAACTTATCTGTGTTTCTTCACTCCTTAATACTAATGAATGATTCTGTAGGTACCTGTGTCCTTGCAGCCATAAAATTAGTAGGGCATCAAAATGAATCAGCATAATTTTCTCCCTACAGCTTAGCAGACAGGTTTTCTGCCTATCTATAAAATAGACCCATTTCACATAGGTAGGTGTTGGGTCAGATAATCCTTGAAAAACCCTTTTAACTATGAAAGATCATTTTCTATAATAGTAATAGTTTGTTTCCAAGGACTGACTGCTGCATTAAGTTTTGAGGCCACTGATGTGATTTAGGAAGAAGCCCATGCAGTTGATTAATACAATTTTCACAGAGAATAGGTGATTATACTCTTCCACAAACCCAAGAAGTAGAAGCAACAGTGATGGTTGCATCAACTGTAACCTTGTAACCCCAATTAGAAAGTTACATAGTTTTTCCTTCCATTTTATTTCTTTCTATACTAATTCTGTTTTTAGTTCTTTTTATTTCACCATAAGGTAGCTCATGCCGTTCACAACTTCTCTCTATATTCCTGGAGTTTTTCAACTGACTGCCAAAAAGAGTCATGTTAATACATTAATACATTTGCTTTTTCTGAATATACTGCTACAAACTTGCAATAAAATACTATGCCAGTGCTATATATCAACCAATAAAGATATTAAATTGTAAATAAAAGCTTAGAAACATATTTTTTCAGAGAAGACAGCAAAACCCATGAGTAGAAAACTTTCATGCTATAGATTTGCTTTGCTTCAAATCACAGCACATCTTCATCTATTGAAATAAATTAAAAAATTCTTTCATGTATGTACAAAAGGATTTAGAGTACTTTTGAGGTGCCTGCTAATAAAATGCATGTTTTAAAGTAAAAAAGGCTATTTTACCTAAAACTTTATGAAAGGAGAACCAAGTGTCTTGGTTTAATCAGGAATTATATGTCCAAATACTAAGAAAAGGATCGAAGACATTTCGAAGTTTAAATGGGGCAAGGCAAAGTCTGATGAATGAAAAATAAAATTAAGACTTCAGTGGATGCTAAAAGCCCCAAAAGTTTCAAAATCAGAACTGTCTAGACAATTCTAAATTTTAATGCTCTTAATGTTCCAGTGCAGCGTGTCCAACCTACTTTGGTCCTTTTCTTTTATTTTTTTAAAGACACCTCATCTTGATTGTTACTATGTAACAATCATTTACATTAACAATGACAATTACAACCCTGATTGATGTAGGCAAGGTTTGTGTTAAAGCCCTGATTTATCCCTATCAAATGATTGTTATTTTCTTACATTATTTAATTCAGCTTTTAAGATTCATGTGAAATGCACACTTGAAATACATATTTACTTGACTAAATATTTTCCTAAGGGAAAAAAACCTCTACTACTTCATGTGCAAAATGAACTTTGGTGACTGGCAAGAAGAGTGCAAGAAGACAAACATTTCTTTTGATTCAGAATTAATCTGAAGTTTTAGAGAAACTTGAGACATTCAGAAAGAAAGCAGACCAAGTGTTTCTGGTAAGCATTATCACACTCATTTCATTTCTTACGTCACAGAAATCAGGTTCCTTCTTTATATATAACAGGAATGCAGAATGCTACATTAGTTGGATTCCAGACTATTCTTTAATACAGGGCACTTGTTTAATTTTTCCAGACATCCAAAGGGTTTTGCATTATTATATAACCCTATCAGTATTAATAAAAAGCATCTACAAGACAGGTGTGTATCAGAAAGCTGTTCTTTATGAAATTAACATCTGCATGTCAGACCATATTGTAAAAAAGAATACGTTAAATCAAGTTTTCTAAGCAATAAGTGCTGAGACAGAAGTGCTAGTAAGCAGAACAACAACAAAAGCCAAATGAACTCGGGTACTTTATGAAGCCATCACTAGTCTAACACACAGGTTATACTGGCAATCTGTTTCACTGCCAAGTGGAAATGACCTCATCAACCAAAAGTAGAGCAATTCTTAAGTTTATTCCCTCCCTCCCAAATCACACATTCAAACAGCTTTATCAGAAGCAGGAATGTACCTGGGCAAAAAGGACGGTAGCCATCCCCACCGAATTGTGCCATAACTCCAACACCGTAGGCAGCTGCTTGCCTGACCTCTGGTCTGCTGTCACACACTGACTCCAGCATTGGCCTCAGGAAGTATTCAGCGTACTTGAATGAGGCGGGGCTGCAGTGCTCTACAATATCGTCAAAAATGCAAAGCCCCCACTGCCGGTCTGGCCACGGCCGGTGTGGACACTACAATAAAAACAGGTAACATTGTAGACACCTTAAAATTGTTATACAGCCAATGATTATAGCAACAGAACAATAAAAGGAACAGTAGTCTAGTACTTTTGTTAAAATCTTCCTGGATTAAATTGAATTCTAAAAGCATGTAATTTTTGGCAGTTACATTTGCAGCAATATCATAAATAAAACAAAATCCAGATGACTATCTGATCTAATTGAAAGAATAATGATTTTTGGCCAAATCCTTTACACCTCAGTTTCACACTCCATTACAAATTTTAGTCTCAATTTTTCCCCAAGACTCTGCAACTCTTTTTAGTCCCTCCTCTTGAAATCCCTTTTAGAGAACATTGGACACTCTCAGGGAAATTAAATTTCTCAAAAAAGATATATGTGTCAATGATCCTGGGTCTTGCAACACAGAAATAAGTAGCACAGCAGTACAGCTAGTTAAAAAGCATAAGGTAACAACTTTGTTCTTCATCCAGAATGATTCTTCAACCACCCCTATTTTGTAAACCAGCAATTGCTACATTCTATCTACCGAGTACTCTAAGATTCCAGCATGGAAGGCCTATTAACACATCAGAAAAAAAATTTAAATTCTAATCAAAGGAAAGCAAGGTACTTACAATTAAGTTGACAATTAGTGGAAGTAACCTTTCAAACCATGGCAGTACCTTCTCCTTATAACTGCTGAATATTGATTGCAAAATGTCTGATACTTTAGTCAAAATATAAATGTCACTGTCATCCTGAAAGGAAAAGAATACAGTTCACATTAGCTAATGATCTTTAAAATAGTGGAACTCACATGAAATGCCAAGGTTTCTGAACTAATGGAATAAAGCTGATTTATGACTTTTTTTGTAAAACAAATCTTTTTAAGTTCACTCATTTTCAACCTTTGTCTAATCACAGAGTGATAGAATCAGAGAATGGTTTGGGTTGGAATGGACCTCGAAGTTTGTCTAGTACCAACCCCACTGCCACACACAGGGACACCTTCCACTAGACTATGCTGCTCAGAGCTCCATCCACACCAGCCTTGAACACCCACAGGCGACGGGGCATGCACAGCTTCTCTGAGCAACGTGTTCCAGTTCTCAAGGGACATCACTTGTTACTAATTTCCATTTGGGCATTGAGGTACTGAATGGAACTCTTTGGACTTGGCTATCCAGTCAACTCCTTATCTGCTGAATAGTCAATCCATCCAGTCCCTATCTCCCCAGTCAGTGACAAGGATATTGTGTGGTACCCTGTCAAAGGCCGTGTGGTAAAGGCTATATAAGCATACTCTGGGACCAAAGGTGTATACCCAGATTATTACCATATGCTAATTCTGCCCATATGGCAAGTAACATTCTGCTGCCACTCCTCCCTTCACAGGTAATGCAGACAAGTCTTCCTCCAGACTTTACAGAAAAATTAGTGAACGTTAAAACATTTTAAAAAATGTGCCTTGCAACTCTGTTACAGAGTATGGATTCAGCTTTTCTGAAACTGCTGCTTGCTTGCATTTTCTTTCATTATCAGCACAGAGTGACACATAGAGGGAAAAAAACGATTAAGAAACCACCTAACTCACCATCTACAAGAATGAACAGTAACCACTGCAAATAAGAAGGGGAGAAAAATCAGGAAAGGGTCTTTGCTCAGAGCTTGAATTTTGTTAGTTTTTGATTCCAAGCAGTATGGAGGCAACAGAAATCTATCCTTTTGAGTGTAGGCCTAATGTTCCCAAAGGAACAGGGTTCAAGAACTGCAATGTCATTTAAGGCAGTATTCACATATGGGTACATGATATCTGAGGATACATTCTGGAGTCTGCATACAGATTAAACTCACGTCATCGAACTTCACACCTGCATTGTGTGACAAAAAAAGTTTCTTACTTCTTAAATTTCCCGAGCATCCTTTATGTCTCATGTTAGAAGCAGCAGTGATTTTACTATTCTTTATTACTCTCTCAATACCTATAACGATTTAATAAAACTATCATATCTCTTCTGCAATTGCCCCCAAACTAAAAAGTCACTTTGGTATTCTCTTCTAAGCAAACACATTATGCCAGCTATTTATCCCACTGTCCTTCTTTGATACTATTTTTGGGCTATTCTTTTTGAGACAGGCTCCTGATGTGACACACCAGATGTCTAGGAATCAGACGTATGCTCAAGGTTAAGAGCTACCTAGCTCAAAAGGCTCAAACAAAAAGCAAGTCAGCAGGGCCAGGCCTTAGATTAAATAGTCTCCTGTTGAATTTGTATCATTGATAATATCATCTAAGAATTGTTTGAGGATGAAGAAATTAAAAAGCTGTATCTCAAACATCTTATCTCGGTATACTATAAAAGGAAACCTTTCATATTTTCTAATTCACATATGTAATGTGACTCATTTCTTACTGGAAGTTTTCAAGGACTATAGTAAGAGAACATTCTTCTAGGAAGGAGCAATTCTGAGGATGTACTATGCTTTAACCAGGTAGTACAGCATATTTGTATAATGTATTTCCATCCTGGTGCTTGATGAGTGGAATAACTCCCCAAATCAACTTACTTCATCCTGTAATGACTCTTCAACTTGTTCATCATAGTCTTCATCTTGTCTTTTCACTAAATTAAAAAACCAAAAATTAACCATTACTTTTCTACAAATGCATAAGAAGCCTGTGAAAGGCAAAAAATGATGCAGAAACAAATTTAGAAAACAGGAAACAGTAGCTGAAGATGCAACAGGAATTTTCTGTCTTTAAGAAGCATCAAAGAGCTTTCACAGAAAAACAAGTAGTATGAGACAGCTCATTTTAAGAAGGTGTAAAAGCACATGAAATAAATACACCAGCTTGTCCACAAAGACATGAAAATGCTTAGGAATAAGAAACTACATTGCTTTAAGAAGACTGTGAAGACTTCAGATGAAAAAACCCACAGAAATGACAGAACCAGATATGTGCACTGTCTTTCAAGTGAATCTGCCATCAACTTTTGATTAAACTACAGTATTGCTGCAAATCCTCCCAGAACTTACAAATGTAACTCAGGGATTCTGTTGTTTCAAAGCCCAATTACCTTACATAAATATACAAATTAAAGAATCCTGAACTAAGATTTTTTCCTGTGTTCAGAAACAAGTAAGAATTGTGCTTTAAAGAACAGCCTTATCACATGTTAACAGGACTTTGTGTTAACTTACCCTGTCTTAATTCTTGATTTTTAAAGTGCTCTTCTAGTTTTCCTTTCAGTATTCCTCCAAGTTCCTCAAAATGTTCATTGTTAAGGCATCCATCTCCCATTACCTCAATGCACTTGTGAAATAAAATCATCAGTCTTAATATTAATAAAGAATATTAGTACATGCTCTGCTTTCAGGGATCACTAGCAGAAATAATACTAATAGAACAACCATACTGTAATCAATGCTCAAATTATACAAATAAAGCATAACACCACTGTACATTTCATGCTCATAACTTCAGTTGCTTGCAGTTAAAATGAACAAATCTGGTAATTGTTTTAGGTTGATAATTCAGTATTTTTGCAAAAAAATACAAGGAAGTTTTTCCATCAGCTGTAAAATTTAAAGTGAAACCAAATTTCATGTAGAGGAAGCCTTGATTTATTTCAGCCATATAAATGCACAGCAAACATGTCCTTTCTTATTGCAAACAGCTACAGACAGTTAACACCATAAAATTTGTAAGGAATAATGTTACCTTTGCAAAAGAATGCATTATTTCTGAGAGAACATCTGACTCTGGTTCTGTCCCAATGGCTTTGATGAGTGCATCACACATGAAGTGCCACATCTGCGTGAGGTACTCTGGCCCACGAACTCGAGCACATTCAAGAAGGAGAGGCATTGACTCTGCTGCTGCCACTCGAACAGGTTTCATTATTAAGGAAAGAAAGCAGTGGAATCCAACATAAAGTGCTTAGAATTTAAGCACCCACCACCATAATTCAGTTCTTAGTTTTCGACACAAAACTGGCTTTTTTATTACAGTCTAGTGCATTTGATTTCTTAAGTAGATACATATTAAATCACAGGAAAATGAAACTGCTTGCTGTTAAAAGTGGCTTCAAGCCTGTTCCAGGCCATGACAGAAAAGCTGTTCAAGTTCTCCTTCATGTTGTGGACACAAACATCACTTTCTCTACTGATGGCTTATTTAAAAAGAAACTAAGAGGAAAAGTAGGATACATTGCCTAAAACAGTGAGTAAACCAACATTCCCTGAAACAGTTTCTGCTATAAAGACACAGACTATTTAAACACTAACACTTTCAATTAATTTAGGAAAAAGTAAGCACAACGTTGATTCTTCCAAACTAAGTTTCTGTTTTCACAGTAGAATTTGTCAATAGGATATCATCATGAAAATAGAACTTCAACAAGGGAACCATCAGCTTTACAACTTGCTCTGTGTACTCCACGAATCCTTCTTTTAGCTCTTTTGCATAGCAAACCTGAAAAACAGCACAGAAATGCCTCCTTTAAAGGAAAATACTAGTATTTTTCAACTACGTAATGGTGAGATTGTTAGAAGTGCAACTTTTTTTTAGTTTATTTTAAAACATGCAATAATTTATTTACCTTCCCCCTCCACTGTGGTATTTCTAGAAACCCTGACAGCAGTATGAGTTCTCACTCTTAGCACATGCACATATTTCTTAAATTAAAGTCAGAAACAGCAATATTTGCAAAAACAAACTTCTTTTTAACATCATATGCCTTAAAAGTTTTGCTAACAAAAGAAAACTATCTGTTCATTTTAAAAATTGTAAGCTCCAAACTAAATAAACTACCTTTAATCAAGTAAGCCACACATAACAACACATAACAAAGCATCTGAAACCCAAGCTCAGCAGTATCACCCAAAAAAACCCAGAACTATTTCATATTATACTATAAAATATTTGTTACAGATTTTGGTTTCAGACTTGATTGAGCAGCAACACATAGATCAACAAAACTGTTCTATTACTCACCAGCATCTGGCATGCAGTTGCTTTTTCTTCAAGGCCTGCAGTTTTAATTCCAAAACTTTGCTGATCGCCTATGCTTACAAATTCCCAACCATCATCATCACTCATATTCTCCATATCTTGTGCTGTTATATAGAAGGAAGAAAAAACAATCTACAAGTGCTACAAAATCATTTATTTCAGTTTTTTTTTCAAGCAAAACATAATCTTAAACCTACTGTCTAAAAGGGCTACTTCAGGTTTAATGGATGCAGTCTTCATTAAAGGTCCCATTACAACAGGAAGGTACTGCTGAAATTCCTTTCCAAGAATTTTACACATTCTGGCCCATGCTGAGATCATGTAAGAAATCTAGAAAAGATAGGAAAGTCAGAATTTTCATGTCCCACATTTTATTTTAATGCCTACTTAGAAGGAAAGCATGAAGGAAGAACATTATACAATAGGACTTTTAAAAAGAATTTGACAGCAGTGTGTAAAACTTATTTCAAAGAGAACTCATCCAATATGCAATCCATATAAAAATGCATCTTAAAAAGACCTGTCCCAAGTCTTTCTAACAACACCTTGACAGTACCTCTGATCAAAGCTGTTATACATGTAAAAATGTGACAGTGCAAGATAAACTTGCAGTGTGATCATGACTATCTTGAAAAGCAAGTTTCTTTCTGAAATGAATTATTTCCCAAACTTAAACAATACTACTGAGCCACATTCCGGAAAATGGCAAAATAAGAGCAAAAGAGAGTGCAGCATTGTGTTTTCAGAGGAGTATTTGTTTTCAGATGCACAAGTCAAAACAGCCCTCTGCTCATCAGAACAGCTGTTTAACAAGTCTCGCTGACCTATTTATAAGAAGGTGACAGCAAGGGAATGAATCACACAATGTCAAACAAATATTACTAACAGGCAAGGAATGGTTACCCACACGCTCAAATTTCTGCAACAAATATAGGTCCTGTGAGTTGCACTTCCTAACCATGCTTCTGTGAAAGATTCTGGGGCCATCTCAATGTCAGTTTTTGTAAGACAGGCTGGACAATTAGCATGAGTAGCTAAGTGGGGCCCAGAAACATCACATATACAAGGAACGTTTTTAATACTAAGCAGTGAACTATAAAGACATGATTTTAACATACCTGTGGATCATCATCTTCTAGATCACTGAAGTCTGTCTGTGTTTTCAGTAACAGCTGCATTACATCTGATGCATCCTGCATAAACTAGACACAGGAAACAACTATATGTTTTTAAAGACAAATTAAGAGGGTACTTCTCAAGAGACTTAAAGGTTCACTCAAATTAAGTCCAACACACTATCAAAACACAAGCTAAAGCTGGAAACAGACTGAAATGTGGATAAATGTGAAAACAAGTTCTTTTTCTGGAAGCATCACCAAGTTGCTCATCTTAAGGTTCACTGTACCTCTTTTCTTATACTTGAAAGCAGAGGACTACTTAAATAAAACACTACATAAATTACTAATACTCAATAAAAAAAAAATTAAAAAAAATCTGACAATTCTAACTTACCCAGATATCCCCATACTACTATTTTGACTCCTTTATGGAACTGGAATAAAAGCTGACAGCATGAGCTACTTACTCATAAGGTAGTAACATTTTTGGTCATGTGAGATACCTCAATGATGTAACCCTCTTTTCACTCTCCATGCACCCACTAGTTCTCAAAGAAAAATTTATTAAATGTTATGTTTAAAATTTGTCTGAAATTTAGTTGTGTGCATGGTAGTCCTTCTAAGTCAAAACAAAGGGCTGATAATTTGCAGTTTTATACCACCTACATCACTTTGAAGCATGACTTTGCTTTCTTCACTCAATAAAAAGAAAATCCATAAACCGTAATGCGACATTGCTATCAGAAGATCACTTAGACTCTTCTATAGGGTTTCACAGTTGTTTCTCCAATCTTTTGAGAGACATGTTTTAACAAACATATAAAAAGAACCTCTTGCCAAATGCATCGAGCCTCATGACAAACAAGTACTTCAAGTTCTATTAAACTTTTTCAGGCATGTGCATACAAAAACTATACTAAGTTTCCTTTGAACTAGATACTTTTTGCCCTTGATACCGTCCAAATGAGATGCTCCAGTATTTCTCTCCAGGCAAAAAATCCCAAAGGAAATAAAAATGCTTGCTTTCAACGTTGCTCAGTGTGACAAAAATGCCTTAACCTGTAGTAAGATTCTGTGAATCTAGACAGCAAGACAGTCACCTCACAAATGAAAACAAAAAGACAAGCATAGAAGTCAGCAACAATATACAGCTATATATTAAACAAGTGATTATATTAATTCAAAGTTAACACCTCAAAAAACAAAGGCATTTTAAAATATATTTAGACAATTATTTAAAATCTAAACTTACCTTTTCTTTACCAACAGCAAGACCAATTAGGCTGATGCATTCAATAGTCTTTCCTCGTAACAGTCTTAATTCCTTCTGAACAGCATTCTCAACAATGTGTTTTAAGGAGGGCATAAATAAATCATAGTAGGGAACAAACTTCTCCTCTACTGTATCTGCAACTGATGCAATTGAAGTCACAACTTGCTCCAAAACTAGTTTAGTGCCTTTCTGTATCAACTTGGAAAGAGAGAGAATAAAGTGTTATATTTTTAAGCACAAATTTTACTTAAAAGCATGCCAAATGTAAGAATTTGCTTTTATGCGTATCCTAATTCTTGTCAGTTTAGACCAACTACAGATATGTATACTGGTTCATTTCAGAGGTCTTAGTTCAGCATATGTGACAAGGTTACCCTCCATTAAACAACTTGTTCAGGGTATTATACCTCTTGTAATTTTATCACCATGATGGAATGAAGATGCTTCACTAGATTATCCAAATATGGAATAAGCAGTGACTTGGGACAGTCTTCAGTGAAGTTTATGAGTGCTGCAGCTGCGTGGGCTTGAACACGCTGGCTGCCTTGATCCTCCATGGTTTGCAGAAGCGCTCCTATCACCTGAAAAAGAAATACTTCTTTTCAGAAAACAAGTTTCTGAAGTGGACATAATTTTATCACCTTTTTTTTCCTTACTATTCTACTACTTGCCTTCTCGTGAAATTTCTTTTGAAAGACAGGTGCGAAGTCAGTTGCCATTTGTCCAATAGCGTTACAAGCAGCGTATCTTACTCTTGGATGCTGAAAAAGTATTTCCCTCAATTAGTTAACAAGTAGTCAGGAGAGCAGAAATGAAAACATTTCAAAATAATTAATAGAACTGTACTCACAGGATCCTGAAGGAACAGCAAAACGAAATTAACTATCTCATTTAAAATTCCCTCCATCTGTTGGTGGCAACCTTCTCCGATGGCTGAGAGTGCCATCAAGCCAGCATACCTGTACTTCCAGTCAGCTGCAAAAGAAGAAAAATAAAGTGTTACTCACTTTGGAAACTAAAAAGCACCACAAAGACAAACACTTTTACTTTGAGGGAGGTGAGGACACATGAGGAGGTAGAGTGAAGAACAGGAGAGGGAATCTACATCTACATGATTTGTTAAATACTTTTCACTTTTCCTCATACATACTTCCAAAGATGCACAAAAATTGAGTGTCTAATCCAGGCCAAATCCAGATCTAGAAAAAAGAACTCTTAACTGCTGATTACAACAAGTATGTACATAGTACTAACACCTGGAAACTGAATTTTAATTAAATGAACTAACCACGGAAACATCAGGACAGTATTTCTAATTCCCTTTCCCCCATCTCTCTTCTGTTTTAATAGTATCAGAACAGCCTATACCTTCCTTTTTAGATCAGGAGGAGAAAAAGGTCTAGTGACTCAACATCAAATTTAAAACAAATAAATCATTGGTACTGAACTTTTCAGCAGTCTCCTCAAGAGTGTGTAAGAACAGTAACATTTCATTTATGGATGTAAGACTCTCCCTGCCTCCAAGTCTTCTTAGTCTGTTCTCAGGGTAGTGGGTATTTCTGAAATGAACCTTTCATGTCCTTCTCCATTTTCTTAAGGCAAGGGAAACAAGTGAGAAACTTCAATGTCTTTTATTTACTTTTTACAAAAATCTTTCTCTGTGCCAGAAACCATGGGAATTACAAAAGAGAAAACCAGAAGAATAAACAGGTTTATCAAACAACCTGTGGGAATAGCATGGAACAGAGCTTATTTCTGAAAATAATTATTGCTGGCAATGTATTATGTTCCTGGAATGAAGAACATCACAGTTCAGTGCAGTGGAATCCTGACACTCAAGCTTCTGTCTGACCAGGATGAGATGAAGTATCATCTTGACAGAAGGTACAATAGGAAAGGAGTTTATTTTGTGCTATTTCAGTTCACTGGATGTTCCCAGTTAAGTCTACATCTCATTACTCTCACTGTGTTCCTGTTAGCACGCATTCCAAACCTGAAAATAATGAATCTACAAAATGAAACACAATCAACTTAGGACCATCTGGTCACCCAATCCAAAGTCAGAAGTTTTGAATTATTATCTCAATAAATATTTGTGAGAAAAATGGTGGGGACAGGAAAAGTTTGATTACTGAGAGCACTGATGTTATTTTAATCTAAAGGTCTCCATCCTTCCCCCCCAGATCCCTACCAGTGAGAGCCTCTGAACCAAACAGTATCTTTTGCATTTCCCGTCTCCAAAGAGTGCTAATGGTTATGGAAAGCCCTGACCCAGCAGAAAACAAGCATCAGGCATCAACTGCATGACTCCTCCCCTTCACAGGAGTCAGGTCTTACAGCAGTTAGACTCGACTCCTCTCTGTGCATACAAAACTAGACAGCTGCTAGCCTTGAAGCTATCAACACTGGAAGAGTCGGGTTAGCCTGTTCTGTTAATAAGTTGGTTTTCTTTTGTAAAGAAAGTTTTAATTCCAAATAGACTTTATAACTGTTCACATGTGTTAGATGCTACCTTGAGTAGCCCTCTGTTCCATATCTAATATGGTAGCAGTCTTATCTGGGCTGAGTTTTAAACCATGGAGGTAGAAATCATACCCAGAACTTCTGCACTGTTTTTTACTTCAAAGGTTCAAAGCACAGGTCAAGTGAAAGCACGTGAAAGCAACGCACAATATTTTTTTGAGTAATTGCCTGGGTAAGCATTACAGGTATTTTAAGAGGAAAAGAAGCATACACAGCAACTGATAAGAATAAATAGAAACACCTCAGGAAAAAATATTAAAAATTAGCCTAAGGAAAGACAGCCAGCCCACCAAAGACCTCTGTATTTTGGTCCATCAAGCAACAGGGGAAAAAAAATGTAACAAGTTTCCCTCTATGAACTGTAACATACTAAAATTTCATTTAAAAGAGGCAGTTCTGAAGAAGCAAAAACACCAAGCTAAAAATAACAGGTGGCACCTTACACAAACTTAAGGTACTGTGACTGACTCTATAGGGATTTAGAGAGAATATTTTTAAGTAGAAAACCTCAAGTCTTCCCTTATTTATATGTAATTCACAGGCTGTGTGTTTTAAAAAAAGTTTACTGTTTTGTTTTTGACATCTCTGTTCAGCTGTCTATGTTGCAGAAAAAATGCACTGTACGTAAACTTCATAAATCACAGCCTAAGAGAATGTATAAACTTCCCAAGTTCACAGCATTTACAGCTTTTGTTGCTGACATCAAAAGTGGAAATATATAAAAAATTGAGTAGCTAAACATGAAGGTTTAAGAGGTATTAAAGTTCCTGGAAAGGACAGAACTATTGAAAAAAGAAAAGAAAATGTAGCTACTTACGATTCTGAAGCATTTGCATAATATGTTCTTTAATCATGGGCAAAACAAGTTTTCCTCCAAGGCCACATGCCATTCTGTCCAGTGCACTCTCACCAGCCACTGCATTGCTAAATGAGTTACAGAAGTATCAGTGGTTTAATATCTAAAATAAAACAAGCAGTTGAACAGGGCATGGAAGTGCCCTTCTCTGCAGTTCTAGGCTTCAAATTTTTGCCATCTGAATACATGAGCATCCTTAAGTAAATAAACCATACTCAAACCTAAAACACACACACCAGTCACTGGTGTGTTATTTACTATTTGCTGAAACATTTATCTGCAGCCCATTGATTAAGTTTACTACCAGAGAAACTTGAGCACTAGCAGTGAAGGTACAGACTGAATTTCACAGCAGTTACACATACCTAGAAAGATGAAACTAAACTTGCAATTAATGAAATAATACAGGACATCATCTTTTTGTCATGAGAACACAAACTAGTTCAGATTTGCTATGAATCAGATGAACCAGAATTCAAACTTTGGTACATGAGAGACCTTTCTTGCATGGCTGCAGTACCCTTACTCCACTAGGCATCTTCTCTTGTCAATTACTCAGGCAAAAAACACCCAGTCCAGGTGAGGCATTTGTGCCTCTCAGCTATAGAACTGAGAATAGCTAAACATTATCTATGTAAAGTGATTTGTTCCACGCAATACAATTATTCCCTACAGAAAAGCAAGAAAGTTTCCAGGACACAGATAACTGTTGTCAAAGTCTGGGTATGGCTAGCACTGTAATAGCTCAAGGTTATTACAGTCCATCCTAGACACCCACGGTGATGAAAAAGCTAAGTAATGGTTCAGAAAGGGATGAATCTCCTTGTTTTTCACAGTATCAGTCAGCTGGGTCAGAAACAGAGGTCCTCAAATTACTATGCTTGAATATCCAAGTCTCATTACAAACCATAAATAGTCTAGAAACTCACATGCTTTGAACAAAGGTATTTGCAAAAAGGTATTGACAGTATTGTATTTTTCCTTCAGATTAACCATATTCAAATAAACAGACACATCACCAGCAGGACAATGGTGCACGGCCACACAGGTTTAGACTGAAGCAAACTCACTAGAGTTAATAGCAGCTTTCACCTGAAATTACATTATTTGAGTCCTTTTTTCCCACCAGAAATTCACACATTCAGTTTGAGGAAAGAAAGATAGTTTATCTACAAAAAAAAAAAAAAAAAGACCACACACCTCCCTGCAATGTTTGCAAGACCTTTGCCAAGAAAAGAGGAAGTCAGATTAAGTCAGATTAACATTTTTCTCCTTTAGAATTTCGCTGCTCTATGAAGTCAGAGCAACAGAAAACTGGAAATGCTAAAATCTTCCCTGCTGGTTTTGTGTAGGCAGACTCACATCCCCCTTAATCAGATCTGAACACACCCTAACCAGGGTGCAGCCTGATGATCATTAGCCTGTTCCTGTGACTGCACAAAAATTCCAGGCTTCTTCTGAAACTACAAAGACTCAGCACCAGAAGACATCAGCATCCACATCAGCCACTGAGCTCTCCACAAAGGTGAACTTCAACGCTGGGAAACACACAGTGGCACTACGAGTGACCCTGCTGAAAGGAAAAACTAACACTGCACACACAGTCACCAATGACCAACTGATGTCCAGTATTTTGTGTCTAAGCCTCAAGCTCTCTTATTACTCTGCAGCCCAAAGGAGCTACATTTCTCCTTCAGGCTAAGGGTGCTGATAATAACTTGTTTTCTGATCTTTGCTCACTCTAAATGTGACTTCTAACTGAGAGAAGGAAAATTTTCATTCCAAAATCCATAGGCAGTTGAGCTGTGTTCAGAACAAAGTTACTTTGCTGACAATAAAGAGAAAACGGCATGCCTCAAGTGGATGATTCAATGTACTTACTAAGCTGCCTAAAGCAAGCCATCTGAATAAATTTCCACACCCTGAAAGGCTTGATAAGGATTTAAACTTTAATATTCTATTTCTCTTTGAAATTCAGCTGACTAAAAAGATACAAATACTTAACAAACCTGAATGCAGTGGTGGTGTCTGACAATTTTACCTGTATGGCAAAATTTCAACATTGAGGAAACAAAAAAGTTAAAAGGGTATGGTTTACTATGTGAGGGAGGGAGACAAAGGACAGATTACTTTCAATTTCATAATCAAGGAGAACTAAAAAAGTCTTCCAAGGAAGGCAAAGATTAAACTGGTTCTTCCATAAATTCCTATTCCTCCTACCATCAGTTCTGCAGGTGTCTATATGCCTGATATCTAGTAGAGGTTTCCATACAGGCCAGGGTAAACCAACATCTTTTCATTTCAACATTGCCTATTTTCCTATGAAGATCTCTAAGTGTTCTGTGATAAATTGACTCAAAAGACTAATTACATCTGAGTCTGGAAGGAGATGCCAGATATGTCAAAGAAGTGTCTAGACTGGTAAATGAATCTCTGTGTCTACAGAAGTGTGGAGATAGTTATCTCCTAAACCTATTTCTGCTTGCTTCTACTTCACTCTAACTGTAGCTGGACAAGAGCAAATGTAACGACGCTGTAGACAAACCGCTGTTATTCTAGTAAGAAGCTGGAGCAAGCTACAAAGCATGTAGGAATAAGCAAATCAGAATGACTGGACATCTTTACATCTTTTTCGTCTAACACACAATATGACAAGCTACTGCTGGTCATACAAAGGGATTTAAAATAATAACAAAATTTACTATTTCCGATCTAGATGAAATCCAGCAGGGTATTCCATGGTGCATGATGACCTCATTCCAAAAACAGGCAGCTTTTTTCTATAACAACACCTCTTCAAGGGCATAGATACAGAAAAATATGAAGAGATTGGTTGCAGATGATTAAACAGGTCAGTATGCTTCAGCTTTGTTTCCAGCCAACTTCAGGATTAGCTCTCAGTTTAAAAGATTAGTAGGCTCTGACTTCAGAACAGAGTAACATAAATGACAGAAGAAACTGAAGTTTGAAAAGCTGATACAGTATAAAACAGCAGATAAAAGAACATGCAATTTGTCAAATTGCAGCAATATATGAAAACTGAAAGAGTTTACTTCCTTGCTGAACAGCATCTCAGTAACTCACATATAAACTGCTCATGACTAAGGGAACAAAACTACAAACATTTGAGTACAGAAAAAGTAATGCACAGCAGTCATTTGCATCCTGCACTTAAAACCTGCCTTTAGCCTCAGTCTTGATAATATATTGAAACAACCAGTTTCATAATTACCTGTCAAAATCATCATCTGCAAGCTCATCTGCATTTGCCCAATCTTCATCTTCTTCCAAGTCAACCATCATTGCTAACATTTGAGGAACTGAAAAAAAAAATGTTTTAAACTCAGGCTGCCTTCCTAAAATAGATTCTCAAAAAATAAGCATGAATTCTAAGTTTTCTCCGTTCAAAAATTTTTTGAAGAAAAACAACTCTTCTTCCAGTAGCAGATGGCCAAGTCTGTCAAATTGCATCAGCCAATAATTCAGAATAAATTCGCAGAAAAGTATTTCCAGAACATTCAAATCCAGAGTAAAAAATACTTGAGTGTATTTCCTACACAGACTCATACTGCAATGCAAGATTTTTTGTAAATCATTAAGACTATGAAAAGCAAATTCCTCAATAAAGTCTGTGCTCTTGAACTAGTTAAAAATAGTATTACATGCTTTAAGAACTCAGATGCACTTCATTAGTACTGCTGAACCTCTGACACCATCCACTGAACATTTACTGATGAGACTATTAATTATGAAAGAGAATACCAAACCCTGAGCTTTATTAACATGATAAAATTTGTTAACTGTATGTACAGTGGTCACTTAGCAATAAAGCTTTACTTCTACAATAAGGTAGTAATTTAGAATTTGAGATTTCTTTTTTCCCCACTTAGAAAAATTTTTGGTTTGCATCATGAACATATTTTGCACATAATAATCCATCATTTTCTACTTCTACGTCTGTAGATTGATGCTGTCTGCTCTTCTCAGTCTAAGTCTTTCTGAAGACTATTTGACAATCTCCATCACAACATTAATCTACTATGCAATAAACTTCACCTGTTTTTCTGACTTTTCACAGTAGGAAGGAATGCAATGATATGTGTGTTGTAAGTCTGCCAGTTCCTGTGCCTTTCAGAAGCACAAGGGGTGAAAAGCCTACCATGCACTTTCAGTGCACACTAACCACTCAGAGCAGTTGTTTGATTCAACATCATTTATGCTAAAAAGTTTCACTTTGACCTGGAAACCAAAGTTTATAGTCAAATACTCAACATCCAACCTTTAAGAATCTTTTTAGGACAGCCCACCTCACATCTTGAAAACAGCCATCATAGCTAACTGTCATTTACAGCAACCTACCTGAAAAACTCGTAGGCATACAGTGACTGTCCATGCTGCTAATGAGGTTTACTGAAACCGATCAAGGATATTACTGCAGTTGGTGAATTTCATAATAGATTTACACTATTGTAATCTACCATAGAGGCACCACCCCAAGCAAACCCTCCAACACACATCTGGACAGATGAGAAACTTCTAGTCAACTAATGATAGAAGAAAATACTGCTCATGACAGCATTGTGGGGCAAGTATCAAGAAAAGATCAAACTATGAATTGACTTGCTTGATGCAGCTATGTATTTTCAGACAGAGACTGCACCAATACCTGCAAAAAACATTCAGAGGGCTTTTATATATTTATCTCAAGGTAACGGACAATCTGAACTCTCTAGCATGATGCCCACATGTCAGAATTTTATATACACTTACTAGATCTCAAAAAACCCCCCATGTATTACAGCCCAGCAGCTTTTCAGACACAGACAGGCATAAGGACACACATGAGAATGATGTATCGTCATAACACCTATGAAATATGGAAGACAAACATCATCTGCCACAAATACTATGTAGTTCCAGAAACTGATGTCAGTGTCCATTGCTGCTAACAAGCAAGCTTGAGAACAAACTGCCATCCAAAGCACTCTGGCCATTGTTATATCTAGAACCTGAAATATCTTTTTTCTTGATGTTTAATATGACTGTGGTTGCCAGTAAGTGTTCCCTTACAGTGCTTTATCTTAATAGAAGTGTTTAGTTCCTAAATAACAACTAGCAATCCAATATAAAAGCAATACATTCTGAGGAGGTATGAGGTAATTCTCCACTATGCTGCCCAAGCAGATAAGAAACTTGTAATAATGTGGGGTCAGCAAGTGTCAAGCATTAATATTTCCAACAAGCTACAGGATAGAGTGAAAATACAGTGTTCTGAAAATTTTCAAATTTTGAAATATATTCTAAAAGAACCTCTTCTTAAAGAAACTATTCTACTAATAAATAAAACTTCTCAACCATGTTTAAACACTTAAGACAAGCAGATCCAGTTTACTACATTTTCAAGAAGTTTTATGATTTTCTTAGTGACATCTATATACACAGCTTTCCCCTGCCTGAGCACACACATAAAAAAAGTTGCCATTTATGCAAGTTTCAGAAAAGAAGCAAGAATCTAGACAAATAGAAGTCTGATTGGGAGGGAAAAGCAGGCTACATTGCTGTGTCAGTGCCCGGATCTAGTCACAAAGGGTTTAAAAGGCAGAGAAACACCCCTGCATATAGCACTGCTGCTGGGGCTCTCCAGAAGACATTTATTTTTAACATTTCAAACAATAATACATGATCTAAAAAGTGCCTCTTCAAAGAATTTACAATCTACATGTTAAACAGACTAATTAGCTTATTTTTATGTATTTATATAAGCATCCAATTTTTAATTCACAGCTTTAACTCAACACTGAAGTGCAACATGCATGCTGAATTCCTTCAGTCTTCAGCTGCCAGCACCACCACAGAGTATCTGGCCTACATACCAAACTTCAAACATAGAACTTCAGCACTAAATGCATCAGCCTTTGTTTTTTTTTTTTTTTACAGTAAAAATTTCCAAAGCTAGCATAAAAGCACGAAAGAAGTATTTTCCTTGGAAACAACTAATAAGGGACTACTGTATTTTTATTCAAATTTTTGGTGCTGCATAAGCAACCATAACATTAATTTATGGAGAGTCATAATAGGAAGGGGGTTTCTCCATTAGGTGACACTGAATTGAATTTTCTTAAGTTATCAGCACCAGCAAACTCTCAGTTAGACATGGTTCTGCCACAGACCACCTGCAAAGTCAATTTAATACTGTCAAGGACAACTGTTTCAACAAAGAAAATGAGTACAATACTTACTGGCTTGTGCAATAATATTTGTATGCCTCCTCAGCATAGCAGCAGCAGTTTCTGACAAGGCCACAATTACTTCAAGTGCCAATTGACGCTGCATGTTACTGAGACTGGTATCTGCACACAACTACAACCAAGAAGATTAGAGCAAAGGATTAGAACAGAAGTTTTAGGATGGAAAAACTGACTTTAATAAAACATTCGTAGCTTTACCTTCAAAGTTAGTTGCAATGTAGCTTCTAAATGTGGTCTTAAATACTTAGGAACAGAATCTGCAATTTCTACAAGGGATTTCAAAACAGAATCATCGTTTTGGTAGCAGGAATCATTTAGAGCCTATAAAAAGATGGAGATAAGATTAAATAAAAACAAACAACACTATGAATGGGACCAGTGTCATAGAAGGAATTTCATTAATTGTACTCTTGTCTCTCTGAATAGGCTCATTTAGCATTAGTAGCTAAGTAGTTGAAGCAACAAGAACTGATGAGAGTAAACTTCTTGATGAAACTAATGTTGCTAACAAAGAACTAGCTGATTCCAGCTGATACAAGCCAAACGAAGAAGATAAGGGCCAAGGAGACAATTCTAAGAGAATGAAGTAACTTCAGAAGGCCAGCCCAGCAACAGTTAAAACCAGTAAGAAATCAAGAGGCCACCAACCAGAAATGGTTGAGGATTGGATGATGTGTGGTAGTTACAACTGAGAAGTATCAGCTGGGGTAGGGGTCCCTATATGAAAGCACTCAGATCGAGCTGTAACCTGAGAACTAATAAAAATAATTGATTGGAAGCCTTCACTCAGACTTCGCAGCATTCTCAGCAGGATCCCAGAGCCAGGCCCTGCAGAGGTGGCCAGCTTGTGTAAAGCCACAACAATGAAATACTATGCCGGGTCCAAAACTACAAGTTTTCTACAAGTAACTTATGTCTTGCAATGTTCAAATCTAACACTGTAGACACTCTATACTTATAAACACCAGGCATCTCAAGATTAAATAACTTTTTTCCAGACACCTCTGGAGAGCCACTAAATTAAAGCAGACCTTTTAGCCTTCAGTCACAGGACACAGCAAAGAGAAAAAGAAATCAAGATTTTTATAACTGTCTTTCCTAACTCATAGCCGCATTCTGAAAAGCAATTTAAAACTTAATTTTAACTGATCAGGTTGATATTTTAATGCCAAAACAGATCACAGTTATTCAAGGGTGTTAAATTCTAGGAGTACAACATGAAAACCTAAAGCTCCAAAGGAAAAACAGTCTTTAAATACACTTCTGGGTTTTGAAAAGAATTTTCATTAGCAAAATATTTGATGTCTTCCTAACATAGAAACATTTTTTGAAGTGACTAGTTAAGGGCTTTTCAATACTTAAGTCTAGAATCCAACATTTTTTATAATTCCACTTAACCAGCCCACACTTTTAATACAGTAGCATCTCCTAGTATCAAAAATGTTCTGGAAAAAAAGACATCTTTCATGGTTAAGGCCTTTTGGGCTACCAGATACCACTCACCCTCTGATTTTGGCAAAGGATAATGTAATATTTACTGGAAGTTTCTGTAAAACCGTATGTTCTACCCATTGCAACTCTGACAGTTTTTTAAAGCAAGTCAAAGTTTCTGAAGAAAGAAGTTGCAAGTGTACAGTGAGCCTATAAAGACAGAGGGGCACTTTTGTGTGGTATCAAACAACAACAACAACAATCACAGAAGTCAGTTAAGTTCTATTTGCTTTCGCCTCCACTGCAAAATGAAGCTCTCAGGTAAAAGTTTCAACTTAGTTCTGAAAGTTCAATTTCCAGCATAACCATTATAGCTCTTGTACTGAAAGGACTGATTTGCTAAGTCAGAATTTTATTTTTAGCTTTTTTACCACATCAGTGTTTCAACAAAATGAACTTCAACAGCAACAAAAAAAGCATCCGACTGTCTCCAAAGGTCACTCACCACTATTCTAACACATTCCATCTCCTATTTATAAACTCCAATCTTCATATCCATCTTATGTTACCACAGTCAGAAAATTTAGTCCTTGCAGTAAGTGCTTTAAAAAGACAGATTCCATAGCATAGCCCTGTTCTCTGTATTTGCAAATAAAGCTTGAAAATGCAAGCCAACAGCATGTTTTTTTACAGTCTAATACAGTAGCATTGAAAGTTATATCACACAAAGTGGACAATTAGTCTGAAGTCTAAAAAGGGCATTCTATTTAATTGCTAAACACCAAGACAAACGGCATGCCCACCTCAAATCCTGCCTCAGTCATACAGTACTACGTAGCCAAGGTCCTCTCAGCCAGTTATAACTTTAAAACAACACAGTTGTTACTGACAAAGTCATAGACAGGGACTAATCACCAAACAGTGACCTCAATATCAAAACATTTATCTTATACACACTATAGCCCATTTTCAAGTTCAGTTGATTTAAATAAATTCCTCTCAGTTTCCATTTAAGGCCAAGTAGAATTACATCAGTTGCAGACACCAGTAAATTTGGCATGATTTTTCTTCAGCTTGCCACAAAGTGCACACAAAGTTTACAGCTCACACTGTCAACAGGAACCTGCTGTTCTGACTGTAGCAAGAAGTCAGTCTTAAAAGCCTAATTTTAGCCTAGTTTAAAATCACTAGAAGTGATTTTAAAGAACAGTTAAAGTGAACACTATCACAGGCACGTAGTTACTTCCACTTTTTCTTGATATAGAAAGGGAACTGTACTGTGAAATTGTCATCCTTTAGAGCTCAAACCATGTCTATTTCTGCTTAGGTTCACAATAGACTTCCCTCCAAAAGAAAACAACCTCATATTAGAATTTCAACTTTTGCTCAAATTCATCCATCCAAGATACCTAACCCAGACTCAGAAACTGTATCAAGCTTAAAAAGGCATTTTGTTTGCTATTTCCTAATTTATCAAACCATAAAGATTATTTGTAAAGACTGTTGTTCTCAGTCTGAGGATCTATGCTCAGAATAATTCTAAGCTTTCCTCTAAAGTGAAGATACAGGCTATCACATGTCCATAAACTCCCCAATTACTTATTACTTGAGGTCTTAGGGTGGCCCATATTTCAGTATCATGGTTAACTTAAAAGCTGTATGATTTTGACTTAAAATACCTTACAAACAATTTTAACTGATTTATCCAGGTAACTCTGCAGAAGTTAATCAGCTTTGAACTATTTTCCTTAAAACCCTATCAATTATCTTGTGTTTGCAAAATTCCTTATTAGTCTCCACTTTATCTTGCTGATGACTGATGTCTGGTTAACAGAGACACAGTAAATCTAGGTCTCAGCAAAAATTCACATGCCACACACATCTGCAGACCGGTAATTTACATTTGGATACAGTAAATATATAGACAGTAACGGCACATTAAGAGTTACTTGTTTGGTTTCTTACCTGCAAGATTCCAGGCAGCAAGTCTGAAAAATGTTTAAGAAGGGGAGCATTGTGCTCATTAGCAAGAACAAATGCAGCTGCAGCTCTAGCAGACAGTGTCTTGGTCTAGAACACAGGATTGGAGAAAGAAAAGTGAAAAACTGGTAATGAAATACGCCTTTGTTTAAACTTTTTTATGAGACTTGTTTATGAGACTACATTTTGTATTATTTCCCTTTTGCATTTTCCTAATAGATACAGCAATTAGTTTTTAATGTAAGATTTTACACCTTACTTCAAATCAAGGTAAACCAATAATGAAGACCCTTCAGCATCTTTGTCCTCCCTGATAGAAAAAGTTTATCATGAGGTGGCAAGTTTTCCCTAGTTTTGTTTTGGTGGCTTTTGTTTAATGAAAGAAAAGAGAAAAAAGCTCTATTGTTTTCAACTTCCATCCCAACTTCAAATCTGCATACAAGTGTCACAGTATCATTTTTCAAGAAGTGTGATGTAAGTGTTTAAGATATGCTTCTTCTTTAAAGGCATGACTTGTGGTACTTTAGAAAATGTTACTCAGTTGACTTTCAAAGGTCAGAAAAAGTAACCACGGGAGAGCAGCAAACTGAACCCATATACCACAGCAGGGTTTCCTATCCTTGCCCAGTATTTTCCACAAGAGAAACATTTTCAGAGTACAATTCTCTGCACCAATCAATAAATCTGAAGCCTTCCAGAAAAGCAAGGCTTGCTAACATGCCCTTACAGCAAAACATGCAAAAACAGTTCAAGAAGCTGTTGTATATTCAGAGTTTTGAGACATACCGTGTACAGATGCTGTATGTGGAAACACTATGGACTTACACCATTAAAGGGATAGAAAGAAAATTTAACAAGGAATTTCTAACCGCTCAATATGGCTGGCTAAAACTCCAGCTGTTTTGGGCTACTACAACTGGTTTCTCCAAGCACAATAGCTAGGGAAGAGTCTGGGCCAAAGCAATGCAGAAATGAGGCAGTCAGTCAGCTTCAGGACCACGAAGAGGTTTGAGCCTTTTGTTTTGCAGTCGGCATAATCAAAACTCCCTATGTACCATCAGTTTCAGGCAATGTAATTCTCTGGTTGAAATCTATGGTTTAACCTGTACATTTGAGACTATTACCCTGAGTTTCTACACTCAGAACATAGTGAAAACGCAAAAGAACAAAAAGGTCTTACTGATGGATGTTCTTGATCTTGCATACACTGCACCAGCATTCTCTTAATGACCTCCAAATAGTGCTGCTGTTGATTCCCAAAAATCCCAGGAAAATTCCTGAGGATAAGACCAAAACGTTAATAAAAATGCACACAAGTTTAACCTTAACTACTATTTCAAAGTTATCCATTATTTAAGCTACAGACTGTAATCGTACATGTAAGAGTTAAGTAAACCACAACACGACAGCATAAATGAAATAAATATGATTGTTTATTAGTTAAGTTGTGACAGTTTTTCTCTACCTTTTCAGACATGATTTGGCAATGATGGAGCAATGTCTGAAAGCTTACCAGAAAATATGTAGAGCAGCCTCACGTAGCCCCACATTCTGAGAACTGACAGAGTCAAATAAGAATTTCAGAACTTCTGGCCATTGGTTGTTGCCATCTTCATCTACATTAAACACAACAAAGTTTTAGGATAAGCAAACTTAAGAGTGGTGAGATCACAACTGTGCAGGAAAACAAGCCATAGGTACTGAAATTCATTAAAAAAACCCTGATCTGAAGTTGTGCCCAAGTCACAAGGTGAAATACGGCTGAAATGTTTAATCTAAAAGCACTCCAGAACAGATGATATCTATTTACTGTTATTTAACAGCACTCAAAAAACAGAAACTGATGCAGAAGTTCAGCATACTATTTATGACAATTTTCAAAAAATTTGTTCTATAAACCTTAATACAATCTCACCTAAACTCAAGCAATTTAAAAAGCAGAGTTGAAGAATCGTATTTTTATCTGATTAAGGATAATGCAAACAAATATTAGGTTTTATTATAAACCATGAAATCACAGTTGGCACATCACGTGCAAACACCTACACAAAACTAGAGAATACGAGACACAAATACAACTACTATCAATACGTAAACATTTAACCACAATACCAGCTTAAATAAAAAAGGTACCTATTAAATTCCTGGCCAATTCAGCAACTATGTCACATATTTTTTTTCTCATGGCAGACTGCACTTCTAACTGGATAAAGAGCAGCAATTCACTTTTGACTGATGTTTGATCCTCAGGTGACAGAGCTGGATAAACTTCTTCAAATGCAGATGACAACAGGCGGCGCAGAAGGACAGCTGCCATCTGCCGAGCCTATTGAATGAGAAGTGTGTATATTAAAGTGTTTTGATACGATAATCATGCTCTTACAAGGAAAAAAGACTGACATGATGCTTCCAAATGATGTTTTCCTGTGTAGATTTCTTTGGTGAATGGAATACCTCTCAAGCAACAGATGCCAAATATGATAGTAAGAAAAAACATAGTAAAGAAACATCAGTTTACAACAATGTTTCTGACAATTACAGCTCTTCAAAGAAGTAACCATAGCACTGAGGTACTCAGCTTTTTTCTATAGCTGAACCTCAGACACATTTTGTGGCAAGTTCAGGACTTAGCTGTATTACTGAAAGATCTTTAAAGCATGTATTCTTTCTATTTTAAATGGTCTACTGAGATCATTTATAATCCAGACAGGTTTTTTTGGATTAACAAGTGACTTACTGGGACAACTTTGTCACATAATTAACCTGTAAATCCTCCTTCACTTTCTCAAACAACTGAACTCCAAGCTAAAAGATTCAGGAACCTACAGTTAGAATTTGGCAAGTAAAACTCTGCTCTGAACAACAACTCTTAAGCACATGGTGTGACTTGGGGATGGTCCTGTACAGGGCTAAGGGCTGGACTCAATGATCCCTGTGGGTCCCTTCCAATTCAGCATATTCTGTGACTCTGTGAAAAAAACCATACACACTAAAAAACCCCAAAACAAAACAGTTTTTAGCATTTTGCAGGCCTGTGGTCAAACATTTTTCTTTAAACTTGAACACCAGCATAGGATCCTCAATACTGTGTATTACAACCTTCTACGTTTCCTACATGCATACAGCAATTCTACAACAATACCATTTACATATCTGTATTTATTTACAATTGTACAAGAATTACATGAAGCAAGAAATATGGCTCAGTAATTCAAAATTAGTACAGCAACACTTGGAGTAAAGGTAAAAAAGACACATGAAGCTCTCTGAATAACTTAACAAAATGTTCACCAACTGGTGTTTCTATAACTACAGAGAGTAATTAAAAACCACATCCTAAATTTCTAAAGTTTAACACACGTAACAAAACCTTATATGTGTTAAATCCTTACAAAAAATAATCCAATGCAACATGCACTCAATTTTTTTCAGAAGATATTCTTAATGCATACTTCAATGTAAAACAATTTCATTTATAACAGTCCTTGGAATTCAAAAATGTTCAATAAGCAGCAGAAGTAATCAAGTCCAATTTCCAGAAGACCTCTCAACTGTATTGCTACAGCATAACCTGTAGATGAGAAACACAAGCCTCTGCAAAGTCTCAACTTCTGACATACCCTGTAAAAATCAGGTACTGCTAGAACATCACACCAAGATACTACTCTTATGATCTGCAGTCTCCAGACTCACTGTCTTTTTCCAATCTACCCAACCCTCTGCAGCTAAAGAGTAGGGCACACAAAATGTCGCTATAGCTAGCAGGAGGGAAGGACTAGAATTGAACCCAGCTCTAACCCATTCCTTATCTCCTCCTTTACAGCTCCAGCATGGACTAAATCCACCACATATGTCAGATTACATCTTCCCTAGAAGATCTAAGGAAATCAGCAGGTGAACAGAGCCACAGTGCCCACTTGTGCTGCAATAGGCTGTCACATGGGGAACATGAGTTAGGAAAGAGGTTCTTCCCACACTGCCTCTGGGAATTCCACTCACAACATGTCAAAACACTTTAATGGTACCACAACATAATTCATCATCATGGCTAGGCTTCGTGAACAAAGATTTGGGAAGGGCTCTCCCCACACTTGCTGCAAGCACGCTAATGGCTAAAAAGGCCAATGCGACACAGGCAAGTCTGGTTGCAAATGGCACAGTGGAAAGTCTCTACAGGCGGTGTTGGCGAGGCACGGTTCTTTCTGCATTGTCTTTTCTCTTCGACACTGATCCTGCATGTGCTCTCAAAGGAAGCAGCAGCATTATGGATGGTGTGTCTCCATGCCTCCCGATTGGAGGC
>JAWWEU010000001.1:78673114-78691104 GCA_035583155.1 Acropternis orthonyx | reverse complement strand
GACCTCTGCCTGTTCAAGAACAGACACATTTGTCACATAGTCAGTCCAGTGGATGTTTAGGATCGTACGGAGGCAGCACTGATGGAAGCGTTCAAGGAGCAGCAGGTGGTGGCGGTAGATGACCCACAATTCAGACCCATAAAGAAGAGTGGACAGTACAAAGGCAAGCTTCTCCCCTGCAACAAGGGGTTGTCCGTGGAGAAGACCATAACATAACAGTATCTTTCCTTCTATCCCTGGGAGGACCAGTATTGGGAAAGATTAAGTTTTCCCTCATTAGCATGGTAAACTCACATAGGAAAAGCCTAGACTGGAGAGTAAGTTTACTGGGACTAAACAAAGCGCAAACTCTGGTGTAATGTCTTCCTTTACTCAAGGCATCATGTTTCAGGGCATATTCTGTGACATCTGATAATGACTGAAATCCCACTGTATTAATTTCTCTCCTGAAGTAATTATACATGGCCAGACAAGGACTAGAGCTTGAGACTACATGATTTCTGAAATCAAAGGTAAGAATCTCCAACTCTGAAGATACTAGAAAACTGATTGCAAAGTAAAAACACAAGTAACAAGGCATACAGAAAGACCCAAGACCAGCATTACATGAATTATCTTCTGGTTAAGTTACTATCTTAGGAAAAAAGAATCTCCAAATCCCTAAAGCAAATTCAAATGTTTGAAGGAGTGACAAACTAGCAATTGACTTATAATACATATTTTCCTCAGAAGATATTCACTTGTCTATGAAAACTATCATTGCCAATTTAATTATGACAATGATGGCTGGATTAATGGCAGCTCTGGGGTTGTTCCTTCTGCTTTAAGAAAGTATGTATTTTTCACACATAGCAAAGGTTCTTTTAGCTTTAAGTATTACAAGATATGTACCCAAACAAGCATTATAAAATCCTGCAATTTAGTGGTGATAGCTTTCAATGAGAACAGGAACGATATAAAGTGCACATCTCCACAGAAGAACTTAGAGCTACCAATGAAGAATAAAAAAACCAGATTTTTTTGCTAGCATTAGATTCTTCTCCATGTCTAAATTACTGATATGCTCACATACAAACGGAATCCCAAAATTACTAACATAAAAAGTAGCCATAATACTCAAACTTCAACATATTGCTTCCTATTAGTAGAATTTACAAGGCTTCAAAAATGTTTTAGGATTTTACGAAGGATAGAACAGAGGCACAAGAAGAAAACGAACTTGCTGAGCAGGGTAGCAGAAGAATTATGATCAGCAATCCAGGAAACCATGCTCTCCACTAGTACTCAAAATGTCCAGGTATTCCTAGATATTTTGTAAGAAAAAGACTGACCATCTTAAGTAACACTGTCACAGTGATTTTTGTTTTACTGCTCCTTTTAAGTCCTCAAGGAAGAAAACCTGCATGGATGGAAGCAAACAATATTTAGGACACAGTCCAAAGATGGACTTGCAAAATTTCATTCAGGGATCTAGCCCCATATGGAATTCAAAGCTCAGAGTTCCTCAGGTCCACAGACAACTCAGAGGCAAACTGTGGTGCATCCTTGGACTGCCTTCTTTCCCCACAAACCCTGAACAGGAGTCTGTCCATAGCAGCAGTTTTCAGACTAAGAAATTCATCCCTTCCTGTGACAATATGGGGAAGGAAGAGGTTGAATTCCTCTAGGAGGGCTGTGAGTACAGCAGAAACAGTTTAACAGAGGATTTGTTATTGTATTAGTCATCTGTAAATTAGGACACAACCAAAACCTGCCAATCTAGACTTAACCAAGAAGAAACAAAATGGCAGAAGAAAATGCAGAACCTCTGCAACTCTCTAAGATTTATGTGGTAAATCAAAACTGCAAAGGAACGGCCTCTAACACCTGAGACACATCCTGAGAATAAAATGCATCAAAATAAACTGTGAATATATACTACCTTGCTGTTGAACCCTTTAAAATGCAGTTGTGTAGGAAGAAGTAGAGTCCTAACTTCATAACAGTGAGACTTCATGTCCAGGAAGCTGGAGATCTGGGTTCAAACCCCTCCTCAGCCTCAGGTGTACAAACGTGCATATTATCTGGCACAAAAGTGTTCTAACTGCCAAGTCAGATGCTTCCCTCCACTTCTGTGAACAGTGTTTCTCTTCTATCAGGAGAGTATGAAATTAAGAACAGACGAAAAACATGTTTTCATAGTTCAGTCTCTGCTTAGTAGGAAACCTTTTACACAGTCAGTTAAAAGAGTCGTTCCTAATCTAGCTTAATGGTATTTTCCACATCAAATGCAAGGGGTCCTGGGAGCATGATCTGCATTCCTGTTTCTCCATTTAAATGCCAAAGCTAACAGTTTGCAGAGCCAGGATTCTCCCAACAGGATTCTCCAAATAGTCCTACGAATCTTATATTCTGTACAACACAACTGCCCAACTCATGCCAACAGGATGGAATATTTTCTTCAGCCTAGTTTTCCTGGGAGGAAGCAAAGCAATACAGATGCTTCAAGATGAAGAGGGATATGAACCCAGCTTTCACATACTCTGGTCAGGGGACTTTTAAAGTTCTAAAGTTCCTTCCAGCATCCTGTGTTCAGTGGTGCTGATACATTCAACGTTCTTAGAGGACAAATACCAGGCCCAAAGCTCTATCCACTGGTGACATGCAATATTCTGCCCAACACTTGGAACTGCATAAAACATATGAAGAAACAAAATGCCTACCTGTTGATACCAGTATCATACTAAACATGCATAGAATGTTTCCCAGCATGTTTATATGCAGTGTTTATATCAAGCATAGGGGATTACTTCACTGAGGCTCTAATTAGGCTACTAAGTACTTGGATTTATAGGGCAGAGAGATTGTTTGTAGGTTTCATCAATCAGGATTTTTTGAGTTCAGCACCTACTGTTTACTTAAGAACTAACATTTAAACCTTTCTTTGATTTATGTATTGGTGGAGTTAAATGTCAAGTTATTTTACAACATTAGCCTCTGATACCTTTCGTAAGAGTAACTTATAAGCAAGAAGTTTCTTTGCACTTTGTAAGCTGGAAGCCAAGTCCTGGAGAAGATTCTTAACAAGTTTTACACCTGGCTATTTCTTTAGCTGACGTAAATGGAATAAAATCAGCAAATACATGGAGCAAGTATTTATTTACACAAGCATGACTTTGTAGTAGTCTACTCAGACTTGCCAAATGTTTTCAAAACAGCAGTATGTGCAATGCAGCTGTGACTTCTATGGCATAGCACTATCTGATTATTAATATATTACTCGGAGGAAAGAGGAGCAGCAGTTATCTTCTCCATGGCAAATTTAAATCCAGTAGACACTGCTCTACAGTTTGCTATCACATAAAACATCTGCCAGAGGGGCAGGAGGGAAAACTAGATACCTCTTATGTAATCACTTGTTAGTATAATATTGAAGGATTCTGTCAGAAGAACACTACTTTGTAGTTAAACATCAGTATGGTAAGCTGATAATTTCTTAGCATTAAAAAGCACAAAGGGCATTTACCTCTAAACTGAATACAATCTACCAGAAGAGACCATTATCCATTAGAGGAACAGTACACTTATGCTCTTACAATATTGTTCAGAAATTCTACATGCTACATCCTTACAATGTTCAGTCAAACTTTCAATCTGAAATCAAAAAAGTAACATGTTTTTACTCTGAAATTTGTAGTATCTTGAATGTTTAGTAGTTCTTCACTCTGCATATCCAAGTGAATAATAGTTTTACCAGCAAGTACTTTAAACTGCTAAAATTGAGAACCTTTACAAAATTAAGGAATAAGTAAAATGTATGTTTACTGTATACTCAGAGACAAAACTTATATAGTGCTTAGACTGCTCTCACGCATTCTGTAATACTGCTAGATGACTTAATATCCTCCCCATACAGGACAAAATGCAAAAGCCATCTGAATAAAACACACAATACCCCTGTTACCTTATCTCCCCCCATTCCAATTTAAGAAGCATTAGAAGTTTCAGATGACACGTCAGTTTAACATGTTTAGGCACAGGATTCCAACACAAAGCATTTCTCAACAGTAACTTGAAGAAACGTCAGAGTACCAGTCACATCAGTTACACATTTTAAGAACCCACTCATTAAGCAAAACATACAACAGAAAATTATGGAGATCGAAGTAGCTGCTTATGAAAAACTATTTTTGTAACTAAATATCCTACATCAGAAAGTCTCAGCTACTGAACTGGACATACAGCAAACAAGATAAGTGATCCCCCTACAAATGTGCAGTAAATTAACATGCTTCAATTAATGCCAAACTTGCTCATTTATCCCAAAATTAGTGATTTTTTCCCTCCTTCTCCAAGTTCCTTTGAAAATCTGCAGAAATAAAGGTTATTGAGACATACCTCCTCAGGCGTAGCAGTGTTCCTGATGGCTTGCAGGAGGTAAGTGATCTTTGATGGGCCCGGAATATTCTCATAAGTCTCCTGCATAAAAAGGGATGAACCTTATTATAAATATTTACTAGAAAGCATGTGCTAAGCACTAATATGAACTGACTTTCCTTTTAAAACAAGATCAGCATTCATCCAATTTATAAAAAACCCCCTTAAACCTATCAAAATAAAAATTTATGGCCTAGTTTAAAATTATGAGTAAAACCTTAGTTACTAAGACCTGCTGTATTGGAATGATCTACATATGCGTGACTGGCCACTTACGCAATTAGTTACAAAACTCAACAAAAGCTGAACATAAACTCCTAGAAATACAACATACACAAAACATATTCTACTGGGAACCCATCATAGCTTCTATCATATCAAAAAATTAAGAACGTTGGAAGCCTGAGACTAAGCTGTGACCAACAGGTTTATAACTACAGACAAAAGTGTAGTCCAAAAATTTGTTCAGTTCTGGTTTAGAACCTTTTTACAGCTTTTACAACATTATAGGGCAGCCACATGTCTCAATTACACATTTTGAATAAAACCTTTTTACCTTTAAACTCCTGCCTGAATTTCAGAAAGAGAGACTATTTAGTCTCCTTCCTAGAAAAACCCTCTCAATAAAATGCAAAGTGTAATGAGAAGTTCAGTTACATTGTCTAACATGCTTCTGGCATGCATTTCATTAACCTTGGCTTTATAAATTTGATTGTTACTTAGAAGCTAGAGGGAAAACACAGCAAAAAAACTTTTGCTATCCAAAACATGGTATAGGCGAGCATTTTGAAACTCTAAATGCTTGTTTCTAATATAATAAACCTATGTAGGTAAAAGCAAGAGAATTACAAGCTGAAGAGCAACCACTCATAGCATTCAGAAATAGTTCTATACTTAATAAATCTAAGTTGCTTTTTGTGGACACAATCTTGAAGACAAATTACTCCACCCTTTCCCATCCTGAACACAAGGAGCCTTGAGTTCAGGTTCCTTTCAATCTGCCTGCCTACTTCCCATTTCTGACACTTCAGCAGCTCCTTCCAATACTCTAGGAAACTTACACACCTTGAGGGTATACCTGCTATTTTCAATAAATCAGTTTCACTATCACACACTCAATATTCAACATCATCTCCCTCCCCTTTCTGTACCTGCTTCCTATTAGGCCTTGTTCACAGAGTCAATCCTCATTTCACATTCTCTCTAGTTGCCAATATACACTCACAGTCAATGAGACTCTGAATCCCCAATGAATCCCTGCATTTAATCTAATCATTTAATGGAGCCTAAAAAAATTAAATGAGGTCTGGGCTCAGAATAAGAAGCTTTCTCAGGTTAACCACTTCCATGAATGTATATATTCATATTTCACTATTGTCTACAGATATTAAAAACTAATGCAGAAACACAAAGGTTCTCTAAATACTCACCCAGCATGAACCTAAAGTTATGCTTTTACAGACAGCTGAAGCACTGTAAAAGCTGGATTCCCTCATGTCATATCTGATAATCATGAAATTCTATTTTGAACAAACATTTGTTTAAACTCACTAAAAATAGCAGCAACCTATGCAGTTGTTCACTGGCATGACTGTCAATTCAGTAAACAGGATTCAGAGGATGTTAAAGTAAAGGGGCAAGAGGAACTCACAGCCAAACCCAGAGCCTTCCCCATGGGCTGGTGGAAGACTTCTTTGCTGGCTCTACCCATCTATCTGCTAGCCTGTGTACCTGGATCCTGCTACATTTTCACTGTATTCTTCTAGTCCACAATTAGTTTCCCAGCTACCTTATACAGATGTGCAAATTTCTCACACAGCATGACCAATTTTCAGAACACAGGCAAGCAAATATCTATTATCTACACTCAGTAATCATGCTTCCCCCAGTCTGAGAAATACACTTTAAGAATGAGCATAAAATCACCAAAACAAAATAAACAGAAGTCTCCCTATCAGAGGATAGACACCCAAATATGAGAAAGAGGCTTTTATAGTCAACAGACAACATTACAGGAAGGATGGTAAAATGAACAAACCAGGTTTCAGCAAACTAGCCAGGTTAAGTTATGAGCATGCTAGCAGATACACAGAATCACAGAATGACTGGAGTTGGAAGGGACCTTAAAGATCATCCAGTTCCAACTCCTGTGCCGTGAGCAGGGACACCTTTCACTAGACCAGGTTGCTCCAAACACCACTCAGCCTGGCCTTGAACACTTCCAAGGATGAGGCATCTACAGCTTCTCTGAGCAACCTGTTCCAGTGTCTCATCACCCTCACAGAATTTCTTCCTGTATCTAATCTAAACCTGCCCTCTTTCAATTTAAAGCCATCACGCCTTGTCCTGTCACCCCATGCCCCTGTATAAAGTTCCTCTCCAGCCCTCCTGAAGGTCCCCTTTACATACTAGGAGGTGCTATAAGGTCTCCCCAGAGCCTTCTCTTCTCCAGTTGAACAATCCCAACTCTCTCAGCCTGACTTCAGCAGAGAGGTGCTCCAGCCCTCTGATCATCTTCATGGCCCTCCTCTGCACTCACTCCAACAGGTCCTTGTTCTTCGTATGCTGATGGCCCCAGAGCTGGACACAGTACTCAGGTGGGGTCTCACAAGAACAGACTTGAGGGGCGAGAACTATCTAGATCCATATACATAAGTTAAGTTTGGGGTGATCACACTTTTCTCCCTGTCCTTCTCTTTTTACAGCTTTTACTACAATCGTCCCAGACAGGGAGGACTCTACATGTCCATCAAGTCTAGTCTTCAACAGAACACCCCTCATCCTCATTTCAATGACCAGACCTATTAGAAATAACAAGTCTCTCTCTTTCTGTCCTCTGTCTGTTTCTCATTCTCACTGGTTTTCATTGTATACAAATGGACACCTGCTAACTCAGTTTAGCTGCAGTTATCTGAATCCCTTAAGTATTCAATATTGCCTTCCTACAGTAAGTACACTTTAAAAAATTGATTGGACTATGTAGATGCTTTAAATCAAATATGAGTACTGCATGATTATAGGAGGCAGATATTTTAAAGGCTATGCAACACTCTTATCCAAAGAAATGTTACTTACTTCAAGAAATGGATAACTTAAAAAAAAGTCAATCTAGCTACACTGTAGAGGGACCGATTTGTGTTTCTAGGTAAAAGTTCATTAACCCACTATGAAGACTGAGCAGGGTTTCTCACAGCCATGCATGATGCAAGAACAAGAGACAACTGGCATAAACTGCAAAAAGGAGGTTCAGATCTCTCTGTTCTAATGAGGACAGTCAAGCAGGAGTGGCTAGCTCAAAGAACTTGTGCAGTCTCCATTCTTAGAGGTTTTCAAGAGCCAGCGGGATAAAGCCCCACATGACCTGGTCTGACCTGATAGCTGACACTGCTTTGAGCAGGAGATTGCACTCGACCCCCTGAGGACCCTTTCACTCTCAGTGATCCTAAACCATAAAAATACTTGCAACACACCTTGGAAATATGTAGAAACCAATGCCAGGTTCAGTGCAGTTAAGTAAGCAAAAAATGATACTACTTGCTTGTATTTGTATAGGAAACTAGCAGACCTGAAAAGCTTGGTTATCTATCGTGCCAATTAAGGTTTCTTACTTTGATTGACCATATTGTATATGTACGTATGAAGATTAAAAAGAACTCCAACTCAATTCCAGGCAAGTTTCTGACAAAGTATGCCAATTGTAAGAATGTAAGTTTTCAAGTTCTTCTCCAAGAATGTTTTATTTCACAGGCTTTACAACACAGCTGCCCAATAAATTTGCTTTGTTACAATTCCAATAAAGTTCCAAAAGTTGTTAGAAATATTCTTATGTTACATGTAGGCAGTTGAGAACATTAACTCAGCTCCCCGGGAATGGCTTACATTGCAGCTGTGTTCAGGAATGTAGGAATAGTTCCTGCTGCTTCTCTAGAAGTTGGTAGTGGTAATGAATACTGAACTCCTCCAAAATTCTTAAAACATATGTCTCCTCTCCTTCTCATTCTCGATTAGAGGAATTTTCACTGCAGCGTCAGGAATAATGCTTTTTATTCTTCACCAAACAATGTGCTGAACTCTGCTGACCGCTGGAGTGATGAGAGCGATAAAAGACCCGATGCAGCCATGCAGCGGCAATTCATGCTAAGCCTAGACACTAGTATTTAATTCAACGGGAGAGATTCCCCACCAGGCTTCACAATGGAGCCTTAAGCACGACTGAGAGAAAAAGAATTAACGTGGCTTAGCCGCCACAAAGAATTTCAGCTGAGACAACACGTCTGAAAACTTTTTGCTGATAACAAGAGAAACTCAGCATATTGAAAACGCGTCTCTTGGCTGAAACACTTCTTAGCTGACGAAACACTTGAATACTCACAGGGTCCTTCCGAAAAGTTAAAAAACCCAACTAGTGTGCGGCAACAGCGGAGGGCCCGGGAGCTGGAGGGGGCACGGACCCCCTGCGAGGGGCGCGTCGGGAGCGCACACGGCAGGACTTCCACCAGGGCAGGCAGCTCTGTCTCCTTTGGGAAATCCATCGCCCCCACTCCCGAGCCACCGGGGCCGGCGCCCGCACCCCGCGCCGCCGGCCTGTGCCCCCACTGCGCGCCGGGGCCCTGCTCCGGCAGGCCGGGCGGAGCCCCCGCGGGCAGCGGGGCCGGGCAGCCTCCCGAGGGGCTCCCACCGGGCCCGGGGCGATAGCGGGGCGGGGCGGCCGCGGGGGTAACGGGACCCCTCGCGCCTCACGGGGCCGGCGCGAGCCCCGCGTCCGCCGGGCAGAGCCGGCCCCGCCGCCCGCACAGGGCAGGGCAGGGCAGGCCCGGCCGCCCCGGCGGCAGCTGGCGCCGCTGCTCACACGTGGGGCTCGGCCGGCCCCGCCGCCTCCCTGCCCCCCTCCCTCGCTCCCTCTCTCCCTCCCTCCGGGGAGGCCCGGCGGCTCTGACAGGCCGGCCGGGCGGCCCCGGGCGCGGCGGCCCCGTTACCTCGGCCTGCTTGCGGACCGCATTGTCCGGGCTGAGCAGGTTGCCGAGGAGGGCGTAGAACTGCTCCTGCTCGGCGACGGCCACCGCCACCGCCGCCATTGCTGCGAGAGGGAAAGAGAGGGCGGGCGGGCGGGAGGAGGGGGAGCACCGGTCGCGCCGCCGGCGGGGGGACGGGGCGGGGCCCCAACGCCAGCCGGTCTTCCATTGGCCGCGGCGCACGCGGCCTCGCCCCCGATTGGCCCTGCCTCCCCTGACGTGCTGGCGGCCCGGGGCGAGGCGGGCGGCGGGGAGCGGTGGATCAACCGCCCACGGCTGGGGCTCGGCCCCTCGCGTCCCATTGGCCCGCTGCCGAGGCGGGGGCGGGGCCCGGGGCCCGAGCGCGCTCTGATTGGCGGGCGGCGCCGGCAGGCGCGGCGGGATTGGCCGGGGCTGCGGTCGGGCGGCGCGGGCAGGGAGGGTCGCGGCGGGGCCGGGGCCGGGGCCGGGCGGCTGGAGGGGGGGAGCGGAAGGAAGGGAAGGGAGGCGAAAGCGCGGGAGATGGGCAGGCATGGCCTCCCGCCGCTCGGGGACACCGTGCTGCGGAATCAGTCACCGAATGGCCAAGGGACCTCGGCGGGTCACCTGGTCCAAGCTCCCCGCTCCCGCAGGGCCATCCCAGGGCACTCGGCACAGGATTGCAACCAGAGGGTTCCTGAGTATCTGCAGTGAGGGAGACCCCACAGCCTCTCTGGGCAATCTGTGCCAGTGCACGGTCACCTGCACAGTAAACAAGTTTTTCCTCATTTCGGGTGGAACTTTCTTCTCATCAGTTTCTGCCTGGTGCCTCTTGTCCTGCCTACAAGAAGAGCCTGGCTCCATCCTCTTGGCACTCTCTGGATGCTTACTGACATTGATAAGATCCCCTCTGAGGCGTCTCGAGGCTTGAACAGGCCCAGCTCTCAGCTTTTCCCTGTAAGAGAGATGCTCCTAGTCCTTGATCATCTTTGTTGCCCTCAGCTGAACCTGCTCCAGGAGCACCATGTCCAGCCCAGAGCTGGATGCAGCACTCCAGATGTAGCCCCACTAGGTCTGGGTAAAGGAGTAGGATGACCTCCCTTAACCTCCTGCCAGTGATCCTCCCGGTGCACCCAGGATACCATTGGCCTTGGCCACAAGGGCACACTGCTGACTCATGGACAGCTTGTCCACCAGGACCTCCAGGTCCTTCTCCACAGAGCTGCTTTCCAGCAGATCAGCACCCAGCCTGTACTGATACGTGGCGTTATTCCACCTCAGGTGCAGGACCCTGCATTTGCCCTTGTTGATTTCGGAAAGTTCTTCTCTGTCCATCTGTCCAAACTGTCAAGGTCTTACTTGATTGGATAAAATGTAATTAGTATTCCTTGTGATCACTGGGGATATCACAGGTTCATAATGTTCATGGTGAGAGGCCTTGAGCGTTGCCCTGCTTGTTGGTGGAGGGCTGTGCATCTCAGGGTGCAGTAGATTAGATAGATAGATAGATAGATAGATAGATAGATAGATAGATAGATAGATAGATAGATAGATAGATAGATAGATAGATAGAAAGAAACATCATCTTGACTGAATCAAGAAAGAATTGCAGGCAGGGCTAGAGTGATTTTAAGTTGGGTTAAAGCTCAGAAGGGCCATAAGTGAAGATGAAATGTGAAAGCAAGCATGCTTTCTAGTGTGAAGTGCACTCCTGTGAATGTCCTCAGAACTCAGGTATGTGGATTAGGTGTTTACAGCTTGTCACAGGTTCTGGAGGGCCTTTTGAATGTCCTCTTGAAATAGGTACAATTTTCCTGCCTTTTTGTCACCTGTGGTTTGGATGAGCTTTAGTAACATTGCTGTCTGTTCTCCATGCATACATAAATAAATGTACTTGCTTTCATCTTAACATCTTAATGGTGATTTCACCATAAATCTGTAGTAGGATTGTTAGCTAAAGAATATGATACCTGATTGGGGCTGGGGAGAGAATGTAAACGGCAGGATATGGAAAAATGTTTTCTTGCTGGTGCTGATTTTTGCATCTGCAGATAGATACGGGGAATGGGTTGTTATATAACAACTGTCTAGTTGTCTTTGAGAAACACCTAGGCATATAAAATCAGTAATATGCCTAAGACCTGAAAAATAGTTACCAGATCATCTTTGAAGTATCAGTGATGAAAGTCAGATACAGTTAGAGCTCCCTTGGAAAGGGAAGGCAGGAACAACCTGATGTGATTCATTAGAGCAAGCCAAATGCGAGTGTCTCTCTAAGCGTGTGCATGTGTGTGTTTCCATTCCTGTGTTGTAATGATCAGTGAACTCAGTAGTGTAATGCTCTAGGAATACATTTTAATCCATTTCACCCTGGTATTTAAAGCATGAAAGGGAGCATCCGTACTGGGTTGAGAAGAACCTGCTGGTAAACTCAGTGAATCAATGCTGTTCTACTTCAAATCCTGACAGTCTGGTGAAAACAGAATAAAAATTTCACTTAGGTAAAAAGTAGTTCAGATATTGGAAATAGTCCCAAGTGGTTAAAGTTATCAGTAATGCAATGTGATCAGAGAGCCTGCCACATCAGGGGCTTGTTCTCACTCGGTTTGAAGCTGAAGTGTGGGAAGCAGCCAGAAACTATGCTGAACAAGCAGGTATTAGCACCAAAGATGGTTTGAACAAGTACCTGAGGAGAGCTTGAATAGATAGAGCCACAAAGCAGTGAGCAGTAATGTTGGTCTTGCTGGGTATTGTCTGATTGCTGCGGTCTGGTTAAAAAAAAAAAAAAGATAGGACAAGGTACTAAAAACTATTCCACACGTTTTGAAACAAAGGAAGATGTTCAATAAATACCAGAATTCAGAAAGACTACCTTGACCTCTTCTAAACAGTTTAGACCCAAGAAGTGTGTTGGATTGTAGTTTATCCAAAGAAATTTTATTCATAGTTTAAAACTTGGACAGAGGGCGAAATTGAAAATTCAAGTCTTCAAAAAGCAGAAGCTTGGTTGAAATATCTATTGAACTTCACAACTCTGCAAACGGATGGATTATAAAGAGAGGGAGAGCTGGAAAACTATTTTATTATACCTGAGGAATGCTACTTACTGAACAGAGTAAGTAACCTGCCAACTGTGTCTAGAGTTCTTAAGTTGTCAGCTCTGCCATAAAAGGAGATCTACCATAAGGTTAAAGTGCCGATTGATGGTCCATATGGATCCCATATATTCCACATACCACAAAAAATGCAATCATGATAGCCAGAGAGGCCAGAGAAGAGTTAAAAATACATGAAGGCAAATTTTGAGCAAAAGTCAACAGAAAGGAGTGAGCTGATGTCAGTGGGAAGCTATGTTCTAGCAGGGGCTGTCAGAAGCTATCTTGGCAGAGCAAGCTATCTGCAAAGAGGACTCAGTATCTGAGAATTGTTCTGACCAAAATGTGGGGTGAGGGAAAAAATTACAGTCCTGCTGGTAATGAGCATCAGTAGTGGACTACAGTTTTCACAAGTCCTTTATTCATCTGTTTCTTGTAGTCAGAGCTCAGAAAGGGCATAGTGGTGACTTTCTACGCCCAAAGCTTGGGGGTGAGATGTCTGTAACTAAAAATGGTGCCAACAGAAATGCTACTCTTTCCGTTCTACTCCAAGAAGCCCTGATCTGTGGCTTCTTGCTGTCTTTCTGTGTTGGGAAGGCAGAACTGAGCTTGATGGAGGTGATACAACCACGTCTAGCCACAAACTGAGGGGTGTACTAGGCTGGTGAGCATGCTGGGAGTCTGGAGAATTGCCACCAACCACTAACAAGATCCAAAATTCTTGTGTGGGAACTTTCTGAGCCATTGAAATGGTTAATAAGCTTAATGACAAGACAGGAGATCTTCACGCAAGTTATACGGTAGATCTGACACACTACAGACTTGAAAAGCTATTGCATCTGTGAAGAAGCTTTAAACATCATGTAGAGTTGCAAAGAGGCATCCCAGACTTCCTTCCTGCCAGATTTACCTGTTAAAGTCAGATATCCCTTAGAGGACATCAAACTGAGAGAATTTTGTGACTCCCAGAAAGCAGAACTCATGTGGACTTATATATATATGTCTCAGGGTATTTTCTGACCAAGTATACCTGATAAAAGACTTCACTCTAACTTGGTCAGAGACCACCAGACAGTGAATAATGAGTTATATTGGGCTGGAATAACTTGTGGAGATAAGGGACTTCTCAACAGGGCTCTTCCCTCTGGTTGTTTTGTGGAAGAGTGATAAAGAGGAAGAAGTAGGAGACAAGGTTTTTGTGTGCGTTACAGGTAACCTAACATTGAGGCTGTGCCTGCTGTATCAGAAGACAAGGTGGATAATTTACTGAACAGTCTGAGCAATACCAAGTTCTACAGCCTGCCAAACTTCACTAAGCTGCACATGCAAACCCCACTGGACAAATGGTAGTTTAGATGCATCATGAATGTATGCCTTTGAGTTCAAAACAAAACTGTGTGATTTTGTTAATTTGGGAGGCACCTTTCTGACACTTATAAATGCAATGTTCATAGGACCTCAACACAGAGGCTGAGAAGAATGCAAAAAACATGGGGTTTGTATTGAAAAAAATAAAGTATGAAAAAATAAATTGTTTTAGTCAATGACAGCAAAAGGTGGTAGGGAGAGATGTAACTGCTCTTTAACAGACTAAGATAAAGGCACAGGATTAGCTTGTACCAAAAAAAAAAAACCAAGCAAAAATTGGTTATTCATAGTGTTTCTTGCTTAGGCTAGAATAAAATTCAGTATGTTATAGGATTCAATTATTATTGAAGATTGTAGATTGCTTCACTGGTATTGTTGCTTTTATTAGGGCAGTTTGTCAAAAGCATCCATCTGACAAGTTGATCTGAACACAGGCTTTGAGCAGGGTAAAGAAACTTTTTTATCCTCTCTGTGCTAGCCTAGACTGCAGGAAAAATACTTGAATGGCCCTGCTAGTGCTTTAGATGCAGGTCTGTGGAGAATGCTTTTCTTGACATGGAAAGGGAGTATTGCCTTTAAAAGCGTGATATGAACAGAACTGCTACAGAGTGAGCACGTTGCCACTGTGTGGGCTATTGGGTGAAACAGCTTTTCCTCAATCACAAATTCAGTGTCTCCAGGGAATAAATGAGGGTGAGATTTTTATCAGCATCTCATAACATTCATGGTAAGTATCCTTTTCCCTAACGGGAAAGACTTGATAACATTAAAATGAATTCAGTATAAAAGAATGTAGTTTAGAATGAGTGAATGTTGGCAGGTCTGATTATGTATTTATTTCTATGGCAAGCCCCTCTGCTCCAAGCATCTTGCCAGGCTGCAAAGGAATAGGCAGATTCACAACTCTTTTCAGAAGTTTCTGTTAGTTAATAACATTTTTATTGTATAGAGTATTTTATAAGCACACAGAATGACACTAAGGTCATATTTTTTCTGAAGTAATGAACAAGATACTGTTATATACCTTCTGAGCGCCCACAAAAAATTTTGATTTTCCTACTGAAAAAATTGAAAGCTGCCTGCTAGATCAAGGTGGTAACTTGCTAACAGCTTCCTTGCTCTCAGCTGGTTTGACATGTTATTATTCAGAAATAATGCAAAATTATAAAAACCACTGTGGAAATGCACTATTGCTGTATCTAGGTCGTCTTGCCAGAACTCAAGGTTCAGCTGCAGTTCCTGCTCTTTTCAGAACTGATTCTGCCTTAGTGTTGCACAACTTCATTTCTCCTTCCAGCTTCCCTATGTGTGGGAGAAAATAGATTGCTAAGTAGTCGCAATTCAAACAATTTTTCTATATTGGTAGAAAAATAGACCTTTCAGCAGAAATCAGTTTGGCAATTGTTTGTGCATTAGACAGAGCATTAATTGATTTGGCATATTAGTTGGCTTATAATTGGCAAATCTATTGGAAGGAAGCATAGTCTGTAAGTGCATAATTATGACAAAGTGTGTTTCCAAATTACGAAGACTGATGTGCTCAAAACATGAGGTGAATGTCAAATTTCATTAATTCTATATTTAAATCATAAATAGCTTGTTATTTTTTTTTTTGCATACTGCATTTGTGACACATTTATAAAAGCTTACCTACTGTTAAGATGTTTCAACACACCTATGAAAGGATATTTTCAGATCTTCAGATTAAAGAAAATGTTAATTGCAAATTTAAAAGGACCAGTGTTAATAAGAGATTAAGAAAAACATGAAAATATGACTCATTGTAAAGAAATTGTTAAATAATCCATAAAGAAAAAAAAAAGACATTGAATTCAATCAGTCATTCATAGTCTTTGGTAAGCAGATGAAAGCACATGTGGACACAAGACAGGTAGAAAATCAGGTTTGACTTGGTAAAGGAATAGTGTGGCAAAGCCACCAATGTACTTTTGTGTTGCTCAAGAGAAGCATGGCTTCCTAACATGGAGAGATGCTCATTTCTATGCAAGCATCCCCTCATGTGATCAAAGCAAAGGAGCAAGCACAAGTGCAGATTACAAGTTGTGCATGTGGCATTTCCATTCCCTTTGATGGAAACTGAATGTGCTTATCACAGAAAAGACTCTAACCTAGAATTAGGAGACTGGGAGAATGCATTTAAAAGGAAAAGCTAGAAGCAATAATCAGCAATTACCGTGATAGATACTACAAACACAAATTACACTGTTGAGAGTTATATGATATATTACATGTCTTTACACATGGGCTAAATTAAATGGAAAAAAAAAAATCCCATGGCTACATTTTTTGAAAATTTTCCTTGAACTTCTCTGATCATATGAGGTCACATGTGTAAGTAACTACAGTAGTGGAAAAAGGTCTGAAATGTGTTTGCGCAGGAAAATTTAATTTTATTTTCCAAATTTATTTCCAAGTTCTGAGTGCTTAGCTTTGTAAACTTGAATATTTTTCAAAACGACTATTTAAAAAGAAATGTGATAAAAAAATCTATCATATAGACAGAACATTGTAATTATATGATCTTCCCTCTGGCCTGGCTTTCTAGAGTGTGAGTGTTTGAACCTGTCTTTCTGTACTCTTCAGGTACTACAGATTAGTTCCAACTGTTAACCTGGGCAAAGCCAGCTCAGATGTGCTTCTGCAGAATAAAAATCCAGCTCAACAGTGGCCCATAAGTTTCTTACTCTTATTCAAGAAATTTTCTTGAAAAAGTTCTAACAATTCTCTATTCAGCATGTATCAACTGTGACTTTTTTTTTGAAGGTTAAGCAATATTTTGAAAATGTGCTAAGTTAAAATGACTTTTTCCAGGGACAGTTTATGTCATTAAAAAATTCCCTAGTGCAAATTTCCAGGCCTTTCAACCAGGCATGTCTCAAAGAAAAGCTTGTAGGAATTTGTTGATGTGGAAAAACAAAAATACTGTCCTTTAGTTCTGTTCTTGGAAATGCCTAATTGCTCTGCATGAAATCAAAATAAAAGTGGTTGATACAAATTTTAGTCCAGGTTGTAGAATTCAATAAAATTTAAATTTTAGAATTAATTTTTAGAATTAATTTTAGAATTAAATTTTAGAATTCAATTAAAATTTAAAAAGTAGTAGAGTACCAGTTGAGTTTATATCATGCTTTAATTACCTTCTCATTTAGAAGTTATATAGTCATGCCATCTCAAATAATCCTTTCAGCTATTAAATTCCATTCTTGCCTGTAGCTTCTGGGGTCTGTTTGACATAGAGCAGGAAGTGGCATTGGTTCCACTCACTTGTTTTTCATTATCCCGCAGAAACTGAAAGTTGTTCCCTAAGAAGAATGAAGGTCAAATTGTTTAATTAAAAGAAGATTTGAATTTTTTTTAAATAGGGATGGAGGCTGAGAACAGTCTGCAAGACATACTGAACTCCAAAGAGTTTCAATTTAATCTAGTTTTAGTAATTTAGTTTTAATTGCCCTGAATACCAAAGTTATCTTAGAAGTCTAGAAAGTGCTTTGTTTTTATTTCTGTCTCTTTTAGCATTTAGCATTCTGTCTCTTTTACATTTCCCTAGCTTTCATCAATTAAATCTTATGTAAGATATCCATAATTCAGGTATTTGTATTCTTTGTGCTCTCATTGAATTTATTTTTTGAAGTCTGTGGTTCTTTTTTATGACAAAGATAAGGCAGAGAGGTGGTTGAGAGCAACCCTGCACAGAAAGACTTGGGGGTGCAAAGTTGGTAAGAGCACTGGAGAACCTCATCTATGAAGACAGGCTGAGAAAGTTGTGGTAGTTCAGCATGGAGGAAAAGAAGGTTGTGTGGAGATCTCATAACAACCTTTCAGTATCCGAAGGTGGACTGCGAGGAAGCTGGAGGGGAACTCTTCATCACGAACTGTAGAATAGGACAAGGAGCAATGGGTACAAATTGAAAGAGGGGAAATTTAGGTTAGGTATTAGGAAGAATTTTTTTTACCATGCAAGTGGTGAAACACTGGAACAGGTTGCCCAGGGAGGCGGGGGATGCCCCAACCTGGCGGTGCTCAAAGCCAGGTTGGATAAGCCCATTGTGCTGGTTTAATGGTAAACCAGCAGGAGGAATGAGTCTAACTCACAAACAGATTACAAGTCAGAATTACAGTT
>JAWWEU010000001.1:78621340-78673046 GCA_035583155.1 Acropternis orthonyx | reverse complement strand
AGACAGAAGGTGATTCCTTTGAGGTGCAGGGTTGGTAGATGAAAGAAAAATTCCAAGATTTTAAACCCATAACACCCATGAACAACCTGGTCTAGTGGGAAGTATCCCTGCCCATGGCAAGGGCATTGGGACTAGATGATCTTTAAGGTCCACTCCAACCCCCTAACATTCTACGATTCTATATCAGAATTTGAACAGTATATTGTTGTATCACACACACTCTTTGGGAATAAATATATTCTAATTGGGCCAAGGAAAATCTCCATCCTTTATTGGATGCTGAGGGGAAAATTGTAACCAAGGGTGAGGAAAAGCCTGAGGTACTTAATGCCTTCTTTGCCTCAGTATTTAACAGAAAGACTGGCTATCCTCAAGGCAAGCAGCCCCTTGAGGTGACTGACAGGGACAGGAGCAGAACAGACCTCCTGCAATCCAGGAGGCAGTAGTTAGTGAGCTGCTGAGCCACTCAGACACTCACACCTCTGTGGGGCCATATGGGATCCATCCAAGAGTGCTGAGGGAACTGGCGCAACAGCTTGCCAAGCCACTCTTCATCAATTTTTATCAGTCCTGGTTAACTGGGAAGGTTCCAGACAACTGAAAGTTGGCCAATGTGATGCTTAGCTACAGGAGGGATCAGAAGGAGGATCTGGGGAACTGTAGGCCTGTCAGGCTGACCTCGGTGCCAGGGAAGGTTATGGAACAGACCATCTTGAGTGTGATCACATGGCATGCACAGACAACCACGGATCAGGCCCAGCCAGCATGTGTTTAGGAAAGGCAGGTCCTGTTTGACCAGCCTGTTCTTTTATGACCAGATGACCTCCATAGTGGATGAGGAAAAGGTGGTGAAGGCAGGCTACCTGGGCTTCAGTAAAGCCTTGGATACTATCTCCCACAGCATTCTCCTGGAAAAGCTGGCAGCCCACGGCTTGGACGGGGGCACTCTTCGCTGGATTAAGAACTGGGTGGATGACTGGGCCCAGAAAGTGGTGGCCAATGGAGTTACGTCCAGTTTGGGGCAGGTCACAAGTGGTGTTCCCAGGGCTCAGTACTGAGGCAAGTGGAGATACTTAATATCTTTATCAATGATCTAGATGAGGGAATCGAGTGTATCCTCAGAAAATTCACAGATGACGCTAAACTGGGTGGGAATGCCAATCTACTGGAGGATAGGAAGACCCTACAGAGGGATCCGGACAGGCTGGATCCATGGGTGAGGTCAGTGGTGTGAGTTTCAACAAGGCCAAGTGCAGGTCCTGCCCTGATGTCACAACAAGCCCAGGCAGAGCTACAGGCTGAGGCTGAGTGTCTGGAAAGCTGCCCAGTGGGAAATGACCCGGAGGTGACAGCCACTGAACATGAGCCAGCAGTGTGCCCAGATGGCCAAGAAGGCCAATGGCACCCTGGCCTGTATTGGAAACAGTGTGGCCATCAGGACCAGGGCAGTGATTGTCCCTCTGTACTCGGCACTGGTGAGGCCACACCTCAAGTGCTGTGTCCAGTTTTGGGCCCCTCACTACAAGAGATATTGAGGGACTGGAGCGAGTCCAGAGAAGGGCAACAGCGCTCATGAAGGGTCCAGAGAGTAAGTCTGATGAGGGGTGGCTGAGGGAGCTGAGGTTGTTTAGTGTGGGGAAAAGGAGGCTCAGGGGAGAACCTACCACTTTCTACAACTACCTGAAAGGAGGGTATCCTCTTCCAGACAGGTGTGAGGTGTCCTGTTCTCCCAGACAACGAGTGAAAGGACAAGAGGAAATAGCCTCAAGCTGTGCCAGGAGAGGTTCAAGTTGGACATCAGGAAAAATTTCTTTACTGAAAGGGTGGTCAGGCTTTGGAATGAGCTGCCCAGAGTGGTGGTAAAGTCACCATTCCTGAAAGTGTTCAAGAAACAACTGAACATGGCACTTCATGCTATGGTTGACTTGACAAGGTGGTGTTCAGTCAAAAGTTGAACTCAGTGATCTTGGAGGTCTTTTCCAACCTTAACGATTCTATGACTCTGTGATTCTGATGTTGTTTCTGTCCTTTATAACAACCTCTCCCACTCCAGCTCTACCTAAAAACCTTTTCTATTGTATTTTTTTAACAAAAGCACTTCAAATAGCTCTTTGTTGTGCCTTAGACCTTAATTATCTTAAAATGTCAAGGTGCCAAGATTTTGTTTTGCATGTCAATTGCTTCTTACTACTGTAACAGAAAAAAATCAAGCTCAGTTTCTACAGCATCAAGAGTATGTTTTCAGTAGTGTTCTCCTGTTACATGTTTCTAACATCTACATATTTTAATATAATATGTAACTAAGTGTAAATATTAAAAGGACGTTATTATTTTTTAGCCAGGATGTCGAAGGGCTGGATGCCTGAAAATACATTCTGGACTTTTTTTTTTTTTAATGTGGTTCAGTAAAACATGCTACCTTTTGTTTGCTTCTTTCTGTGGGGGAGATTGAAATGGATAATGCAAACCACAATATCACCCCTTGCAAGGGGTGATATGTGAACAGCAGTTTGCTGTGGCAGTTTTTTTGTAAAAAAGAAGATGAAAGACAGACAGATGTTTGATGAAACAGGTAATGAAAAAGAATGATGCTTGGAACAGTTGATAAAACAACAGCCAAAGGGGCATGTCCTATTGATGGATGGTTTATCTCTTTCAAGTAAGCTATATTGCAGGCAATAAATACTGGTACACGGTAACAGCAAGAGGTTTAGAAGTCACCACACCTCTGGTTAGCCTTAACAGAGAAATATTTGCCTGATATTGACAGAATCTCATTACAGATAAATAAGAATGTTGCAGGGGAAATCACATTTATCTAATGAAAGGGTTTTTTTGCGGGACAGGGTATTTAAATTCTGATAGTTTTGGTAAATAAGGTTCAAATGATTTTTTTTTTCCTCATAGCATTTCTATCGCTCTGAAGACCAGCAATGGGAATCACTTAATAAAATGATGGGGAAAAAATTGATGAACATGTGTTGGGTTTTTTTAAGATTCATGTAGGAAAATGGAGTAAAAATTATATGCAGGAAAGCATGATAAATTTGCAGAAAAATCTCCTGCAGGGTTTTTACTAATTTTCTGTTTTCAGCAGATCATCCTTTTTTTCCCCCCCAACTTGCTGATAAAAATACTTTAAAAAATGTAGGGGCAGACACGTTCTGTTGTTCTTGAAAATTCTCAAAGGAAATCAATGACACACTGGACGAGCAAAAAGTCTGCCCCAGATCTTTCCCCTTAGGTGTATAGTGCAATATAAAAACTATGGGAAAAGTGAATGTGTGATGTTTTACCTCTGTGTTTTCTCTTCTTGTTATTTGGATGCTGGGCATGTTTCAGTCACTGTTTAGATCTGCTATGGCCCAAGTTCCAGCTTTTCGATGTGTTATAATTGTAGAAGTCTTCCTAGGCAACCCATGCTTATCTTGGAAAGTAGGTTGTTTGGAAAAAGGGACAGGGACACGAAGAGAACCATCTTCACGACTCTTGCTATATTTGGCCTCCTTTGGTGCCATAGTCATAAATAAATGTGTTCCCTTGAAAGGATATAGTTCTGTTTGGAAAAAATCAACAAAGACCCAGTAGAAAAAATTAGTAATGAAGTACCCGTGGGAAAATTCAGTGGTAGAGGTAGCAGGTGAAAACTTGTATTAGGGTTCCTCCTGTGAGTATGAAGGTCCACATGCCTGCCTTCTTCCCTGCACGCTTTGCTTCTGTGTGGTAAGGCTTATCTTCTTATGCTGGGCGCAGCATCCTCTAATACCAAGTATCTGCACATTCCCATCGCAATATCTCTCAAATGGATGATGATTCAAAGTATCTGAGGTATTATACTGGAGATGTTAGGGAGAGATGCTTTTTCTCTAGTCATTACAAATAGAAGACCCATGAAATGTCTGGGTGTGCTTCGCATTGCTGAGAGGGTGCCAGGTTAAAAGGATTTTAAGCTGGACCCAATACATCAAACTTTGTTCTTAACAGGAAAACTGTGAACATAATGAGCTGGTTCTTTATCAGTTACAGAAAATAGCAACTGGAGGGTATCCTGAAGTTATTTCCCAGAAGGAAACACTCTCTCTTCAAAGCAGATTGCGAACTAAAATAGACCTGTGCTTGTCCTCAATGTTAGGCAAGACACCAGCATGCTCACACAACAGCATCCTGCATATTATGTAACATTCTTCAGGCAACCAGCAGCTCTGCCTTGGTTATACTGAGTGGTGTTCTCACATATCTCAGAAGTAATTTACCTGCTGCAATGCAATTGAGTTCTCTGATGAAAGCATCTGCATGTGAAGTGCATGTTTCAAGAACTTTTTCAATTGTTAGATCTAGAAAAGTATGAGGATCCAGTGAGGAGGTAATTATTTTCCTGCTACGTCTAGGACTACAAGATTCTTGTGGCAGATTTCCCAGGTAAAACACAGTCTAATTTGTGTGATAGCAACAAGTAGCTTTGCAGACATGACAGGCAAGGTGTGCTTGCTTAAGTAAGAGCACGTCTTGATGTTTTAGGCAAGGAAATGCTCGACTGTGATTCATATTGAGTGTTAGCCCTTTCTAAGGAACATGCACATCCTCTGGGACCACTGCCCATCTAGATTCAGATTGTCAGCCTCCAAGGGCTGTCAGCATTGTCTCTCACACACATGCAGCATATGCAGCAGGAGCAGCTTTATGCTATGGCTTGGTTCATCTCTGCTTTGAGAGTTCTTACGCTGTGTAAGATTTCTTTCCATACCAAAGCCACTCAGAGTCCATACAGCCAGCTTGCTCTTCCCTCCAGCAATGTCACCAGTTTTCTCTCAGTGCCTGTGATTGTCAACAGTCTGCCCACTTGTTTATAGTGCATGGCTGGTCTGAAGACAACGGGCCTCTTTCAGAGTTGGCAGCAGGCTTTGGAAGCTCACACAGAGAAATCCTGCATCGTCCTGGAAGTACCTATGCCTGGAGAGGGTCTGTGTTATCATATTATCTGTGGGGGATGAGATACATTGCACAGGTAGAGCTGCAAGCACAATTTGCTGTTGCTCAAGGGCCTTCAGGATGAGGAGGAACAACTTTTCGGCTACGAGGAGAAAGATGCAACACCAAGGCTCTGGAAAAAGGGGCCTTCAGTGAGTAGGCTTGTACCAGACAAACAGAGCCACAGCTGGATCAGACCACTCGCACATTATGGAAAGAATAAGTCAGGCAGCAGAGTGGAGGCATTATTAATGGAGCAAATGAAGATTTCCCAGGAGCACTGGGCTCAGTGGATGCTCTGGATACTTAGGCAGGGTCTACTTCTTCACCTAACTGAGCTGCCCAGAGGAGAGAAACAGCACAAATAGGTTTATGGAAGAATCAATAAGAGGGTCTTAGAGAAGTGAGACAGATTACAAGGTTGTTTAATTGGCATCTAAATGGATACATTTAGAACAAACATGGGCAAATAATTTTCTCTCTTAATGATTCCCTGATGAAAAAGATTCTTCACAGGAAGAACTGCTTTTGAGCTTAGCCAAATTTTCCAAGGAAACCTCACTGATGCCAGAGGTTTGGTTGGCTTTTTGTTGGTTTTACCACCCCTGTGGAATGAACTCCAAACAATGATTTTGCACAAGTGGAACGTCTTCAAGTAAAACACTGTAGTCTGTGCATATATCCATGCCATACATGAAAATTCCACTGAGCAATTACCAGTGTATGTGCTGCTCTGAGATTAACCAAACAGCATGAAATATGTGTGTGTGTCTCTTGGGGAGTGGTGGTGGTGGATAGCTGGTGTGCCAAGTGTTTAAAATTCCTGGGGTGAGAACTGTTACTCAGCACAAAATATACCCTGCCAGGTTCACTTTATTTGCATTGTCTGATGGTTGACTTATTTGCCAAATGAAGTATCAGCTTTATTTACCAAATATAATGTATAAATCTCTCTGTTCAGAAGCATTCGTTTATGGTGATGCTGAGTTGATGGTTGGACTAGATGAGCTTGAAGGTCTCTTGTAACCCTGATGATTTCATGATTCTGTGATTGGTTTATTGGGCATGGTTTACTGACTTGTGTGGGTTGATTGCTGCTTCATTATGCTTGAAGAAAACCTTAGAGTATCACTACCACTTCTTATTTTTTCACAATGAACTGGACAACTACCAGTGGTTAAATAAACATAGATATCTAAACTAATACAAATTTATTATGAACTGGAGATAGCCAGTTCTTTGCAAAAAGAAAATTAGCTGTCTTAACTATGCTATCTGAAAAATCAAAGCAAAAACCAATTCAGGCAGCTGTAATGGTAGAAATAGAATAGAACAGAGTGGTTTCAGTTGGAAGGGACCTACATGGATCATCTAGTCTAAATAAGTGGCACTTCAGGCATGACCAGAAGTTAAAGCATGTTATTAAGGATGTGTGCAAATGCCTCTTAAATGCTGACAGACTTGGAATATCAAGTTTGACCACTCTCTCTGTAAAGAAGTGCTTCCTAATATCCAGTCTAAACCTTTACTGACACAGCTTTCAATCATTCCCATACATCCTATTGCTGGATCCCAGGGAGAATTGATCCGCATGTCCCTCTCCACTTTCCCTCCAAAGAAAGCTATAGAGAGCCATGAGATCAGCTCTGCCTCCTTTTCTCCAAACTAGACGAGCCCAAAGTCCTCAGCTGCTCCTCACAGGACATGACTTCCTACCCTATCACTGGCTTTGCTACCCTACCCTGAATGCATTCAAGAACCTTCACTGTGTCCTGCAGTGCCCTTCTTGTTTCCCTTCTTTTTTAATCCCTTTCTCTACTTACCATGGCAGATGTCCCCATAAGGCATCTCTTCGGTGTTTAGTTACTGCAGGCTCCCTATCTATTTAAAGAAGAGCAGTAGCTGCCACCCAAGGGCAGTTTAGTTCACTTGGCTCTGGGATTATTCCAGGGTGTTCCTCTCTTGTTTCTGTTGTCGAAGCCTAGGATGATGAGATTTCCAGTGTAAGTACACCAGTTAGGTGGGATGGGTCTAGATCCTTTGGCACATTGCATTGGAGCTGGGAGAACGAGGGCTGCTTTCCTCCCTGCTTGCTGGAGCTACCAAAGGTCTTGAAGAGTTGGTGGACTGGGAAACCCTGAGTATAAGGGATTTGGCAGAGTCTTTACTCTCTCTGGACACTTGGAGGAGTTGCTGACTGATGTCACATACACTTATCTCTGTACTAGAAATTTCAGAATTCACACAAGGATTGCAGGAATCAATGGATCCTGCAAGTGGAGTACTGCAGGAATCAATGCATAGACTCCACCATAGAGCACAGAGAGCCCATTGCTGGTGCTCCTATGAAATGCTGCAGAGAAGCCTGTTTGGACATCAGTTTTTGAAATAGTCTGATAAAGTTAGCTCTGTTGAAATAACTGGATGAAATGCTAAAGCTCTGCATGACAGCAGTGTTTGGTGTCACTTCCTAAAAAGCAAGAAAGACAACCTGCTGATCAGGTTCTTCCGTATTGTCTGTGAACTCAGATGGCAGTAATTGTGATTGCATGCTAAGAACCGTTTGCTAAAGTCTCCTTCCCCTTCTTCAAATGAAGTTGGTCTCCTGGAAGAAGCATGTCATGGAAGGAAATGAATTTGGTGTCCTAGTGCGTGGCTGAGCAAAGGACAAGAGGAAGAGAGACCATTAGTAAGTCATCTCTGTCCTTACCCTTTCTATATTTTTTCATTAAATCAAAGGCTTTGAGTCACAAAGATACCTCCCTTCATCTAAGCAATGAAAAGGGGGGAAAGATGTTTTTCCAGTTTTCAGGGATCGCAGGACTCTTTCAGTGGTGGAAAAAACACTTCCATCTCCAAAGGCACTTCAATCCTGTGAGAAAGAAGTAACTGAGAGGACGTTGCATGAGGTGCCAAGCTGCTCCTGTATGAGCAACAGCTCCCCAAAATAAAGATCTCTCTGATAGGAAGTGAGACTTATTCATGGTGAGGTGTCCTTACCTTTGCAATCTATTCTGTGCAGAAGAGTGAATAGGGCCAGGAGGTGCTCCAGGCACCAGAGCTGAGATTCCCCCTGCAGCTCATGGTGAAGACCATGGTGAGGTAGGCTCTCACAGTCCATGGAGGTCCACAGTGGGCAGAGATCCACCTGCAGCTTGTGGAAGACCCCGTGCTGGAGCAGGTGGGTGCCCAAAGGAGGCAGAGACCACCACGTGGGAAGCTCACACTAGAGCAGACTCCTGACAGGACCTGTGGCCCCACAGAGACATGAGCCTGCACTGGAGAAGTTTTACTGGCAGGACTTGTGACCCTGTGGGGCTACACTGGAGCAGCCTGTTCCTGAAGGACTGCATGCCATGGAAGGGACCCATGCTGGAGCAATTGGTGCAGAACTGCAGCCCATGGGAACAACTCACATTGGAGAAGTTCACGAAGGACTTTCTCCTGTGGGAGGGACCCCACACTGGAGCAGGGGAAGAGTGTAAGGAGTCCTCCCTTTGAGGAGGAAGGAGCAGCAGAGACGTGTGATGAACTGACCACAATGCCCATTCCCCATTCCCGTGTGCTGCTGGGTGTAGGAAGTAGAGGAAATTGGGAGTGAAGTTGAACATGGGAAGAGGGTAGGGGTGGGGGGAATGTGCGCTTAAGATTTGGGTTTATTTCTCATTACCCCATTCTGATTTGACTGGTAATAAATTGAACAAATTCTCACAAGCCTTTTTAACCTGTGAGAGTAACTGGTGAGTGATCTCTCCCTGTTCTTATCTTGACCCATGAGCCTTTCATTATATTCTCTTTCCCCTGTCCAGCTGAGAAGAGTGATAGAGCAGAACCTGGGTACCTGGTGTCCAGACAAGGTCAACTAACCACAATGTTAATGTCTTTCCGGAAGTTAAACTGATAGTTAGTGTGTCATACTCCTTGCTTGTTTTAACCCTGTAGGCCAGGAGTCTCACTGAGGTCACAGGAGAGGTGAAGTCCATTGCAGGATTAGTTGCACCTTTTTTTTCCACTCTGAAATTGAATACTGTTGAATCACCCTCAACAGTGATTAAAAGGTGATTTGAACTTATGTTGAAATTAGCAGGTCTGTCTAACAGGCTTCCAGATCAACCATTTCCCCTGAATTTTACAGTATTCTACTCAAATGCAAAGAATGTTTTCTTTTGCTGTGTTGTAAAAACCTCTTCAGTAACACAGAAATTAAATGTGTATGTCCACAAAGTATATGTAAATCCCTTTGCTCTGCTTATTCTAGTTTGGTTCTTGTGTACACTTACTTAATGGGTAAAATTATAATTTGAAGTGCTCCTAATACTGGATCTCCTCTTTTTGTCATGGCTGAAATTCTCAAAGCCGTTAGTCACCAGAAGCACCTCTGGTCTGAATATTTTTTAGTATGTGAAAAAAGCTGTAAAGCTTTTATCTCCAGAGCTATTTCAAAATGTGAAGTTATTCTGTCACTTTAGCTGTGGCAGTTACTATCACAGGTAAAATATATGGTTCTATTTCCCTGTCATTTGCATAACTTGATTGGATATCTGTTGCAATTTTCCTTTTAAGTGGAGTTCCTGCTTGCTTTTCATGAGAATTATTGTGCACCTCAACCCATAATTTCCAGACTAATGTATATCAGTGCTTTGTTGGCTGGCATTATGATATTGAAAATCCTTTGAATTTTTCCTTTAAGAGTAGTTGAATCACCAGAGGCATTTCCTCTGAGTGCAAAAATGGAATTACTAACCAAACTGGGTAAAGTTTAAAAAATGTAAGTAGTATTAAAAATTATGTCTCATTGCACAAAAACCATTTGGTAGAGTGTTTGAGCTGTTCATTAAGATTCTTTTCTTCTTTGCCTGCAGTTCATTTGAAGCAGCTGAGAGTAAGTATCTGTGAGATGAATTGCAGTTCAGGTTACTCTCAGCTGTTATAAAAGGAAGATAAGTCAAATGAGAGGCCTCCATCATCCCTCTGGAGATGACAGATCCTGATCCTGCCCTTTGCCCCCGTTAGACAGATCCAGCCGGGATAACTGTGAGGGAGTGATCTGGGCTGTCCAAGCTTATGGTGAAACACCTGAAGTGTGCTTTGTGTCTGCTTGGTGTCATATTTTTCACTTATATGGAGGCACTGCAAGTGAAAGACAAATGTTAAAAGCAAACTGTGTTGCAACGGCTGAGTGGGGCTCCAGGTCCCGGGAGTTAGCCTGTTAGCTGGAGGGGATGTGCTCCCCCGTTGTCCCCCACCACGTGATCCCCAGGGAGCCTGAAAAGAGCCACACAGAGATCACAGGAGAGGAATGAGAGAGCATTTATTGATGACGGGTGGGGGTATATAAAGGTTTGGGGAGGCTCAAACTACCACCAATAAGGAACCAGGGGAGATTTTGACTATTACCAATAGAAATCCAGGGGTAACAACCAATAGAAAGGAGTAAATAAGGACCAATAAGAAAACTTCTTGAAGCTTCTTCCAGGACACTGCATGCATTCCTGAGTGCTGAGATAACGGTTACCTCAGGGGATTTTGGGAAGGGGACAGTGACTAAGCAAAAGAGAACAAAAAAATCCATTTTGTAACATGAATTTATACAACAGTAAAGACTTCTGTTTTTAAGGCATTTGGGCTAGCTTCTTCATCTTCTTCACAAGTCAATTTCTGACGGGACTTTTTCAATTCTAGATACTGCAGATCCATTACTACACTGTGTGGCTACAATACTGCGTTCTAGCTATTTAAACTATAAAATCACAAAATAATTCAGCTGGGAATTAGTATCTGAGGATCATCTAGTCCAAAAGCCTGCTCAAACCAAGACTGATTTCCAAGTTAGACCACGTGGATGATATCTGGGTAAAGGTGTATATAGATATGGGTCAGGGGAGAATAAGCCTTAGCTGTGTTAAAACAGATCTGGAGTGGGGGAAAAAAATGATAAATTAACATAATTATTTAACAAAATAGCTTTTCTGGTAAAAATTGCCTTTTCTTCATGAATGTTTATATGTTTATTTCATGCTGACAATCCCTGGTCTTTTTGATACCATCCTAATGAAATACATCCTTGGTTAAGAAGCTTCCTCTGGGATGGTGCCAGCATACGCTGCATTCTCTGTCCTACTAACTGTCCTCCACAGTCCCCAAGTGCGTTGTGTCTCTGTCAGTCACCCTGATTATAATTTTGAACTCCGCTGCACAGAAGTCATAATGTCCCAGAAGCATCCGCTCCCGCTCTTAAAAACTGCTAATTATGGAAGTGTCCCTTTCCCCATTAGCTCCCTGCTGCAAGCAGAAAGCACAAAAATTAGGCTAAAATGTCAAGCAGGGTAGGGGATGCTGGATCCTTCCTTGGGAAAACGACTGGGGGGAGGGAAAGAAACAAGAGCAGGGAATCCTGCATGACTGGAGGAGATGGGGGTAAACGGTGTGGAGGGTCCCAGGTTACCTGCGTGGCTTGGAGTCATATGCAGTGTGCCTGTGGGTCAGGGGTCCAAGGTCACTGCTAAGGCACAGCCTGGCTGGCAAGTGTACCCCAATGTATACCTTCAGAGCATACTTTGAACCTTTCCTTCTGATTTCATTGAAATTAGATGCACTTTCCCCCCCCAATTATTAATATTATGTTATGTAGGGGACTGGATGTCCTCAGAGAAGGTATTTTAGCAGGTTCTCTTCAGGCTCTAATCTGGAGTCAGTGTAAACAATTTTCTAATGTTAATAAAATCTTCATTTTAAGAGTTCAGACTGTTTCAATGACATCCTTCTAGTGACTCCTGATCAAAAAAGAAACTGATTTGTGCTGTGGGCACTCCTGTGACACCAAATTTTGTGCAACAGTACAGCTGGATGGAAGGCAAAACATGAGGAAAAGGTCACGGAAGAATTTCCTTATCATAAAGCAAAATTTCTGTGACCACAAAAGAGACTCCACTTTTTACTTGGACCCAGCAGAGCAGTTCTATATTCCCTTGTCACAGGTCGGCTGTCACGGGTGTGCAGTCAGGGAGGCAGGAGCAGCAGGGTGTGCGTCATCCTTACTATTTTTGACCACAGAAGAACCCGCTAATGTCCCAGGGTGGCTAAATTTATGTTAGAGTTGCCTGGAGGTGGCATGCGGCGTAATCACTCCATTGTTTTACCTTGCCCGTCCCCAGGGACTCGGGTGCCCAGGATCCAGCTCGGGTACATTCCAGACCCGCAGCCCTGGCTGGGGGGCCCACCAGAATGGCCAAGCTGTGAGAAAAATCATGAGACATAAGGAAGGCAGAACTGCAGATGGAGGTAGGGCCGTTGAGAGCAATTCAGGAAGCAAAAAAAGTGCAACATGGAAAGGTATAAAATCCTAGAGGAGAACTGTAGTGAGGAGGTGGTAGGGCAGCAGCATGGAGCTGTAGGGCTGACCCTTCCCCACCTGCCTGATGCCTGCTGGGCCAGCAAAGGCTCCCTTGGGGATCTTATCAGGGTGGGAAGCTTTCTAATGCCTGGTAACTCGTTAAACCCCAGCTATTTACTGTGTATATTAACCAAGAAATGCCAGCTTGGTGGAAACCTAGCTAACCTGTGTGTACCTTGCTGGCAGAGCCTCTGGACACATGGCAAGAGCTGGGAATGGTGACCCAGAGAGGGCCAGCTGTACCCTGAAGAATGACAAAGGGAGTCCACAAATATGCATGACACCAGATATGCTTTTGCCTGCCTGCAGCTCTCTCTAAAGGCTAAGGTACAGTGAGATACCAGCCTGTCCAGCCCAACAGCCACTAGACTTGGTCACCCTGGAAGGGAAGCATGGATGACATTTTCTAAAGTGGCACCATGCCTCCTTCATGCCATTGGAGAGCTGTTACCAAAGCAGGGCTGGACTTTCAAGGCTTGGGCAAGAACTGAGACTCCTTCATCTTGCATTAGTTCTATATGTAGAAGCTACAGGGCTTTTTCCTTCTTAGATATTAGTTTTATACTGATGAACATCAAAAAAAACCCCAAAACAAAATAAACAAACAAAAAAACCCCACCAAAAACTCACTAATGTGACTGATTTATCCTTCCAGCATTTGAGTAGTTATCAATTTCTTAATTAATTTTATTTTTTTTAATTGCAATCATTAGTACTGTGTTCTATGGTTTCACTGCACATTGTATGAAAATTGCTTCTTCTTGTTCATTCAAACCAGGTCCTAACTAACTTCACTGGAAACTCTTGCACCAAGAGGGGAGATGCAAAATCTTTCCATATTCACCACTGTTCACAATGTTAACAACCTGAAGTGTATTTCTCTTAACATATGCTTTAACTTTGCAATTTTCAAAGAAATAGTAAAAATACCTTTCAAATTATTATTTTTTTTATTGTTAAGTTCTCTAAAGAAGGAAAAAAAGACTGCAACCCATGATTATGGTACATTCTTTCTTTCATGATTCAGTTGTAGTTTAATATGGTAAAAGCTGATAAGTACTAATGAGAAACTAAGATATTGTGCATTAAAAAAAAGGGTACCTCTTTCAAGTTAGGTACAAACACATGCAGAAGGATTATTGGGCAGGGTATTTTATTGTAAAAACCCTTTTGCTTACAACATTGAGGCTTTGAAAAATAATCCCAAATGTCATGAAAAAACACAGGTGGGCTTTGAGTGATAAAGAAAAGTGACGATTTCTAGGTGTATACAAATTGTTGTGAAATGTATCTGAAGAATAATTATATAGATATGCAGTGCTCTCAGTACTAACAAAAGATGCAGCCCTATCACCCATTAGCACTGTATAATAGTACATTATTCAAGGCACCTCCTTGAAAATGCATCAGATGGGCATGTAAGTTTCAGAAATATAAGTAAATATTCCCATTCTAGATGCTGACTGAAAAAAATTTAAAATTTGCATTCGGAGTAGGAGTCAGTGGGGTTTTTTATGAATTATCAATACTTTATTGAAGGCTTAAATAAAAATTCAATGTTATTCCCTTAGCTTGTAGCTGTAGACACCTATGAATCACTGAAGTCATTCTCTATTGACAGAATGATCTTTCTTTAGTGACCAGCTGGGAAAATACACTTTATCTTTACTTTCTCTATTGATACTGCATAAAGATTAACTAGAAGATTATGTTCCACTCCCACCTAGTGGCAAACTAAACATGCACAATATAATTTAATTATTTTTTTTTATGGCTAAAGGAATTTGTGTTGCCCTTCCTAGAAATCAGCTTTGATTTGCTTAAAAATTATACAAACAAACAACTTCCAAATTAAAGTAAACCTGCTTGAGTCAGTAAAAATAAAAACTGAAAAGATGCCTCTGTAACTAGGCAGTTATTGTACCAAAGAAAATCAAGGCAAATTTAAGCCTTTATGACTTATCTTTATTTTTCACGTTTAATGTGTGCAGTTAATAATAGGATGAGACTGTAAGTTGTGAGGTCATGTACATTAAAAAAAAAAATTAAATAAATGTGAGTAGCAGTTTCTTTGGCTTTAAAATAGCCCAGACAGAGTCTGTCCCCAAGAAGTACCCCAAGCTAGCTGAGGCAGCCAGCAGCTGCCTGGGTCCTTGCTGGATAGTCAAGTCCAGCTCAGACAGCAGGGGACAGGGGTTATCAAATACCGTGGGACCAGAGTCAGCCACTTGGACTTGCACTGCCCTTAAGACATGATGGATGGGATTTAGCTCCAGGTTGATGCCTCAGCATAGGAGTCTATGATCTTGTCATTTGCCTGTGGAGTTGAGATAAACTAGTTCTACAGTGTCAGCTTTCATTAAAGACCATTCCTAACACTGTGGCTGCAAAGCAAATCACTGGAGGTGTTTCCCTAGATAGGCTGATGCAACTCTGAGACTAGAACTGAGGTTTGTAAAGACAGGTTAATTAACTTGTTTGATTAGCTGCGTAATCTTGGAAGCACAGAATCATGAAATTATATGGTTGGTAGAGGCTCCAAGAAGTCATATAGTCCATTCCTGTGCCAAAATTCAGCATCTCCTCTATCAACAGTGTTCCTTGACAAATAGTAACACAGCCTTATCTTTAGTACCTCAAAAGCTGGATATCCCACATTCTTGCTACATCTTATTCCATACTTCTGTATCCTCAGTGTTAGAAGTTTTTTTTCTAATATCTAATCTGTGTCTTCTTTGTTGTAGTTGCAGCCCATACATTCCTGTATTCCCTTCAGGCAGCCCTGCCCTCAGTTTGGGATTTTCTTGAGTTGAGGTTGTCTTCCCTCCAGACTGAACAATCTCTTTCCTCATAAGTCAGGTTTTCTAGATATCTGGTCATTCTGATTGCTGTCTTCTGTACTGTCTCAGAACTAACCAGTGTGGGTAGGCCAGATGGATAATTTAATACCTTTTATGGGTTATACTCCTGATGTTATGACCTAGGAAAATATAAAAGTTTTGTCAACGACATGACAGCATTGACTTCCATTCTCCTTATTATCCACTCAAATGCCAGATCTCTCTTTGCAGACCTATTGTCCAGTCCAGTCTTGCAGCTCATTATTTCTGTTTAGGTATTGACTTCTGTACTTTTCTTTGCTGAAACATAGGCCATTTTAGAAAAAGTTTCTTCAGTTTAACAATTACTTCAAATTTTAACCCTGTCCTAAAGCTTATTTTCATCCTTTTTTTATTAATTTGCAAATTTGATAAGAATATGTTTTTTTTCATCAGTGGGTAATAGAGAGTTCTATGTCTAAGATAGCCCCATGGAAACATGTTTTCATTCAGTTTCACTGTTAGTCCATTATAATTCCTTTCTGAATAGTTTTCCAATTTCTTTGGCTCTTCTCCTACAGTAATTTAATATGTAGTTCATTTATTAAAATTCCCTTTTCCAAATTCAGCTTGGTGACAGCTGCTATTTCTCCTCTACCCACAAAGGGAAACTATTCTAACTTAATATTTGTCCTTGACAAATCTGCATTGACTGTTACTTATTTCCTTGTTTTATGGATGCTTAGAGGTACTGGCTTGTTTGTTTCAGTGGCTTGGAGGAACGGAAGACAGCTAGCCATTCTTCTGTATTTACTATGGGTTTTGTCTCCTTTGAAGACTGAGTGCTACAGTCTCCCTTTCAAGTTTTACAGTAACTTAGCTGTCCTTCAAGTGTGCTCAAAGATAGCTAACATCAAGTTGTTTAATCCACTAGGATAGTATTCATGAGGCCTGGCTGATTTGAAAAAACAATTTTCTTACTTAAATGCTGTCTAACCCATCTTTTCTCTAGTCTAAAAAGTGACTTGTCACTCTCTTTGGTTCATTAGCTAATTGATTTGTGGGTTTATGTGAAGACAAACACAGAAAGATGTGATCTTTCCTGCTGACATCTGACAATAGGTTTTTTTTCCAATCAAGCAACAGACTGACATTCTTCTTGGTCATCTTCTTTCTACTTGACATCCCTACAGACGGATTTCTAGTTACCTTTGAAATCACTTATCTGCCTGCATCTCCTCTTTATTTTTTATTTTTTCCTAGGAGTTTCAGATTTCTCCCCTGATTGATTATGCTATTATTTTGTATATACCCCAGTCAATCTGACCTAGTTTCTGTGGCTGTGTACTTATTTCTTACATTTGATATCACTGGAAAGACCGTAAGACAGACAAACTGATTTCTCATTGCAGCTCCAGCCCTTCCTCTGCATTGGGAAAACTGAACTTGTCTAAGCTTGTGGTTGTGACTAAAGGTATGGAAAGTTGGTGTGTGTATGAGGCCTATGCTTCCTTCATATGTTTTCAAAGCATCAAAAGTGCAACTTAACCAATTCCCACATGCTACAGTTTAGTTTTATATCCAGGATTCTGCAGCACAGTGATTGAAATTTGAAAGATGCCTTCTTATTAATTGAAAATAATAGCAAGGATAAATTTAATTAAATGAAGAGGGCTATAGTAGCATTGTTGATTGATGTACTGTATTCAGTAAAAGCCTCTGTTCTGCTCTTCACTGAACTCAGAAGAATCTCAGATCTACTTTATTCTAATTCCAAGAGTCCAATCCTTTGATGTACAGCTTACAGTGATTTTGCCACAGAGTACACAGGCATTGATTGTAATTTTTCTTAACCAGCTTGTTTCCAGCTTATGTACTTCATCAAGGCATTAAACACAGATAGAACCACTTAAAGGATCAGTGTCCTTGAAGACAAGATGCTCACTTTTTAAAGTGATATTCCATTCCTTTTCCAAAACCTTACAAAGATTTACTTTGAAGTGTTTGGTTAATGAGATGAGAGGGAAACATATTTTTGGATGGATGAATAGTTGGTCTTAGCTTTCCTGAAATCAAAATATTTTCTTTTCTCATATGTTTCTCTATATTACTCTGATTTTTGAAGATTAAGTTCAATTCAGATGTAGGCCCTTGAAAAAAGATAACACAAAGAATTTCTAAGTCATCATTTGGGTATGCAGATGGATGTAGCATCATGCAGTTGAAGACAACATTTAAGTTTTGGCTTGAAGACATTGGCTTTCTAGTATATTAAGAGGCAAGCTGTTCAGTAAACAGAATGGAGCTTTATAATTCCTCAAGAAGACTTTGGTGTTTACAAATAGTTCTCATCATAGAGATGAGTCATAATGTTCTCGCTTTTTAGATTGCTGAAAATACGAAAACCAGCTATTTGATGCTTAAAGTGCCTTTGCTTCCCAGAGAGTATTCCTCCTATGAAGTTTCATTCTTCTTGATATCCTGCTTATCTACAGTGAAAGGATATACAAAGGACATTTTACAGCCTGTTTCATTGAGAGAAAAAGAAAAAGGCAGGTAAATTTTTGAATCCAAATATCCAAATTTCTCCAACTATGTAGAGATAATGAGAAATAAGAAACAAGACAAAAAAGAAAACCATAAAAAACTTTCTTCAAAAGGTCTACTATGTTGCACCAGTAGGACTGTAACGTCTTGTGCACTGAGGGAAATTATCAGTAAGATGAAAAGAGCAGCCGATCCACCATAGAAAAGTGAGATGCCAGAAGCTATAAGTACTCCTCTAGAAATTCACTTCCTGCAGCAGAACCCTGGGAGCAAACCCTTTCTCTACATCTTTTCCTAAGCTTGAGTATCTGACTTAGCATGCAGGTTTCATATGAAAAATCTTCCATGGGTTATCATGTTTCAGAGCCATAAATTTTCCATATTCAACATCTGCTTTCGTCAAGTTCACTGGTGGATCTTGGGAGGTCATCTTCAGCTGTTCTTCTTTTTATCTTGGATCTGAGCTCAGCTGAACACCATTGCCTCTTGGCACTGTGATAGCAGAACACCTTGACTTTGGGCATTAAGATCCTGTGGAAACCTTAACCTTCCCCTGGAGTTCTGGGAAGAGGAACCAAATGTTATTTTCCTTTTATCTAAAACTTTTATTTTAGCAAAAAGGCAAGAATTTATCTGCAAGTGAAGAGGTGCCAAAGTTTATCCTAAAGTGAGAGCCAGTGGCAGCCAGCAATGTGGCCTTCCCAGTTTCATGCATCTGCTTTTATAAAAGAGTGTAAGTGACTGCATTAAGTCATTTTTGTTAAGCACTCTTTGTCACATGGAACAGAAGGAATATTAAATGATGAAAAGTATGTTCTGCGAATGCACTGGAGATACATCTTGATTTGAAAAGAGCTTGGGAGGCATTTCTTAGAAGAAAAAAAGTTTCTTCTGTTCTTGATAATTAAATGAAATGGTTTGTTTTGCCAGTTACCTATGTGCTATCAGTTGTGAGAGATTGTTAAAGTAACAATTCTTGTCTTGAGATCATGAAAAAATCGTGTTCTCACTGCACTTTCATGTAGAAGAAGGGGATGGCACAGAATCACTGACACAGGCCTTGGGAGTCCTCTTCTCTGAAATCAGAAGGATTTTAGGGTGGCTAAATGAACCCGCTTTTCTGTAAAACATTTGAATCTAGGATTCAGAAATAAATCAAAAGTTTTGATTGTTTGTTCTTAATGAAGGGTGACAAAGTAAACTAGACCTCCCAGAGGCAAATTAAGATGGGGAATAGAGATAGGTTCTATTCAGCTCTTTACAAATAGAATCCAAAAAGTACAGTGCTTCACTTTGGATGCTAATTAGGGTAAAATGAGGGAAAATGAGGTAAAGTGGAAGAGTAAGGGCATTTACAAAATATCTCATATCACAGGTCCATTAAAGCTGTGAATGAATCAGCTGGAGATGGCAGAATTGTACAAAAACTTTCTGTACTAGTTGACTGCATGTTGTGTTGAGGATGATGGGAAAATGGGAAGACACTGAGAATTAAAACATGATCTCAGAGCCTGTCAAACAAAGTATTTCACATAGTAATGAAGTAGCATGTGCCACTGGCGATGCTCCTGTGTGCAGCTCTGGTTACCAGTGTCCCAGATTGTTTTGAATGGCCCACACTCTATAAAGATGAGTGGAAACCACTATTGGGACCACTAGCTCATGTTTCATAATAAGAAATTGAGAAAGCTTTCCTTGCTTAGTCTGCTTAAACAACTTGAGAGGAAATAGGAGCAAAATTAGTTTGAAAAACTGTCTTTGAAGAGTATTATCCTTGTTACACTGCCTGCAGGGAAGGGGCAGTGCTGAGGGTTCAACACCATCCGTCCTTCATGAGCTTTGACTGTCCTTTGACTAAAGTCTCAGATGATGAAATGGGATATGCTTATTAATTTGTCAATGACTGAAACCTGAGGGAAATTGCCACACTGGCAACGGGAGAAACAATTTGAAAACCAGGCAATCCATGGAACTGTGGGTTATTTGCAATACCTGTATCTTCCCTGCACATTATGTGAGCATAACTTTCCTCTCATCCCCTCTTCCCTATCTTAAGGTGTCATTTCCCATTACCATGTATTATTTCCCATCTCCACTTCACAGTGAGGCTGGCTCTTCTGATGTTCCCTGTCTCTGAGCTGGGGAAGGGGTTGTGGGCAATGACTAGCCCTAAACTAGCCCAGACTGAGGGGCCAGCTGGCAGACCAGGCAAAATAAATGCCCAGTGAGCTCATACACTGCAGCGTGGACCTCTGCAGGGGCTGTAATTTCTATCTTTCCCCTCGATTTGGTCATTGATTTTCAGACAACTTGAAATAACTTAAATCCTTTTCAGCTTTTAAACTAAATCAGTTACAGTGGCAAATGAGTTCTAAGAAAATTGAAGGCAATAAGAAAAAGTATCAGGTAAAGAGGTAAAGCAGCTGCCTAAATGCATATGTTTTGTTTTCTCAGGAATCAGGTGGAAAATAGGTGCAGTTCAATTTGTAGTAACTCTTGAAGCGAGATAAGGAATAATTGCAATAAAGCAGCTCTTTAGAAAATGATGCAGAAGCTAATGTAACCATGATTCAAAGATGTAAACATTATATGAGTGTATGTATGAAAAAGAATAGAATATTTCAAAGCTTCTCACATGGTTGTGATACTGTGTCTGTTCTTGGACACCACAGCTCATTTTTATGTGGGCCAGCTGGAAACAGTCTATAATGGCTAGTTGTCTCAAAAGTGTGATTTAGGAGGAGAAATTGAACTAATTTGTATGATTTACTCTATAAAAAAGGAGGGAAGTGTGCTATCAGTCTTCAAAGGCTGCGTGTAAAAGGAAGATTTTTGCTCAGGTTTCCATGTCAATAGTGGATGGGACAAGGAGAAACAGACCTAGTTTTTCAGGAAAGGGAGTCGCAACTGAGACATTAACTAAAATTATCTCTAATAGTGTCTGTGCAGGTTGCCTAAATATGTTTTTTATTCACCAGTACTGGAGACCTTAAGTTGCTGGTAATGCAAGTATTTTTCAGGGATGAATATAGATGTATAGTCATGATCAGCTTGGGGTGCGGAAATGGCTTACATGATTTCTTGATTATTTTCCCAGCTTTGTTATGCAAACATTCCACTTTTGATCTCTGTGAATGCCTAGGAATGAGGAAGAATTATTTACATTAAGGAACACTGTTGATAAAAAAAGCCCATGAATTCTGGTTCTACATCAATTATTCTGGAAATTAGAAGAAAGCTTCTAACCATCTAGGGACAGTTTTCCATATGAAATGCAAATCTAACTGGCTCTGATCAGGAATGTGACCAGTTTAGAAAGGAAGAATGCATGTTTTCTTCTGATTCCAGGGGATTTTGCTCAAAGATATAGAAAGACCCTTCTGGTAATCTTACATGTTTTGGGAATGCTTCCTAAATGAAGGTAACTGAATGCTTTAAACTCACAGGAGTCCTGCTATGGCTTGTGAATAAGGCAAGTGAGTCTGACTCAGAGTAGTGTCAAACTTGCCTCTCCTTGTAAGGTACTTCTCGGTACATTCTGTTCCAAACCTTTATTTTATCAGCTTTTACCCTTTTCTGACGTTCCAGTTCAATATCTGGGATTTGATAATCCATGCAAGCACAGTGAAGCATCACAAACACTGGACGGTGGCATTGCAGAATGAATCAGGCATGCAAAACAAGTAGCATCTATTTATATACACAGATATCCCAGTAAACAAGGAAAAGATTTGCAGAGTTAAATGTGTTGTAAAATACTCTGTATCTAATTTGCTTTTGGAAAAATAGTTGTAACTATTATGTAAGCTTGTACAGTACTTCAGATTTTCTTTTAAATAAAAAGATTAACAATTCTGGGAGGAAAAAAAGGCAATATAATTTATGGCACTTGTTCTCACATAATAATCCTTGATTACTTTAAGAATAAGCCTATGCAACAAACTGTATAGAGCAGACAAGTTTTATAAGACAGTTAATCCTGCAAGGAGGAAAGGCAGAAATAAATGTGTAGTGGATTTCTTTCATTTTCATTTGATTTATTGCAGTTGCTGTTTTACTTAAGCTCTGCAAGGGTGAGAAGCAATATGAGTTCTTGCATATTCAGATGGGATACCCATCCTCTGTGGCCTCATCTCAGCCTAAGAGGTGGCAAGATACCTGCCAATTAGGGGCAGGTAATATGCATGGATGTCCTTTCAAGGAGTTTCACAGATGAGATAAAATGGTTTTTACTGGTTTTGCTGGAAAAAAGGTGCAAGGATCCCTTACTGTGGCACCAGAGTCAAAGTCTGTAACAGTTGCCAGATTTTTCTTTGTATTGTGTGAGTAAATTTCCAGGTGCTTCAAGCTGGTCCTTTATGGTTGGATATAGCAGAGGCCCTTGTTGATGCAGATTCTCTCAAACACCAGCTTAGTAGCTCGCTCTCAAGAAACCAGTTCTTTCCGCAATAAGGCCTGAGCAGAATTGGTTCAGGCTGAGCTCCATACTGTTGTTTGGCAGCATGGACCTGCCTGTGCCAGGTCTGGGCTCCTCTGCTGGAGGATGCCACACTTCAGCACTGTCCTCAGCTTTGGCTGCCCCTGCCCAAATCTCCCATGTCTACCTCCACCATAGCCCAGGGTTTGCAGCACTCCTCAATTTCATGCTATGAAATGGCCAGTCTGGAGAGTGTCACCCTGCCATCCTGTTATCTGAGACACTTTGAAAAAAAAGCAATGCATTCTTACTTGTGGCATGATGGGAGCATCACTGTGCCACCTTGAGGAGTCCTGGAGCCAAGGGTGGCACTGGGTGGATGAAACCTGTCAGCTTCTTGAGGGCTGAGCAGGGTAGACACAGCCCCTGTAAACCACTTGGCCTTTAAGGTGTTGGTGGACATAACCACTGCAAATACTCCTACAAGGTGCAATCAGGTGCAGAGTGGATTTTCAGAGCTGTGATTTTTTGTCAAAGGCACCCACAGGAGTAGTTAGGCTGGATTTCAGTCCTTTTGTAGATTCAACTCTGCTGTCTATTTTACTAATTTTGAGACTTTTTTTCCCATTGTGGGATAGCAAATGACTAAATTGTTTCCACTTTAAAAGGAACTAAGTGCCATGGCACAAAAGTTTATTAGTAATATGCAAAACTATATTTCAAGCCTCAGCTTGTTGAAAAATGAATCACTATTGCTTAGAATGACTTCAAATTGTTTAATACAATGAAACAAATGATCCAACTCCTGAATATCCCTGTCTTGAACTGAGTTTAGGCTTAGACCCTAGATGAAAACAGTGTGGAGAGATAAAGGGAGAGAAAAAATACAAATGCTATCTTGTTTAAATCTCCCTGAAATGAAATGTTCATACATTTTGAAGACTGGTTTTGTGTCAGTCAGTGAGAAAGTACTCATTAAATGTACATTTGAGCAATTTCTCCTTTCTGTTTTGGATGTGGCTCAGAGACACTAGATGGCACCTTTTGTTTGCTAAGTGTACTGGGCCAGAAATAGGGCCTATCTGAATGCTGATGAAATCTGGCAATTATTTTTGAAGCAACTGGTGCATCCATATGGATCCTTGCTGACGAAGGAGACAGAAATATCCTGGTGCTCTATATCCAAAAAATGGGGAGGACAGAGCACCTATTAACTACCTAGTTCTTCTTTTTACATCTTCTCTGCATTGTAGCTGGTGGGCATTGAAACACTGCATTCAGTTAAAGATCAGCCTGGGAATGGTTGTTTTCATGATGGATTTTAAGGAAATGGTTTTCAGAAAAGCTGGACATGATGCAGGCAGCTAGGGTAGGATTTAGGCCGATAGGGTATAACCTATCACAGTGTGACAGTGTAGTGTATGGACATGTGAGTCTATAGAACTCTTTAATTGCTTTGTCACAGGCATCTGCTGTCATTCAGGTTGCCACAAAGGATCCCACATGAAGTCCAGCCACAGCTTCTAGAAGGCATGGATTGTAACTTCTCGACCTCTGGGTCTGTGTCTGGGATGCCTCTGCACTGGTGGGTGACTGCACCAAGCTCCCATCATGAGTGATGGAGATGTGGTGAGTCAAGGCAGGGAAGACAGGGAAAGTGCTCACCTTACATGAACACAGATGCCTGCCAGCCCAAACTCTCTTCACCGTCCATTGATTGTACTGGCTGGATTGCTGTGACTCAGGCACCCAGCCCCCACACCAATACCTGAATTTAGATGACCACAAAAGGAGGTGAACCCCACACCTAATGAGCAAATACACATTCTGATACATATGTATATACACATACACACTGTATTTGTGTCCTGCTGATCTTAGGGATGTGTAAATTGGTGACCCCACAGGCTAAACAGAGAGTATGGGATGTAGAGCCTCCTGATCCCAGCAAGGGATCATGAGGAACCAGTCAGGGATCAGCAGTGATGTTTGCCAGTGACATGAAAGAACATAAATGTAAACACTGCAATGACACCCTTGTAGGAAGAAATTTCAGTCCATGACAAAGACATTTTTTCCTAATTCAGTGCTAAGAAATATCTGACTGTTCTTCCTAACAAGCTTCTCTAGGCTTGTATCTTTTAGAGAAAATTCTACTAAATATTTTGGTAAAAATCTGCCTTGAGCTAATTGTGCAATTTCTGCTCTGTGTTTATCATGGTGCAACCCCTCATTCTCGTCATCCACTAGCAGGGGGATTGTGACTGTGCTGTTCTGCAAGACTTCTCAGGCACAGACCACTAAATCATCAGTTCCATGTCCTGACATCAAAAGTCCTCATCTGATTGATGTTTAATCCATAAAGATCTGCAAAATCCCCATTCCCCACAGAGGAGACACTAGAAACCATAAAACATCTCTTTTGCTCCATTGCAAGTTTACTTTTAGTACAAAAGCTGAAGTACTAGAAATTCAGTGGAAGGTCACAGAAATGATCAAGGAAAGATCTAGGGCTAGAACCAATGACTTTACAACAGGAACTGATTTGTGAGGAGTAAAAGCCCTGAAATTGCTGGAGATCGAGCTGTATCAGTGTTAGAGAAAAACAATGACCCTCTCCACCCTCTCCACATTTCTTCTAGGAAGAAATTCCTTCCTACCCCTGGATCTGGTGGTCTGTCCAAGCCTGAGGTAGTCATCAAGACACATAAACCAGCCTGCTAGAAGTTTTCAGCACTGTCTATACTCTGCCTGTCATCCTGTTTCTGAAGCTAGACCATGTCTCCTGCTTTAAAGGGGGAAGGAAGAAAAATACTAAGAAATCAAGTTATACATTAGCAAGAGAAAAAAAAATCACTTTCCTGCCCACTGCAAGCAACTACTAGAAATCCTGAAGCCAGGAACTAATTAGAACCACGGTAAAAATCATGCAGATTTGTTCTGTCAAAAAATAACCCTTCTTTCTCCTTTTAGAGCCCTTGCAATTCTTGTATTCATTCCTACAATCTCTATCTGACATGCATTAAATATAAATAAAATAAATCTACTACATTAACTTTATCAAATAAGCTGGTCATTTTTCAAGGGGGGAAAAATGTTATAACATAAAAGTTGCACAGCTCCATCTAGCTGGGCACTGAACACTTCTAGAGGCATCTACAACTTCTCTGGGCAACCTGTTCCAGTGCCTCACCACCCTGACAGTAAAGAATTTCTTCCTAATACCTAATCTAAACTTGCTCTCTTTCAATTTGAAACCACCATCCCTTGTCCCATCACTACATGTCCTTGTAGGCCTGCTTTAGGTACCAGAAGGTGCTATAAGGTCTCTCCAGCGCCTTGTCTTTTCCAGCTGAACAACCCCAACTCTCTCAGCCTGTCTTCACAGGAGAGGTACTCCAGGTCTCTGATCATCTCTGTGACCCTCTGGACTTGTTCCATCACATCCTTCTTTATGTTGGTGGCCCCAAGAGCTGGATGCAGCACTCCAGGTGGGGTCTTAGGAGAGTGGAAATAGAGGGGAAGAGTCACCTCCCTTGACCTGCTGCTCACACTGTTTTAGATGCAGCCCAGGGTAAGGTTTTTGTATCAGGTAGAAACATCCCTTGGCCAAAGTACCCTCACCTGCTCTGCTCTGCAGACACACTGAGCAAGCCTTTGATTTCTCAGCCATTTGAACCAAAGTGCTTGACACACAGCTCTCTTGGCATCCTCTTTAGTAAGTTAATGTGGCTGAACTTGCTGAATAATTTGTGTTTTCAGGACCTCACTTTCCAGGACAATTAATATTTAGTGAAAATCATATTCCTGGGTTTGAAAGGCAGAATATTGTCAGGGAATGAGTGGCTGTGGTCAGCAAGGATCACATGTCTCTTACAAACGCTTACCCAATGGGTCAGCAGGAAGGACTGATCATTCCAGGGACTTGCATGGGTGAAAAGCTACTTGTGGTAGACATTAAGACAAGTACTAAAGTTCAGACCCATGTGGCACGTCTTAATGGGTCTCCAGTCCGAGAGACCAAGACACAAGGTGTGCTGCAGGACATTTGCACAGCAAAGATGGGATGAATGGGATGTCTGTCTCCAACAAAACAAGCTGCTCTATCTTACACACCTGTTTTCCTTTTCTATGGTAAAGGGAATGATGAAAAATGAGTAGAGAATTTACACTGAGGAGAAATATGCTGGATATGAATGTATCTGCAATGCTCAGTGTGACCCTTGGGTTCTGGGAGCCTTCTCATTACCCTGCTTTCAGTGGTGATGCTTCCCTTCAGTTCCTTTTTTCTCTTCTTGCTTCTCATGTTGCGTTTTATGTTGAAAATATATTGCACCTGTGCAAGGAATTAAAATCTGTGTTTTGAGTAGATGATAAATTAGCAGAATTGGGTTGCAGAATTGCAGTTTAAGATTTTAAGAATTTGATTATTTGAAGAGTTTGATTAATCAACATGCAATCAGTAGATGAACCCAGCAAAGAGCAATGGAATAGTATCTTGGTGAGATATCAAAGGCTGGCCTAGAATTGCTTCTTCTTTTCCTAATACTATCAGGATTCTCCTGTTGAAAATTGTAATAATAGCTTTTGTAATCATGTCTCATACCTCTAGAAAAGGAAACATTAAGAAAAAGATATTAAAAGTGAGGTTTTAAGGGAAAAAGGCAATCCACCAAACTCTAAAATGGTCAGTTATTTCTCACTAATCTATTAGAATTTTTATAATCTCTAAGTAATGCAATGTGAAACTATAAAAGAGTATAAGAGAAATTAAAAAATAATGAATTTTGATTTTCAAAAGGTGAGTGAAAAGATTCATTAGAATAAGGTGTAAAACATCTCTTGTTTCTCTTCAGGGAAGCGATGTATTGTCTGGAACAAAAGCTAAAAATTAGGAAACAAAGAATCAGATGAATCCATTTCCAACAAAACAAAAGATTAAGAATAGAGTACTCTAGTACTGATCTCTTGAATAATATTCTTGGAGCCTGTCATGAGTGGGTAAGGTTGTTTGTAGCTCTGGAGAACTGAACAAGAGTGAACAAAATGACAGGTGGAGCCCAGTGTCAAAAAATGCAAAATACTACTAACTGGAGAGGGAAACGTGATTTACTCATTAACCTTACACTATTCTTCCTGTGTCAGGTCAGGAAGGGGATTTGGATATGGTGGGGCACAGCTGCATATAGCCACAGTCCAAAGAATGAAACAAGTTCATGGGCAGTAAAGGTATGGAAAAAGAAGGCAGTGTTTTTATGTGTTCAGCAGAGTGCCTCTGTGGGGAAGACCAAATGCAGGACTGGGTGCTCACAGCTGCAAGAGGCAATATGTCAGCTTCAGCCCAGGATGATGGGAATTTTTGGGAGCATGTTAAAATATTCTACAGCAACCATGTTTTAAAAGATTATGGTAATCTGCTTTAGAAACAAGAAGTGAGAGTACAATAGAAACATATAAAACAGCAGATGATCTAGAGAAGTGAGTTTGGGAACTCAAGAATAAGGGAAAATCAATGGTTTAGACAATGGCAAATGCAGTTAATTGGACTTAGTTCACTTTTAATTTGGATGTTTCAGTATGCATCTGGCTTTTACTTCTCCAGCCTGGAACACCAAACATCTGGGCTTACCCACTTTTTCAGTCACTGAGTCTCACAGAGAGAAAATTACAAAGTGATAGAAGGGAATCTCATTGCCACAGAAAGAATAATTAGACCGTAAAAATCATTAACCCAGAGTTGTGTTTGCCATTAATACTCTATCAAATGTTGATTGTGTGACTAAACTGCAGAGTAAAAGAGCAGCTGTAAACACTGCCCAGCAATATAAACAAGGTCATTGTTGCTGTGAAAGAAAACATGAGATGGATGAAAATGGTTCAGAAGGTACTTTCATCTATAAGTGATAAAACTGAGCAGGTTTTTGGACATAATTCATAGCAGTTTTTCTTAATTTTCTGGTACAAAAATGATTAAGAAATTACTGCCTGTTAAGAAATGAAATGAAAGACACATTCCAAAGATTCAGAAGCTGCTTGTGCACATTGAACTCACCTGAATATGTTTTGGAAACAGTAGCATTTTGCTTGGTATGAATATGCCTGCCAAGTACAGCCACATGAAATGTCTGCTTTCTGCTATCCAGTAGTCTCCATTCAAGTTTCTTAAATGTTGTCATGGCAATAAGACTGTTTTTGACACTGCCGTTAATGAACTCTGAGGGTGAGAAAGGTCCTTCTCCAAGAAAGAGTGACTCCACCACAAAGCAAATTAAATTGCTTTGACAACATATCTATTGAAAGTGAGTTCACATGTCACTGGAGCTTTTAGGATCTTATTGATGATTTTGCAGCTGCAAAAAGTCATAAAGTACTGCTGTTGTAACAGGTTTATGTTTATAGACAGTATTTGTCTGCATTGTTTGATAACCCTAATGCTGATATATTCTGTCATTTTACCCTGACAGTTGTATTTGCTATTACTCCTCTGTCAGTGAGTTAATGAAGGTATGCATGTCAGTAATCATTTCATATCATTTCATAAGGGGGTATAATGTATATGCCATAAACACATAACTACATGACAACTGATTACACTACAGTTAAGTGATAAGAGCAGTTGAGAGGAGTAGTTGAGGATCACAAAATAGGCATAGGCCAGCACATTCTTCTGGGTGATAAAAGCTGAAAACATCTGGATTATGCCCTTAACAACATGCTTTAACTCTTGTTCAGCCCTTACCTGGTCAGGCAGTTGGACTAGGTAATTGTCATAGGCCTGTTCTGTTCTGTTCTGTTCTATTCTATTCTTGTCCAGCATGGGTTTTCCAGGGAGAAACCAAATGATAGAACTAAACACAAATGCATTCTTTCATCTTGGACAATTTTGAGGCACCCTGATGAGGCAGAAGGGAGAAGAGGCTGTTACTGCTGCCAGGCTTCACCACCACTGTTGGCAGTTGAGTGATGAGTGAGGTATGTGCTGAGATGTTAGGGTAGCTGAAAGGGCTTGGAAGGCCCATGGGAGACATGTGAATGACTTGGATAGTTGTCTATGATAAACTATGTGAATTGTGTGGCTAATTATCTGGCTACCAAATCCTGGGCAGTGTAGACAAGAGGCATCCACCATGGATCAACCTGAGAGATGTCACAGTCACAAATAATAAAATGTCTTGCACCAGCAACAAAACTTTTCTGTACTTTTTTCAAACTCATTTCAGCTCTTCCACCATCTACTCCTATGCAACGAAGGCCCATTTGGAGTCCTTACTATTTTTCTACTGTGAACCACATCTGCCAAGGGTCAGATTGATAGGTACGGTTTCATCCTTCTTCAGTCATATTGTGCAGAACCTTCAAAAGTTTCCATGTTCTGCCTTAAAGCAGCTTCATGATATTGCAACTGGTGCTAGAAAAAAAATTAAAAACATCTGAGCCATGGATTCAAGGTGCAATGTAATCAAGTGCAAGCCACCCAGCTTTAACAAGGTTTATTCAGCTTAGCTAAAAATCTGTATAGAAAGCAACACTGCACTGATAACTAGATACTGGAAATTTCTTTTGTTAGAATATCTAAGGCAGTGTACCTTATGAGGGCTTATGGATGGATCTCAAAGGAATTTAAATACCCCTTGGTGCATTTCTATAACTTTTAAAAAAGAGGTGTAGATAAAGAATGCACAATATCTAGCTAAATAATGTCATTACAGACATCAAGAATAAATTCTCATTGTTAAAGAAATGTCATGACTCATAACTAGAGTTGCTTTTCAATTACTTGCTTAAGGGCTAGAGAGTACAAAAGATGTATTCATGACACACTTCAAATTCGTGTTGCTTTTTCATTTTATTTTTCATTGAACACACCAGCCTCAGAAAAACTATGCTAATCTTTTCCACTGGAACTGATCTGCCCTCAGTCTTTGTGTGTGGCTGACACTGCTGGTAACCCCCATTTCAAAAAATAAACACGTTATCAGCACACACGGGAGGAGGCATCAGAAATCTCATCTTTGTCTTTCTATTTGGTCTTCCAATCAGACTGTTTTACTCACACAGAGACTCACCCCTTTTAACGACCTTGCTGGAAAGGCTAAAATGGTCTGTCATGTGCTTCTTATGTAAGTAAGGCTCCATTTAATAACTTGGTTCCACCCTGAATGCAAGTAGAGAAATTCAGCATGAACAACGGTGAGAAAAGACAAAACATTATGTAGTTCTGGTAGCAAAACATGGTTTTGCTCTCTGGGTTCACTTACCAGCAAGCCCACCCAGATGCTAATTTGCTGTTTCTTTGGCATGTGAAAAAGTATTTGAACTGAAAAGTAAATAACAAATCCAGTACCTGTTTTCAGTTTTCTATATGAAGACTGTGTTTGTTCTTTATGACAGGAATGGCTTTTTATAGACCAAATTTATACTTCTGAATTCAAATTCAGAAGGATGGAGAAGAAAGTAAAAAGAAAGATCATGCAAGAAACCAAAATTGTCTCTTGAAGCCTCAAATATTATGTAAGCCTATATTTTAATAGAATGATAAAATCAAGTAAGACAGAGTGTTCCATGTGTTACATACTATCAGGACTTCAGCAGTGAAGGTTCAAGAGAGCAGGCAATAGAGGTTAACAGTCCTGCAGAAAAGGTTTTGAATATGCTGCAGACAACAAGCTGAAGGTTAGCTGACTGTGTACTTCTGCTAAATGGTCAATATCCTACCCAAATATCCAAACAGGAACGCAGTCTGCAAAATATGTGAAATAATCCTCTCCTCAGGACTGAAAGGCCTCAGAAGTGCCCAGCTTGTGAGATATATGGAATCTCTGAGAACCACATATCTAGAAGGATGATGGTCTCACAAGGACCCAGTGTAGGTAGTGCAGAGGAGAGTAACAGGCACAGCCAGGACTTCATTCAGTCCAGGGCTGGAAAGGCACATGGGATGGACCGGTGAGCTACCTCCAAGGGTATATAGCACAAAGAAGAAGGGGTCGATGACTTAGGGCAAGTTCAGAGAACCTAGAGCTGAAAAGACAAGGAAAAAGCACCTGTGGCCTGTAGCCTGCTTTTCCTTAGAGATTTTTTTTTTGTTTTCTGTCAGATAGACTGCTGGTCATTTATAAAGTAGAATGTGACTGAGAAAGTGGCATCACTTGTGCTGTGGCCTGGCAATGGCTGTCCCCATGACTGACAGAAGAGCTGTCTTCCACGGTGCATCTGTCATGCCTACGCCCACTTCATCCTCCTGCACAACCCATCACAGATAAGCTTCTTCTTGACTGAAGCCTTCCAAATCTTGGCAGCAACTTAAAAATCCCAAGAACTTTGAAAGAATAAATTAAGGTTGCTTATTTTTTGGTTTACGAGTGCTACAGGCAATGTCTGTACTGTCAGCTCAGGGCAGGTAAGTCCAGTGCAGACATATTCCCACTTAGATACCAATTTTTCTAGTTTTTATCCATCATGACAAGATGGCTCATGGGTCCATTTTTTTAAAGGTTATCAGGGTTCATATGTCTCATAAGTGCTTCAAATCTCCAGTTTAATTACTTGAATGTTCTCTATCTAAAGTACCCAGGTGCTGTATCCTGCGTGTTTCATGTAAGTTCTCCCACTGACTACAATCTGAATGGTACCAACCCTCAACTCAACAAACAGGACACTCATGAGTTCAAGGTCATTCTTATTCAATAAAAGCCCCACTCTACACTAAACTATATCCTATGCTTGAGAGTTTTGTTGAATATGAAGAAATTTTGAAACTGACATCTTTTCAGAAACAGCCTCTGGCTACGAAGGAACAAATTGCTTTGTGTGTTGACTGTATTTTTGTGTCCCTCATTTAAACTTCAGTTTATTTCTTTATCTGCCCTCAGGTTTGAACCTTTCAGAGTAGAGATCATGTTTGCTTGAAGGTGCCTTGCACAGGGCTACTAAAGGTGTACAAGAGTGCAAGTGCAACAGCAGCAATAGCTTTAACTAAACACAATGAAAGTGCTTTTTATCCTGCTTTAAAAATGTCCTAGAAATAGAAAAGAATGAGAGATTGACCAAATAATGGGAAAGGGCAAATCATTAATCATATATTTAAAATTATTTTAATACTTTAACAAAAGCCTGTCTTGAATAAGAAAATTTGAGTATGTACAATTAGGAAGTAATGTAAATCTCCTAAGGAAAGACCCAGATTGAAGAAACAGGTATGACATGAGTCAGAGAGATTTAATTTATGCAAATCATCAAGACCAGATTATAGGATCCTAAATTATAAATGGAAGTACTTAATGAGTTTATTGAATCCTTGAATTATTTCTGAGCAGTTCTGGTAGCCAAGAAAGGTAATGAGCACTGGGCAAGAATGTGGGTGTTGTCTACATTCACATGCATCTGTGAGATTGAGGCTGTTGTGCTGCTGGTAGTCAGACAGTGGATGTGCTCTTTTTTTGAAGTTTATCTTCTTTAAGTGGTGTGTCATTTTCTCATAGACAGGGATAAAGTCAATAGGGACACTGAGGCAGGAACTTTCTAAGAAGAAAACCTGAAGCTCTTAAATCCTAAACTTTTGAAGACATATGAGGAAGTCACTTACTGCTGTACCCCTGCAGGACTCCAGAGAGACTGGTACATGTGAAATGAAGGGTTGCAGACACAGGTGGGCCACTAAGAGGCACGAAAAAGCCCTCCTGAGATCCTCCAAATCAGCATCTTGTATGCCATGCCAATGCCAACAGAGCTTGCCTGCATTGGTTTTAGTGAGACACTGGAAGAGGTTGCCAAGAGAAGCTGTCCCTGGAAGCATTCAAGGCCAGGTTGGATGGAGCTTTGAGCAACCTACTGTAGTGTAAAGTGTCCCTGCCCATGACAGGTGGCCTGAAGCTAGATGATCTTTAAGGTGGCTTCCAGCCCAGGCCATTCTATGGTTTGATGACTATTATTTCTGAGGCAGTACTTTACACCTCTGTTCCTTTGTACCGTCTGTCACCAGCAGAGCATTTGTGAGTTGGAAAGGATACATGTAACAGGTTACAGGCACACTCTGCTTTCAAACAAAACCCCTTGTGGTAGGTTTCAAGGCCAGAAGCTCTTGGGGAAGGCCACTTGACTTGATAAAACTCTTCTACGGGCAGGACAGTAAGAAAGAGGGCAAAACTCCTCTATCTTCCCCATCATAGCAGTTGGTGTTCATTTATTTAGGCTGGCACGTTGTTCCTTATTACTGGAGTCTGTGTTCATGAAGGCTGACTCTACAGCGATATGTTTGTGATTCATTATATAAGTGATAGTGACTAATGTCATTTTGCATATCATCAAGGGATTAAACACAATCCACTTAATGCACACAAGAAACTCCAGTATAGAATTGTATTTGTGATTGTTGCTGATGACAAATGTTGGCTTCTAGTGTCAGACAAATCTGAGGGCTTCCTGGAGGCCTGCCTATTCCCTTGAAACACCCAATTAATTAACATTTTGCCTACAATAAGCAGTTCACAAAAGTAAGCATCAGACAGGCATTACTGTTAAATAAATTACTGTTCCTCCTTTGTACCTCACTGTGTTACAAAAATAAATCTGCATACATCTCTTTTCAGAGTGGCAGTCTTTTAAAACTCTGTTAGTGTGAAATGCCTAAAATCAAGAAGAAAGTTAAAAATGTATGTGCCAAATACAGCAAAATGCACCAGCAATGTCTGAGTGCCATGTTCTTTCCAATATTGACTGGTGTCAAAGGACTGGAGCCTTGGGGAGGTTTGTTATTCTTTGGGATTATACAAGTTCATTTTTTTCTGAAATAGTGGTTTTCCCCTCTCATTGATATTTAAAGAATTACTGTGTGATTTTTGGCTCTGTTACAGCTCAAATAAGTTTAGGGATGGGTTTGCCATTAGCAGGATATAGACTAGTTCCTGGGGTCCAGCATGAAATTCAGGTGGGGCAGCCCTTCCTTTTCTGCTGCTTCTCTGCCACTGAAGTAGTAGCTGTTTCCAAATATCTTACCAACGTTTGCTCTAAAGAGATGACCTGACTTTCCCAGAATATTAGAGCTGGTCTGAAGGACCATATTCCCCTCAAGATGAAATCAGATCAAAAGTCTTTTGGGAAAAAATGGGACTTCTCTGCTCTTATTAAAATGGGACCTGCTGTGGAAGGGTTGGAAGAAGATGCCTCAGCTGCAACTGTGTGACATGAGCTGTGATCAAATACCAGATAGTATCTGATACTTTGTTCCCTGTCAAATAAAATTGCTCTACCCTGAACTATTTAAATTGTATATAAATAATAAAGAAAAACTAAAAGAAAAAGGCTAATGAAAAGGAACAGAAAAAGGAAAAAGAAATAGAAAAATCAGAACATACTCAACATTCAGCAATGTCAGCCAGGTTAGGAAAAGCCTAACAGGAATGTCTGAGCGATGTTAACTCTTACTGTGTTTCTGATAGAGAAAGATTTTCTTCCCAGAGGAGTGTGTGGTAGAGGGAGATGTTCTTTGGCCCAGCTCCTGCCATCCTCCTTTGAACATGTGGAGGAGTCCCAAGCTGCTCCTGGAAGGCATTTGGGACAAGAAAACCCCATCCTGCTTTTGAACCAACCAGCACTGAGTTACAGTGTTTGTGCAAATAGTTATTTGGATTCAGAAAACAATGTGATTCACAAAGAAAGCACTCTCTGGACCAGGTTTCTAGGGAAAATAAAGACAAAGCTTTGCCTATTCTGTTTCCAGCTACTAGGTCCCAAGAAGGGGAAAGGGCTTCATCCAGATGTGTGATGGGAGACATCTAGGAGTTGGATACCTCAGTCCACAAGCTGCTCAATTTCCCACAAACGTAAAGAGACTGTGTTACATAGGAATTCAGACCAGATAACTATGATCAGACTGTTCTTCTCTTCACTATTCTTCTTATTCATTATTTTGAATGAACAAATGAATGGGTGTACATGAGTTGTATGTTCATTTTCTCATCATAAATAATTTAAGCCAAGATATCATATCTATCTTTTTCTTAATAAAAGCAAACCCAATGTAGAAATTATTTTGCATTTCAGAATCCCCATACAGTCTAACACTTTTGTTTTATTAAAAATCTATTTTCATCGGATCGTTATAAATCCCCTTTTTTATTTCACTTTACTCTTTTGGACAGAGTTAAGTGGGCCTTTGTTGGCTCTCTCTACCCTGACACACTTATAACTGATGCTGTACATTCTAGATATGTTGCTTTCCCCCTTCCCCCATTTCCATTACAGCTTTTTCCTTTAAGCTTGCTGTTGAAGGTAACCTCTGTGTAGATGTCTGCACTGCACATTAACGAATTTCTGTGCTTTAGCAGGGGTACTGTAGGGCCAAGCTCGAGTGTGGCTCCTCATTTTAAAACCCTTATTTAACATTCTCATTCTGTTCTTCTCTATCACTCGGAGAGTTAGTTGCAAGAAGGCTTTTGTTTGAGCCTGGGCAGCTGCCTCCTGGCAGGAGGAGTTTTGAGCAGCTGACCTGCCTGTGCTCATTGCTTGGTTAAAAAAACCTCCATTTTCATATGGGTGGAACCAGGGGGAAAACAACTTTTTCTCCAAAAGCATCCTCAAAGAGTTCAGAATTGTTCTTCACCCTGGTCAGAAAATACAGCAAAACAACAACAGAAAAGCTTTCTCAGATGTGAATACTGTACTGCTCCGTGCCCAGACACAACCAGCATATTTGTTCTTGCTCAAACAAAATGCACTCATAGTGCACTTTCTGAATGCAACTCTTGTGACTCTGGAAAGGGGGGTCTTCCGCTGGGTCCTGGGGAGGAGGGGACCTCCTGACCGTCTGCACTGTGAGCCCTGGGCCCTGGAATCCCCTCTGCCAGGTGGTCCTGGGACTGCAACATGGCAGCAGACCTGCCCAGGATGGAAGCATTTTGGGAACAGGATTTATAATTTTTTTTTTTTCTGAGGGTTTCAGCAATGGGACATTTTTCTGTGAATCACAGAAACTCTCTGTTGAACATGGAGGTGCTGCCTGCTGGGGTGCTCACCATTCTTCCTAAACAGGTCCACACTGCTTTCCCACTCTGAACCTCCACCTATGATGGCCTGTGGCAAATGGGAGGCGATGCCTCTTTTGAGGCATCTCAGAAAGCAATACAGTGATTTTCCTAACATTAGACCAGTGTAAAGATATTGCCACGAGTAGGCATCTCAAAATGGTATCCAGCAGCCCAGAATAGATAAAAGAGTGTTGCTGTAGTGCAACAAAAACACCCCACCTTTTCCTCTGTCATTCTGTGTATTGTCTGCATGCTTGGTTTCCTTGGAGCCCAGAAATCTGATGTTAAAAAAGACGTCACAGAGGCATGTGTGTGCTTCTGTTTCAAACCACTTATTCACATGAGAAAGAAAATGTGCTTTGGAAAGATTTATTCCTATTAAAAGAAAAGAGTTTTATCAGGAGGGGAAATTGTGTTTGGCAGCCCGCAACATTTGATTGCTCTAATGGTAGTGACGGCAGTAATCTATTTTTTTGCCTTGCTGGTAAATGGAAGTATCCAGCAAGGATAAAAGGTTACCAGCTGGGATAACTATTCTCTAATTAGTACTACAGATTTTGGGGGGAATTTAGAAATAATGTGATGCAGCCTCTTAAATTTGTTATAAATAAGACTAAACAGGAATAAGCAAAGTACTCAATATATGAACTGCAACACCTCTTCTGAGAGGGCTGATCAGACATTCAGAGCAAAATACTGTTCGACTTCACTGCGGAGGGAAGAGAAAAAGCTGGTTCTGAGAGCCACCATTCCCAAAAATCAATTCACTCTTGAGCTTCATACTCAAATCAGGTGCTTCTGAACTGGTTGGTCAGGGTTTGTGGCTGGTACAGTCAGAGAAGGCAGAGATACCAAAGCTAATTTACATTTGGATAACTCAAGAACCAGTAACAGATAAGGTACAGGAGGACAGAAATCAACAGTCTTGGCTGATTCTCCCAAATATTACTTAATTATATCAAGAGTTTTACTTAGAAACTACAGATTATGAAGTATGAGGAAGAAGGAAATTCCCATAGGGGAGCATCACTCCTCTGGGAGAACTGATCAGAAAAAATACAAAGCAGCTAAACTTATCTGTGGACTGAACCTATGGCAGCTCAGTAGCTGTGCGTAAGCAGGTTAGATGCCGCTGCCCTGGGGGAACAAAGTCCAAGAAGGGATCAGTGACAACTTCAGTGGTCTGATTCCAGTGCCTGTGAGACCTCACCCCAGCTATTGGTGCTAATAAATCACATTGACATCTCATCCCATGCCCCCCACGAGCTGTTGCAAATATTCTGTGAGCAAATGCCAACATCTTTCCCACTGCAACCAGCTGGTGACAAGAGCTGAGAACCCAAGGGTAACTATTCCCAGAAAGGACAGATTTTGCACTGTCATTGAGCAGACACTGGGCAGACATGCTTAAACATCTGGGAAACCTAACAGACATATTCCTAAAATCATCTGGACTAGCAGAGATGCAGTGTAGACAAGGAGCACCAGGGTTCTGTAAGGGTGTGCACTCATCACTTTCTTTGTTCATGTCTTCCCTTTGCAACCACATTTGTCTGAAGTGATGTGCTTGCACATGAGAGCATTTTGGCCCATTTGTCATCAGCAAAGTCTTCTGGAGGACTAGATGAAAGTCATTGCTGGGCAGTGTTTGGAGCACAGCTGCAGCCCAAAAAGCTTGTCCCTGCCCTTCTATCGCATCAGCTCAAAGTCAGGAAAGGCCATGCAGGAGCTGCTTACAGTGGCTGACCTTGTAGGCTACTAAGCGATTGCAGCCCTGGGTTGGTTGCCTCCTTGCGTGCTGGTAAGGCCATGGAGAACAAGACCTGCAGCTGCCAGAAATTTATCATTCTTCACACATATTTGGGGAGCAAAGAGAAGTCTGGATTGCGCTGCAAAAAACCCTTGAGGCTGCTTGTCATCAGACCATACCACTGAGTGCTAATCAGAGCATCTTCTTTTAAAAGTCTCAGTCTACTATTTTTAGGCTGTAAGTAGGGTGAAAAAAGATTACTTTCAGTCAGACAGGAAAAACAGCTTTGAAAAAACAATGCGGTGGAGAGGGGCATTCTTGGCCCAAGGTTTAAGCTGGCAGTTCTCTGAGTTTTGTCCACTGTGAGCCTCTTAACAAGTGAGATAGCAGGTTGGGACCTGAGTTATTACATATGTTAGGCCTTAGAGGACAGAGAGGGCTTGAAACATATTGCAGTGGTCCTAATAGTGAGATTGTTTACCAAGCACAGTAACACCATCCACACCTTAAAGTCTGTGCCCATCATGTCCTGTGATAGTCCAGGTGGCCTCACAGCTCCAGAAACTCCATCTCCCTTCTCAAATTTCTCACCTCCTCTCTCTAGGAGGCCATAAACTCTGGTGCAGATGGAACATAAGCACACAGAATTATCCAACCGGCAATTCTTATGCAGCCAATGTCCACCCCACCCTCTTGTGAAATGCTATTTAAATGAGAACAAATGTAATTCTCAGAAATGCCAGATCTAAATGCACCAAAGGCCTGGGAATGCCAAGGTAGAGGAAATGTAATGGAGTGTGTCAAAGCCTCTGAGAAATCTCTGTGCAAAGTGCTAGGCCAGCTGACCTCCTTAGGAGACCCAGTTTGAGTTTCTTTTTGTGAGAGTTATGTTACAAAAAGTTGAGCAGATTAAAAACTCTTAGAGTGATTCTGTGATTGGTACCTATAAAACAGTCCAGAAATTTACTGGCATTTACACCACACTTCATTAACAATAGGCTGGTGTGGTTTCTGCCCACTGTGCTATTTCCTGAAGAGACACTGCCTTTTTGCACGTTTCTGGAACAATGTCAGCATGAGTACAACCCCTATGGAGAACACATTACTGTCCCAGGATGGATGGTTGGGTTCAAATTGTCTTTGTCTGAAACTGGCCTTGATATCTAGGAAATTAGAGTCCTTGTCTACTCTGTGGCAGAAACAGTCAAGCCCACATTGTGCTGTATCAGTTGCTGTGTAAGAATCTGCTAAAGCAGCACTTCTTGCTAGATAGCCACATTGCACCTGTGCCTCCAGTACTCCAAAGCAGACCTGCCCAGTGCACCCCAGACTGTCCCCACTGGTGTGCACGCAACAGAGAAAGCCCTTTCATGAGGAAACAGTGAGCATCCCGAGTAGCCATTACCACCACTCCTGTAGGGCTTGAGACCTTCACACAACTATCTAAGAGGAGGTTTTGGTGAGGTGGGGGTCAACTTCTCCCAAGTAACAAGTGATAGGATGAGAGGAAATGGCTTCAAGGTGTGCCAGGGAAGGTCTAGACTGGATATTAAGAAAAATTTCTTCATGGAAACGGTGGTTAAGAACTGGAACAGGCTGCCCAGGGAAGTGGTTGAGGCCCTATCTCTAAAGTATTTAAATGACATACAGATATGTCACTGAGGTATATAGTTTAGTGGTAGACTTGGCAATGCTGGGTTAACAGTTGGACTCAATGATCTTAAAGGTCTTTTCCAACCTAAAAAATTGTATGATTCTATACACATTTTCCTGTAGCAAAAGGAACTGTTTTCGCATTAAGTTCACAGCATAAATCTTGAATGGATCTTCCGGATGCTGTGGTGACACTTGCTGCTTCTCCATTTTGACTACCTCAGACAGCAGTTTAGATTTTTGGTTCTGACACTAGAAGAGTCAAAAAGCCCAACACATTATCTATGTCTCAAAACAGGACAGCCTGTGGTCAAATGTAGTGAAGGATCTAATCCTCTCTTTGGAAATGATTTTTTCAGTCAAAACTATAGGATAGTCAAGGCTTTGCTCTTCATACATTTTAAATAATAAATCCATCATAATAAATCGTTCAAAAATAATAAATACTTCAAAATAATATTCATAAACAGAGAAAGTCTATCCACCATGGCATTGGTTTTTCACTTGGACCCACAGAAATAAGGTCAACTTGACATGCAAACCCCTACTATAGGTGTCTCTGGCAAGCAGGACCTTCAGGGACTGAATTTAGCAAGGCAAAAACTCTCTGATGTCAAGACCTTCTGTACTGAAGTTTTGAAACTGTAGCCTATTATTAGAAGACCCAACTCCATGCAGACCTTAATGTCTCATCCCTAGAAGAAAATACATGCTAGGGGGAAAAGAAACCAACAACTGTAATTGTGGATTTGTGAGATTTCTGCAGCTTGTCAGGAAACTCCTGGTATTGTGTTTTTCCCAGTATTGCTGGGATGGTGGGCATTGGTATCTCTACAAAAAGAGATGTGTCTCTGCATATGTAAATCAACCCCTTGTGGTACAGTCCCAGAGTCCCATGCCCAGTTTCTCGTCTGTCTCTGATGTGGATTGGGTTGCTGCCATCATTCTAAACATATTGTCCTTATATGAAGTTATATATGTATATGTAATTTTAACAATACATCACTACATTTATTTATGCAAATTACTGGAACAGTAGTTTGACTGATATGTAGGATATTTTGGAATGTATATCTGAAAATGAACAAGTAAAAGCAGTCACTGAAAAAGAGAAGTGCTTGCGCTTAAATGAAAGAGAAGTCTGTTTAGACCTAGGGTTCTTGTGCCATTAGTCATTCTACAACAGTAAAAATGTATTCACTCCCTTATTACTGCCATTACATTATGAAAATACTTATAGTGCCTCGGTTACAATGTCACTTTTAAAAGGTAGTTCATATAAATGTTATCACCTGCAAAAATTTAAAAAGTCTAAATAAAAGGAGTACCACCATTACCATAGCTTAATTGAAGTATTAACTTAGTGCTCAAGGTAGAAAATTAAGTCTCACTGCTCTATATTTAGAAAAATAGAATTGGAATTCTAGCCACCTCAATCTTGATTTCTTCTCATCTTTTGCTATTATTTGGAATAAAGCTGAAAATTGGTGCTTTGAACTAGATTTCAAGGAAATATATTGTTCAAACTCCTAGGGTTTGGGGTTACTTTTGATAGTGTTCCAAAAAGTTATCCACAGTAATTTTTACCTATGCAGATGCTTGGATTACTGCAAACTAAGAAAATAATTTCCTCATTTGCACATCCTACTTTACAACAACATGTATTTCGCATGTGCCTCTGTACTGTCAAGTATTGTATATTTTTCTTCATTAAGCCCTCATATCTTTCTTGTTTTGTCCTTCATCGTGTACACTAGAGTGTCTCACAAGCTACATGTTTAATACTCTCCATGTAATCTGTTTCTCATTCACTGCAAATACGGGCTTTCTTGTCCGTTCAGAATCAATTCTCTGCTGATTGACAGGAGATTAACCAATTTTAAATGTTTGTTTCACCATTGAAAGAGACATCTGTGAACTGATTTCTTACTGTAATTGTTTAAATTGACATGATTATTTTAAATGACACTTAGGGGCTTGCCCTTTCCAGGATTTTCAATATAAACACTAATGCTTGTTTCCTAGTTTCAGTTAGAGATTAAGCAGAGAGCAAGAGGTTTTATTTCTTGCTAAGGTTCCTCTAGAGAGAAGGGGAATAAAGAAGGAAAAAACACAGGATTTTAAAATGCTGCATTGTTTGTATGACAGAGGAAGGAGTTGTAGGCCTACGTGCAACAGCACCTGCAAAAATCCTCTGTCCTTCAGCACATGGGCATGTACACAGGTGGATGTTTTCACTCACATACTTGTCGATGCCCAAATACAGCAATATAGCTTCTGCATCACAAACAAATGAGAGGCACAGTGTGACTGCCAGGTTGGGGCATGTATTCTTGACATATTGACCTTCCGTGATTTATTTTGCTGCCACTTTTGAGGGAGGGTGTGGGATGATGCACACGTACTTGTGTATAGTAGCACCTTTTATACAGTAAAGCCAAATGGTTCATCGCATTGTTATATAGAAAGGAGAGATGTTGTGCATAGCTGGAATGCAGCCAGCTCTCGAGTCAAGATTAGCGTCCTGGAAACAGCAAGCTGGCAGCTGCGCACTCCTGAATGCAGTGGCTTTGTGCAAAGCTGTCGGTATGCTCTCAGGCTCTGCTTACACCACTGAACAAGGCAGGCCAGGCCCCACCTGCAACAGGAGATGAGGGTAACATGTGTGTCACCTCCCTATTCTCTTGAAGGGAAACCTCCTCTAGGTCCGTGATAGGGATGAACGTTGTGGTGGATGCATCTGCCCTGGTTCTTTTTGTGCAGGAGGGATGCAGACCTGGTTTGTGCAGTGGTATAAGCAGAGCTGAGCAGATGGTGGAAACTGCAGCAGTGAAAAGCTCTGTTTTGTGAGGGGCTGGACTAACACCCCCAGCATGACCTTCAAAGTGATGGAGAGGCATAAGAGGTATCTAGTAGACATTCTGTTGTAAAAGTGAATCCTAAGCTTGGGAAACTGCACAAAGTAAAGAGTATAGGTTAAGGTTTTATTCAGAGCAAGAAAAAATATCTGTGAATAGGTGGTCCTTGTCAGTTTAAATGGTCCTTAAGAAAAGCCTATGTATTATACTCTCTCCTGTGTAATAGACTGTCTTATCAAATGCACTTAACTGCTACATTTTATCAGCCCAAACTGGAGTCAGGATTTCTGAAAATTTTATATTGACACTTACTGACTTTATCAGCTGAACACTGATTGTACTTATAAACGCAAGTTTGTCGACAACACCAAGCTGTGTGGTGTGGTCAACACGTTGGAGGGAAGGAATGCCACCCAGGGGGATCTTGACAGGCTTGAGAGGTGGGTCTGTTTGAACTTCTGAAGTTCAGTAAGGCCAAGTGCAAAGTCCTGCACATGAGCTGGGGCCATCCCAAGCCCAAATACAGGCTGGGAGATTGACAGGCCAAGAGCAGCCCTGAGGAGAAGGAGCTGGAGCTGTTGGTTGATGAGAAGATCAACATGTCTTGATAACATGCACTCACAGCCCAGAAAGCCAATCATATACTGGGCTGCATCAAAAGCAGCATGGCCAGCAGGTTGAGGGAGGTGATTCACCCCTTCTACTCCTCTCTCATGAGACCCCACCTGGAGTGCTGCATCTGGCTCACACCTGTTGGAGTGAGTCCAGAGGAGGTTCACAAAGATGATCAGAGGGCTGGAGCACCTCTACTATGAAGACAGTCTGAGAGAGCTGTGGTTGTTCAGCTAAAGAAGAGAAGGGACTGGGGGGACCTTCTAGCAGTCTTCCACTAGCTAAAGGGGATCGACAAGAGAGCTGGAGAGGGACCTTTTACCAGGGCTTGTAGTTATAGGGCAAGAGGGAATGGTGTCAAAGTGAAAGAGAATAGGTTTAGATAAGATATTACAAATAAATTCTTTACTGTGAGAGCAGTGAGACACTGGAACAGGTTGCCCAGAGAAGCTGTGGATACCCCATTCCTGGAAGTGTTCAAGACCAGGTTGGATTAAGCTTTGAGCAACTTGGTCTAGTGGAAGGTGTCTCTCCCTTTGGCAGACAGGTTGGAACTAGATGGTCTTTAAGGTCCCTTCCAACCCAAGCCATTCTGTGATTCTATGATTCCCCAAACTTACATAAAGGTTATATAATTTATGGAGTTGGTGATCGATCAGCAGGACATCAATGACACATCAAGAAAGAGAAAAACCTTCCTACATGCTGGATAAAGGTCACTGTCTTTAAAGAAGCCTTGCTGTGACCAAAAGAATGCTAAAAGACCAGTAACATCTGTGAGGGGGAAAAAAAGGACACAAAATGCTGAGAAGACCAGCTTGATTTGGATTGCTTTGAAAGTAGTCTGCTTGTCTTTTAATCAATAAAGGTCAAGTCTGAAGGCAGGGATAGATGTACAGGGACACCATGGAATGAGCAGGGCTCCTTTCTGACACTCATGCATTTCTTCTCCCCAGAAACCTAAGGACAAGGAAGAGAAATGTATGAGACCAACAGGTAGTGGGAGATCCCATCAATACCTTTGGGACTGATCCAGCCTGGACCAGTGAACAGCAAGGGAGAAGGAGGAGAGGTTGTTTGTTAAAAAACAGAAAGACTCACATGAAATTCTGCATAGGATAAGATTTATATGAGATTTCTCAAAAACCAGGGAACACAGTAGCTTTCACTCAAATACTCTGAATGCAATGAAAATTATCCTGTTTGCTTGACTCATCTGCACTTTCCTCTGCAGCAGAATGAAGCTTTCAGTGAGAAAAAGCAAACCCCACTTTATAAAATTACAACTATATTAAAGCAATATTGCCTTTAGAAAATGCTTTCACCTATTAAGCTTTATGCCTTACAAAGCCTAACATTTGTATTGAAAGAGAGTCAGTGAATACATACAAATGCATCATATGGTAATACTTGTTATAAATTTCAAGTCAAAAAAATGAGGAAAATAAGTAGATAGGCAGCATATTTCTAGACTAATTTTGAACATAATTTAGATACTGTAAGTTGTCTATTTTCTAAAATGTGTTTTATTGTAAAAGACACTAGTATGTAATTCTGTTACTCAAACAGCGGAACAAAAGTCATGAATATTCGTCATTGTGGCAAATAGTCAAAATTTGCAATCAGTTTTAGCCTGTGTGAAATCTATTCTGCTGATTTATAGAATTAGGCTCTTACATTCTCAAAACAGATTTCAGAAATAAGAGAACCTGGGTGTTCAGCCATGTAGGAAAAAGAAAGGAAAATCATCTTTATGTATGTGACAGCACTGTTTTCTGGATGGCTGGTGCCTGTTGTGCTTAGAAATGTCTGTCTATGCCACATAAGTACTCCGGAGCCCTGCCTATGCATAGCTCCATTAGTATGTCTAGATTGCTCTAAGTTTTGGTTACAGTCCACTGCTAATACTCCATAACTCTTTTGCAAAATTCAAGATATTCTCTGAACTAGGAGACAACAGCACAGATAACTCTGTGACTCAGAGTTTCATTGGAAAATATCAAATAATTTATGTCTGCTTCTTTGCTTCAAATCTGATTCAAGCTGATAGCAAAAACCCTTACTCCTGATTATAATGGCCACTCAGATGGAGAGGTTCCAGCTTGTGTCTGCAGTCTGGTCAGCATGAAGGGGACAAGGTGACCAGCAGCTAGGTGCCATCACAGGAGTCAGGGTGTCCATCTCCGCCTCCTGATGAGGAAATGCTTTATGTTTGCCACCAACCAGTATGGACACAGGGCTTTGCAAAGGTTTGGATGAGATTTTCCTCCCCACAAAATATTGTCAAAATCCTGCTTAAAAGAAGTCATAGACAAAAGGGAGTTGTTGCTGATTCATATGATAGGAAAATCAGCATAATGTAAATTTGAAAACTAGATAATCTGCTATCAAAGGCTATAATTTAAAACATTATTAAATTCATTGATGTGACTTTTTCAGTCAAAAATTGCAGTCTGGTTTATATCAGATTAGAAATTTAATACATCTGCTGTTAAGTATCTAGAAAGCATTGCATAACTTTCATCCATGAAGAACAGAGCCAGAGTAAAAGCACTAGAAGATGAAGGGAAACCTGTGACAGTGGTGTTGCATGGCAACTGAAAGCTTGGCTCTGCCAGGCTGTTCTTTGTACTTTAAACTCTATGGTAGGGAAATTAATCATTAAAGCAGATCTCAGATGGATGACTCTTAATTTCTGAAATACAGCTGAATCGCTGCTTTACACAAAAGCTGCTTATGAAAACATCTCCTTTTTGAACACAAGCATGCTTTGTGAAGAGCTGGAGATAAAAAAAAATAAATAATGCCTGGTGCACCTTAGTCAGAGAAGGCCCATTGCTCCTTTTTCCCTAATCAAGTAAATGATTGAACACACAGCCTTATTTAGACCGTGCACAACATTCAATCTGTCCTTAATTTTAGAGAAAACAACATACATCAAATAAAATTGCTTGGCTCAGAAATGATGTTTTTTTTTTCTTTTTCTTTTTTTTTTCTTTTTCACTTGTTCCAATAATCAACCAATCCCATGGAAGACAAAAGATTAGTTACACACGTATTTAATCAGTTTTTCCACAAAAGTTGCACAGACTGTGATGTGCTATGGCTTGCTTGTAAACATTTTGTCCAATGGCTGATCTGTTTTCACAAAAAGCATAGATAAGCAAGAGAGGAAAGTCTTTAAAATTACTTACTACTCACTTCTTTTGCCACTAAGAAAGAAAACCTGGGAGCCACTTTTCCACATACCCCCTGGCTGAGAACTGTGGTTGCAGGAGGGCTGGGACCTGTTGGGCTGGGAAGGTCCCCCTGTGCCAGGTTTGTGGGTGGATGTGCTTCTCCTGCATGGGGGGAATTTTGGCAAATCCGCACTGGGAGGAAATCATGCAGAGGCGGCTGGATCCAAATTCCTTTTCTAGGATTCGAAAATGTATCTCATATAACAATGAAGACATTAAAAGGAAGACCAAGGCATGGTCATTACTGTGCAGAAGACATGTTCAGTTGTGCCATTTCTCAGGCTTTGATCATGGGTTTCATGGTGTTTGCTGATTGATACCTATGCTGGACTTTCTGATTCTTGCAATTTGTGAAAATTGTATTTATATTAATGTTTTTGGACACAAGACATATCCAGAGGAAAACCTGTGTGTACCTGGAGAACAGAGGCAGCAGTGAACAGCAAGTGTCATAGACACTACACAGATGCTATTGCAGGCATGTTTTCTATCTATTTTACTTGCAAAAGCATTAATTTACTGAATTTCCAAAATTGAAGTTGGTAGCAAGAGCTAAAGATGAAGTAGCATGCTCAGAGTCAGGCTGGAGGAGATGATGTGGGGAGTTTTTCAGAGGGTAGGCAGGGAGGTGGTGGCAGAGAACTCAGAAGAGCCTGGAAGGTTCAAGTGTGAATATAGTGAAAGCAGACGAAAAAGAATATGTAAAAGAATTAAATTTGATTTACTGATTAAGCCATTTGTAAGTTGAAATGTTTATAAATGTTGAAATGTTCACACTGTACCATCTTAGATTTCAAATGTGTCAGACCTGTGGCTGCCTTTTGGGTTTGTTTCCTAACACCTTCTGAAATTTCACATTTGCCAGAGAAAATACATTTCACTCCGAAATCTCCAGTTTAGAACTTTCACATGTGCTGTGGAAAGAGAGAGCCTGGGTCCATGTCACGGGTTCACTGGCATCCTTATCATGAGAAAGCAATGCATTTGTGCAAGATGCTGGAAGGCAAGTTCTTGCAGAGAGGGTGAGCTGTAAGTGTGCCGCATCTCCTTCACCTACCAAAGCTGAGCAATTAATCCAGACACTGCTGGGCCTACTCTAGAATCTGTGGCTGTGTCCTGTGTCCATGGGGCATGAACACTGAAGTCACAGAATCACAGAATATCCTGAGCTGGAAGGGACCCACGAGGATCATCGAGTCCAACCCTTAGCCCTGCACAGGACCAGCCCCAAGAGTCGCACCATGTCCCTGAGAGTAAGTCACTGAGATACCTTTGAGATGTCTTCCTTAGGATGCTTAGCTATGAGTGTAGGAAACCAGTTTGGTTTGGATCTTGGCTGCCTTTTAGAAATAAAATGATCTGCATGGATTTACACTGAAATCAGTTTAAGCAGGTTTTGTTACCTGGCACTTTACAATGAAACTGTATTCTTGTTAAGTTTTTGCCACTAAAAGTTGTTCTAAAATAAAACAGTCTCTGTTTTATAAATAAACATTCATGTTTAACTTTAATTCCAAATGCAGTATCACTGAACTCAGAGAGCACATTCTGCAGGTAAAGAGGTAAGTTTTCCAAATTGTGCTTTTGCATCTAGCTGTTGTCTCATATTAAGACAAAGTACCTAATCAGCAATAGTGATGTTTTAAAGTATTTTAGATTTAATTTTTAATTTTTAATTAAATAAAAAGCTCAACTCTATTATGAATTTGGAACAGCATAAGTTTGATTTTAATCAAAAATCTCATTTTAAGTAAACGGTTCCAACCTGTTGTTTGTCCAACCCTGAGTGGAAATGTTTCATGTGATTTTTATTTTGGGCAGCTTTTCATGGATTTAAAAGGCATATGGTTAGTTCCTTGAGCAGAATTTTTTACAGATTTGTGTCCCATTTTGTTTAAGCTATCCCTCTGTGATACTCCAGCTCTCTCTCATGTCTACTATGGCACTTCTGCTTGGCACGAACAAGCAAACACTGTCACCAGACAGTGTGGTTTGGGCTGCCCGCTGCTCTCAGACAATACATAATGTGTGAATTTGGCCTGTTTTTCTGCCAGTGGGAGCACTAACCTGGTTCCCTCTTTTGCCTGTCCATGAGCATTCTCAGAACCTTCAGGAACTCCATTGTTCTCAGCTCCTTCACGTTCACTTGAAAAGCCAAACTGGTTCAATAAATGTTAGGGAAAACTGGCAGACATGTAATAAGACTGCCTAAAACTCACCTTCTTAATAAAGAAAGCTAACAAAGATCTAGTGGTTAAAGCTATCCCTTTGGAAGCAGGGAGTATTAACTATAGTAGACCAAAAGGGTTACATGTTACAGTTTGCACTGTCATTTAATTTACCTAGAAAGAGGAGCAGAAATATGAGCTGATAGGTAGACAATCAAGTAAAACTGAAGGACTGAAAATATGGTGGAGCAAAGTAGGAGCAGCTGAAAGGATAGAAAATCAGTGATAACAAATAGTAAAGGGAAAATAAAGGAGTCTTGCCCCTTGAGAGGAGTACGTTGGAGAGATTTTGTTGATCCTCTATCTCTTCTGGGGTTTCCTCTTCTTGACAGTCAAAGAAATCTTCCAGATCTCCCAAAATGCAGAGACAAGTTGGTGATGTGGTATGGACAGCAAAAGAGGTTGTTGTCACCCTCTGGACAAGGCTGGTTTGATGGACATCCATGAGTTTCTGAACTATGACATTTGGTTTACTTTTTTTGTTTTCCCCTCCAAAATAAACAACCCATTCTTATTTGCTCTTTCACTACAGGCCCTGGTTTTGGTGATTTTAGACAGTTATTTAGGAATTCTGGCCTTCACAAGTGACCCTTGTAAGTCTGGGCATCTTCTCCATTCCCACTGTCCTCTCATGTCCTTCATCCAAGAAGAGTTCCCAAGACATCCCTTTCCCTGTATGTGATAGCTGGCAGTTTCTTGGGTTATTTTATTAGTTTTGCCCCAGGTTGGGATTGTCCAGCCCACTTTTTCCTTCTGTTGTTCTCAGCATCTGGCAGTTTCTCATTTTCTGTCACACTGTCATATGGCTGGGGCCTGTGTTGTACAGGAGAAGGGTGAGTAGGATCTAATTGCCATTGTCTGCTACTGGAATGGGAACTGTGGAGAAGATGGAGCAGCCCACCTTCCCTGAGAAGTGCACAGCCAAAGGTGAATAGGAAATAGTAATGAGCTGCACTGGAGGAAATGCTGGTTAGAAATAGAGGAAAAAAATCTTCCAAAAAAGATAGTCAAGCATGGAAACAGACTGCCCAGAGCAGTGGTGGATCCTCCCTCCATGGAGGTGTTCAACACTTGAAAGGGACAAGATCCTCAGCAACCTGATTTCATTTGTAAGTGGTTTTTGCTGCCCTTTTCAGCTGGTCAGCTAGCCAGGCTACTCAGGCACTCAAAGTTGCAAATTCTCCCTGAGATTTATAATAAGGAGATATGCTTGTCTTCTGCAATTAAGATTTGAAAAGCAGTTTTACCTCAGGCATTATGATAGCAGTCAGTTGTCATGCAGACAAGTGTGCTGTCTAAAAGATGCATTGATAGAAACAGAGAAACACTGGCTTTTTACAGACTCTTTACTGTGACTTTTCATAGCTCTGGTTCACTATCAGAACCCCAAAAGCCGATGTACAATGTGGTTTTTCTTCCTGCACATGTAGAATAAATATCAAATCTCCTAACATCCAAAGCATCAAGCAGAACCCCTCATCTGAACCCTGAGGGGCACCACAACTTGTCACAAATGCCAAGGAAATCAGGCAGGTGAAGCCCTGGGATTCAGCTGAGCAGTGAACTGAGTAAGAAACAGTCTCAGCAGTGAATGAGAGAGTTGATTAGGGAATGAATCACTTAGGGAGAAAGTTGTGCAATTAAACTGATAAAGTTGGCAGCAAAAGAAAAAGAAGGAAGAGAGAATGAATGCAACAATCAATCAATAAAGCAGTGAATCAATTGTCTAGTTAATAAGACAGTTAATTATGCAGAACAGAGCAGGCAAGGCAGTGTACTTGGTCAGTTTGGTTCCAACAAATTTCCCCAGTATATTTCAGTCACAGCATCATTTAGTTCCACTGATTTTTGTTAATATAAGCCCCAAAGGTTTGACCTCTGAATTAATATTCTCCTTCCTGTAATAATCTTTAAACACAGTAGCTGTTTCTAAACTGCTATGATCTGTTTCTTTATATTGTTTCAGAAAGGCAGGAATTAGCTTATGATCTGGGAGAACTAGTAACTGCATCTGTAAAAAACAGTATTTAGCCATCAGCATGGCCTTATTTTATTATTTCAGTATTTTATATTATTTTTATTATTTCACTTCTATTTTATATTACTGTGGTATTTATTGATCTTTCCACTGTCAACACAAATATGCTAAGTGCTTTCCAAACTAGCATACACAAACCTTTCCTCACAACAGTTAAAATTCTGAAAGTATCCACTGTCAGAAAACTTGATTATATTGTTGAAAGAGCTCTCTCCATTTTCTCTCTCCTGTACAACACAAAAACTTAGATAAAAAAGTGCCAATTCAGTGTTCTTGCATCCTAAAGTGATAAAATATAATGTAATGCAAAAGGCAAAGAATTACATGAAGTAGTCACCTTGTAGAAGAAGACAGAGATGCTGGATATTCAGACATTTTCTGAAGCTGGGACCACTCCCATGCAGGTAACACCTTCCTTTAGGATCTGACTACATTGTTTGTGATACTGTTCTGATCAGCTTCCACATGGTATAGCTGCAAGACTGGGCACTTTTGGACATGATCCAACAACTATCTCCATGTCTTGGGTGTGAGTGTGATTTGGCCTTTGCTGTAGAAGCTGGACTTCCATAAGCCTTGAAGGCACCTAAACCCCATGAACACATTGAGTATTTCCCTTCTGAAGTTCCCAAGGTCCCTTAAGCTGTGCCTGTGGCTGTGTCCATATCTGCCCACCACTAGAAAGAGCTAAGATACTTGATACCTATTTCACCCCTGAGCCTGAAAGAAGTATGTAAGTAAGTTTTCCTTGCCAAAGTCCACAGATGTCTTGGCCCCATCCCAGTCACTCACCCCAGAATTCAGGTCTGCAGAAAGTGCCATTCAGGTGGTTGCTCTCTCTGTTCAGATCAGTAGTCATGGTGTTGCCGTAAATCCAAGGGAAGAAAACTTCCACGACAGGGTGAAGGCGAAAAAGGTCTTTTACTAAGTTAAATCTAAGGGTCAAACAATCAAAATCTCGAGATATTAATAAAGGCCTTCCTAACCCTCTGGCTTAGAGAAAAAGGCCTTAATGAACAAACAAAGAAACAAACAAAGTGTCTTTCTTGCCTTACCCAATATTTAGGAACAAACAAACAAACAAACAAAGTGTAAAAGAACTTTCTTGCCTTACCCAATATTTAGGATTCTATGGGATCCAGTCTTTCTCTCTGGCCGTT